>CAXIVR010000013.1:36518368-37173368 GCA_964035755.1 Teleogryllus oceanicus
TAGGTGTTGGAAGAGAATTTCAACGGATGACTGTTCTGATCAGAATTTTTCTATGATTTTTCCGGTCAGTACTGCGCAAATGCCGTCGCATACGCCGCCAGAACTGGCCATAGACCGGGGAAGAACACTTAACACATTTGATGGTAAGAACATCACTACTTTTACGTGGCGAATGAACAGAGCTCTTGAGGCGTCAGAAATAATTTCTGAAACAATAAATTATCTCTAAAATACGAGAGTAAAAGGCAAATGATGTCTCCAAAACGTACATGTCTCCACCTCAACAGAGAAAAAAGCGACTGACGTCACAAATAAACGCCTGCGAATCGTACCAAATTTAAATAACCGACAAAACGACTGTTGTGGGAAGCAGGGGAACAACTACACGAATGAGCACCAATAACCAGAATAGAGAAAAATGATTTCACGAATGACCATTTACCAAAACCCTGATCAATCCAAAAGAATAACGTTACAAATAATGTCGTCTCCTTTACCTGAACAGACCAAAAGGCAAATGATAATATGAATAAAGTGTTAATACTAAGTGTTAACAACATACAGTGCCGAAGGTCTTGTGAGAAATGACTAGGCACTTAACCGAGCAGAATGTATGCGACAAAAAATCTATAATCCACCTGAACAGATTTGAAGGCACAACACAAGTCATGAACTGCCAAACATCTGAACAAAGGAATATGTCAACTCCTTACATATAGGAGAGATACATTTTGAATGATATCTTTCCCACACATGTACAGGGCTAAGAACGAATACCAAAATCAGCCAGGCTCTATTGTAATTGTAGTCAAATCTGAAGGCGGTTGTTTCCTAAGAAGTCTTTGATTTAGATTTCATAAATAAAGTATATACATTTTTTAAGGTTACAGATTAATTGTATGATTAGTGTATCTGAATGAGTCATTTGCTATATTTTTTAGTTCCTTTATTGTATGCGTTAATTCCAGGATGAAACAAAGATCGCTGCTGGACGTCATATCTAACATGGACCTACTCGACTAGGGTTTCTGGGCACGTCCATTATTTGGCCTTTTCTCCCGTTTTTGTTCAGTGCGTTACATACTAGGATCAGGCGCAGAACGCAGACGGAACGACAAAGATGAAATCGACTTACCTGCCGCTTGATTGTTTGAATATTTCCGGCGTAGGGATTGTTGACGGTCAATATGAGAAAGACATTCTACATATGTCTTGATAATGTTAGGCATAAAGCGGACAAGATTCGGAAACAAAGCAAATATTTGAATTCTGAATAAATTACAAAATTGATTGCTTGCGTATGAAATCCAAAATGTCCGTAATGTCGTGTGACGATGACAGTAAGAGAGCCCTACACCGTACCCGCATTTTTTTCATAACGATTGAGCTCGTGTTTGCACCGGCCACGTATTTTTGGAGATTTTTAAACATTTCATCCAGGATGAGCAAGATCAAAAACGTTAACGCATTGTAAAGTAAGTTCGTAAGTGCGAGAAAGAAAAGTCAATCAAGTAGTTGGTAACGACGTAGCTGTTAATGCGAACTTTAAACCAATTCAAAAATGATACAACTCATTTATAATGTAATTAAACGTATTGTTAAATCAACGTGTATTTTCATATCCACCGCGACCGGTTTGAGATCGCTAGGCTTAAGGGTAGAGTGCGCTTTCGACCGCGTCGTGAGCAGAAGATCTGCAGCCCTCACCTCTTCGGGAGCCGCCTGCGCGATCGCCCACACTTGGGGGCCGCCGGCCGCCGCCGCCAGCGCGCGCGCCACCTCCCTTGCGTCGCACAGCGCGCCGCGCCGCAGCATGGCTTCCAGCGCCGCCAGCGCCCCCTCCTGCCCCGCCCCCGCCCGCGCGGCCAGCAGCAGCGGGGAGTCGTCCTCGGCGCCCCGCGCCGCGGGCGCCGCCCCGCCCTCGGCCAGCTTCTTGGCGCGCGCCCACTCGCCCGCCCGCGCCGCCGCCAGCAGCGCCGAGTCGCCGCGCGCGTCGCGCTCCTCGAGTGTTGCGCCGCGTCGCAGCAGCGCCACCAGAGCGTCCACGTCGTCGCGCGCCGCGGCCTCGTGCAGGGACGTGTTGACAGGGGCCTCGGGGTTTAGGGGGATGAAGGCAGGGGGAGGGGCGGAGATGGAGGGTGGGGGCGGGCTGGAGAAGCATCGTCGCTGGGAGGGCGCGTCCTGCAGCGCCTGCAGCTGAGCCTGCAGGGCGTCGGCGCGTGCATGGAGGCTGTCCACTTGCGCCTCTAGGTCCTCCAAAGAAACCGATCCTGCAGGCTCCGTGGCCTCGCTCGCAACCACCGCCACCAGCCACGCCGCCAGCAGCACACGCGTCGCAGGCATAATTAGGGTATTACTTTTTTCTCCTGAAATGAAGGAATAAACTAGAGGTGGTACAACAGCCTAAACTTTTTTTGCGTTATTGTAAACAGCTACATATTATTGAAGTATTTCATTTTCTGCACTACTAACCCATCAGCTATTACTTGAAAACGTGCAATTGAAACAGAACGCCTATAGTGCATATGTGAAATCATTTCCATTGTCAGGTGCAGCAGTTATTTCTTACTTTGACAAATGAAACAAACAGGAATACATTTATTTGATACAATATTCGCAGCAAATAATACAGAAGCGCTGTTGCATTGCAGCGTCGCTAAAAGTAGGTGCATTCCCTGGGCCAATAATATAAGTTCTTTACAATAACGCTTAATTTATTCGGTATTCAGATTTCAACGTGTTTATCGATTAGTCCTAGTACATTATACTCAGTGGATAAATAACTCTAATATTAATTAAATTAATGATATTCTAGGTTTCGTAATACTAAGTTAATATATTACCGTCTTTTTGTACATTGACACAGGGGAATCGCAGCAAAATAAAACTTTAAGATTGGATTGACCACGGAGAAATACCCCATATAAAGGTTTTTAAATGAAAGTAAAATTGGTTCTTTCAAACGTTAAAAAATAAATTGGCCTTGACGGACCTAATTTTTTAATAAAATAAGTTTACATTTGTACAGGCTCTTAGGGAAAAACTTTTGCAAATATAGTTTTCTTTAAGTTATTGAAGAGGTTATACGGTTAGTGTACATTTTTTTGTTCAATACGTAGTATATTTTTTACGGATCAGATGATATCAAATTGTATATAACATAATGCACAGGGAATTCTGGGTGTTTATGTTTACTACTGCCAAATTCATCACATACGGAAGGACTGGCTCTTGGCCTAGAGGTTAAGGTTTACAAATCATCAGGAGCTAGCTTTTTAGAACAGACTTTTTCCTTAGCAAACAACTTTACCTTTAATTCTAATGTTATAATACTTTTGCACTTTTCAAAAAATGAGGGATTTCATCAATATGGCTCGTACACCATTCTCTTACACGTCCTTTGTACCATGTAACAAAATTTCATAAAAAAATCTTCAGCAATTTTTTTTGAAAATATGGAAATGACCAATTGGCCTAATGTAAAGTAACCCCATAATTAAATTATCTTTGTTTAATGGTAGAGTCCGCGACTTCAGCCAAAACGATTGGAAAATATCAATTTTGAAAAAAACAATTGAACGATGTGGCCGCTAGCGTTCTTCATATACGGATGGACTGACAGACGAACTCTTTGCCGTTAGTCGATTTTTCGGTATCAAGGACCCACAACACATATCTCGTGACACCACATGTTAGAGATTATTTTTCTAAATTTTGCGACATAATTGATCTTTTTTTGTTTGAAGTGCCCGACAGTAAGGGTTATTTTGCCGAAAATTCGGAACCCCAAAGAATTTCCTCGAGTACGCTTGCCAAGAAAGCCCATAAAGAGACATGTGAGATTTCTCATAGTACAGCGTTAGTGAACATAAAAAGGGCAAAGTCATTGCCTCTCAATGCACAAAGCTTTGCAGCACGTAGAACGCAGCAAGCTCACAGTTGATGTCTAAGAGGGTTGAGGCGAAGATGATATAGCGATCGCACTAATTCCACATCTCAATGTTACTTCAGTGACCAATACAATCGGTCTTCCACCTAGGAAATTAGGCGTTCCAATATTCTAAATGATGGATCGCAATAAGTAGACCCGCATAAATAACCTTTATCCAACTGATTCCGTCCAGGCGAAGTGGACCAAGCTGTGATTTCTTTTCGCCCAAGAGATCCTTTGCTTCTAGCCCTTGAAAACTCACCAAATGGAGACAACGCCAACGTCCACGCAATAAACGCAATAAATTCCACGTTCCAATATTAATCCAATATCCAATAAAACTAGTGCCCCCCCCACCCTTGGTAAATTATACCATCTGATGTTCTAAAAGGTGACCCCAACAATTAGACATTCGTAATTAATATTTATTCAACTGCTCATGTCTACGCGATGTCGGCCAAGCTGCGATTTCTTTCCGCCCAAGAGAGCCTTTGTTTCTCGTCCTTGAAAACTCACCAAATGGAGACAGGGCCAAAGTCCTCCACCGCTTCTTGGGAGAGGCGTCGGACGTCGCGGCGCCGAGTGGAGTGGCGTCGCCCAGCGCCGCGACGCCTCTTAAACCGCCACTCGCGTGACGTCAGAATGGTCTAGGCTGGCAGCGTCACGCACTCGGATGACGTCACCGCTCCCTCCAGTCAACGCCAAAGAGTCTTCCTGCGGAAATGTGCGGTTTGAAGCAAAACGTAGGAAGTGAACCATGTCAGCACATACGATCTCATGTTAGTAGTAAAGGTAACGTGTTAAAATATCGCAATATCTGCTTTCTTCACTAAATTGCTTGAATCAAAGGACAAGGTTTCTGTTCATTAATTTTTAAAATCCGGTTCCTAAATAAAGTTCATTTTGTTATTGCTATAAATATTGACAATTAGTTATTCAGAAATATTGAATTAATTTATCTGAATGAAATCCAACAGCGGTTTTTGAATGAAGAATAACGTTTTAATGTGTCGTTAACTTTAAAAACGTTCAAACAGAAGAACATCCAAAAATAATTGTGAAAAATGTAGTTATTTTATAGAATATATAATATTTACTATTATTCTTAATTAACACTATGGTTTAGTGTTGCCTCCTTTAATATTTATATTGTAAATATTGTTTCGTCAAGAACTTATTGATACACAATTTCTTAATTTTTCAGTTCTTCGGTAGATAAATTGATATAAGACTTCCAGAATGACTTATAACATCAAATCCTCTTTCCATAAATCAGTTGCTGGAATACATTTTTATTCGCTTTTACTTTTATGCTACGGAGTGGAGAGAAAGTTATGAAATGTTGCACGGAAACACGGCGAATTTACGGCAGAAAAACGCTTATTACAGGGCCATGGCTACGAAACAGTACATCAATCCAATTGATAAATTTCGAAAAATATCCTTTAACCCGTGTTGTAGTGAGAATTATGTTTTGTGGATCCTTGATATCGAAAAATTGGCTGGCGTAAAACGTCTCTCCGTGCTCCGATCAGTCGATTTGCCTAATATAATCGACCGTTCCGCTCATGCGGACTTGTTGCTCAGGATCAAGCAGATCGGAATTATTTTGAACTCGCTCTCTGATGTGTGTCGTTTGTAGTGATTGATTGTAATGGCATCGTTGATCAAATATCCTGCCACTTGTGAAATTAAATCTGTGATTCGTTTTCTGAATGTGAAAAACGTTAAACCTATAAACATTCATTGTCAAATCTGCGAGGTTAACGGAGAAAGTGCAGTGAGTGATTCAGTGGTGAGGAGATGGGTTCGACAATTGAAGGAGGAGCGTGATCAAGACCAGGACGAAGAACGAAGTGGACTTTCATCTGTGGTTTCTGATGAACTGGTCAGTGCAATCGAAGATATAGTTAAGAAAAACACAGTAGGTTCACGATTAATGCTCTTACTCTTGAATTTCCACCAATTTCACGAATAGTAATTTACGCAATTATTATTAAAAACCTGTATATACTTTTCGCACATTAGGTGTCTCAACTTTTTAGTGAACCACACAGGACAGGTAGCGGACGTGATATTTTGACACGTTATATGAAAAATAGAATTTTTTATCTCATTCACGGTGAATGATACCTAGGTTTCTTAAGACAACCCTGAAACGAAACGTCAATCAATGAATTGGAGTCACACTTCGTGCCCAACAAAGTTTAAACGCAAGCAACCCAAGAAAAGTCAAGATACTAGTGGTTCAAAACAGACGCAAATTACTGATTGATTTTATTTACCACGAGGTGAAACGGTCAATAAAGATGTTCATTGCGAGACCCTCACGAATCTGCACCGCTCAAAACCGAGCAAGCGATGAGAAATACTTTCAAAAGGTTTGGTTTTCATTTCCGAGAACGCCCAACCACACTGCGAATGTGACAAAAAACTCCTTGAAAGTTTTTACGTTTTTGGTTATTTTCCGAACAGTCCCGACCACGCTTCTAGCGGTTTCCATATCGCTCGGCATCTGAGGTTTATCCTTGATGGTAAGCGCTTTACCACGATAAAGAGATAAAAAGAATGCGGTACCACATGGTTGATAATACAGCTGGCAATATTCTATGAAGAAGGAATACTGAAACGTATACCACGCTATGAAGAATGCGTGGAAAATTGCTTGGTTCCCATTGTATAAATTAAAATCAATTGACCGCTACCCCGGCCTCTGTCACAATGGTTCCCTAACAAATCGACCTTCGACTCCTCGTACTTCCGTCCAACGTTTCTGAAAAGGATATCCGCTTCCGTCGAAGATTGTCCGGAGACTATACATCGATTAAAACAGTAAGTTTGTTGTTACTTGGTCTACTGTGACGTCGCGTTGCGACTCTGTCATTCAATCTGGAGCTTGAACCACAGCATAGTGACGTCATATTTGTGATAGTGGCGTCACACTTCTGATTAGATGACGTAGTCACAGCTGACCAAGTGTCAACGAAACAATGTTTTTATCTACAAGTAGTCTTCGGAAGTTCATCCACTGAAGCGATCGACTTTTTGGAGAGTAGTGACGTCACAGTGGTGATATTCTATCTTCCGATTGGATGATGTCATTACGGCTGCCCAAGTGTCAACGGAATTGATGTTTATATCGATGTAAGGTATATTTGCTCGCCTCAGCGGGCAGCAATCGACCGCATTTTGAGCTTCTGCGCATGCACCAATTAAACATTGAACTCTATGTGTTAGCGTGCTGGTGTGTTTCACCGGATTTGGTGGGCTACTTACATTGCATAGTAATTGATCATTCGGTCATGATATGTGGAGTGTGATCTGAGTGTGGCGGCAGTACGTGCTATTAACACTATTTGCACGGTTCTGAATCTGATTGTGTTTCATTTTTTTTCTGCTTTGATTAGAGTCTATTGCCTGGGCTACCGACGATACTTGTCATTCAGTACATATGTAAAAGTCTCTCTTTTTGCACAATTGTAAAATGTCTTACTTGTTATCGGCAGTGTTCGTACCATTTACGGATAACGTCCAGTAAGTATAAAGTACAATTCAACTATCTTTTATTTAAAAAAAAAAAACAAGTGAAGAAAACTCGTAATAGTTACAATACTATTATGTTTTTGCTTTTACGTTACAAATAGTATTATATCACATAGTACACAAAATACTTAATAAACTAATTTGCAACAATTCCCCCCTTTCGTGTGATACGGGAATACACCGTTAACACGAAATCACGTTATTCCCATAGACATCATATGTTTAACTAATGTATTTTTATTCACATCTTTTGTTAACATATCTGCGTCTAGATTTTGCGATTGACAATAGATTAAATTCGTTTCTCCAGATTCTATATCTTCTCTTACAAAATTAATCTTTCGCATCATGTGCTTATTTCTTGCTGTTATTTTGAACTCTTTACTCCAATCTATAATTGACTTGCTGTCAGTACATACGCTCGTCGGCTTCTTGATAATTTTGTCGAAGCCAATTTCACTAATTAATTCCTTTAACCATTTTCCTTCACTTATAGAATCGCATAACGCTATAAATTCTGATTCCATTGACGATAGTGCTACCAATTTTTCTTTCTTGCTCTTCCAACATATTAAGTTGCTTCCGATTTTGACATTGTATCCTGCGAAAGATTTACTATCTTCTGTCACACACCAACTCGCGTCTGTGAATATTGTCAACCAACCACGATTCTTATTAATCCTTAGTTTGACATTCTTTGTACCTTGCAAATATCTGAATACGCGTTTAAATGCTTGCAAGTGATTGATTCGCGGATCAGTTGAAAATTGAGAAAGTTTGCTATACGTAAATGCGAGATCCGGTCTGGTCGCAGTCACTAGGTACCCTATATTACCTAACATTTCTTGATATATTTGCGGGTTGATCTTTTCAAAATTTTCAAATTCATAAAGATTTACACTTTGAGCTCCTGGAGTGCTCACTGGGTGACAATCATTCATTTTAAATTTGTTTAATATTTCCCTTAAGAAATGTTCTTGATCGAGTGTAAAACCTTCTTCATCTTTAGTTATTCGAATCCCTAGAAAAGTCACTTTATTCTGATCACTAATTTCTTTAATGGTGATATAACGTTTTAATTGATTAATCAATTCATCGACTAGATTCATCTTCTTTCCAATAATCAAGCAGTCGTCAACGTAAAAAATAATTACCAAAAAATCTTCATCTTTCCCCTTTTTAAAAACACATGGATCGCACTTACAAGGTACCACTCCACAATCTTTCAATATATTACACAACTTAAAATACCAGCATCTACCTGCCTCTGGAAGCCCATACAAACTTTTATTTAACTTCAGTGCTTTAGTTTTCGCAATGTGTAATCCTTGTGGGGGTTGCATATATACATCTCTTTTCAATGTCCCGTTGAGATACGCCGTTTCTACGTCTACGTATTTTATCGCAAAGTCATTTGTAGCTGCAATAGACAACAGTACTCTTAGTGTTTCATATTTCATAACCGGACTGTAGGCATTTTCATAATCAATTCCGCATTCTTGTTTTGACCCATCGACTACTAAACGTGCTTTATATTGAACATTTTCTTGATTTATTTTCTTTGTGAAAATCCATTTGTTCCTCAATATCTTTATATTTCCTATTTGTTCTCTGTCCATCACATCCCACGTCTCGTAACGTTGTAAACATTCTAATTCCTTTTCGATTGCTCTCTTCCAAACAGAATTTTCCGTGCAATTCATCGCTTCGTAATAGGTCTTTGTTAATTTTTCTTCAAATTCCCTATCAGCAATTCTGGCAGCCGCTTGATACCTAATAACAGGATTTCTTAAACTGGACGAACGTCGTAATTCATTTGTAGTACTCACTTCATTTTGTATATCTTGAGTTTCAGGTTCAACTGTCAAATCATCGTACATTTGTTCTCTTCCATTCGTTTCATTTCGAACAGAGTTGTTAGACGTCGTTCCAACTTCCACTTGTACAAAACATCGCTATTGGAATCAACCACTTCTTCGTTTATTTGAGAATTTGTTATACGGTCATAATCAAATTCCCGCAATTTCTCTTTATTTATTTCTCGTGTGTTCTTACTACCCATAGTATGTTCCAAAAAACGAACATCTCTCGTTTCAATAATACAGTTTTGTTCTGAGTCAAAAATTCTGTAGGCTCTTCTGTTTTTTGCGTATCCCAGAAAGATACCGGGTTTACTTCTTGGACTCAGTTTATTTTTTCCAGGATCAACGTTCCCATAATAAGCCTTTGCACCAAATATTCGCAAATGTTGTACGTTTGGTTTTCGCCCTGACCAAATTTCCAGTGGAACTTTCTCTTTGTCATGTGAAGTTGGTGTAATATTACGAACACGCTGTTTGTGCAGCTTCTCCCCAAAAATTTACTGGCAGCTCTGAATCTATCAACATCGTCCTGGTCATATCTAAAATGATACGATTTGCTCTTTCGGCAATCCCATTGCTCTGAGGACTGTATGGTGTTGTTCTTTCGAATTTTTTACCTTTATTTTTGTAGAAATTAATTAATTCTGATCCTGTGAATTCTCCTCCGTTGTCAGATCTCACGTTTTTTACTTTGAAACCCGTTTCTGTTTCCCGTCTTGTTATAAATTCTTTAATTTTATCTGTGCAATCCGACTTAAGTTTTAATAATTCAATAAAATACCGTCTGCTGTACTCATCCACAATAGTCAAAATATATCTGTTACCTCCTATTGTTTTAACAGACATTGGACCAATCAGATCTATGCCCCATATTTCTGTCCCCCCAAATCTTGTGTAAAAAATTTTAAAAAAATTCACGACATTTTCACATTTTAAAAACCCCTACATTGTCACTAAAATTATTTACATCTTCTACAGTCATCTCAAATATAAACTTGTTTCCATCAAACGTTCCATTCGCTACGAGTTCATTGTAAGTATCATATATTCTCACACCCTTTTTGTCAAGTACAATTTTCTTGTTTCTCTTTACCATACTTGCCGCTGACAGTAAATTAGTATTCAAATATGGAACATGTAAAACCCTTTCCATGATGATTTTAGACATATTCCCCAAATCATTTCTACAATATCCCTTAACTTTTCCGACGAAATCTGAGTATATTTTTCTCCCAGTTTCTGCTGTCTCAATTTCTATCTTCGCACTAATCCGATCCTGCAGAAAATCATTTTCCGACGTCATGTGTGTCGTGCAACCCGAATCAAGAAACCACACTTTCTTTCGTCTATCATCATCTTCGTTTCTTCTTTCCTTCACCACTAACACCTGTTCTTTTTCCCAATACTTTTTAGAATTAAATGTTCGAGGATTCATGTCATTCTTATCTACTTCCGTAAGTTTTTTGTTTATTTTATTAAGTTCGCCCTTTGATTCATTCTTGCGGTTATCAACATTATCCCTATTACACTTTCTATGCCAACAGTTCCGTGCTAAATGACCTAATTTTCCGCATTTGTAACATGCTAATTTTTTAGTTTCTCTAGCTTTGTACGCATTATTTTCATTTTCAGTATTAAATAACTTCTGCCTTCTTTCGAAACGTAGAAGGTTCTCGCGCATGTGGTCAAATGTGAGATGTTGATTTGCTAATAGTGCCGTTGCTACTTCATTGTAATTTCTTGGCAACCCTTTCAGAATGTATTGTATCAATTCTTCTTCATCAATATTAGCACCAAATTCTAGCAATTCGCATGTTAAACCACTCGATCTTGTTAAAAAATCATCTATCGATTCTTTCTTCATTAATTCTAATTTTGCTAATTTCATTTTTAAATGAACTAATTTGTTTTTTTGTCGTTTTAATAAATCCCACATTCTTTCGCATTATTTATTCCCTACTTGCCAAAATTTGTTCGTTCGAGAGAGTCAAAATTAAAATGCCCATAACTTCGTCATTGTTCTTCGACCAATTTTCCCAATTTTTAATGCTTTCTTCATCACCATCAATCTTACGCGGTTCGTCTCGAACTATTACTTCGTCACACAGATGTTTAGATTTAATTAATGCACTGACCTTTATTTTCCATAAATCGTAGTTACGCTCCGTCAGCAATTCTATTCTTGCTAAAGGTGAAGCCATCGCATCACTCATTATTCTTACGATGATTACGTTGAATACAACCACGCTCTGCTACCAGATTCTTACTTGTTATCGGCAGTGTTCGTACCATTTACGGATAACGTCCAGTAAGTATAAGATGTACAATTCAACGTAGATCCTTTTATTTCAGCAGACCAGTCAGTCATACAATTCCACAAAAAAAAACAAGCGAAGAAAACTCGTACATAGTTACAATACTATTATGTTTTTGCTTTTACGTTACAAATAGAACTATATCACATAGTACACAAAATACTTAATAAACTAATTTGCAACAAAATGCACATTTCCTTATTTGCCCACATTGCCCAAAGGCTTCTTCCAATTGCTCGCACGAACCTAAATTACGCATTGTAGACGCCAAAGTGTTCCTCTCATTAAGAGGTCAATTGAGCTCTAATCCTTATGGTGCTCCATTCTCTTTGCTGAAAATTCCTTTACCGAAGTTATATCCTCCTTCAGAGATCGTTGGCGCTCTCGCAATTCTCTTTCCGCGTGCAATAAGGCTTGTGCCGATTTCTCTGACGCACGTGCACTTTGTAGTGGAGGTACCGAAGTTATATCCTCCTTCAGAGATCGTTGGCGCTCTCGCAATTCTCTTTCCGCGTGCAATAAGTCTTGTGCCGATTTCTCTCACGCACGTGCACTTTGTAGTGGGTAACGAAGTGATATTCTCCTTCAGAGATCGTTGGCGTGCAATAAGGCTTGTGCATTTTCTCACGACGTGCATTTGTAGTGGAGGTACGAAGTATATCCTCTTCAGAGATCGTTGGCGCTCTCGCAATTCTCTTTCTGCGTGCAATAAGGCCTTTGCCGATTTCTCTGACGCACGTGCACTTTGTAGTGAAGGTACCGAAGTGATTGTAGCAGATGCAGCCCGTGTGAGTTGCCGTGCTGCGAGTGCGACTACATACGGGGATCAGAACGGGTTTCAGGGAATTGTTTGTCTTTAGGGGAATGATAAACAGTATGCAATGTGAATGAATATAAATTTAATTGCATTGTATAATACAGTTGATTTTGTTTACCGGAGGACCATAGAAAGTTTACAAAGTTTACTGCTGCTCTTCTTTCTTGTAGTGCGCGGGTTTAGCTTACTTACAACTTGGAAAGGAAGGCACCAACCCAAATCACTCGGCTGAGTGTGTCGCTGTCCGGGCTGAGGTTGGCTCCAGGCAATTCGGTGGTGCGAACTGGCATGGGCGCGGACTCAGCCGACCGGAGCTGGTGGTGGAGATTGCCGTGAATTCGGCCAGGTGGCGGCTGCGGCCCGCGAATGGCACGATTTGAGGCAGGCTTGATGTGGCCGTACTAATCGCCTTGATAGGCGAAGCAGGAAGAGCCGACTATGTTGAGTCTTGTCGGTCAGTCCGTTTGACCAGTTCGGAGTATTGTAGTTGAGTAGTTCTCGGTACTGTTTGGTCTGTTATGTTCTCGATTCTGTCTGTCTATGATTCTGTTATGTTCTGTCCATGATTCTGTCTGTGATTCTGTTCTTGGGAGCGAAGTTTCAGTATTTATTGTGTCGCGGGTGTGATTGAGGCCGTGGAGGGGAGGGTCACGTGGCTATAACTTGGCCTATGGTAAGGCGGGAGGGAGAGGAGTGTCACGTGACACTGACGGCGATCGGAAGCGAAGGCGGTGGCACGTGAAGTGCCCGCGACGGCAGCCCGTTTGCATTCGAAAGTTTCAACGGAAATTGAGGCATCTGGCTAGCAGATGGACAAGGAGCGGGGCGGCACGCTGGCAGTGCATTGACGGGCGAGGGAGGCCCGAAGCGATTTCCAGAAATATTTGTATACATTGCTTGTCAGGTAGCGAGCGATGGGGTGAGTGAAGGGCGCCGCGCGCCGGGGTGGCCCAGCCCCAGCCTAATGAGGGCTTAGTCCCCAGCTGTGGCGGCGGTCAGCGTTCTCGGCGGGGGTGGGCCCGTGAGAACGGCGGTTTGCGCGGAAGAAAATGTAAATGCTTTTATTGCCGCAGCGTGCTGGAATGCACAGAGAGCGACTTGTGAGAGGTTGGTGAAAGTACGCTCTTAATAGTGGGTGGCCGCGCGGGAAGAGCTTTTAGGGGCTGCGCCTTGGTGGCAAGATCGAAAATTTGATCGCGAGATTGAACAGTGATATTCTCCTTCAGAGATCGTTGACGCTCTCGCAATTCTCTTTTTGCGTGCAATAAGGCTTGTGCGATTTTCTCACGCACGTGCACTTTGTAGTGAGGTAACGAAGTATATCTCCTTAATCCTTCAGAGTCGTTGCGCTCTCCAATTCTCTTTTGCGTGCAATAAGGCTTTGCCGATTTCTCTACGCACGTGCACTTTGTAGTGGAGGTACCGAAGTGATATCCTTCTTCAGAGATCGTTGGCGCTCTCGCATCTCTCTCTTTGCCCCCGACCTTTAGGTCGGTGCCGCTTGCTTTGGCCTACCCAAATTTTGAGATCACGGCGCCCAAGTTATATCCTTTCTCAGACTTGATTCACGCACGTATACTTCTCAATTTGTGAGCATAAAGTCTTGTGCCGTTTGGTTCTACGCACCTGCAGTACGAGAACGTAGGCAGAAACCTAAGGGATACACTTCGTCAGAGATCATTTGATGCCTCCTTATTCTCTTATTAGTTAGTTAATGCCTTTACGTGGTGAGACTCGGGCCATCAGGCCCACTCTTCCGTCTAACCACGCAAATTTCGATACGCTCCTTTCACCACCTAGCGGAGAAAGGAGGTATTTTGCGACGAAACAGGTGGAACTCAATTTTGTTCAGAGGCTTCATTTAGGCTTGAGGATATTTTACATGCAGTAAATCTACTACATGGGACAGCCGGCTTTACTTCCCCTCCGAAGGAAGGCGTAATGATTTTTTCGCCCTTAACAATCTACGGCTTCGATCGGGTTTGAACCCGCAAACTCGGGTACAACAGTCCGATACGCTAACCGTTACACCACCGAATCCGCACAATTACCTTATTCTCTTATTGTGCGCCTATTGGCTTTTATCCCCACGCACGAAAACTACGTAGTGAAGACGTCCAAGTGAATCCTTCCTCCGATATCTTTGCCTTATAAATTTTGCATAAATACTTGTGTGGATGCTCTACGATTCGAATTACGTAGTCCAGACGCACTACGAGTAGTGATAAGTTCAATGAAATTATCCACCTTGTATATACTTTTAGTGTGGCTTTGTCTTTACCTTTGGATAAGATGTAAAAATGTTTCCCTAATCCAAATGATAAATAAATACTTTATAAATCTAAGATAAAAAATATTTTTGAAGGGATTTTTAACTGCCGTCCCACCATCCACAACCCTGTACAGCCAAGAACTTTGTTTTTTATTTGATTGGTTTTGTTTGTTTTTTCGTGTTTCCGGGCGCGTCAACTGCTTTGGTCATTAGTCCCGTGAGTGTAGTGTATGTTTGTTCTCGGGAGATGGCGGTGATGTTCCCCAGCTAGATGGCGAGATTCGGCGCCGACCTACCGTCGGGTAGTGGGGTTTTCCCCCTTACCAGGTTTCTCCCAACAATGGGGCACCGCCTCAGTCGGGACAAGCTCTAAGTTCCCGACCGGTCTCCCGGAATATGTGGTAGTGTGGTGCATGTTAGTGTAAGTGTGTGTGTAAGGGGAGAGGATAGGACAAGGAAGAGGAAGGACAGATCCGTGGCCCGTTTGGTAGGGTACTGCTCCGGCATTCGCCTGGTGTTGACCGGAGAAACCACGGAATACTACCGATCAGGGCAGCCGGCCGCTAGAATTCGTTTCCAAACAACAGCTGAATTCGACGTAGCTGAAAAGCTAGTGTTGAAAATCCTGCCGCCGTCAGGACTCGAACCTAGGACCTTCCGGTAAGAGGCGCTGCAGTGACATCAGTTGGTGCACTGAGCTACTGCTACCGGGGTTTTTATTTGTCCTAATGGAGGAGAGCGGAATTAAGACAAAAATTCCTAGGTATCGAACATTCGTGAAGGTGCTATTTTCTAAAGGAAAAGGCACATGGTTCGAAAATATCCAAGTGAGTTTCAACTATGGGGTCTAAGCTGTAGAGACACAATCCAACTTCACTTAATAACAACCATTTATTACAATAGTAAATTACATAATAACAATTTAAATTCCTCTTGCTGCACAAAACAAGCTGGAAGAGGAATGACACAGAACTAATATTAAACAATCTTAACGTAAATTTAGAAGAAGTAGAAAGTGACAATTGCCTTTCGAAACATTTGTTTATGCAGAATTACCACGTCAAACCTGGAATTTGCCAATTAATCTAATTTAGGATTGCAAACGGCGGACGTAAATTTATAACATGTCCAAAGCCCCGTTTTCGGAAGCCTTTCTTTACAAAATAATACGCAAATGAGAATTGCAAGCTGCAATGACATGGACTTATCTGACTTTAAAACATGGAAACATTAAAAGAATCTTAATCAGAGACTCCAACATTAAAAATGCCACGAACATTGAACGTAAATGATGGAATTGAATTGATTACACAAAATTCGCCTTTTACCATAATATCTGTTACAGGGCCACCTTTTGTGAAGGCTGTTTGAACACCTATAGTGCCAACTGCAGCTTGATACCCGAGCGACCTTGTATCGCCGCTCTCGTGGCCAATATACGAAGTACTTTAATTAGGCCACGGCTTCAACAGCCGTACGGGCCCTTCCTCCGTCTATTTGATGCTCCAGAGGTCCAATGCGATGTGTCGTCTTACTCAAGACTTGGAGCCGTAAGCTGCAACATTCACTCAAGCAACATTAGAATATGCAGAATCTATTTTTTCAACATATGAGACTGCGCCGCCATTACGCCCTACGCAGCTCTGTGCGGAAAACGCCGCTTGTTAGGCTCGACGCGAGTGCACACAATGTGCTTTCGCACCATAAACATACATAAACATAAAAAGCAGCACTGCAAAAGAAGGCGACATTAAATTACAACAATCTAAACACTAACATACTATACATAAATTAACCAATACAATTCCATCACAGTGTGGCATATTCAGCCACTTCCAAAAATTTAAATGTGACATCGAGTCCTGCAAAAGAAACACACATAGAAAAACATATCGGCATAAGGCCGAGGTGCACCCGACACAGGCAAGAAGTTGTTGCTAAACGTTCGTGGCAGAGCGGCGTGTGGCAAGAAATTCCGGGAGTAGAGTCCTTATATAGCTTCTCTGGTGGGGTGGACGGTGCCACCAGACGTTACTGGGGCGTGACGCAGTACCAATCGATTGCAAAGGAATTGTATGCTCATTTTCTTACAAGGAGTAACCTTTGGCGCCTTGTTACTAGGCAAAATGCCAAACAAGAACATGTGGCAGGTTGCCTATACACAGGCGTTTACAACCAGTGCACCTATTGCTCAGTGCACTCTAGCGGGCGCCAGTAGAAACGTAGCATGTACATGGAAAATAAATAAATTATTTTGCCTAAAAAATGGCTTTTTCAACCTTTTCAAAGGCAAACCAAGGTATCAATCAATTCCAAAAATGTTCTAAATTTGGGATTTTGTTAGTAGAAGCCATTTCTATGGCTGTTTTTTTCCATTAAGCATAAAGCTGGTTTTGAATCCCAAACTTTTATGTCATCAATTATGAATTTTGATTATTCACCAAATAATTGCAGTTCAGAGCTTACTGTACCATCACGTAGCATTTTTAACACTTTTCTATGGCTATAGAATCACATGAGAGGGCTTTTAACCACCAGATCTTTATTTATAAGTACTTAAAAAATAAATTACATGGAGTACTTAATCTTTAACTTAAAAACTAAGCCTTACATATACATTTTAAAATGATTTACTCTTCAAATGATGGATGAGAAGGCTTCTCCCCTGAATCTTGAGGAGACGCAAGTTGAACCCAGTTTTTAAATTTACCAGAGCAAAAGGCTAATAGTCTCGAATAAAGACTTTCAAAACTCCTGAAAACAATAAAAGAAGTTACGTCACGAATTGACACAAACAGCTTAAGTGGCACAGGGCATGATCTGTCGAATCCCTGTGACCCGAAGGTCCTTCGGTTCTAAATCCAAAGTTTGTAGTATTTTAGACTCTTGGTTGATAAGTTGCTAGGTTGAATTCCGCCAGGTGCTGGATGAAAATTCTATAGGAAGACTGTTCTGATCAGAATTTTAGCTTCTGCATTTTTCCACATTTTTGTTACCACAGTCCGGCAATAAGAGTTTTGTGTTGAAAATTCTCCGTTTTCCGGCGTAGGATTACAATTCGTTCTCTTCCTACGTTCGTAAGTGCGAGAAAGAGAAAACAATGGGGTCGCTAACGACCTAACTGTTTATGCAAACTTTAAACCAATCCAGAAAATGATACAACTCATTTATAATGTAATTAAACGTATTGTTAAATCAACGTGTATTTTCACATCCACCGCGACCGGTTTGAGATCGTTAGACGCCAGGGTAGAGTGCGATTTCGAGTGCATTGTTAGTGAAAGAGCTGCAGCCCTCACCTCTTCGGGGGCCGCCGGCCGCCGCCGCCAGCGCGCGCGCCACCTCCCTTGCGTCGCACAGCGCGCCGCGCCGCAGCATGGCTTCCAGCGCCGCCAGCGCCCCCTCCTGCCCCGCGGCCAGCAGCAGCGCCGCCCGCCCTCGGCCAGTTTCTTGGCGCGCGCCCACTCGCCCGCCCGCGCCGCCGCCAGCAGCGCCGAGTCGCCCGCCGCGTCCGCCCACTCCACCGCCGGCTCCCGCTGCAGCAGCCACTCGAAGAGGTCGGAGCGGTGGTTGTGGCGGGCGGCGAGCGCGAGCGCGGTGGCGCCGCGGGCGTCGCGCTCCTCGAGTGTTGCGCCGCGTCGCAGCAGCGCCACCAGAGCGTCCACGTCGTCGCGCGCCGCGGCCTCGTGCAGGGACGTGTTGATGGGGGCCTCGGGGTCGAGGGGGATGAAGGCAGGGGGAGGGGCGGAGATGGAGGGTGGGGGCGGGCTGGAGAAGCATCGTCGCTGGGAGGGCGCGTCCTGCAGCGCCTGCAGCTGTGCATGCAGGGCGTCGACATGTGCTGTGAGGTTTTCCATCCGCGCCACCAGGGCCTCCACGGCAACGGACCCTGCAGGCTCCGTGGCCTCGCTCGCAACCACCGCCACGAGCCACGCCACCAGTAGCACAGGCGGAGTCGCAACCATAGTGTAGTTGGCCCTTTTCTCTGCTGAAATGGAGGTCCAAACAAGCAATTGTACGCCCTTCCTCTGTTATAGTTTGTCCCATTTACCACATTGCACATCCAAAATACCGGTTAAGAAATTGATAGGAAATGTGTTGTTCCATATTTTTTAAAAATGGATATTGAATGAGCTCGATTATGCTTCCTTGTGAGAAATATTTGCACTTTACCGCTATGCACAAATTTTACACAATATGCTGAATTATTATAATTCATTTTGTTTTCTGCGATATTTTGTGTTCTTGATGTGTTGAGAGCTGTGCGAAAGTACATTTTTAGGTGTTTTAATATTTGCTAGTGGACGCAAATTCAAACATGTGATTTCACCTCAAATTGTATGATCTGCTGCTGTTGCTCTGCTTAATAATATATAACTCACGTGTGTTGAGGAAGAAATAAGTAATTAATAAAAGATGCACTTTTGAAGACGTCCTGAATAATTCAATTTCATTTAACCACTGGCAATTTAACGAGGCTCTATAGATCTATATAGAAACTGTTTCTCTGACCTTTAATATCCTGGGTCTTCTTGATAAGGGTCTTATTGACTGTGGGGGCATAGTGCATGCTAATTGTACTTACAGTGTCACTCTGAGAATGGCTATTACGAGTTATGCGTAGAAATTTTCTTAAGAAAAAATTACGTAAATGTTTGAAAAATAAGCTCTTCCTCTAAATACATGCAGTTGGAAACAGTCTTGTTTTAACAGTCTATAATTTTCTAGACAAACGTTACTTTAAATGGAAAATTGATACTAATGCAAATTATATTACAAGGTATCTGAAAAATTCCATTTGTACATCCAGCCGAAATTACCATGAATTTGAACTTCACGGGCGCATTTCATCGCTCGGGTACTAGCAGCTAGGAAGGTTTCCGAGTGACTTAATGTGCTGGTTAATTTCAAATTCAAGGCAATTTTGTCTATTTATCAATCGGTCCATTCGCATATAAACAGATGAAGATAAAGTTATTTAAACTGCGATTTGGTGTAACCCGGTGGCAGTTAATTTCATAAATAAGTAAAAATTAATTAAAAATAAATAAAATAATAAAAAAAGACAGTAGAAGAAGTAATTAAAGAGTTGCAGTAAAACAAGACTATTCGGTTCTACTAGAAACATAAGACAATTAAAAAGGAAATATACTGATCTTCTGTAGCGTGATTATTTTACTGAAATAAACTTTAGTCATTTCTTACAATGGCCAAGTGTATCACAAAATCTGTTAGTTTTTAAACTTTTAAATCTAAAAGAGTAAAAAAGTAAAGTATTTTTCTGTATCCTTGTTTCCAGCTGTTTTTATATCCGTTTTTTTACCAGTACCTGTATTTTTAGAATATTTTTGAAACACCGGTGTTATAAAGATGGACAAAGGACTCTACCTAGGGAAAGCAAGAGTTGTGATGATAACCATAGTTATATCCCATCTCGATCAGGTTTTTCGTCCAGTTTCCCTGATCCATTGAGCAAATGCTGAGATGGCCCCTTGTTTTGCTTCTGGACATAAATGTAAGTTCATTTTCTGTGCACGTCTTCTAGAATTCAGTGGGAAATACAATTACTGAAATTATCGTTTCCATGTTGTCGCGGCAGGAAGTATTATTCCAAAAGACAACATGGATAAGAGCCAAAACGTATTGCCTTTTTATCCTTGAAAATATATTTTATTACATGGGATCTTTTTTTTCCTCCAATTTTAAGTAGTATATGACTTAGTGTAGGGATCACAAAATTTTGAAAATGTGCACAGAATTCACTTTTCCCCATAGCACGTCATACGCAGTTTTTAACTGCTTTTTTGACGTAAAATAAATAAATAAAAAATAAATAAATCTCTATGTAGTTGCAGACACAGCGGGCGTCTCGCGCGGTAGTTCCTCTTGTTGCCGCCAGAAGCCGCTCCAGTACCACCAATGAGTGTGTGCTTGTAGCTCCCGTGCCGCCCTCTTGGTACGTTATAAGACCAAGTATTATGTCATTTTTTAGTGACAAGAAATGGGACCCAGATGTGTTATTTCTTGTTTTCATTACTCACTTTTGAAAATATAAGTACTAAACTTTAATAATATAAAATTAACAGAATAAACACTTAGCTACTGAAATTTGTTTATTTTCACATTTTCAACACTAACTACAATAACCAGCCTTACTTCCTTTGGAGTTTAGAGAAGCAATCAAAGATTATATACTTATTTTATATCATTTTATATCATCATATATCATTGATAGCTACACACTAGAGGGAGTTTAATGGGCCGTCATAATCAATAATATATATTACACTCGAAAATATTAAATAAATACGAATTTTAAATTGCAAAGTGCTGTATTTAATAAATGAAACTTTTTCAATTTTCGCTGTTGTGTTTTTATAAAAGTTCTTAAAAAGTGTTCTTTCTTGAACACTATTTCTTCTGTTTCGAGAAGTTAATTCATTTTTCGTCAGGTCTCCAATTGTACCTCAAATTCTTCAATTTCTTTTAAATGAAGACTTAAACCATTAAAATTGTCTTATCGTATATATTGTCTTCCAACAAATATTAAACATTTAGAGATGCTCCTGAAATGTAATACAACAATAAATTCATTTCTTTTTTTTTTTTAATGACGACTTATAAATTAAAATTCTTTATAATTATATATTGTATTGGGAGGTAAATTGCAATTTTAAAGTATATAAATATATTCTCCGATGCCATTTTACCTGAAATATTGATTTTAGATGACCACTAGTACTGTAAAAATTTAATCGTCAACACCAATCTTTATCTCCTCTTAATGATGATGGTATTTGTTTCTATGGTGAATAAACAATACATTAATAATATTTTAATGTTGCGCATGAAATGGCTTCATTCATCTGCATCTACTTTGCAAATTGCAGAATTAATTATAAATAATGAATAGGGAACGGATTTCCATGTAATAAGATGTTTTTACACGAACAAAACATCAGTATTCAATTTTTATTTTTTAGAGTTTACCAGACATTTTGAATGAATTAGAATATTTTTATTTTACATATTTTTACATATTTTGGTATAATTACATAATTTTACATATTTTACCAATGACGACATATTTCGCTACATATTAATATATTTATACGTCAAAACGGACCGTCTTAGATGCACGTTTGCAATATATGTTGCTGAACCATCTTTCTTGTAAATCAAATGTAATGCTACTACAGTTCTAAGAGCACCATAACTTCGCCAGGAATTATCAAACTTACCCCCCACCCTCTTACTGCTTACTCGGAGTAAATGATGGTGGATTTGTGTGAACAAAAATAATTTCAACTACGTACTTGCTTATGTTTCAAACACATTCGTTACTCGATCGAAAACTAACAAATATTTTTTACAGTAAATTGTCTTATCGCGTTGTTCGATTTGGAGGGATGAGTGTATACTCTTGAACCCCCTCCTCCTGGGATCCATCACTCGCTACACGGATCTACTGTTCACTTGTACACCGGCTCCTCGTAAACATTGTAATATATACTATGAACATATTTTTTATTTCAAATAAAATTCTTATATGTGAAGTTTAGAGTACAATTACTTCGGTAGAAATAGAACCTACTTTCAGCCACTCCGAATCCTTTTTAAGGATTGATCAGCGTCGTTTCATGGTCGGAGAATGCTTGTAGAGAACAATTTTAATCACTAATGAATTTTTATTTTACATATTGAAACATACCCCTAACTGCTACAATTATTGGGCGATTCGTCGTAACCCGTTTCCAAATTTCTAATAACAATAATTCTTTCAAGAGAAACTTAATGTTTATTTCTTATCAATGCAGCAAATTATCGGTCATTCCTCGCTTACCATTTCCACAGCATTTTCAACGCCAGGAAACCCGTTTTCACTCCTTTTGTATTAAAACGTATCAGTTCATGATAAAAGTTCTTTTAAGTGCTACATTTTTAATAAACATTGGTTTTCAATACAGTATATATTAACCTATTTATGGAGAATGAATTTACTGGAAATTAATGAATTTACTGGAATTTACTGGAATTTATGGAGAATGAATTTACTGGAATGAATTTACTGATGAATTTACTGGAAAATATTGAATCTTCTGCAATTTGTATCATTTTCTTTTGACAAAACTTAACTAAAGTGCAGCTTTCCAGCGTAAATGTTTGAGTAAATCATTGACTGAATGACCATTACACAAGCATCATGAACGAATTCTTCCAGATATTTTAAGATAGTGGGAAAGACTTTTGAAGCGTTCCTTATTACAAGGGATCATGGCGAGCAGTCACCCATTCTCATCTTACATTTTCTTCAGTGCATATTCCAGGAAACTAAATTTCCTTCCCTTCAATATACAATAGTATATCTATGCATGATTAAAAACTTTGTTCTGAGCACATGGTTTTTATTAAACATATTTCTTTATAATACAATACATTAAACCTAATTATTTACAATATAATACACATCTATTTATAATACATCACTGAATTTATTGGAATGTATGTAGTTTTCTCTGTAATTTCCATTTTCAGTCTTTCTCGCTTTTCACAAGGGCCTTTTCGTCTGGAAAACTCCTTGGTAAAGTGAGCTGGACAGTTAGGGAATACAGATGGTACAGTATCACTTCTTAACTTCCGTATATTCAATCTCCATGACTGTTTCTCTTCTTGTGCATTAAACACCACCTTCTCCCAAATAATGTCATTTCGATGGAAATGAAGGTGGCATACCTGAAACAAGAAAAAATAATATATTATAATATGTAAAATATAATAATAATAATAATAATAATAATAATAATGAGGTTGCATGAGGGGTAAACTAAAATTGTACAGTGGTTAGTCTATAATATTAAATATGTACATAGAATTTAAGTTCCACTTTCAAACCAATTTTACCAAAGAACAAAAAAAAAAAATTAATTTGAAATTAATGCATGCACCACTGAGACTTTTGCTTTCATACTTCCCTAAGGTAATTCCTTTAAAAATTATTTTTTTTTTATAACTTATTCATACAATTGGAAATGAGGTTATGAATTTTTTACGCATTACTTACAATTGAATGCTATAACTTAAGTGCTACTATTCTAAGATTATTTAACTGATAGTTTAAGTTTCTACTATCGCTTTTCACTTAACAGTATACAGGAAATAGTTGCAAGTTCAGCATTATATTACAAGGAAGAATTGCAAGATCTAATTGCAAACAGCTTCGTGATAGAACATTAGGAATATTACTAAATAATGTCAAAACCCTTAGCAAAATACATACAATTTATGCTTTGAATAAATAATAAATATAATAAATGTTGGTTCTACATGTGCATATGAACCACAGCGTTACCTTCGAGGATCTGGAAGGAACAAAATCTTTTCTGCAAATAGCAGCTGTCCATTTCTTCCGCAAAGCACGATCTTTTGTAAAACTAGAAACATGTACTTTGAGGCTTCATCGCAGTTTCCTCGACACCTCGGAACTGCACATCTAAACGGCATATCAAACCGGCAGTATAATAAAAGTATGAACTACACCGAACACACGCACAACACCAGACGAATTCAACTGAAAACAACATGCCTGCGTCCAGGCCACCCATGCCTCATGACTACCTATGCCGCCATCTTAGCGACGTCACGTACTAGTGAGCAGGCTTTATAACTCTAGGAGGTGGAGCTTCAATGTTGCCACTCATCTGAGTCACACGAAGTCGCGGAAGCGATAAGGTTCGGCTGTGGCGAAGGTTATGAACATGATATCAAGCCGTGTCATCGCCTCTCGTTCACATTTTGAGATTTCATTTGTATCATGTACGTGGTGCCATGTGCGTAGTAGAGATGGGCTTAACAGCTTTTCTTCAATAAATGTTATCACAAAAACAGCTGTCTCGCAATAGCTGTTATTAATAACAGTTGAAAAATAACAGGTTCATGCCCAGGAACCTAACATGGCCGACTGCTAAGAGTTAAAGCAATTGTAGCGACTGCTAAGAGTTAAACCACGCAAAACGAATAATGTTGGTAGCACCATAAAGCTTGTGCAGCTACCTTACGGCGCTTTCTTGCACTACTTTCCCTAACATGTTTGGATAGAGAAGCAGCTGATATGAACGAGACTCGATGAGCTGCCAAGAATGAAAGTAATTCATATAATGTGTAGTGAATGGTATATAATATAGAATATTACTAAACTGAAAGTGATTCGGGTTCAGATTGCGAACTTTCAAATATGCAACTTGTGCATAGTGAAGTGACGAGTGCCAAATATAATGAGGAGAAACGGTGTTTTTGCTTACCTATAACTAAAGTGTTATTGACTGTCGAATATCAAGTATTATAATGTGAGTTATTTTTCCGTAACTCATTTTATTTTATCGGACCTAGGGAAATATTAGCTGATCTCACATAATCAGCAATGGGACAGAAATAAGTTAACATATTGGACGGACTTAATTTAAAGAACAAATTTTTTGTTGTAGTGTATACAATAAAATATAAAACTATTGTGGCACATAGTGTGTAATAATGACGAATTATGTATTAATGAATATAATTTGAACAGTGGCAAATCATGATTGTTTAGCTGCAGTGAAGCTGTTATCGTACAAAATGGTTGCCACTAAAGCTTGTAGTAGTTCGGATTGGGTCCAGTAGGTTGCAGTTCTATGCATTTCAACCAATAACTGCCAATAACAGGAAAAACGAAATAAATGTTATTTCGCGTAACAAATACGAAACGTTAACGGTCAAGAAATAACAGTTTAGCTGTTAAGAGCACTCTCTAGTGCGTAGTAATGTGTGGCCACAGCGCATCGAACTGTCAGGGTCACATGCTGCCGGTACTGTAAGTGTCGATTGATTGATTGATTGATTTCATCAATTAGGGTTTCCGAGTCCGTTAACCACTAAGGACATTAGTCCCGTAAATGTAGTGCATGTTTTCCCGTTCGGTACGTGGTGATGAATCTTTCCTAGCAGGTTGGTGGGATCCGACGCCCACCAGCCCGTCCACTAGCGGCATTTTCCATAACAAGGTATCTCCCACCGGAAGGAGGGCTCCACCCCCCAGCCGGGAACAGCTCTAAGCTCCCGACCGGTCTCCCGGCAAGTGTGGAAGTGTGGCGCATGTAAGAGTAAGTGTGTCTAAGTAAAGAATGAGGTTAGGGCAAAGAAGAGAAAGGAAAGATCGTGCACAGTCTGTGACCTGTTTGTTAGAGTACATCGCCGGCGTTCGCCTGGCATTGATCGTAAAAAGCACGGAAAACTACGGAACAGGGCAGCCGGCAACTAGAATTATCCTCTAGCCGGCCGGCCCCTGATCTCAACTTAGTGGCTAGTATAAAAACTCCTTCTATTATCAAATCTTAGGACCTCCCAGTCAGAGGCACTGCTATGACATCAATTGATGTCCTGAACTACCTTTGGATGTACACGTAATCTTCCACGGCTCCAGTCGATTAATTCTTGGCTGTCTCGGAGACACCGCTAGTGGGCTAAGCGGCCGACGTTTCCCTTGCCATGTCGCTGGCTTCATCAGGCAAATTTGTGAACCTCTTGGTATCTTAAAAAACATTCTCTTGGTAGAGATTTGGCAAATGTACACTAAGCTTCCGCGGCTCCAGTCGATGACTTCTTGGCTGTCCCGGTGACGCCGCGTAGTGGGCTGAGCGGCCGACGTTTCGCCTGTCATGTCGCTGGCTTCATGAACGCAAATTTGTGAACCTCTTGGTATCTTAAAAAACATTCTCTTGGTAGAGATTTGGCAAATGTACACTAAGCTTCCGCGGCTCCATTCGATGACTTCTTGGCTGTCCCGGTGACGCCGCGTAGTGGGCTGAGCGGCCGACGTTTCGCCTGTCATGTCGCTGGCTTCATCAACACAAATTTGTAAACCTCTTGGTATCTTAAAAAACATTCTCTTGGTAGAGATTTGGCAAATGTACACTAAGCTTCCGCGGCTCCAGTCGATGACTTCTTGCTGTCCGGTGACGCCGCGTAGTGGGCTAAGCGGCCGACGCTTCGCCTGTCATGTCGCTGGCTTATCAACGCAAATTTGTGAACCTCTTGGTATCTTAAAAAACATTTTCTTGGTCGATATTTGGCAAATGTACACTAAGCTTCCGCGGCTCCAGTCGATGACTTCTTGCTGTCCCGGTGACGCCGCGTAATGGGCTGAGCGGCCGACGTTTCGCCTGTCATGTCGCTGGCTTCATCAACGCAAATTTTGAACCTCTTGGTATCTTAAAAACATTTTCTTGGTCGATATTTGGCAAATGTACACTAAGCTTCCGCGGCTCCAGTCGATGACTTCTTGCTGTCCCGGTGACGCCGCGTAGTGGGGTGAGCGGCCGACGTTTCGCCTGTCATGTCGCTGGCTTCATCAAACGCAAATTTGTGAACCTCTTGGTATCTTAAAAAACATTCTCTTGGTAGAGATTTGGCAAATGTACACTAAGCTTCCGCGGCTCCAGTCGATGACTTCTTGGCTGTCCCGGTGACGCCGTGTAGTGGGCTAAGCGGCCGACGTTTCGCCTGTCATGTCGCTGGCTTCATCAAATCAAATTTGTGAACCTCTTGGTATCTTAAAAAACATTCTCTTGGTAAAGATTTGGCAAATGTACACTAAGCTTCCGCGGCTCCAGTCGATGACTTCTTGCTGTCCCGGTGACGCCGCGTAGTGGGCTGAGCGGCCGACGTTTCGCCTGTCATGTCGGTGGCTTCATCAACGCAAATTTGTGAACCTCTTGGTATCTTAAAAAAATTCTCTTGGTAGAGATTTGGCAAATGTACACTAAGCTTCCGCGGCTCCAGTCGATGACTTCTTGGCTGTCCCGGTGACGCCGCGTAGTGGGCTGAGCGGCCGACATTTCGCCTGTCATGTCGCTGGCTTCATCAACGCAAATTTGTGAACCTCTTGGTATCTTGAAAAACATTCTCTTGGTAGAGATTTGGCAAATGTACACTAAGCTTCCGCGGCTCCAGTCGATGACCTCTTGGCTGTCCCGGTGACGACGCGTAGTGGGCTGAGCGGCCGACGTTTCCGCCTGTCGTGTCGCAGACTTATTCAGGGGAGTGACGACGCGTTGGTGCGAGTAGGGTATTATGCATTATAGGGTTTAGGCGGCCGGAGGGGGGGGGCTGGTGCGCCGTGATTGGCGGAGAGGTCCCCTGATTGTGTGAGCATGAGGACGACCGCCGCGAGATCCGGGTTGGCACAGACCGCTAGCCAATCAGAGTAATCCTTCTTTCAATCACGGCGCACCTGCCCCTTTCGGGCGCCCAAACCGTATAATGCATAACACATTACTCGTAGCAACGCGTCGTCACTGCCCTGAGGAAGCCTGCGACATGACAGGCGGAATCGTCGGCCGCCCAGCCCATTACGCGGCGTCACGCGGACAAACCAAGAAGTCGTGCACTACGGGTGTCGCGAATCACAGCATCGTTAGTTGACATCTCTTCTCTTCCGCCCAGCCCCGCGGCCGCGCGCCCGGAGCTTTTTTTTCCCCAGGTACGACCGGCTGATCGAGAGGGCCACGCCCATCTTCCTGCAACAAGTGGCGCTGGCGCGCTGTTTCGCGCCGTGCGCCACCGGCGCCAGGCCCCCTTCCGCGCCAACGCGCGGCGCCCCTCCCGAGCTCAGTGCTTTGGCGCTGGACGCACGCTCGGGGCAGTTGGTGGGCGCGGTGCTCGCCGCGCCACTCGCTCGACACGACGTCTTCGGAGTGGATCTCGACGCATTAGGTGCGTTCGGTAGAGATGACTAGAAAAAAATATTTACCAGCATCCAAGCAGGATAAAATATCTGGATTTTCGACACTAGCTTATCAGCTAGGTCGAATTAAGTCGCTGTCTGGAGGAGAATTCTAGCGACCGGCGGCACTGATCGGTAGTTTTCCGTGGTTCGATCAACACCAGGCGAATGCCGGAGCAGTACCCTAACAAACGGGCCACGGACCGCGCGCGATCTTTCCTTCCTCTTCCTTGTCCTATCCTCTCCCCTTTACACACACACTTACACTAACATGCACTACACTACCACATAATCCGGGAGACCGGTCGGGAGCTTAGAGCTTGTCCCGGCTGGGGTGGTGCCCCGCTGGTGGGAGAGTCCCGGTTAGGGGGAAACCCCACTAGCCGACGGTAGGTCGGCGCCGGATCTCGCCATCCAGTGGGGGAAGATCACCTCCATCACCAGATTGATTGATTGATTTTTTCGTGTTTCCGGGCGCGTCAACTGTTGCGGTCATTAGTCCTGTTAGTGTAGTGCATGTTCTTTTCTCGGGAGATGGCAGGTATCTTCCCCGCTGGATGGTGAGATCCAGCGCCGACCTACCGTCGGCTAGTGGGGTTTCACCTTAACCAGGACTCTCCCACCACCGGGGCACCGCCCCACACGGGACAAGCTCGCTCTAAGCTCCCGACCTGTCTCCCAGAATATGTGGTAGTGTAGTGCATGTTAGTGTGTGTGTGTAAGGGGAGAGGAGAGGACAAGGAAGAGGAAGAAAAGATCGCGCGCGGTCCGTGGCCCGTTGGGTAGGGTACTGTTCCGGCATTTATCTGGTGTTGATCGGAGAAACCACGGAAAACTACCGATCAGAGCAGCCGGCCGCTAGAATTCTTCTCCAGACAGCGACTGAATTCGACTTAGCTTAAAAGCTAGTGTTTCAAATTCGTGGAGGCTTTGTCTGGCTGAAATCGATTCTCCACGATGGGAAATATCTACTTTCGGGACAATTCTGTGTGTGATTTAGAAGGTAGTGTAGATCTTAGAGAACCTAGAGACGAGCGGACTGACGAAAGGAGAGATGGATGGAAACACGTTGATTGCCCAGATTTTGATTATATAGAGTACATTATCTTAACTTTACACACATGTGTGAAGACTTAATATTTTTCTATTTTTCTGAACCTTTTTCATTTCTTGCGTCTTACGTCGACGCAACGCGTCTGTGATCCCTTCTTAGTCCCGACATGGTGCAATGCTCCGTTAAGCATTTTTCGAGAACTCTCATGACGTCGTAATCTGTCAGTGTGTTTTATCCCTTCGGTCAGGAGCTCGGCGCCGTTAATAACCGGGATTCCTAGACCCAACGGAGAACCCCCGATGTCTCTACTTCTCTAAATCTCCCTGACTTCACGGAGCGTAGTTACGGAATTTGACTAGCGGCGCCAGCTAAACTTGAATTAAAACTTGGGTTTTTGGTTTGAGACCAATTAGTTGGTACTGCACATCCTCTGGAGAGCTGCACCTTGACTCTTGCATGACAAATTAAATATTGCTTATGAAATGTTGTTGGCCATATTCATGTTTTGGTGAGCTAAGCAGCTGTATTAATAATATTATCTTTGGCGTCGCTGCACTGCAATTCGTGAATAATAATTCGTGTCACTGCAAAGGCAGCCAGGCATTTATAATCTGGCATCAAAATCATCTAGAAATAACATGTCATTGAGTGACTTTATTTATTTAACCGTTTTACATTGTTAAAAACAACTTTGTGTTATTCAAAATTCTTACCCTTTATATAATATTTATTTTATTTTTCCACTCGTCACGATCTTCATAATCAGTACCCGTTAAATTCTCATTCAAACGTTTATAACCAGTTATGTTTAAGTCTTACTTTTTTCTTCCTACCCACAGGAAACATGTAATTTTAAAAAATAATTTCTAAAATTATATGTTCTTTATTTTTTCTCATATTTTTTCCATTTTTTATTTTATCTAATGTTGATATCCTGGATGACCTTAAAAATTCATTACTGTTGCCAGTAATTTTAGTTTTACATTTTTCTTTAATTTCCTAGTTTCTGACCCATGTACAGCTACTTTCTACAAAGATTTATATATTCTGTATTTAGTTTCTTTTGTTATACGTTTATCCCATAATACTTAATTTAGCATTGATGTAGCTGATCTTCCTTTATTGATGTCTGATATCAACTTAATTTCCAACCTTATTTATTTCTACTCCCAAATATTTAAATTTTGATTAACAAATAAATTTCCTTTTCCGTACTGTAAAATTAAATCTGTATTATTTACTCCACACCCTCATATAAAATATCTTTCTCACATTCATTTTTAATCTCCATTTCTTGTATTTGTCTGATAATTTCCTAAACATGTATTTCAAAATTTTGAGTGATTTATTTTGATTTTCAGAAGCTGAAGAGGAAGATCCTTTTTATAAGCACAGGAAACGGTTCTTTACCGTTGTGCACCAACGTTTGGACCTCTTTTCACGTCTAGGCGTATCCGAAATCTTGGACTTCGCATACGGATTTGTGGAGGAATCGTACCGTGAGAACGGTAAGGCCCGGTAGAATTCAACCAATGAAAAACAAAACGTTAAAGAAACGGGTTGAAAATTTAAATTTATTTATTGAATAATAATAATAATAATAATAATAATAATAACAACAACAACAATAATGCAAACGTTGAGTGGCAAGGCTAGTGGAGTGATGAGAGATAGAGATAAAGAGAGGGTTAGAATTAGAAAGAGGGAGATAGGTAGAAAGAAGGATATAGACATAAATACGTAGCTACACAGATAGGTAGGTAGATACATAGCTAGATAGATACATACATAGATAGCAGTGGCCAAGCTGAAGAGTAGTCTGGGAAACTTAGAATGCCCAAATTATTTTTCAACAAAATCTGTCATTATGTACGCCATTTTTGCAATATTTTCTTTCCGAATCGTTAAAGAAAATTAAATGTTTTCCATTTCTTTTCACCCGCGTACGCGCGAGATAATGAGCCGGTCCGCTAACCAGACGGGGATCCTGCCAGTGGATAGACACCGCCTGGCTCTGCCGCAAATGCACCAAAGAGGGCGCGCGCTATCTCCCTCTCACTCGCACTCACTGGCCAGATATCTGCAGAAAGCCTAGGCCACCGAGAGGCATGGACTTGTACCGCGATGCACGTCCACGTCCCGGCCAGGCAAATTCACTTCAACACCTGACGGTGTGGTCCGCTAACCAGACGGGGATCCTGCCAGTGGATAGACACCGTCTGGTTCTGCCGCGCATGCGCACAAGGGGGCGCGTGGTATCTCCCTCTCACTCGCACTCACTGGGCAGAGATCTGCAGAAAGCCTAGGCCACCGAGAGGCATGGACGTGTACCGCGATGCACGTCCACGTCCCGGCCAGGCAAATTCACTTCATCACCTGACGGTGTGGTCCGCTAACCAGACGGGGATCCTGCCAGTGGATAGACACCGTCTGGTTCTGCCGCGCATGCGCACAAGGGGGCGCGTGGTATCTCCCTCTCACTCGCACTCACTGGGCAGAGATCTGCAGAAAGCCTAGGCCACCGAGAGGCATGGACGTGTACCGCGATGCACGTCCACGTCCCGGCCAGGCAAATTCACTTCATCACCTGACGGTGTGGTCCGCTAACCAGACGGGGATCCTGCCAGTGGATAGACACCGTCTGGTTCTGCCGCGCATGCGCACAAGGGGCGCGTGGTATCTCCCTCTCACTCGCACTCACTGGGCAGAGATCTGCAGAAAGCCTAGGCCATCGAGAGGCATGGACGTGTACCGCGATGCACGTCCACGTCCCGGCCAGGCAAATTCACTTCATCACCTGACGGTGTGGTCCGCTAACCAGACGGGGATCCTGCCAGTGGATAGACACCGTCTGGTTCTGCCGCGCATGCGCACAAGGGGGCGCGTGGTATCTCCCTCTCACTCGCACTCACTGGCCAGAGATCTGCAGAAAGCCTAGGCCATCGAGAGGCATGGACGTGTACCGCGATGCACGTCCACGTCCCGGCCAGGCAATTCACTTCATCACCTGACGGTGTGGTCCGCTAACCAGACGGGGATCCTGCCAGTGGATAGACACCGTCTGGTTCTGCCGCGCATGCGCACAAGGGGGCGCGGGTATCTCCCTCTCACTCGCACTCACTGGGCAGAGACGCAGAAAGCCTAGGCCACCGAGAGGCATGGACTTGTACCGCGATGCACGTCCACGTCCCGGCCAGGCAAATTCACTTCATCACCTGACGGTGTGGTCCGCTAACCAGACGGGGATCCTGCCAGTGGATAGACACCGTCTGGTTCTGCCGCGCATGCGCACAAGGGGGCGCGGTATCTCCCTCTCACTCGCACCACTGGGCAGAGATCTGCAGAAAGCCTAGGCCACCGAGAGGCATGGACTTGTACGCGATGCACGTCCACGTCCCGGAAATTCCTGTGGTCCGCAACCAGACGGAGATCCTGCCAGTGGATAGACACCGACTGACTCTGCCGCGCATGCGCACAAGAGGGCGCGCGCTATCTCCCTCTCACTCGCACGCACTGGGCAGAGATCTGCAGAAAGCCTAGGCCACCGAGAGGCATGGACTTGTATCGCGATGCACGTCCACGTCCCGGCCAGGCAAATTCACTTCATCACCTGACGCTGTGGTCCGCTAACCAGACGGAGTCCTGCCAGTGGATAGACACCGACTGACTCTGCCGCGCATGCGCACAAGAGGGCGCGCGCTATCTCCCTCTCACTCGCACGCACTGGGCAGAGATCTGCAGAAAGCCTAGGCCACCGAGAGGCATGGACTTGTACCGCGATGCACGTCCACGTCCCAGCCAGGCAAATTCACTTCATCACCTGACGGTGTGGTCCGCTAACCAGACGGGGATCCTGCCAGTGGATAGACAGCGACTGGCTCTGCTGCGCATGCGCACGAGGGGGCGCGATATCTCCCTCTCACTCGCACTCACTGGGCAGAGATCTGCAGAAAGCCTAGGCCACCGAGAGGCATGGACTTGTACCGCGATGCACGTCCACGTCTCGGCCAGGTAAATTCACTTCATCACCTGACGCTGTGGGGAGAGTAGACTAAGTTGTTTGTGTGCCTTTTGTGTGATTTTTGTTCGTGTTTTCTGTATGAAACAATTAATGAGGCTTAAGATTTGGTGTTATAGAAAATGTCCCACTGACTATGCACCAGTCCCATTACTTCTGAACGGTCACGACATCGAAATGCAGTTTTCATACGACAAAGCGGAATCATGAGGCAAGTAATAAGCCGTAGAGATAGATGCTCGTTGTGTATATTTCGCGAATGTTCATTCCCGCCTGAGATATGGCATAATATTCTGGGGAAATACATCTTATAGCTCTCAGACTTTTAGATTACAAAAAAGAATTGTACGAATAATAACCAAATCCCACCCACGTGATTCATGTAAGCCACTCTTCATTAATATAGGAATTTTATCACTACCTTGTCTGTCTATTTACGAATCAGCAGTTTTTGTCAAAAATGATTTGCTTAAGAGCGGGAATATATTTTCCAAAAATGCCGATGTCTATTACTATAACACTCGACGTACAAGTCATATTCATCAGGTGACAGTATCAGCAGCTCATTACAAAATATTGGCATACAATACATGTACATTATTTTAAAACACTTCGCCAGATAACATTAAACGATTAAATTCGATAGAAAAGTTTAAATCCCAAGTGAAATCGTTTCTGCTGCATAATTGTTTCTATACAATTAGAGACTATACTGAGCATCACAAGGAAAGTAACATTAATTTTAACAGTGATATTTAATGTATTATTTACCATTGGACTGTATAATTCTAAACAATATGTAACAAGTATTGTATCGCAGCTTCTGGGTCAATGACTGCCATATCGATCAGGTTTTTCGTTCAGTTTCCCTGATTCATTGAGCAAATGTTGAGATGGCCCCTAGTGTTGCTTCTGGATATAAATGTAACTTCATTTTCTGTCTACGTCTTCTAGAATTCAGTGGGAAATACAATTATTCAAGTTATTGTTTCCATGTTGTCGCGGCAGGAAGTATTATTCCGAAGGACAACATGGATAAGAGCCAAACTTTATTGCCTTTTTATCCTTGAAAATATATTTTATTACATGGGAGCTTTTTTATTTTTATTGAAGTAGTATATGACTTAGTGTAGGGATCACAGAATTTTGAAAATGTGCACAGAATTCACTTCTCCCCATAGCACGTCATACGTAGTTTCAACTTTTTTTGACGTAAAATAAATGAATAGATGTAGTAGAGATACGTAGTAATATGCCGAGTTAGATATGAAGAGACTCGAAATCTGCGTTAAAACAGACATGACCATGAATAACCGTTCAGGGTCAGAATTATTTCAAAGACACAAAGTTGTTTCTTTTAAAATTATTGATGTAGTAGTGACTCAGGTGAAATGAAGATTTCAATATTTTGAAAACTTTTATTGTATTGAATTTCCTGACAAAAAGCAGTTTTCCGCGTACCAAGCGTCTGAAACATTTTCTTTCCCAATAAAATAATATCCATTTTACATTCCATATTCATTAACTCATTTTTCATTTTGGATATTTCACCAATGTTGTGCTCAGCCCTTCACAAATTAACGAAGGCAAGAAGACAAATAAACGACACCAGCATTTTCTCCCACCAAAGTGGAGCCTGGAAACTAAATTAGAGGTCCGCTTTTCGGGCGACTGCGTAGGCCGTTTTTTTTCAACCTCTGTTAGAGGCGTTATACCACGGGAACACATAGGATTTTGGAATGTCCAGTGATCGATTGCGCGACTTTTACGCCATAAAAACTGCGACTACCGATACCATATAGATCGGGAGTGGTAGCTCAGTGCATCAACTGATGTCACTGCAGCGCCTCTGACTGGGAGGTCCTAGGTTCGAGTACTGACGGCGGCATGATTTTCGACACTAGCTTTTCAGCTAGGTCGAATTCAGTCGCTGTCTGGAGGAGAATTCTAGCGGCCGGCTGCTCTGATCGGTAGTTTTCCGTGGTTTCTCCGATCAACACCAGGCGAATGCCGGAGCAGTACCCTACCAAACGGGCCACGGACCGCGCGCGATCTTTTCTACTTCTCCCTTGTCCTCTCCTCTCCCCTTACACACACACTTACACTAACATGCACTACACTACCCCATATCCCGGGAGACCGGTCCGGAGCTTAGAGCTTGTCCCGGCTGGGGCGGTGCCCCGCTGGTGGGAGAGTCCTGCTTAGGGGGAAACCCCACTAGCCGACGGTAGGTCGGCGCCGGATCTCGCCATCCAGCGGGGGAAGATCCCCGCCATCCCCCGAGAACAATCATGCACTACACCAACGGGACTAATGACCGAAGCAGTTGACGCGCCCGGAAACACGAAAAAACCAACCAAACCAACGGATACCATATCGCCAATTTGAACGCAGCTGTTAGATTGTGATGGTGGTTGGTATGCCCTCATCCAACGAGCTGCAAAGTAACGTTCGATTTTTTTCAAGAAGGTAATGATGCAACATAAATTTATCGAAGAATGAAGCGAAAACATAGTTTAGATATTCAAACAAATGAAAGGAAGCAGTATGAACCCCCGTCGTCTACAACAGCACATGAATCTTGTTCTATCAGGGGACACGTCCCCGAGGTGGGTATCTATGGCTTTTCGTCTTTATCCGCACCCCCCTCACCGACGCCCATGGGTCGCCCATACGCCCACACGCCCACAGGCCGACAGCCGGATACAGAAACTACAGAAACCAGTTTGCCCTCTCGGCAGCCTCCCCATACAAAGCCTGGGTACGGGCCGCCCTGCCAGCTCAGAGCTCCTAACCACCCAGACTAGTGCCGAAGCTAAAGCGATGCGCTATTCACATGCGCCGGGAACAAATTAATTTTTTTTATTTTACGTCAAAAAAGCACTTAAAAACTGCGTATGACGTGCTATGGAGAAAAGTGAATTGTATGCACATTTTCAAAATTCTGTGATCCCTACACTAAGTCATATACTACTTAAAATTAAAAGAAAATTAAAAAATATTCTCCCTCTTTGCCCAGAATACCAGTCCACTGTTACGACGAAGCCAAGAGCCCGTCTGGGGTCCACCCCTGAACTAAGGTCCGGGGGGCTGGAACCCTCCCGGTAGTGCTAATTACATTGTTTATTACGAAAAGTGATTTTGGTGTATTATTTTGTTTTTGTTTTTCAGAAATTATTAAATGCAATTTTTTAAAATGTCTCTCACGCCGTTCATGTGCACATCTCCAGCAATTTGTGTACAGTATGACATTTGTGAGTTAATGTGCTGTAAATGACTTCAAATAAGGTATTCCGAAAACTCAAACATTTTCTGTGAAAAAGAGCTTCAACCTCGCATTCTTAGTAACGCTTAAATGATATTTTCTTAAAAGTGGCAGCAAATTTGTTGATGAAAATTGTCATTTACGACGAGGTTTTACTCTTCTTTAATATTCTTAAAGTAATTTCTCGGTTCTGCTATTAGGAAACGGAAGAATTGAGAAATTAAAAAAAAAATTACTTTGGGCGAAGGCGGATGACAACTGGCTAGAATATGTAGCAAGACCGATAAACTATCCCAGATGAAAGAAAATAGAAAATTAACACGAGAAAGTCTTTGTCACTCTGTAGCACTACTAGTTATGTATTTATAATTGGTTGATCCCGAGTTTAGGGTGGCAGGTTCCTTTGGTTCCTTTTATGATTCATTATTTCTCGCGATTCCTATATTTATAGTTGCGCGGTTCACTATAACAACTGAATTATTTATGTTCAATGTTAAATGAGAAGAAGTCACCTGATAATATGTTGGCGTGGAAATGTGTGTATTTTCGCATCTCAAGTCTTCTTCAAATAGGTTTGTGTGTCTACTGAGATGGAAGGTATGAATTTTCTTAAAAGTGAGTGTTCCCTTTAAATTCTCTTAAAAGTGAGGCAGGTATATAATACAGCGTGAGCGCCGGAGCGACAGCGGAGGCGCGAACCAGGTCTCGAGAGCGAGGGCCGGAAGACCCTCGCGAACGTAGCGCGTTGGATCCGTCGGGTAGCGACGTGCGGTAGTACGTCGCGGACCACTTGGTGAAAAAAATGCGTTAGTTAAAGAATTGTGTAGGTTATAAAATTAAATTTGTAACGTGAAAAATGCGAATAATCAGTTCACTTAATGAGAGTACGTTGCTACGGAGATTTATACGTAGAGGGGGCTTTGGAGCTGGGGGTAGCTGTTCTCCCGATCTACCTTTATTTTAAATAATTATATTTATTGCTGTAACATCATGAACTTAACTACACGCAACTATTGTTGACAATGACAACGCCTTCAATAATTCCAATTACACGCAACTACTACGTATAAACAAGGATTCAGTTCATGGAGTCGATTCTCTTCTAATGAACCGAATCAGTGAATCAAAGGAACCGTGCCACCCTAAACTCGGGATTTACCTTATAATTCTTTACCTATTTGTCTCGAAATTTTATTAATATTGTCTATGTGCAATATTGATATTTGTCTACACGAAGCAAATGTCCCCTCGGGTTAGGTATGTTTTTGCAAGTTTTACCCACACCAAATATAAGAGTAAAAAGGAAATAAAAGACACTTTCACCACCATTCACCAGGCAACAAATACCGGGTTGTACAGCTTTTACACACTGTCAATATGGCAACCATGCGCCTAATATCTTCCCTGTGGTCGATCTAACGAACGTACATCCTTAACGGGACTGACGACAGTTGCCGTGCCCGAAAACATCAAAGAATCAATGAATCCACAGCCACATGCACGGTTTTTTTACTAACACAATGAAAATTTACAATCAATTTCAATTCGAAATAATAAGTAAATATGATAATTCAAAATAAAATGATCAATGAAACAATAAATTACAGAAAAGTCCCCCATTGGTACTTTCCAGGACCAATGCACGTGGCGCTCTTCTTGTTCGCAGGGTTGATGCCTCGGTTGCTGGGAGCTTCTGCGAAACTAGCAGCTCAGCAAGGCCTCCGGGCAGGCAAAGGAGAATCCACGTTGCAGAAAATTGACGCAGCCTTGCTACGAAGGGGCTTCAGTCGTGTTTACTCCATGCCCTTGAAGGAGTACTCTTTGAACGGCGAAGCCATTTTCGCGAGTGCGAAAGCACCTGAAGATGTCTTCAGAGTGTACGCATGCCGATTGATAAACGCGGCTCCTTACATTGTTCCTTTGGCGGAACATGAAGTGAGCCAGACAATCGGAGGGCATAGGTCTTATTAACCCTGCACCGCGGGCCCCAATTCTCATTAAGAATGCGGCATCCACCACAAAACATGGATGTTTTCAATCATCGAAATAAAAACATGCATGTTAATCGCTCAAAAACCTTCGATTTTTGTTTTCAAAAGTTTTTTAGTAATCTGACATTCACTGAGAAAAAAATAAATTGGAGTATTAATGTAATGTAATTGGAGTATTAATCAATAATAAATAAATAATAACAAGTAATAAACAATAAATAATAAAAAATAACAATAATAAGAGGAAATAATAACATCAATATTAATAAAAAATAATAATAATACAGAACTAAAAATAAACAAACAAAGCGTAAAACAATTTACGAAACTGAACCCGAAATCCCTAGCGCTCAAGATTTCAAGGAGTCAAGAGTCAAGAGTAACATCAAATCGCCCTAAGATGATGTGACAAGGAAAAAGAGGCACTAAAGCTACTGCACTTGCGTTGTTTTTAAACCTAAAAATAAAAACTTGGAATAATGCATCGCACAAAAAACCATCGATGGTTCAAAACATCAACGTTCAAAATAAAACTGTTGAAAATAAAATATCGATGTTAATAATATATCGCTCAAAAACAATCGATGCTTGACGTTCAAAATAAGAATGTCAGCGTTAAAATACATTGCTCAAAATCCATCCATATTTTTAAACAACGATGCCAAAAGTGTTTTAGGGACATTTAGCTAGTGGAGGAATTTAATTTGAGAGTATTTATTAATTTTTAATTGAGCATTTCAGAGAAAATGGGGTATAAGTGCATTTTTGGCTAATTTTGATTTAGGAGTAAAGGTGTAAAGTAAAAACTCCATTTTATTTCGAGGACACATGGTATTCCCATAGAAAAATCAGTTGCAACATTCTAGCGATTGAAAGCCTTCTATAGCGTTTTCTACAGTCATATAACTTTAAACTGGATTTAGTCAATGTAACATTTAAGGTACGTATTCTTTATGCTCTTAACCTAATTAAGATTATAAATAATAATAATAATAATAATAATAATAATAATAATAATCCCCGTGAGGTGTTGGGGTTTTTAGTAGAATAACACCAAGGGATTTCCCCCTGTCGTAAGAGCCGACTAACCGGAGCAGCTGACCGCTGTCCTTTACCTAGTAATTCATTCCCGTCGCACCTTTATCTGTCCCCTCGCCCCCGAATCTGAGCATATGGATCGAGTAGCTTGTTGTCCTCCGTTTCATCTCTCCCTAAAAACCCTATTTTCCTATCCGTACTTATTCCTACCTATTTTCCCATGTAGCTGGCAGAGAGCTATAAAATATATTACCCATTTTATATGGAGCAGTTCGTGCAGAATGCAGCCTTGGATGTGCCAGGGAGTAGGGCTGTACCTGGCACGGGACCCCAACCCGATGATAACGTTAGCGATCAAAATGGCAATGCCCACTCCAACTTCAGTGAGAAGAATGCGTCAACTTCATCTGGACTGCGAACCAAGAGGAATGCCTCCAGAAGAAAACAAAACAGTCAATAGAATTAAATGGAGCAGAGAAATGAGCAAAAAAGTTATTCGCTCTTACCTGCTTGTAAATGAATGTAGAGACGATTTCTTACCGGGTTGGAGACACAAACTCCACTCTGAATTTTCTAAAACCTACCCAGAATTCAACTTGACTGAACAAATCCTAGCCGATCGAAAGAACGTAATTATGAAACGAAAATATCTTACCCAGATCGAAATTGATGAAATACGTAGAGAAGTGGGTAGTGAACTTCAGGCACCTGTAGAAGAGTATCAAACTGGTGATAATAACGAGACGAGAATAGAGAGATGATTGGAGTATAAGGAAACCGCTGAAACGCTTGTATGATATTTCTATCTGTTCCGAGACACAGATCCTCTTGGTAGGTCTAAAATCCTAAAGTTGATCTTTGGGACTACTGGAAAATTATCTTTGGGAAACAAACTAATATTCTTTTTAAGCAAGTTGATCAGGTAATACCTCAGGTTGCTGACCAATTAAATAACTTGACAGATATTCCTACTGCCTTGTATGCTGTAAATGCTGCAGTTGCTGTAATTGATGTTAATGGACAGCGCATTCAGAATAGTCCACCAAGCAACACAAAGAAAGCGAGAAAACCTGCATAGCAATTTAGGCTGCACGAAAGTATTGTTAAACTGAGAACAGAGATAAACATAATTCATGAATTTCTTTCAAACAACAAAAGTAGAAGAATAAAGCATAAAATTAATAGATCCTACATTAAAAAATGCAAATCAACATCAACGACTCCGAGTTAAGACAATAACTAACCCTGTAACACGATGAAGCTAGACAAAAACTCAAAGCTAAGTGTGCTAGATTGCAAAGATACAATGAATGCTCATAGCAAAAGTACAAAATATGTTATTTGAGATGAACCAGTATTCCATCGGAACTTGGAACACAAAGCCAGGAGAAAGTTGATAGTTATAAATTCAAGTCATGCTGGCAGGATATCTGGACTAACCCTTCAAACTACAATCATGATGCATCATGGCTCTCTGAACATCAGGAAAAGATGGGCAACCTTCCAGAAATGTCTAAAGTCCACATTATCACCTAAGATATTGAAATAAGTCTTAAGGAAGATCAGAATTGGAAATCAGCGGGATCTGACAAAATTTAGAACTTTTGGTTGAAGCGTTTTGTGTCCCTACACCACTTGATTTCAAATAGTTTAATGAGATACATTAGAAGCCTGATCAGTGCAAAAAATTCTTAACGTAAGGTATTACTTACTTACTACCCAAAAGTATTCCTAAATCAGATCCCAAAAATTACAGGCCAGTAACATACCTCTCTGTTCTGTGTAAATTATCTACAGTTTTACACGAAAAGATATACACGCATTGTGATCAGAAGAATATCATCAGCATGGGACAGAAAGGATGCATCAGATTTATGTTTGGACGCAAAGAACAGTTTGACTGTGGACAGCGTAATCATAAAACAAGATGAGGTAAAAAGCCGAAACTTGAGCATGTGTTACATCGACTGTAGAAAGGCTTTTGATTCGGTACCCCATGAATGGCTGATACACATGTTGAAAATATATAAAATTAATACAAAGGTTGTAAACCTGCTCACTCTCTTAATGGAAAATTGGTGCACGGAGATTAATTTGGAGAATTGTACATTGAATATTGATATTCGTCGAGGAATATTTCAAGGCGATTCATTGAACCCTCTATGGTTCTGTTTATAAACCCCACAGCTTCTAAACAACGAATGCCTAGGGTGCAGACTCCGACTAAGAGATCCTAGCTCCCAAATCAACCATTTATTGTTTATGGATGATCTTAAACTGTTTGCCGAGAGCCAAAACCACCTGAAAGCGCTGAAGTATGTGACGTGGGTATTTAGTGAAGACATTGCTATGTCCTTTGGATTTGATAACTGTGCCGAAATAAACCTAAAAATGGTAAATTGGTCGAAGTATCTGATGAAACTTGTGATTTTCGACAGCTTTTGTACCACGACACCTTGGTATCCAACACAATAGTGAACGACACAAATATGAAGTCGATATTCAAGGAAAAGTACAAATCAAGAATAACAAAGTTGATGAACAAAAAATTGTACTCAAGAAATCTAATAAGTGCTATTAACACCCACGCTGTCCCAGTATTGACAAATCCTTTGGTATCCTGAAATATTCAGACACAGACCTTCGGGAACTGGATACGATTACTCGAATCACCCTCACAAAATTCAGAATACACCATCCCAAGAGCGCTGTCGAAAGGCTTTATCTTCCCAGAAACCAAGGTGGTAGAGGCCTGCTTAATATCTTCAATCTGTGCAGGTCACAAGAAAAGAAAATGCGAATGTACTTTCACGCCTCGGATAGTGTGTTACTGAAGAATGTAGTTGCTGAAGATGCAAACTATTCACCTCTAAATCACCAGAAGACTGAAACCAACACTGAATTTGTTTCCCAGATATGTAACATGTAGACAGATTGGAAGAACAAGACCCTTCGTGGAAAATAACCTAATTTCTTCAATAACCCATCAGTTGATAAAGTCTCTTCTCTCCTGTGGTTGAAAATGGGATTTTTCCTGCAACTGAAGGATTTATAATAGCAATTCAAGATCGCGTAATAAAAACGCGCAATTATGATAAACACATACTGAAGAGCAGAATAAAAGATGTCTGTAGAATGTGTAATCAACCAAATGAGATGAACGACCTTGTGATTGCAGGATGCCCAGTTCTTGCCAACACTGCATATCTAAGGAAGCACAGTCAAGTAGCTAAAATAATCCATAGACAATTGGCATCAAATTGCAGACTAATTGAGAACTCTCCACCATTTTAAAAATATTCACCTTCATCGGTTATAGAAAATCCTGAAATAGTATTCTACTGGGATAGACCTATTGTCACTGATGAAACTGTAGATTATAATCACCCGGACATAGTAGTTATCAATACAATACAAAATTATGCAACAATCATAGATGTAGGCTGTCCACTGACAAACAATCTCAATAAGACAGAATCGGAGAGGATTTCTAAATACCAGAATTTGGCAGCATAAATCCATCATGTTTGGCAACTGAGTAAGCCAGTGCCAATAATCATCTCAGCCACAGGAGTGGTGACGGACCGATTTGCTTCAGGTCTTACAAAAATAGGATTTTAAAAAGGAATCTGCATAATCATCCAAAAAGCTTTAATCCTACAGACTTGCCATATTATGCGAAAATTCTTAAATTGAAGGACGGACAAATTTCTTCTCCGTCTTTCCTCAGATGTGTCATTACCAGTTGCATTTGCCAGAGCCTAAGTCGTAAGAATAGATGAATGGTTCTCCATGCTTACTGAGAAAAGTACAGAAAAATATAATAATAATAATAATAATAATAATACAGAACAAAAAAAAAATTGACTGATGTCATTGCATTGCCTCTGCCCAAGAGGTCCTAGGTTCGAATTCCCACAGACAGGATTTTGGGTATAACTACATAGCAAGGTCGTGCTCTGTTGCTATATGTGGAGGAATTCTAGCAGGTCAGCTGCTCTGGTCGGTATTCAGTGATTTATCCTATCAACACCAGGCTAATGCCGGAGTAGTACCCTGCCAAACGGACCGCGTGCGATCTTTCCTTTCTCTTCCTTGTCCCATCTTACTCCTTACTTACACATACACTAACATGCACCACACACGCCAGGAGACCGGTCGGGAGCTTAGAGCTTGTCCCGGCTGGGGCGGTGCCTCGCTGGTGGGAGAGTCCTGGTTAGGGGGAAACCCCGCTAGCCGACGATAGGTCGGCGCCGGATCTCGTCATCCAGCGGAGGAAGATCACCGCCATCGCGAGGAAAATCAACATACACTACACTTACAGGACTTATGATCTTAGCAGTTGACGCGCCTAGAGTACATGTTATTGGTGTCTTCTCATATATGTTCAATTCAGCCAAACTGTGAATAAAGAAATCAATTCGAAGCAGAGTTTATGAAGTGGAGGTTTCAAGCTCTAATTGTTGCTTTTTGGAAAATTCTGGCATAAATTTATCATTATCATGAAACTTCTTAGCACTCTGCATTTGAATATTAATTCTGCGAACTTATTGTCATTTTGGATTTTAGTGAAACAACAGATCTGAAGCACATATTTGAAAATGATTTATAGAGGAAACTTATAAAGAGAAGGATATTTGACTTTTTATAATGTCTTTACTGTTTTGATTCACTTATTGGATTATTTTTGTATTTTTTTGACTAAAAAGCTGTAAAGATCCCTGACCACAGCTGCAGTTTCAAAATTGCCCTTTTTTTATTTTATTTTTCATTCATATAACTTGGAATAAACACAAGACCAAGATTTCTTTTGATCGGTATAACCTGTATAAAAGTGCTAGTTAATGGTATATTATTTCTGATTTGACAAGAATTATTTTTTCTATTTTCTCAGCCTGCAAGTCTTTTTTCACAATTGGACGACGAAAATGTTATAAAGTGAAAAAATATAAAATAATAGTAACAGTCTAGTATCAAGTAAAGAACAGAAGACATCAAGATTGTATTTAACAAATTATATAACTGTAAATTAAATAAATAATAAAAAATATTTGTTTATTTATTTCTTTACCATACATTTAAGTCGAAGCGTTTGCTCGGCGCCAGATCTCGCTATTCTATGTGGTGATCACCATCCGTAAAAAACAAGCTCTACACTTACGGGACTTAGACCAAAGTTCATACACCCATAAAAACAAATAATCAAGCGAGGCGCTATATATTGCTTAATTGCAGTTTTTGCCATTGGATATCGAGTCATCGATATCTAAGTTGATATCGAGTCTATTAATTGAATATCTTTGAGTTCAATCACAAAGTGGCACTTCGGTGGTAAACTCTAAACGGTGACACTTTTTTCTGATACTACTGTATATAAAATATTTTGGGGTAACTAAAAATGTATATTTATTTATTATAAAAATATATTGTGATATACCAAAATGACGAACCATTTTTGTTTATGAAAATGTCATTTATATGAAGCAGAATATAGGGATGTCAATAGATGACCGTGGGGGGGTCGCTATGTGACAAGTAAAAAACCGGCTTTAAACGTCATTTTCGCTAGGGAAAGAGGATGTTTAAGTGACAGGGCGGAGGCGGTAATAGTACTGTTTTTTGTTAGACAAAAGAGGATGATAAAGAGTTCTGATGCTTTGGATTTTATGAAGAACAGTGACACTCTCTCTAGCAACACGATAATGAGCGGATCGACTTCTTAAATTTTTCCAGGTTGAGGAAATACTGTTGATTGACAACCAAATCCGATGCAACTTGTATTATAATTAAGTCTATCGTTTCTTATATCAGGATCAGTGGCTGCTCGTGGGTATTCGCACGTTCGCATGTGCACACCCAAATAATTGCGGTGCAAGGTTTCTTAAACATTTCTTAACACGAGAGGAATACAAGACCTCTCAGAGCGTTTCCGAAACAGGGTATTTCAAAACATGCGCCGTTCGGAAGCTGCGATTGACTGTCCACCGCCAATGCCCTTCGTGACAGTCAGCTAGAGCACACTCGGGAAATGCGAACGAGCCGGTGGAGTCGTTGGCTCCCGCGGGGCTGGAGGGGAAAGAGGGGGAACATGGTGGCGTACGGGCGGTGGGAACACACTCCGAACCGTGCGGATATTACTGCGCAGACGCGACTTCTGGAAGTGCCTTGACATGTCCTAAAGATATGACACTCGGCTATCACACGTTTTTAAGAGAAGTAAGGGTGGCATTGATCGAAGAAAGTGTGAGATATCTCTTCACTTAAATGAGTTCTCACCCCTTCCAAAGCAATTCTTCGGTAGCTCGCGAAACGCAAACGCATTGCTGTGCAGTGTTGCATTCATAAGTATTGTGTTAATCAAATTTTTATCGAATCGAATCATTATTTGCACATTTTAAAGGGAATTGCAATTACAAATCCATTCCTAAGTATGTGAAGACCAAAATGTATTGTGTAAACATATTTAGGTTAGTTTTTAAAGCGTTTTTGAAATCCGAAGTTAGTGTTTGTATCTATGTGAAGTGTGTTTGTACAACTGACAATGAATAGCGTCGAAAATATTAAAATAACATCAATGGAAAAGTCACAGACAAAATAGCTGAAAAGAAACAGCATTTACTGAAGCGACACAGACTTTGTGTTTCGGCAGTCAGTGTAGACGGCAACCTATCCAGATTTTTTGAGTATTGGGTATAAAAACTTGTACTTTTAAGCTTAAATGTGTACAGCGAATTTATGGAAACTACTCCATAGCAAAAGTGCGAGTAAAAAAGTTTCGAATCACTGTGTTTCTTGACATCCTTTAAAAAACGTTCTAGAAGTGCCGAATCATGGGGTAACACGACACAAGTAGTAAATATTTCGGAGGGGTCCTTGCCAAGCGAATTTTCGAAACGAATGTTGTGAAAAGAAATGCGGTCAACCCTCGTTGGTGATAAGAGGAACTATTTACCATGTTATCAAACTTCATAAGATGCCTTGTTTGGGTATATATATATATATATATATATATATATATATATATATATATATATAATTGTGACTATGTTAATGAATATACGCGTATGCTTGTAATGTATGCCTGTATGTATGGGCATGTGTGTGCGTGTGTATGTGGGAGAGAGAGGGGGGAGGAAGGGAGAGAGAAGAGAGGCGTTGCACACCCTAAGGCCGTGTCCTGCGTGAGCTACATCTTGCGGCAGCGACACGCGACAGCTTCAGTCGACAAATTTCAAACACACAGTATCCTATGGGCCCGTCCTGCGGGCGACATCCGCGGCAAAACGACGAAAGCGCTACAAGCGGCGGCGGCCGAAATTCAAACGTGTTTGAAACTTGTCGCTACTTGTCGCCGCTTCTCGCTGTGTCGCGCGTATAGTTTCGCTGCTTTGGTCTTCAATTTCACATTTCAAAGATGTCGAATAGGGATATAACGGAATGTTTAACTGAAGATCTGAAAAATACAAGGGAATTATGGAACAAGAGATTGAATAACTACCACAGTAGAATTGTGAGCGGCGAATTGTGAAAGGAAGTGACGAAAGCACTGAAAATAACAAATAAGTTTGTTTTTTATTGATTAAATTATGTTAATTTATATTATTATTATTATTATTGAATTAGTCAGATGTTAATTATATTGCGTAGTATATACATCACAATGTATGTACCAGTATTCCTGTAGACGTAAATGAAGTTAGGTTTCTATTGTAACCAACCGGCAGGGCTATTCAAATAATTGCAAATAGTCTGTCTTATTTCACGGGCTTCTGTTGAGGGTGAATTAAACCTATTACTAACTGGCAGAGTGAATATCTGTGGAGAGTTTGTTGAACATAACAAAAATCTTGAATGTTTCCTTTGAAACATTTCGACTGTCGCTGTCGCAGCCTCCTGTCGCTTACGTAGGACACCACGCGCTCAGTCGCGCGGCATCGCAACTTGTTGCCTGAAGCTGACGCAAGCTATCGCTTGTCGCCGTCGCCGGTTGTAGCTCATGCAAGACACGGCCTAATAGTATGACCACGAGGCGCCACTGATTAGGATAAAATGTTCTTGTGGGAAGAGACGTAGGAATTATACAAAGTAATAGTCAGTACGTGCAGAGGCGTCCACCCGTGACGCGAGAAGGGAAGTAACGGGTAATAATAGTGTCGCTGGGAGAATTTGAATTTGTTTGTGAACATTAGGCGGAGGACTTTATGAAGAAGGAAGATTCTGCTGCGACGACGGAGAAGATTCTACTGGGCGCCATCGAATGGGGAAGTGAAGAGCGCGCGAAGATCCGCGAATATAACAAGGTTGATTTATAATTATTACAAGATAGAGAGAGCTGGCCATGACCAAAGATAATTTCATTTTGATTAACTATGTAACAATTTTTTTTAACTTTCATCAGAATCATGATATTTCACATTATAATAAATTTCAATTTGTTTCTTTAAAAAAAAGCTATCATTATTCGTTACGTGCAATCCAGTAGTAGATATATTGATAAGATTTTCAGATTCCTCGCCACTCCGTATGAATGGCAGATTGAGTAATTGGTTGCGGAGTAAGTAGCAACAATTATGAACTTCGAACCCAATGAACTGAGCTTGCACGACATAATTTTGGATGAGAAATATAAAAAGTACGTAGGAAACATTAGGGTTACAGTTACATAAACATCAGGGTTACATTATTTTCTGGCACTCAAATCAAGAACTAAATTATTTGGAAAATAATTAAGTGTCATTGAAACGAAACGAGTTATGAATCTAACGTAATTAATAATTCGTAAAGTTACGAATTTTGCTGGGGGAAAGAAGGGCTTGTTCCAATATATTTATTTATTTGCCACTAAAAACTGTTTTATTGATGGCAAATAACTTGTTACAACATATCGCAACTTTATCGCAACGGAGTAGGGAGACAGTTATATAGTGCTGTGCGAAAAAAAGCGAATTTTCGGCACAATAATTAGTTTATTAAATTAGTTTATAATATTAAGCTTTATTGCATAAGTACATGTTTTGAAAACGAGTGACATTAGAAGCCAGTTTTCAAATTTCTACGAATTTAATAAAGCAACATTATAAACGAATTGCATTCGCTATTTTTTGTATATAAGCATTATAAGAGAATCAAACTTCATTTCGCGAAACAATTTTCTGGTGACGTCTGAGGTATTGGCATCATTAATTCATATCGTCTTTGAACTTTGTGATTTTGTTTCCAAAATTTTTGGAATGACTGTCTGTGAAGAAAACTGTAGCTTATCTTCTGATAAGAATGAATAGTGACACAATTTCATATATAATGTACGTAATGAACGAAACCATTCATAACCTAATTTGCATTCATGAAGGTTATACAACAAGATAGTTTTCAATGTGCATGCAAAAGTGTTAGTTATATGGTTTGGTTGTGATAAATGGTACATAACTATTGCATGAAATATTTTATGACCTTTCGTCAAGAAAACTCCAGATTTTGCTCATTTCCAGGATTTCTAGTGTCTATTGTTTGGTACAACTAAATCTGGCTGAAAAGACCCCATCGTCGTACTAACAAAAATAATTTCTTCTTTCCCTGAATACATGCGGGCGCACAGACATTTCCAGGCTTTATAAAATATTGTCCAATATATATATATATATATATATATATATATATATATATTGCAATATATTGCAATATATATATATATTATATATATATATATATATATATATATATATATATATATATATATATTGCAGAGCTTTCTCCATTTTTCTCTGCTGTGTGTTCGAACGCTGCGCTGCAATCAGCTTCACCAAGCGTTAACTGCTGCTAACGGAGCTGAGATCGCGCGTTAACTTTAACGGAAAGTTAGCAAGCGTTAAAGCTTGGTGAAACACGTATTTTCTCTAACGGACAGTTAAAATCTCCTAACGTGTAGTTGGCGTGTTAACAAGGATTGGTGAAACCGGGCCTAAATCTAGTTGCTAAATGAAGAAACGGTCCTCTAACACGTGATGTATCCAGACTTCTTTTTTTGTGGGTCCTTGATATAAAAATACCGAAGGACGGCAAAACATCTGTTTGTCCGTCTGTGAACAACGCTAACGGCTAAACCTTTCAGCCGATTTTCTCCAAAATTGATATTCCTCAAACGATGTGGCCGATGTCGCGGCCTCTGGAATTTGAAATCCATATTTTCATTTTAGTAATTTGAAATCCATATTTTAGTACTTTACAAGAAGCGGATACTGTGAAAGACGTTTAAGAGAATGGTGCAAGTCTAATGTTCGTTGAAAACTCCGATTTTTCGAAAATTGTAGAAGCTGAAAAATTTTCGCCGCCTCCTACTACTAAAATATTAAAGTTAGAGTTTTTTCTGTTAATGAAATCTGTACTTTAAAAAAAGATATTGAACTAAGGTCATGTACTTTTTTTTAGGTAATTCTGCGTGAAAATAAAGCGAGAAAGTACGTGCTGTCTTAGCACCACTAGTTTAATACCATAAGAAAGATACTCAAGTTTAAAAAATTAAAGTTGTTTTTACACATTCGATTTATTTAGATTATGCGAAAGTAGCCCCGCCATCCTTTTCATTTACAATCGCACATGAATCCAATTTAGAACACCATTGGCAAAGGTCAAAGGTGGGCCACAGAATAAATTCCCAAGTCATGGAAGGAAACGGTAATTTGAGAGTAAGTTATTTCAAGTGAAACTGATGCTATTTATTTATTTAACGTAAAAAAAACAGTGAAAAACTGCGTATGACGTGCTACGGGGAAAAGAGAATTGTGTGCACATTTTCAAAATTCTGTGATCCCTATACTAAGTCATATACTACTTAAATTTTGAATTTTGAAAGGTAGAAAAAACAAAATCTCCCATGTAATAAAATATATTTTCAAGGATAAATAAGCAATAAATTTTGGCTATTATTACTTCCTACCGCGACAACATGGAAACAATAATTTGAATAATTGTATTTCCCACTGAATTCTAGAAGACGTGCACAGAAAATGAAGTTACATTTATGTCCAGAAGCAAAACAAGGGGCCATCTCAGCATTTGCTCAATAGATCAGGGAAACTGGACGAAAAACCTGATGGAGATGGGGGTCATTGACCCGGAAGCTGTAGTACAATAGTTGTTACAGGTTGTTTATACTCATTTATACAGTCCAAATGGTAAATAATGCATTATGTACCATTGTTAAAATTAATGTTCCTTTTCTTGTGATGCTCAGTATAGTCTCTAATTGTATAGAAACAGTTTTGCAGCAGAAACTATTTCACTTGGGATTTAAACTTTTCTATTGAATTTAATCGTTTAATGTCATCTGGCAAAGTGTTTTAGAATAATGTACATGTATTGTATGTGAATTTTTTGTAATGAGCTGTTGATACTGTCACCTGATGAATATGATTTCTACGTCGAGTGTTATAGTAATAGACTTCGACATTTTCTGAAAATATATTTCTGCCCTTGAGAAAGTCATTTTTTACAAAAACCACTGATTCGTAAATAAAAAGACACGGTAATGGTAGAATTCCTAGATTAATGAAGAGAGGCTTTCATGAATCACGTGGGTGGGATTTGGTTATTATTCGTACAATTCGTTTTTGTAATCTAAAAGTCTGGGAGCTATAAGATGTATTTCCCCAGAATATTATTCCATATCTCAGGCGGGAATGAACATTCGCGAAGTATAAACAACGAGCAGTATGAAGGCTGACTGAATTTGCAAGAATTCTGAACGATTAGCATAATGAACTTAATTTTGTGTTCAATTCATTTAAATAGACGTTCCATTTAAGGTTTGACTGAATTGAGAGACCTAAAAATTTTGTTGCCTTGACATCAGTCAATGGTACACTGTTCATTTTCAATGGAGCACAGAATTGTTTATTTGAAATGGAAAACTGCATTAAAATCGTTTTCTTTTCGTTTACTATTAATTTTTTATTTCGGAACCAATTTGAAGCATCTGATATTGTACTATTTGCGGTTTCTTTATTGCAAAGGATGTTCGTATCTTCCGCAAAGAGAACCGTTCTTCCGTTTCAAATCGTCGAGGGCATATCGTTTACGTAAAGTAGGAATAGGGCCTAAAATCGATCCTTGAGGAACTTCGCATGCAACGGGCAAAGAGTCGGAAAGGTGCGTACGTAATGTTCCATCATTCCAGTAAGGTATTTCAACTCTCTGAGATCGTTGTTTAAGGTACGAACATAACCAATCTAGAGCAGTACCACGAATTCCATATGAAGGTAATTTGGAAAGTAAAATGTCATGATCAATGACGTCAAAAGCTTTTAAGAGATCTAAAAATAATCCAATAGGTGCCTCGTTTCGATCCAATGATAAGGCGACATCTTTAAGAAAAGAAAATATAGCTGTTTCCGTTGATTTTGATTTTCTAAATCCATGTTGGCAATCTGAAAGCGCGTCGTGTTTAGTGAGAAAGGTTTCCATTCGTACGTAAAAAAGTCTCTCTAATATTTTTGAAAAAACTGAAAGAAGAGAAATGGGCCGATAATTTTGAATTTCATTTTTGTTGTCTTTTTTGAAAAGCGGCTTAATTTTAGCTGTTTTGAAAATATCTGGAAACGTTCCTGTGCATAAAGATGCATTAAATATGTGAGTTAACGGGTGTATAATGGCATACGCACAAGTCTTTAACAAATAATCCGGGAATTCATCTAAACCGGACGAATATTTATTTTTTAGTTTACCGATTATTTTGAGAATTTCATAGGAAGAAGTTTCGGAAACGAACATTGTGTCTAAAATTTTGGATGAACTGTCTGTTTATGAATTTTGTGCCTGAAGACCCTTAGTGAGATCGGCAGCAATTCTCGAAAAGTATTGGTTAAAGGGATTAGCCACTGTTGCCGGATCGTTCACATTTATATCGTTATATTTTAAAACTACATTCTCTAGGGGTTTTCTAGTTGATTTGGTAGTATTTTTTATTATATTCCACATTGCTTTTGTTTTATTATTTGAGTTCAAAATATCCTGATCATTTTTCATGATTTTAGCCTGCCTTATGACTTTTCGTAACAACGTTTTGTATTTTTTAAAGTAGATAAGGAAATCTTGAGATACGTCATGACGTTAAGAAATGAAAGAAAGAATTTGCTTGTTTTTACAAGATGTCCTAATCCCTTGTGTTATCCAAGAATAGCTTTTCCGTGAAATATTTAATTTTCGTTCTTGAAGAGGAAAGCAAGTGTTAAAATGAAATGAAAGAGTTGAAAAAAAAGAATTATATTTGTCGTTTGTATCAGCAGTATTATAAACCGTTTCCCATGACTCCTGCATCAAGTAATCAATGAATAATTTAATTTTACTTTTAGTAAACAATCTAGTCATATGTGTATTATTTATTGTGTCAGTGATCGCATTTCTTATAATGGTAAGAATTTGTGCATCGTGGTCACTGTATCCTAAATCTTTTGTTTCAACTTCATATCGAGTATTAGTTTTGTTAAATATCATTTGATCAATTGCCTTCATCGTATGTTGTGATCCGTGTAGGTACATTAATTGTAATGTCTAAATTGAAAGAATTAATTAGATTGAGAAACTTTTCTTTCTCGCAAGATTGGACCAGAAAATCAATGTTAAAATCTCCGCATACACCAACGGATTCAAAAGAACGATTTCTGACTTTCTTAAGTGTTATCTCCAGATATTCTAAGAACAAAATATAATCTGCAGTTCTCTTTGTTGGAGGTCTGTTATTGCAAAGTATTATCACTTTTCACTGCTATATCACCTATTTTCTCGAAACGTGGGAAACAGTTACGTAATATTAAAATATTGCTATTTATGCGCTAGTAACACCTCAACTATTATTGGAACACGTCCAAATTCAACCAATTCAAACTAAGCGCCTACGTTGCATATCCGCATTTATTTTGACAGTGAGGAGCAGCATTATTTCTTACTTTTACAAATGAAACAAACAGCAATAAATTTAACTGTTGGAGTGTTTGTAGCACATTATACAGAAAAGCAAAAATTATTTCACGCAAGTTTGTCTTGATTACATTCAACCTTGATTGCAGCGTTGTTAAAAACGTTTTTTGTTAAAATTAAAAAAGGCCGTATAGTTGTTAAGTTGGAAAACTACATATTCATACGCCTTGTTGTTACCTCACTACATATTCATACGCCTGTTGGTTTCATTCATTCCTTGGAAATATGGTGTCTGTCGTCAACTATTAGTTATCTGATATCACCTGTAGTGGCTGTGAGTTGATTTCGTAATGTTTCCTCGATTGTCCTACTTCAGAGGTAATTCAATGGGATAGCAGTTCCCTCACTAAAGTGAGTGTCTATTTGGTATTGTAATGATTTTGTTTTGTTGTTTTTTTGCATAAAAATTATAAGTTTAAAAGGATCTCTTTTGTAGTAGATATGTTTGATTTTGAGATAATTTTACTAAATAGACATTTATTTTTGAGACAATTGTAGTGTTTATAATCTATACTAGTAATTACATTAATTGATATGTAGAATAACGGTTTCTGTGTCCCATTATTTTAAAACTGTTATTACAATATAAATACAAACTTTTAATTTAAATTTGTGATTTTGATTTTTTGCAATTTTAAAAATCAGTTATATCAACGAAAATAAAATATGCGTGTAATGTTAATCAATGTTTACGATATTCAAGGTAAAAGTTTAATCAAAAAAATTTGTGCCGTTTTTTAGAAAAAATTGCTAAATCCGAGAAAGGGAGAGTCGACTGCAAATGTATAAAGAATGAGTAATACATATTAATAAGAATATTCGGTTAGTCACATTCATGTCAAAATCGGTTTTGTACGTTTAAGAATGTAAATGTAAGAACTCAAACGTAAGAACGTAAATATGTCACTATAGCAATACTCATAGTTGGGTTTTCTCCGTATTTACTTGAAGTTCTTCAAGATCAGTAAGTTCCATGGCAATAATATTTGTAAGTTTTTGAAAATTTATTTTTAAAAATTTGCTAATAAAAGTGAAAATGAAATGAAATCTGCCGCACGACGATTCACTTGTTGCATTCAACGCCACCTACATAGATCTATTAGGATGGCGTTGGTTCAATTCCCGTCGTACTCACTAAGATGACAGTGCTAAAATACGCAAAAACACGTATTTGGAAATTTATTAGAATTTTTTGGCTGTATTCGATAACAAATTATCAGTCCCCCACAAGGAAACCGAGAAGCGTCGAGTGACACATCACATGTCTCTATTGGTGCACCGGTAGCAGTAGCTCAGTGCATCAACTGATGTCACTGCAGCGACTCTGACCGGGAGGTCCTAGAATCCCACGGCGGCAGGATTTTCGACACAAGCTTCTCAGCTAGGTAGAATTCAGTTGCTGTCTGGACGAGAATTCTAGCGGCCGGCTGCTCTGATCGGTAGTTTTCCGTGGTTTCTCAGATCACCACCAGGCGAATGCCGGAGCAGTATCCTACCAAACGGGCCACGGTTCGCGCGTGATCTTTCCTTCCGCTTCCTTGTCCTATCCTCTCCCCTTACACACACACACACACACACACACACACACACACACACTTACACTCACATGCACTACACTATCACACATTCCGGAAGACCGGTCGGGAGCTTAGAGCTTGTCCCGGCTGGGGCGGTGCCCCGCTGGTGGGAGAGTCCTGGTTAGGGAAACCCCACTAGCCGATGGTAGGTTGGCGCCGGATCTCGCCATCCAGCGGGGGAAGATCACAGCCATCTCCCGAAAAAACATGCACTACACTAACGGGACTAATGACCGAAGGAGTTGACGTGCCCGGAAACACGAAAAAATCAATCTATCTATTGGTGCATGAAACGTGGTCTAACAGTGAGTGACAAAACCGCACCTTCACACTAACGCAAACTCGAGTATACTCAGATAATGTTTAGGAATAAGGACAAGATTTATTGACTTTTTCAATTAGCCGGAAATAATCGTTTTTCTTTCGAAAATTCATTTTCCTCTGCAATTTTACAACTGTCTCTTTAATTCGTCAGCAGTAGATTAAATGTAAACTAGTGGAGCTACAGAATTGCACTGACTTTCTCATACTAGTTAGTTTCATATTTTCTCTCGTGAACTGCCACCGCCACCTCCTCAATAATTTAGAAAGTAAAATATTGTATATAATACATGCGATAGCACCAAGAAATAATGTAATTGTGTAATCGAAACGTGAAGAATGATCTTAATACATAGACTTAATACATAGACTTACTTAATACATAGACTCCGCGAACCAACCGTCTTGTGTTCTTCTTGAAAGAAAAAACATTCAGCATTTACCTAGTCCGTACTGGATGGGACTTAAGTCGTCCTATACAAGTAATATTTAACTGTACAGAATATGGGAGTCGGGCAACAAAAAATTATTAGTTCAATATTTTCAAGAACTTATTAATTCAGAATTGCAAACATGTTTAAGATCGGTTTGCACATTGTGGGGGGCGCATTGTGTTAATAATCTCCAGAGATTTTACATTTGTTTCACATTGTCTATCCAGCATGGATTAAGTTATATTGAAGATGATATTAAAATATTAAATTTTTTAAAAATCCCTTTTAGTACCCTATATTTAGCGTTGTAGTGTACATTACAAAACAGTATTATCAACTTCATTATATTTCGTTTGAACTAAAGGAACTTGCTCCTGACCTGCTGATCAATCACCAGTTCATATTATGTTACTGCCCCCCCCCCACCGTCGACCCCTTAATTTTCATTTACCCCTTCAAAATTTCATTATCCCCAGGGGGCCGATATCGACCCTGTTAGGAAACCCTGATCTTAAGCAATCATAGGATTTTTTTTCTGAAATTAATATTATCACGGCCCCGGTCACTCGTAGGTACCACACGGGCCACGGACCGCGCGCGATCTGTCCTTCCTCTTCCTTGTCCTATCCTCTCCCCTTACACACACTAACATGCACTACACTACCACATATTCCGGGAGACCGGTCGGGAGTTTAGAGCTTATCCCGGCTGGGGCGGTGCCCCGCTGATTGGGGAGTGCTGGTTTGGGGGAAACCCCGCTAGCCGACGGTAGGTCGGCGCCGGATCTCGCCATCCAGCGGGGGAAGATCACCGCCAACTCCCGAGAAACAAACATGCACTACACTAACGGAACTAATGACCGAAGCAGTTGACGCGCCCGGAAACACGAAAAAATCAATCAATCAATCGTAGGTACACAGTGGTGCGAGGCACAACATTGCCTGCATGGACAGCCCCTTCAAGACAGTAATTTACACATAGGTTGCCTCGTTTTTATGGCAAGAGTTATGGTTTCTTTATTTATTTATTTATTTATTTATTTTACGTCAAAAAACAGTTAAAAACTGCGTATGACGTCCTATGGGGAAAAGTGAATTGTGTGCACATTTTCAAAATTCTGTGATCCCTACACCAAGTCATATACTACTTAAATTTTGAAAGGGAGAAAAAAACAAAAACTCCCATGTAGTAAAATCTATTTTCAAAATAAATAAGCAATAAATTTTGAATTTTGAAAGGGAGAAAAAACAAAAACTCCCATGTAGTAAAATCTATTTTCAAAAATAAATAAGCAATACATTTTGGCTCTTATTACTTCCTGCCGCGACAACATGGAAACGATAATTTGAATAATTGTATTTCCCACTGAATTCTAGAAGACGTGCACAGAAAATGAAGTTACATTTATGTCCAGAAGCAAAACAAGGGACCATCCAGCATTTGCTCAATGGATCAGGAAACGGACGAAAACCTGTTCGAGATGGGGGTCATTGACCCGGAAGCTGTAGTACAATAGTTGTTACAGGTTGTTTATACTCATTTACACAGTTCAAATGGTAAATAATGCATTATGTATCATTGTTAAAATTAATGTTACTTTTCTTGTGATGCTCAGTATAGTGTCTAATTGTATAGAAACAGTTATGCAGCAGAAACGATTTCACTTGGGATTTAAACTTTTCTATTGAATTTAATCGTTTAATGTCATCTGGCAAAGTGTTGTAAAATAATGTACATGTATTGTATGTGAATGTTTTGTAATGAGCTGTGGATACTGTCGCCTGATGAATATGATTTCTACGTCGAGTGTTATAGTAATAGACTTCGGCATTTTCTGAAAATATATTCCCGCCTTTGAGCAAGTCATTTTTTACAAAAAACCACTGATTCCTAAATAAGAAGACACGGTAATGGTAGAATTCCTAGATTAATGAAGAGAGGCTTACATGAATCACGTGGGTGGGATTTGGTTATTATTCGTACAATTCGTTTTTGTAATCTAAAAGTCTGGGAGCTATAATATGTATTTCCCCAGAATATTATGCCATATCTCAGGCGGGAGTGAACATTCGCGAAGCATTCTTGCTTTTACGCAATAGAAGATTGCCTTTGTCTTATCACCCTCATTTACCTTTGCTGTGTTTACAAAGTAGCTGTGTTGTGGGGCAACTGTCTTCACGTTAGACGATCGTTTGAACTCGTGCGTGGAGTTAAACGTATGTTAACTCTCCGGTACACATCAGTTTATTGTTAACGCCATGGTATTCTACGGATCAGTGCTGCATACTCTGGTGAGTAGTTTTAATCTAGTATATAAAAGAGAGAGTATGGGGTGCTGTAAAAGCATTAGAAGAAATTGAGTAATATCTCCCAAACTTGGCAGGAATACTTTTGAGCAAGAGTAGAAAATAGAGTAATTATGATTGATGTCCATGATTTCGTTAGATGCTCAGGAACTAGGAAAAAATACAAATCATCTGTAATACTGATTTAAAAGACCGCAGGAATTGAAAGAAAGCTGTTTCCTCCGTCTATGTGAGACGAGTCTAAGGTTTGATTAAAAACCCAGGTTATTGGATATTCACAAGATCAAATGCCTTAGAAAAATATAATATTCGTGCTTTAATGCTACTCCCTTCATCTAGTGAATCTACTACATCCAGGAGTAACGCAATAGTTTGGCAGTCGCAAGAATGTTTAGGACGAAAAACTTTATTTTGAAATAACAAATCCGTTTTATTCCAAATCGCCTAATATATACTGCAATTATATTTCCCATCTGCTTGGAGATGACTTGCTAAACGCATAGATCTGTAATTGTTAACAATCCTTCTCACTCCGCTATGCGAATCAGCATGACCGATCCCGTTTTGAGTAATATTATTATTTGCATTGACGACCATTTTTCGTATAATCGTAACATACCCTACTAATTTTACTGTGACTTCTGGTAATCCATCAGGACATATATATTTATTTCTCTTCAGTTTAGCGTTTCTTCTTTTAATAATTGCTATATCGAGTCGGTAGGATTTAAAATGAACACTTCAAACACGAAAATCATGACAAATATCATACTAAACCATACATACTAGAAGGCAAACATTAAGAATATATAGAGGAGTAAATATATTTCGAGTAATTCATATTATTTAGAAAAAGAAGGGAACAAAATTTAAACAGTGCAACGGGGTCGTGGAGAAAATTCTAGTATTTTTCTTTCTAGTAAACAAAGAGACAAATTTATCATTAAAAGCATAGTTATGGTCACTTATGTGCTACTTATTCTAACACACAGTTTACAAATATGGTCGCTAATTGAAACTCAAATACATGGTACTTCAGAATAGCACATACATTCTCGCATTAGTTAGTTTTCAAATCTCGTTAGCCTTGGCTCCATTCTGATATCGCCCCACGCTGGTCCCAACTACTACCTATTGGCGCAAAAACAATTGTTTTTCCATTTTGTCTTAATATTTTGGTCCCCTGATAGTAAAATTGAAATATGTCTTTAAAAATATTATAGGGGAGTAAAACACATTCCTGCAAGCACAGTTTCATTGAAAAATTGGGATACTTTGTTGAGAAAATGTCGTTTGAGCGTATCTAATAATGTGTAATTTTGAGCTCATTTTCAGTGAGAAATTTTGAGTTTTCGAGAAACTGCATCAAAATCATTTGAAGCAGTTCGTATTAACAAATACAAATTGTGTAGAAAATGCACATAATGTAAATATCAGGCTGCTGAAAAATCGAAAGTAATAATCGAAATGGCGTTTAATGTCATATGATTCAGACCTGGAGAAGATGCTCAGGGCATTTACAGATGTCAGTGCAGTGTCTCTAATTGGGAGGTTCTAGGGATCGAGTCCCGACAGTGGTTCGATTTTCGACACTAACTAGATAGCTAGGAGTAGTACCCTCACAAAGGGCCACGAGTTGCGCGCGATCTTTCCTTCCCCTTCCTTTTCTTATCCTCGCCCATTACTTACACACACACACATATACATGCACTACACTACCACACATGCCGGGAGATCTGTCAGGAGCTTAGAGCTTGTTCCGGCTGTGGCGTTGCCACGCTGGTAAGAGCTACCTGGTAGGGTAAAACCCCGCTAGCCGACGGTAGGTCAGCGCCGGATCTCTCCACCTTGCAGGGGAGATCACCGCCACCTCCCGAGGAATAACATGCACTACACTTACTGTACTAATAACCTTAGCAATCGAGGCGCCCGGAATCACCAGTCAATAAAAAACGATGATGTAATGATGGATATTAATACACGAGTGTGATATTAGGATACAAGTATCGTAAAACTTTACATGAGTGTATTAATACCCATTACATCGAGTTTTATACGGTACTTTTTCAACCAGTTATTGTAACTTTTAAAAGTTAAACATTTACATCGGGTCGATTCGTGGCAGTTGATATGCAGGATTCAGCCAGGGCCATCTAGCGGATAAGGTCCGTCCATACCCTGCCGCAGGTGGCTCTGGTTTACTGCACTAGTCAAATAACATCAAAGTGAAATTACGATCCAAGTTATTTCAAATCGTATTATGCGTAGAAAAATAATAATAATAAAAGAAATTAAAGCTAACAAGCATTATAAAAAATTCAATGCAATTTTAATATATCCAACGAAACATTTACTTCAATGATTCTCAATTATTAAATGTCAATACTGGGTTTGTAAGCTTCCCTGTGATAGGTCAACAACTTGTATCACAGTGACATCTATATCGTAATGAGTATCATTATGCAATGGGTTGCAGTCGTCAAGTGACAGAATTATACAATGGAGTAGAAATCGACTTGGAGTGTTTCAAATACGGCTGTTTTTATAGTTTCTAGAGTTTGATCCTTTAGTTTAAAATCAGAAGCGTAACGTATGTGAAATCAGGTCATTTTGTCACTCTTATCTGTAGTTAACCAGTCGAGATTGCTAGAATTTTTTGTTTCTTTTATTACGTTTCACATACTTGAAAGAATTTGGCAACAGTTCAATCTATTGTTAAACTTCTTTTCAGAAAAATTGCTTGTGTATGTAACTTTAATGTTAATAAATCTTTAGATAATTGCAGAAAATTATTTTTCTCTCTCTAATTTATGTTACGTTTAGTATACGGTTTCCAAACCCATCTTTCGACTGGCCCCACTTCTTTGTTATAGTTCACAGGATCTGAATTACACAGTAGTTTTTTGGTAGTTCCGAATTTTGCTAAGCAGTAAGATATTATGTTCCTAAAATTTGCCCAAAGATATTCTACCAAACATCCACTAGAAACACAAGTTGCATAATTTATTTTCTAAAATATCTTCTAACTGGTGGCGTCTGTTCTCTAATACTCCAAAAACTGCCTTTCTTTTCCAAAATCATTTCGCATACACTCTATACACATTTAGGGCTCCTCTGTGATCAGTCATTTCAAGAATTACTTCACCCGTAAAATGTATTTCCTCAAGTCTAATTACGTCCAGTTAAACATTATCGCGGATGGGTTTAGTCATCACCTAAGTTAAGCCACTGCAAACGAGCTCGTTTATGATGGGTTGGGGAAAGAAGCTTCCAGACTACGCGTTCTCCTTACAGGTGAATGCGATAAAAGGATATCTCTTCCGATAATTGCTGTATTTCCCTTTTCCTCACCGCACGGGTTCTCTATACAAGTCTTTGCGGCGTATCGTGCCCATTTTGCCGTGTTGCACCTATGTTTTCCTTCTGATGTTTTAATTTACCACGCGAATATCAACATCTATGATTTCAAACTTTGTCGCCCACTCATTCCTCCGCTGTTTGAAAGTTGTCTGTTAAACATGTAAATACACCCTTCCAATACCATATCCCGTCTGAATATTAAGAAATTTTGTCTGAAGATTTCAGTACTTCCAAATTTCAAAAATCAATATAATCCCCATCAACAATTATGCACTTATCCCAAGGGGTTATCAACTTTTTTACAACGGGAGCAAAGAACTCTATATTTTGGTGTTTGAACCAAATTCTCACAATCATTTTGGCGTCTTCGTTATCCCAGAATCCTTCTATCACGTAATTCCTCCTTCAGAAGATCAAACAGATGGAAATCAGTTGATGCTAAATCGGGACTATAAGGGAGATGAATCAATACCTCCCAACCCGTTTTTTCGATGGTTTCACAACTATTTTTAACAGTGTGAGCAAGTGCGTTGCATTGCTGTGGAATCACGCCTCTCGAATCTGTAGCGGAAAGGAGGGGGCTATCAATACTTGATCGATTTATTGATTGCTAGTAATTCCGGCGGCGTCAATACCGAAGGCCATTAGTACCATAAGTGTAGAGCATGTTTTTACTTGTGAGGTTGTGGTGATCTTGCCCTTCTGAATAGTGAGATCCGGCGCCACCCTACCTGCGGCTAGTCGGGATTGTTCCCAATCAGGTATCTCCCACCAACAAGGTACCGCCCCCCACCCGGTACGAGCTTCGGCCGGTCTCCCGCCGTGTGTGGTACTGTAGTGCATGTAAGTGTATGTAAGGGGAGAAATAGAACTAGGAAGAGGAAGGAAACATCGCGCGCGCTCCGTAGCCCGTTTGTTACGGTACCTCTCCGGTATTCGCCTGGTATGCGGTCCTTCAACACGCGGGAAGTGTTCACTCAGCATTGTAGAGCAAGAGATTTGGGTGCCATGCATGCAGCCAAAGTGAAACAAAGATACGTTTGCTGGATTTTTAAACACAACAAATGACTGGAAGTAACATTTTTACATGCAAGCATGAAATTTGTGCACTAATGTCGTTGCGAAATAATATACTACAATAAAAAACTACAATAAATAAGTATAGATGGAATATGTTTATACGTGACTCTTTTTACATATGTTTGACTAAATAGCATTAGATGAAAGCATTTAAATCATAACTTTTTTGATACAAGGATACAATAATGCGAAGTATCTTCCATTATTCTGGCGTTTTCAAAAAGTTTGAATTTTACCTATAATTAAAAAAGACATAATTAATAAAAGTGGTACTGTGACTTGTTTTCTTTGTGTTTTGTGTGCCTCATTTGTTGGTTATTTTCGGTTTTTGTGAAAGTATTTAAATATTACGTTTCTTAATACGAGGATAGATATGCAAATTCCATTATTCCGGCGTTTTCAAAAAAATTGAATTTTACCTGTAATTAAAAAAAAGAGATAATCAGTAAAAATTCAAATGTGACTTGTTTTCTTCGTGATTTGAAAGTCTCATTTTTTGGTCATTTCCGATTTTTGTTAAAATATCTGTGAAGTATGTGTACACCGTGGACTATATATGAGTCTTCTTGCTAGCCAGGTAATTTTACGGCCGTGACCTCGTTTCCCAATCGGGGCAAAAATTAAACTGAGGCTTTTCCCTGTCATATCCTTGTTCATTTAGATGCTTGACAATCTAAAAGCTTTCTGCAGATAGGGAATGCCAAATAGTTGAATAAGGAATTAGGTCCTGCTTACTGAAGTCACTAGAGGTCCCTCATGACTATGATTTTAATAAAAAAATGCAAAAATGTATATGTATATATATATATATATATATATATATATATATATATATATATATATAGTGTGTGTGTGTGTGTGTGTGTGTGTGTGTGTGTACTTGTGTGCTTATTTTTTCCAAAACATGTAAAAAACGTAGAAAAATGTAAAATAAAAATTTATTATAGTGTTTAAAATTGTTCTTTACAAGTATTTTCCGACCACTAAACGTCGCTGATCAGTCTTGAACAAGAACTCGAAGTTACTGAAAGTAGGTTCTATCTCTACGAAGTTATTGTACTCTAAACTTCCCCACACATAAGAATTTTATTCAAAATATGAAATACGTTCGTAGTATATAATACAACATTTACGAGAAGCCGGTGCACAAGTGCATAATACAACGATGTAGCGAATGATGAATCCCAGGGGAGGGGGTTCAAGGGTATACACCCATCCCTGCAAATCGAACAACGCGATAAGACAATTTACTGTAAAAAATATTTGTTAGTTTTCGATGGAGTAACAAATGTGTTGTTTGAAACATAAGCAAGGAAGCATAAGAAATTACTTTTATTTACAAAAGTGCACCATCCTTTACTCCGAGTAAGCAGTAGCAAGCTGGGGAGGTAAATTTGACAATTCATGGCGAAGATATCGTGCTCTAAGAATTGTAGTAGCATAACATTTGATTTACCAGAAAGATGGTTCGACAACATATATTGCAAACGCGCATCTGAAACGTTCCGTTTCGACGTGTGTGTGTGTGTGTGTATGTGTGTGTGTGTATGTGTGTGTGTATGTGTGTGTGTGTGTGTGAGTGTGTGTGAGTGTTAGTGTGTGTGTGTGAGTGTGAGTGTGAGTGTGTGTGTGAGTGTTAGTGTGTGTGTGTGTGTGTGTATATATATATGTAGCGAAATATGTCGTAATTGGTAAAATATGTAAAAATATGTAATTACATGTAAAATAAAAATAGTTTTAATTCATTCAGAATGTCTTGTGAACTCGAAAAAATATAATTGAATGCTGGTAGCTAGTTTATGTAAAAACATGAAATTACATGAAAATCCGTTCCCTACTCATGACCGTCAGGCTGGGTCGTCAATGCATTGCCATAATCTAACCGCCTAAGCTGATTTCAGTCCGTTGTATAATAAAGGGGGAGAATGTTACTCCTTCGCCATACGTCATTAACATTTTTTACTGTTCATTGTGAAAATAAGTCAGATCAAATTAAATCGAATTTAATCCAATCCATTAGATTCCAATTTCATTTAATCAAATTTAATTTAGTTAATCGTATCGAATCGAATCAAATTATTTTTGTTTTTCGGCAGTCGTTCTCGAGAAGAGCAATCTGCTGCAAAGTTCCCTTTGCCGCAGGAAGACGTTTCGTTTCTAGAAACGCAGCTGATGAGATTCAATTGACATCCGTGCCCCCTTCCAGGTAAGAAAATTACTTAAACCTTTTAGATCAAAAAAACAACGAATTTTGGAAAATAAAACATTTTTTGCATGTATTAAGATATTTTGCGAATTTAAAATTTAAAATTCAAATAATGTTTTAAGAAGAAGAAAGCTCGTGGTGGACTCATTTAATTTATTGGTCAGGTATGGACATGTAGACATACATTATTTACGGATTTTATTTCAGATGATTAAAACTAGTATAATACTTTCGATTTTTAGGAGATACTTATTCAGTCTAAGTTTCCTTGATCATTTAAAAGACCTTGTAAGTACAATTCTTCTTCTTCTTCTTCTTCTTCTTCTTCTATTTCTTCTTCTTTTTCTTTTTCTTTTTCTTCTTCTTCTTCTTCTTCTTTTATTATTATTATTATTAAAAAGTGTAAGACTTGTTCCTTTCTAAGAACCACAACGAGTCTTTCTATCTTCTGTTTGGTCTGCCAACTTCTCTTCGTCCCCTCGGCCTTTCATCTCTAGCAACCCTCACGATTCTTTTCTCCTCCATTCTCTCAATATGATAATTTCATTCCTTTCTTTGGTGTGCTACCCACTCCGTAAAGGGCTTCATTTTGTACTCTTCCCTGATGTTTCTGTTTCTTCCCCTATCCAGTAGAATGTAATTCGTAATTTTTCTCAGAACTCTCATTTCAGCGCCCTCAAGTTGTTGTTGAGTACGTTTTGTTGCATGTGTTCTCTTGCATGTGTTAATATTGGTCTAATTACTGATTGATTAGGATTAACTGTCAAGTCCTGTTTTATATGTTTATTATACCATATTGAGTAGTCGAGACAGCCAGCAATCCTATTACCGTTTATTACTTGCTCTTTGATTTTTTCTCCGTTTGCTCTGAGCTTGTTGAAGTTATTCTAAATATTTCATCACTAGAACTTTTCTATTATTTGATTATCCACAAGTAATTTACACCTAATCGTATTGTTACCAATTGTCATAGCATTCATCTTCTGGGTTGATATTTTTAAGTTAAAATACTTACACATTTTACTGAATTAATTACAACAATCGTTGTAAGTCATCTTCATTCCCTGCTATTAACAGTGGGTCGTCTGCGTAAATATAATATTTATATTATATTTTACCATACTATACTCTTTTTTAGTTATATATATATATATATATATATATATATATATATATATATATATATATATTGTGACATACCCATATGTCACATTAAAATAAACTAACATTTATTTGTAGACAATATGGTGGAACATGCATTACGAAATATCACGAGAGCTAGAGCTTAGCAACGACCGTGAATAAACAATGTAGTTTTTGTTTTTTGTAAATGCATTAACAGTTCTGGATGCCGAAAGTAGAAAATTTAGGATTGGGCGAAGAAGTTTAGACTATCAAAAGGTCAGCTACACCAAAATATAACGAACGTATGGATTGGCTGGGTGAGAGAAGGACGGTCAAATGTTATGGAAAAAAATGAAGGTAGTTTAATAGGAAGTCTTCGAGGGTGAATCATGCAGGAAGATTTCATTCTGCTCGGAAACGCGCTTCTGAACTGATTGTAGGTTCGTGAGAGGGAACGAGTACAATCGAGATAGAATTGGGTTATCAGTGAAATTTTAATGACAGTGAATGATATTGCAGACATTTTCATGTGGAAGCAATATTGATGTATAAATTGGAACTTTGTCGGGAGTGGTAATCGAGTTCGGGACTATGTCACAGGACGTAATCGGGACTGATAATTTTGATAGTTTGAGACCAGCTTGAATAGGGGCAGAAGAGGATTTCGTAGAACTTTGGACTACGGCAAGCTCGCAAGATATTTCGACTGAGAAGTCTACGAGGGACATCAACGAAGAAAAGATAAGTTAACCACGGTATAAATTGTAAATTGAAAGATATCTTGATCAAAGGCCTAAAAATTGTAAATTCCTAAAGGCCTAAATTGTTTGCGAAAAGCATAAAAATAAACTTTGTTGAATTTTGTTCTTTAGAAAAGAAAGTGATCTTTCATTTAGTCAATCCAAACAGAAATGAACTAGGAATAGAATCATTCTATTTCAGATTCCCAGCTGCGCTGTATAGTCGGCGGATCGTATAATCCATTAGAGAGGTAATAAGGATTATAATATATCGTGACCCATTGACCCAGCAAGCCGGACGCTAAGATCTTTAGCAGATATAAATGTAGAGAGAGGAAAAATTTTGTATATCTCATATATATATATATATATATATATATATATATATATATATATATATATATAGTTAGTTTTAAAAGGTTAGAAAGTACCTATTCTTGTTTCAGTATTCTGATGACATCAATTAGTTTTATATTTATACTGTCAAATGGTTTGCCTAGATCCGCGAAGCATTGAAAAGCTGGTTTGATGAATTCTAGACCTTTTTCCACGATTGTCGGATGATAGAAATTGCATCAGTGCATGATCTACCGCATCTGAAACCCTGTATTGTTCTTCCCATTCTGTCATATCCATGAGAGTGTTTGCTATATACTTTGTGAGGAATCTCTCTAGAAGGAATAACCTAATATTATTTCCCTAAAACTGAAATTTTCTCAATCTAAATTAAAATTAAATAAATGAAAATAAAAATATACACTATTTCTAAAGGCTCACATGACATTCAGACCGCGGTGACCTGTATTTAACTCATATTGAACTTTATTTACTCTGTCACAAGCACCTGTAAAGATACTGTATCGGCATAATCTCAAAATCTTTAGATACGAAAATAATTTTGTGCAGAAAACGCTTGTGTTCCTAAATGTTATATTGTCTTGCAGTTGCGAGAAAGTTTTCGATATCTTCAGGCAAATAAATTGAGTATAATCGAATACTCATGTACATCGACTACTCGCTTGCTACAACGCCCTTTTTCTCCGTCAATGATGGTTTGTTGCGTCATTGTTGATGCAACGCGTCTCTTAGCCCTTGTCGGGCGTTGAGCGCTTTTTTCTGGAGTAATCCTCCGTTATTGTGTAATTATTACACTGAATAATTACTACATTTGTCAAGTCTCGTCACGTCGCAGTCAGTCAGTGCCTTTTATCCCTTCGGCCAGGGGCTCGGCGCCATTAGTTCTGCTGCGTACCTAAATGTACTTCCGATGCGAAGCCTTCCATAACAAAGCAAGGTAGAACAAGGACAGCAAGTCCAGATTTTAACTTTGCTTCATCGTTACAGACACAAGTCAGTTGGGATACGTTATAGATGATCTGTTAAAAAGATCACAAACGAAGGTATGATGAAATGATAGCCGGAATGAACGCCATTTTTGATTTTCTTTTTCAATGGACCCAAACTGTTGATTTCTGCGTCCGTCCTGGTACAACAGAAGAAGGTTAATGGTCTTTGATCTAAACAAAAGGGCAAACTAGAAAAGTATATTGTTATTTGCACTTTACCTAATCGTTGCAGCTGTTGCAACAAAGTTTGCTCTGCGTTGTGGCACGTTTATTGAGAAAGATGGCATACGCAAGTGTCACAAGTCCCAGATGTTTGCCCTGTACAAGATGGTCGATGGAACTAATTCAAGAAAGTGCTTGTACTCCGAACAGAAATATTAATTCTATGTGATCGATAGAGATGCTGCTAAATTTTCTTCTACGTTTATTGAAAGTTCTAATAAAATGGGTTTTTTAAACGCACATTTGTTGAGAAATGTCACCTGTTCGAGATGATCGCCTTAAAATCGTCCTATTTTTTCGGATAATGTATCCCATCTTTGTATGACCGTTACAGATGAGTTTTCCTACGTTGTTGCATATTGACCGAGAAGGGTTGTTTGTGAAGGTTCGAGGAGATGATCATCTAACAAACACTCTACGATACAGATGAGCCTGCCCTACGTTTGCCCTACGTTGTTGCAGTCCATTAGGAAAAGTCGTTTGTGGAAGTTTAAGGAGATTATCACAAAGATGATGGCCTATTTATTGAGTGAGACATCCTACTATTATCGCAACTACATCCTACTATTCCCATCTTGAGAACGAGCTATACAGTTTTGTGGTTGGGTGAAATGGTCCTGCTAACTTCCAGGACGTGGTGGTTTATTAATTAAGCGATAAATCCTAATATTATCGTAACTCTACATGACCGTTACCGCTGCATTAGCCATACGCTGTTGCTTGTCCATTGAGAAGGACCGTTTTTGTAGATTCGAGGAGATGATCACGAAGGCGACGCCCTATTTCCTCGGTGAAGAAGGCTTGTCTCGCTCGTTTCCACCGTGTACCACAGGAGCGAGGAAGCGCGCTTTCCAAGCCTGGGCGAGAAAGTGTCTGGACAGTGGATTGGGAGTCCTGGCACAGGACCGCAGAGGAAGCATAGTGGGTGGTCACTTCGCCCGTCCTTTACACCGCGATGACGTCATCGGAGTCGATGTACACTCCATAGGTGAGTTACGATATGCGTGACTGGTTTGCAGCGAGATAATGTCATTGAATTCCATGTACACTGCATGAGTGAGGTCTGTGCACTGCATGGGGTTTATATGTGTGACTGGTTTAAAGAGAGTTGGGCAGGGTCCATAGGCGAGTTCCTGTGTGCATGAATCGTTTACACCGAAATAAGTTCTTAGGAATTTTTGTACACTCCACATGTGAGTTCTTGCATGCGTCACTAATTTACATTGCGCTCAGGGCATCGGAGTCCACGTACACTCCATATGCGAGTTCTCGTTTGCGTGACTAGTTAACAAGTACTGTTATACACGTGAAAAAACTCGTAAAATTACTCCAAACTTTTTGTTAGAATATATCAAATTACGCGTATACTATAAATGTGGAAGGAGCGGAAAATTATCACCGCTTAAGAAATTGTTCCTTCCAACGCGGCTGCCAATCACAAACTTCTTCGACAAGCTTTCATAATTCGTAATCGATGAAGAAACGAATTCTCACTCCTTTTGCCTGTATCCTGCTAAGAGAAAGATTGTATTGGAATATTGCCGACCGCGGAGGAAAGCGACTAGCTTTTCAGCTAGGTCGAATTCACTTGCTGTCTGGAGGAGAATTCTAGCGACTGGCTGCTCTGATCGGTAGTTTTCCGTGGTTTCTCCGGTCAACACCAGGCGAATGCCGCAGCAGTACCCTACCAAACGGGCCACGGACCTCGCGCGATATGTCCTTCCTCTTCCTTGTCCTATCCTCTCCCCTTATACACACACTTACACTAACATGCACTACACTACCACATATTTCGGGAGACCGGTCGGCGGCTTAGAGCTTGTCCCGGCTGGGGTGGTGCCCCGCTGGTGGGAGAGTCCTGGTTAGGGGGAAACCCCACTAGCCGACCGTAGGTCGGCGTCGGATCTCGCTATCAAGCGGGGGAAGATAACCGCCATCTCCTGAGAAAACACATACACTACACTTAAGGAACTAATGACCAAATCTGTTGACGCGCCAGGAATCACCAACCAACCGAATCGAAACCGACAAGAAAGGGGAAGGAAAGATCGCACGCAGTCCGTGGCCGCTTTGTTAGGGTACTGCTCCGGCAATCGCCTGGTTTTGATTGAGAAAAGCCCGGAAAACTGCCGGTCAGTACTACCAATCGATATAATTTCATTCCAGATGGTGGCTGAATTACCTTGACCTTGAATCTGGCGACTTATATTAAATTAATCGTGTTATAAAGTTACTTTTTCGTCTCTGATACTTTGGGTTTTACAGGAACTGAAATTGAAGACCCTCAAGAAAAACACATCATGCGCTTCTTGACATTAATTCATCAACGACTGAACTTGTTCTCAGTACTAGGAGTTTCAGAGATTGTAGACTGTGCGTTGATGTTCGTCGAGAAAGAGTATCGAAATCAAGGTAAGGCACATACTTTCATAGTGCATACAAATTTATCAATTTGGGAGATAATTTATAATTTGATTTTGTTATCTTTTTATATCGATAATTTATATTGTGATTATAATGTGATCTTTCTGAACGGTTACAAAAGTTGACTTTGATAAACTGTCTTTATGATAGTAACATGAAGTGAAATAAATGACAAAAGCATATCCTGGGGTAAAAAATGAACTCCCTTAGGCCATATAGGATTAAGGCTCTTCTGAAACGAGTTTTTATGCCAAAGTGTTGCCTTTTTTCACCTCAAATTTACATAACTTTCTCTACAAAACAAAATTACTGTGCGAGAAATCGAAATTGGTTATGAATGAAATAAACGTTAACTGACGGATTCGAAATCTGTGTTTTGAAGAATATATGTCTTCTCTTCTTGTGAAGCAGAAAAGGGACCCCTTAATGGCGTTATCGTTACCAAGGCTGTGAATACCATAAGTTATGTAATCGTTTCTTTGCAATGCATTGTAAAATCACAATTGGAACAACTTGTCATTCTTCCGAATGTATAGTACTATCAAGAGTGAAAAAAAGCCAAAAAATGAAAATTATACAAACAATTAATGTCTGGAGTCCTTATTTACGGTTGACCTTGGGGTGTTGGTGCTGCCAATCGATTTCACCCTGAGTTGTACCGTAGAATATAATTTTACGTGTACGTGTGTTTTCTACACGTAATCTACATGTAGTCTATAACTCTTTTTCTAAGATCCTCAAGTCTAAATGAAGCCTCTGAACCAAATTCGAATTGCCTGTTTCGCCGCTCAAGCAATACCTTCTTTCTCTCCTAGTAAGTGAAAGGTGTGTAACGCAATTAGCGTGGTCACTCGGGAGAGCAGGCCTCACGGCCTGAGTCCTCGCCATGTAAAATAGGGCATTCATTCATTCATAATTATGTCGCCAACTTCTTCTACCCCACAAGAGAGGCGGTCCCAATAAGTCTTTCATGGGGGAGGAAGTCAATTCCATTCATGACTGTCATCCACCTCATAAATATTATTGAAGCAAAACATTAAATTAAAAAAAAATGTTTTAAAAATTTTAAAAAAGTTTATTCATAAGGTCATTATCACTCCTTTGGATGTGATATAATCATATTTTCGTATTATTTTGTATAAATTGTATATAATTGTAAATAAGTTTTAGGTTTGGGGGTTTAACAATACCCTCGTAGATTCTGTCTGTAGTGTAGTATTGTGTACATAGATTACCTTTGTCTACGCAGAATACGTTGTCTACGCGATGTTTAAGTGTAGACGCACATCTCTGGTTTCACCAGTCTATCTGAGAACCTGTTTCTTAAAAATATTGGAAAACAACATTTTAATGGAAAGCGAGTTAAAAACGAAATTATCGTTTTGTTGTTTTCAGGTCTAGCAGCACGTCTGGTGATGGCCGAATTAAAACGGGCGGCTGAAAGAGGATACTTGGCTGCGAAAGGGGACTGCACCTCCATGGCAGCGAAGAAAGTGGTTAGGAATGCGTATACCAATATTTGTTGCGTGCCGTTCACGGAGTACACATCTAACGGCGAAGTCATTTTCAGCAACACTACCCCTCCTGATAACTTCATTGCAGTGGGTGCTTGCCGGTTGCACAAAAAAGATGATGGGTTTCGTGTCTTTTTGACGGAATCTGAAAGAAACGAGGCCCGCAGGAATTATTTAGCCCATTCCGAAAATATTTAAAGCAATTTTTTGGATCCCCCTTTTAGCGAAACGTTATTCTAATAGAGCACCGTAGGCTTTAACGGCCGGAGTCAATATGAGTGAATGTTTCCGGGCTGGTAGGCCGTGGTCCAATTGACATTGAGGATATTGATTCAGTGGTGAGTTGTAGTTGACATTTACATAATTGACATGATTGAAGGCGTTGTCATTGTCATACTATTATTGACAATGACAACGCCTTCAATCATTTCAATGACATTGAAGAGCCAAACGGTTGGCTCTTCAATGCCCACTGGACCACGGCCTACCAACCCGGAAACTTTCACTCATATTCATTTTAATATTTTAATTTCTGGCTCAGGTTGCTTGGAGGATCAACTGATTTCACTGCAGTGCCTTTAATCGAGAAGAGTCCCGACTGTGGCACGGTTTTCAACAGAAGTTACATAGCTCGATCGACTTCGGCCGTTGTCTGGAGGTGAATTCGAGCGGCCGACTGGTCGGTAGTTTTCCGTGGTTTCTCCGACAAACACTAGGTAAATGTGTACCCTAAGAAACGAGTCACGGACCAGGCGCGATCTTTCCTTCTTATTTCTTGCCCTATCCTCACCTCTTACTTACACGGACTTTCGCTTACATGCACTACACTTCCATATATCGGGAGACCAGTAAGGAAGTTAAAGCTTTTCTGAGCTGGGGGCGGATTATATTTAGAAAGAAATAATTACCATTTTGAGTGTGGAGATTTTCCCTTTTGCAGCCCTCCCAGTAAGGATGTTTTTCAAAAGACGACCTCAATGGATTTTTAACAGCAGAGAATGTTGGTGTGGGCCGAGGGGGGCTAGGCTTGCGTAAAGCAATGATAATTTACGGCTAGTTGGTCACACTGTGGTGATGAGCTGAAATTGGTTTAAGATGAATACATGTGAAAAAGGCGACATTTTAAATCTAATACGTGTAAACAATATGACCCGTCAACACAACAACAACAACAACAATAATAATAATAATAATAATAATAATAATAATAATATACCATGAGTAAAATAATTGAACAGATACACACAATTCATAATGTTTTTATTGCTCTGCATTTGACTGTACCACAATAATATGTTTGTGCCTAAACGAGAGGTTAAAAATATGTCTTTCTAGCACCGTATAATTATTACAAATACATACAAATCGAAAACGGAAATAAAGTTTATTTACCAAAATCAATTATTATATTAACATCGCCTTTCTTTTCAAATTCCAATTTTCTTTTCCCACCTACTTGTCCTTCAATACCTTGAAAAATGTAGCCGATGTGTATTTGCAAACTTCTGAAAAATTAATGTTTTTTTATAAGGAAAAAAGATGCTCGTTTTCAACGACACTTACTTTTCAATCCTGAACAATGTCCATGGCATTTGTCGGAAGAAGCTTTTAAACATTTAATGTATTTTATAAACAAATTATTTTGTTCTTCAGAATGCACGTCTTGACATACGACAGCAATTGGGTGTTGTACAATCATAATGTTAATTGGTTTGTATTGTATCTTTAAATGTGTTAAGATCAATGATGTATATGATATAGATAGCTCACTGGCCCGCCACATTTGAAGCCGAGATTGCGCGTGGCAGCCATGACAGTTGTTGGCAAATGGCTTTTATGAAAAGGTTATGCTGTATTATCAACGATCTAGATGATCCTAGTATATTCTAGCTCGTATATTATGCGCCCACAAGACAGACTAAAACTGCATATTCTGCTTTCTAATCACATCGAAAACTATTGATATTTAAGAAACTTAATGAAAAATAATAATGTTTTGTTTAATTATTGTCCGATTAAAACAGAACCCCTACGTCAAAGAAAAATCATGTTAGGATCTATGAGAAAGGGCAATACATATATTTCATACAATGTCAAAAACAAGCTCTTATTTGCATTTTTGTAAATTACTGATCCCTTAAAAGTAATTAATTTAGTCAGGGTTTGACGCTCATATTTCCCGTCTATGATTGAACAACATGTAATTATACAAAAAATGATAATAAATATAAAAAAACATTAATGCTAAAATATGTACAATACAGTGTTCTAAGGTGTATCAACCAGTGGTACCCACAGGAGACTTTTACCTAAAGCAGGAAGGTTCAAAATGTTCTGAACATAACCTCTCTCTCGGGGTTAGTGTCCAATCCTCCTTCATCGACACAATTCACTTTTTGAGAAAATCCTCGTTTTTTAGAGGAAAGCTAAAAAATCAAGGGTAACAATAAAATTAAATGTCGCTTTTGTAGTATATTCTAAGAAAAAATTAAGCAATATTTCAAAGTCGTATCTTTGGTACATAGCTATAAAAGGAATTCCATATCCAATTGTACGCAGCGCCTGAAACAGACATGCTAATGAATGCTCTCACGCAGAATGCATAACAGAAAACTGCAAATATTGGCAGAAACAGTACCTATATCACAACGATAACACACGCACAAGAGTATGTTTTGCCAACAACTGACATGGCGCAGCTGACTTCACTTTGCCCTATCCATAGTGTAACCGCTTGTCATCGGCTACACTCGTGACAAAAGAAATATTGAAGTGACAATACCCGACATCTTGCCCTACAAATAGTTCCTAGAGTAGCGAAGAGATGGCGTTACCTAGAAACAAATTTCTGAACGTACTTTCGCCCTAGCCAATCAGAACTTTTGTAGAAATGCGAATGTGGCATGAAGCTTGACTCGGACGAGATTGTCTTTCTTTCCGGATCGAGACGCTGAAGTGAGTAGATGGGTACTATTCCACCACACAACCGACGAGGGACACGTGGAAAATACCAGAAATGAAGCTTTATTAAAAGCTTTTTCAGTTTTTTCAGCTTTTTCAGTTTTTTCAGTTTTAGTTTTGAGCAGTTACTTATTCTACTTTTATTCTATTTCATTTTTATTTATGGGATTTCATTTCGAAAATTCTATTGAGAATTTGATAATTCCGAAAAGCATAATTTATTCAACAACTGGCTCAACTTTCACTAAAAACAAAGTTATAATTTGGAGTTTTGGACTCGCATTCTAACGCGACCATCACCTTCGTGTATGCTGTGATTTAACTGGGCTGTACAACGAGGAGAAGGCGTACGGAAATACTCCGATTCCATCGCGGTAGGCAGCGCACAAACGTCGCAGGGACAACGACGACCTTGGGGCGTGAACGTCGCTCGACAGCCGTCTACGCTGCGCGGGATCAGCTTGGAAAATTCGCCTGTCGTGAGTCACAGAATAGCAGAAAGAATATTTACTAAATTGCAGCTTGGAAAACTTTCAAGATAGAATTATGATTGCACAAATTAAAACGTTGTAATATGAGCTTCCCTCAGTAACAGACATTGATCGGACAAGTTTTTACTAAATATTAGTCTTGATAACCAGTAAATTTATTTTTGCAGTCGTAAGAGAAATAAGATCTAAATAATTTTTATGTTTATTGATAAAAGTCGTCCTTGTGTATAATTCTTTATCTAAATTCATACATAATTGACTTGATGTTATTTGAAAGCATTTAAGAGGAATTGTCTATGTAGAAAAAAGGTTTTGAACATGAATGAAAGCTGTTAAATTGTTTAAAACGTTATTTAACAGTCAAGAGACTTTGTAAAACAGAATTTTGCACTGCGAGGTCACGCAGAAGCTGAATTTTAAGTGTAAATATTGAGTGTAGTATTATTTAAGATTGAAAAGGTATTAGTGAATTTTGGTATATTGTTTGTATGTATTTTTTTTACAGGATGGTTATTTAAATTATGAATTGTGGGTTTCATTAAGAGATAATTTGTTTTGAGAAGTGTACATAAGTATTTACTGTTTGTTTCGTGTAAATGTAGATCAGAGTCACTATTATTCTACAGAAAACTGCAGTTTAGGTAGGGAGTTAGCTACCATTGTGTAATCAAAAGGAAAAGTACTCACGTAGGAGAATATGTGAATGTAAGTGTACGAAGGATCATATTAGAAAGAATATATGTTACTTGTTCTTTAAAACTATGAAATTGTGTTTGTTTGTTAAATGAATATTAGTTAGCAAAGACGAACCCACCACCGATAGGGAATTATCCATAATTTGAGGTATTCCCAGGTTTGTGTGACGGTGTAATCACACGTCACAAAACAAGTAAATAACAGATTTACTTCTGTAATTCGGCGTACTACGAAATAGTTAGGTAGATACGTGACGGTTACAATAGAGTATATACGTGAGTCATCTATATCTTATACATCATTGGTTAAGATATGACCAAGTCGCTGACATAACATTTATGTAACATCTGCAATCCGTTGCGTAGGCACAGATTCCCAGAAAGGCTGCCTACGCCGTGATCATGCCGCACACTTCATGGAATTATTATCTAATACAATCAATTCAATATATTATCAGAATTCTCAGTTTTTAATTTGCTATATGTTTGTACATCTCATGTTTAAATTATAATTTAATGTAACTCAGAGGTTTCAATAATAACGAGGTGAAGTCCATCATCATTGGCTGAGCGAAGAAATTGCCACGATTCGTCTTTTCATTTCGTCCCCACTGTAACGAACTCAATCAGTCATACCTCTAGCGGTACCTCAGTGCATCAACTGATGTCACTGCAGCGCCTCTGACCGGGAAGTCCTAGGTTCAAGTCCTGACGGCGGCAGGATTTTCGACACTAGCTTTTCAGCTAGGTCGAATTCAGTCGCTGTCTGGAGGAGAATTCTAGCGGCCGGCTGCTCTGATAGGTGGTTTTCCGTGATTTCTCCGATCAACACCAGGCGAATGCTGGAGTAGTACCCTACCAAACGGGCCACAGACCGCGCGCGATCTTTCCTTCCTCTTCCTTGTTCTATCCTCTCCCCTTACACACACACACACACACACTCACACAAACATACACTACGATTCCACATATTCCGGGAGACTGGTTGGGAGCTTAGAGCTTTTCCCGGCTGCGGCGGTGCACCGCTGGTGGGAGAGTCCTCAAACCCCGGTAGCCGACGGTAGGTCAGCGCCGGATCTCGCCATCCAGCGGGGGAAGATCACCGCCATCTCCCGCGAAAAAAGTGCACTACACTAATGGGACTAATGACCAGAGCAGTTAACGCGCCCGGAAACACGAAAACATCTATCAATCAGCCATTTGAGCTATCACACGGGCCGGACACGTGTTTGCTGCCCTCTCATATTCAGTTCAAAAAGCATTCCAATTACCACTGTAATCTGCAAGGCGCGCGTGTAAGGCAAGGTAACATGCAAAAACACCGATATGTGTTTATTATCTGTAAAGGAAGTGTGTTAATAGCCATTCTTTTGTGTGCCGCATGACGTGTCGTACTCAGCGCCGGAACTCATGTGCTAAGACACTGCAATATACTATAGAATGTCTGGGAGCGATAGCTTAGTGCATAAACTGATGTCTCTGCAGCGTCTCTGACCGGGAGGTCTTAGGTTCGATGCCTGACAGCGGCAGGATTTTCGACACTAGCTTTTCAGCTAGGTCGAAAATTAATCGCTGTCTGGAGGAGAATTCTAGCGGCCGGCTGCTCTGATCGGTAGTTTTCCGTGGTTTCTCCGATCAACACCAGGCGAATGCCGGAGCAGTACCCTACCAAACGGGCCACGGACCGCGCGCGACCTGTCCTTCCGATTCCTTGTCCTATCCTCTCCCTTTACACACACACTTACACCAACATGCACTACACTATCACATATTCCGGGAGACCGGTCGGGAGCTTAGAGCTTGTCCCGGCTGGGGCGGTGCCCCGCTGGTGAGAGAGCCCTGGTTAGGGGGAAACCCCACTAGCCGATGGTAGGTAGGTGCCGGATCTCGCCATTGAGCTGGGAAAGATCACCGCCATCTCCCTAGAAAAAACATGCACTACACTAACGGGACTAATGACCAGAACAGTTGACGCGCCCGGAATCACTAAAAAAATCAATCAATAAAACTATAGAATGCACGTGAAAGGCTTCTTTAACTTGTGCATAGTGCAATATATGTTCACAGCAAAGTCGCCGTGAAATCACTGTAAACATTCATTCGTGCATCGCGCCTGATTTGCAACCATTGCACTTTCTCATAAACAGTGTGAGAATATTAATTGCAATAGTCTATAAAATGTGCGTGAAGACATTTGTTTTAATTTGTACATACTGTAACATGCACTCACTACATGGTCACTGTCAATTAGTTATAAGTGCCTGTGCCAGAAACATTATATGTGCTACGCAACGTCTTGTTTCTCGCCACGCAAATTGTTTGTGACAAATCAAGTGTTATTTATCTGCTATGCAGTGAGCCTCTAAGATTCCAGCTGTGCCTGTCCAGGAGATATCGCAGCCTGCTGGGTTATATGAACTCGTACCCCTATGCATGCCGTTAACGCGAGATTTGATGCGAGTGTTTCATCATCCGAGTGGGCTCCAAGCTCCAATTGCTTTAGTATTGTTCTTTCTCTTTCAGCAAGTCATATGTTTATTGCCATTTGTATCTACATGTTAATTTCATATTGCTCTAAATTTCTGTGATAATGCCATATCAATTACCATTTATTCTGAGATAATTTCAATACTAAAAATATTTACGATGTTATCCCACGCCATTTAAACGATTACTTTTACAAAAGAATTCAATCTCGGCTAACTTATTTATGTTGTGAGTTATTTAAATCAACATATTTAATAATTTCATTTGTGCCTTCTGAATATCTCAATAAGAGTAATAATTACAGAGTATTTTATAAATTACTATTTCAGAAACCCACAGAGTGTACGTTCACTAACAAACATATTGGTCCCTGAAAAGCTATCGTGGTAAGTGATGGAGTAAGCAGCAATTGTAACTCCCCAAATGCACTCACTGCACACAGTGTGCTACCTCCTCCGGCATCTTACAAGTAATGTGTACAACCTCCTCGTTTTCTTCTTATCCTTGTTTTTTTTTAGATCCACAACCCTTTTTACATGTCTTGTATCTGTGTCAGGGGGCAGTATCGAAGCAAATTTATGCGATCCAAGTACTTGTATTTTGCTTCTGAAGTTCCGGAAACTTGTATTTGCAGAAAATAGTCACAGCAGGACACTATTGCTCATGGAGCGCCTTTATCAACACTGGCCTTGCGCATTACGTAGGCCGAGACTACAATAGGTCTCTCTGTTAGGTGTTTTTGAAGCTTTTTAAAAGTGGGTGGAAATTTGTCAACGTTGCAGAGTACAACTTTATCAACATATTCACTAGATCTACATCAGCCATATGTTCATTATGGCTCACAATATATGGTCTGGGTATTTCAATGTATTCCTTCTCTTTGTGGCTCCACTGATAATTGTGGCTCAGGCTATTAACTGATGTCACTGCAGTGCCTCTGATCGGGAGGTCCTGTGGGCTGAGCTCCGACCGCTTGTCAGCTAGGTCTTATTCAGACGCTGACAGAAGGAGAATTCTAGCGGCCGGCTGCTCTGATCGGTACTTTTCTGTGGTTTCTCTGATCAACACCAGTCTAGTACCGGAGTAGTACCCTAACAAACGGGTCAAGAACCTCTCCCTCTGTCAAAAAGCACTTCTGTTCTCTGCGCGGCCGTAGGTCATAAACGATGGCGATCAGAATAATGTTATAGTAGACTAGCCAAATAACCAGCCTTGCCTGGGTTTACTTCATATGCTACCCTTTTGAAAAAGGAAAAAGATGAATTTTATGCAAACAACTGTGTTTAAGTTTATTTTTAATGCAGTTGTCTCAAATATAAATAAAATGCTATAATTTTCTTTAATTTTATTTTAGAGGAAATTTCTATTAAATTAAATTTTTTAATTTACCCATTGCTACTGCCCTACTAGCGAATATTTAGGAACGGCTGCCCTGCTGTATATTACTAACCATGTGCTTAATATATTACGAACTGGCGGAAAATATTAATATTATTAAAATTTATCTATCTATATTACTATCTACCGTCGGCTAGTGAGGTTTCTCCTGTAACCGTCACGTATCTACCTAACTATTTCGTAGTACGCCGAATTACAGAAGTAAATCTGTTATTTACTTGTTTTGTGACGTGTGATTACACCGTCACACAAACCTGGGAATACCTCAAATTATGGATAATTCCCTATCGGTGGTGGGTTCGTCTTTGCTAACTAATATTCATTTAACAAACAAACACAATTTCACAGTTTTAAAGAACAAGTAACATATATTCTTTCCAATATGATCCTTCGTACACTCACATTCACATATTCTCCTACGTGATTATTTTCCTTTTGATTACACAATGGTAGCTAACTCCCTACCTAAACTGCAGTTTTCTGTAGAATAATAGTGACTCTGATCTACATTTACACGAAACAAACAGTAAATACTTATGTACACTTCTCAAAACAAATTATCTCTTAATGAAACCCACAATTCATAATTTAAATAACCATCCTGTAAAAAAAATACATACAAACAACATACCAAAATTCACTAATACCTTTTCAATCTTAAATAATACTACACTCAATATTTACACTTAATATTCAGCTTCTGCGTGACCTCGCAGTGCAAAATTCTGTTTTACAAAGTCTCTTGACTGTTCATGAAATAACGTTTTATCAGAAACAATTTAACAGCTTTCATTCATGTTCAGAACCTTTTTTACATAGACACTTCCTCTTAAATGCTTTCAAATAACATCAAGTCAATTATGTATGAATTTAGATAAAGAATTATACACAAGGACGACTTTTATCAATAAACATAAACATTATTTAGATCTGATTTCTCTTACGACTGCAAAAATAAACTTTTATTTAGCAAATATTTAGTAAAACTTGTCCGATCAATATTCTGAAAAAAAAAACTTGTCCGATCAATGTCTGTTACTGAGGGAAGCTCATATTACAACGTTTTAATTTGTGCAATCATAATTCTATCTTGAAAGTTTTCCAAGCTGCAATTTAGTAAATATTCTTTCTGCTTTTCTGTGACTCACGACAGGCAAATTTTCCAAGCTGATCCCGCGCAGCGTAGACGGCTGTCGAGCGACGTTCACGCCCCAAGGTCGTCGTTGTCCCTGCGACGGTTTGTGCGCTGCCTACCGCGATGGAATCGGAGTATTTCCGTACGCCTTCTCCTCGTTGTACAGCCCAGTTAAATCACAGCATACACGAAGGTGATGGTCGCGTTAGAATGCGAGTCCAAAACTCCAAATTATAACTTAGTTTTAGTGAAAGTTGAGCCAGTTGTTGAATAAACTATGCTTTTCGGAATTATCAAAATTCTCCAATAGAATTTTCGAAGTGAAATCCCATAAATAAAAATGAAATAGAATAAAAGTAGAATAAGTAACTGCTCAAAACTAAAACTGAAAAAAACTGAAAAAGCTGAAAAAGCTGAAAAAGCTGAAAAAGCTGTAACAAAGAAACAGAAACACGTCCTATGTTACAAAAACTCTCTTCTATATTCCAGCAACGAGAATGTAGCAACGTGGTTTTATAAATTCATTTTAGTCCACTACCACTGTTATTCTTACATTCGTTGCATTACTTGTTTAATATTCCTATCGAATTTTACGTAATCTTGACATATCACAGTGATTAATCCCATGAAAAATACTTAGACAATTACCTTTTAATAAAGCTTCATTTCTGGTATTTTCCACGTGTCCCTCGTCGGTTGTGTGGTAGAATAGTACCCATCTACTCACTTCAGCGTCTCGATCCGGAAAGAAAGACAATCTCGTCCGAGTCAAGCTTCATGCCTCATTCGCATTTCTACAAAAGTTCTGATTGGCTAGGGCGAAAGTACGTTCAGAAATTTGTTTCTAGGTAACGCCATCTCTTCCCTACTCTAGGAACTATTTGTAGGGCAAGATGTCGGGTATTGTCACTTCAATATTTCTTTTGTCATGAGTGTAACCGATGACAAGCGGTTACACCCATTGCTACTGCCCTACTAGCGAATATTTAGGAACGGCTGCCCTGCTGTATATTACTAACCATGTGCTTAATATATTACGAACTGGCGGAAAATATTAATATTATTAAAATTTATCTATCTATATTTCTATCTACCGTCGGCTAGTGAGGTTTCTCCTTAACCAGGACTCTCCCACCAGCAAAGCACCGCCCCAGCCGGGACAAGCTCTAAGCTCATGACTGGTCACCCGGAATATGTGGTAGTGTAGTGCATGTTGGTGTGAAACGGTGTAACATGCACATAGTGTGTGAAACGGGAGAGATTAGGACAAAGAAGAGGAAGGAAAGATCGTGCGCGGTCCATGGAGAGTTTGTTAGGGTACTGCTCCGGCATTCGCCTAGTGTTGAACGGAGGAACCACCGAAAACTACCGATCAGAGCAGTGAACCACTAGAATTCTCCTCCAGACAGCGACTGAATTCGACCTAGCTGAAAAGCTAGTGTCGAAAATCCTGCCGCCGTCAAGACTTGAACATAGTACCTCCCGGTGAAAGGCGCTGCACTGACATCGGTTGATGCACTAAGCTACCGCTCCCGCTAAGAAACTAGAAAAGAGTCGTATTTGTTCATACATCATTTTTGTGGTATCGATGTCGGCTATATGTCGTTGAATTTACTTCGATTAGTGTAAATGTGCCGTGAGGAATGGATCTTGTACAGCTGAGTATTGCGGGTTGCTTGTAGCCCCTAGAGCGTTGCGGGTTAGTGTGTGCGCCTGTGTGGCCTTCATACGTTTTATTTAATTGGTTTGGTTTTTTCATGTTTCCGGGCGCGTCAACTGCTTTGGTCATTAGTCCCGTTAGTGTAGTGCCGGTTTTTTTCTCGGGAGATGGCGGTGGTCTTCCCCCGCTGGATGGAGAGATCCGGCGCCGACCTACCGTCGGCTAGTGGGGTTTCCCTTTAACCAGGACTCTCCCCTTAACCAGCGGAGCACCGCACCAGCCGGGACAAGCTCTAAGCTCCCGACCGGTCTCCCGTAATATGTGGTAGTGTAGTGCATGTTAGTTAAAGTGTGTGTGTAAGGGGGAGAGGATGGTTCAAGGAAGAGGAAGGATAGATCGCCCGCGGTCCGTGGCCCGTTTGGTAGGGTACAGCTCCGGCATTCGCCTGGTGTTGATCGGAGAAACCACGGATAACTACCGATCAGAGCAGGCGGCCGCTAGAATTCTCCTCCAGGCAGCGACTGAATTCGACCTAGCTGAAAAGCTAGTTTTATTTAATGTTTTTGAGCACAAGGAGGGGCGGATTGGTCAACAAGATGCCAATTATTTCTGAGATTTTCTCAATGGGTAATCGAGGACTAAAGGATGAGATTCTTGCCTGCTTTGTTCCACACACTTCCGACAAAGAAAAGCAAGTGCATTGTTTCGAGAAACAAACAATTTAATAGAGGACTGTTGTACATATCGGCATCTGTATGTCCACGCCCCCCCCCCAAATCTAGACAGAATTAATGTTTCTACACTACAACGACTTGGCGTCCTGTGTCTCAAAAACATAACACCAAAAGCAAAAAAAAAAAAAAAAACACACACACACACACACAGAAGTAATATTTCTATACTGTACAATGCAGAATAATCCACATTTTTGCGGAATATACATTTTTTCGCAACACTGGGTTATAAACACATCTGCGTAATGAAACCCAATAGAGGAATGAAGAAGTAATCTTATTGGTCTTCGCCTGTTAAGGAATTAACGGACGCCGGAAGTTAAGGAATCACGTGAAATTCAAAATATTTATTCAACTCTGAAGACAAATTACAAACAACTTAAACCATAATATATTAATTTTCAGCACTTAAAGTAATCTTATTTTTAACTCATTTTTAAAGTCTCAGTATACTAAATATTAATATTTAATGAACAGTTACTGTTATTCATTTCTAAACCTTCATAAGAAGTTGAAGGTGCCGACGTCGACGTACTTGAATAATTTGATGCACTGTGGTTGGTGCTGAATAATTGCTAAGAAATGTTAACTCTTTTTGAAACAGATTGTTCAATGTACGTTCCGGCTACAGACGAGGACTCCGAACCTCCAAGTGCTTTCAAAGAAAGCAGATCGCCTGCGTTTTCCACTAGCATTGTGGCCGATGATCGTCGAAAACAATGCCCTGTGTAGAGCCCAGGAGAGTTTAATATTTGAAATTTTCGTTTTCCTTCTCATACCGTAATTTCGTTTATGTTGGTAACAAATCGAAATTAGCACTATTCGCTGTCTCCACAAGATCTTCTGGTATATTCATCTCACATTTTTTGGAAAATTTATCTTTTTAATGGTGTCAAGCAAAGCCACCACCTCTTAAACAATCGAATCGAAATATCTCCGCAAGACCAATATTATAGTTGGTCTTGGACTCGCGTCTTAATCGATATTGAAGGGGGCGTTGCATTCCTACGTAAGCAAAGGCAAAAACATTTTTTTATTTATATTATTTTTCTTATAAGAAGATGGTATTAAGAAAAGTATTGAACGACACTTGGTCGATAACACAAACAATAGACTTGGTTGATTATAAACCTCGGCTATGGTCTCGGTTTACAAACTTCAACCGCGTCTATTATTTTGTATCAATCGGCCTAATAACCACTAATACTATTAAAGAGCTTGTTTCAAGCTATAACCGACGTCACACACTTTAACATTATGAGGCATTATTAGTTTCTGAGCACGTGTCGTGCTTACTCGATTATGAATAGATGAATAGACACCACATGTTAAATATTATCTGACAATGTCACTTGAATATCTCCTCCCAACCTGACACATTAATTATAAAAAACCTTGATCATTTTCTCCCACTATCATGAGTCACGGGAAGCAGATTCATGTATTGTTCATTCATTTACCCGAAAATAAATAATTTCTAATTTTTTCTATGGAATTTATGCTCATGATAATGTTAAAAGAAAAAACAAAAACCATGATGATATCCAATTTATTCAGGTTAGTCGCCTATCATTATCACATTAATATGCCTTCTCTATATACTAATAACTTACAAGTTTATACAGATGATTAGTTAAAAAAACAAATGTTACACTCTTTTACACTTTCACATTTCTACATTGGAGTAACACATTTCAGTTTAAGGAGAAATTAATTCTCTAACTTTACATTTTTACTGTTCCCAGTTGAGTTACACAATTGTGAATTAAATGTTTTGCTTTGCACAAGCAGTTATCATTTATTACTCAAGTTTTTTTAAAGAAATATTTATTCTGACTTTTTTAATTTCAATTAGTTAAACATTGTATCGTTGAACATTTTATTTTATTAAGATTTCTGGGGATAGTTCTAACTAAATTTTACTTAAAGTTCTGACTTGAAAAACCAAAAGCCGGAGAAGAAATCTGAAGAATTAAATTTACAGCAGATCCCACGGCCTTCCTCGCGTCTGCCCTTGAACTTCCAGCTTGCCGTTATCTTGATCAGACCAGTCCTCGCGTAATGAATATGCCGAATCATAGGTTTCTTGCCTCGTACCACCCTCGTACCAAAGGCTCTTATAAACCTTATTTTGCATAATTGATATGAAAACTGCAATTTTGGAATGTTCCCGTGAATTTATAATTGCCATCAGTCACGTATATTTCACTGTTACGTATCACATTTTACAGAGACATTCTTGAGGAGCAGTAACAGTAGTAGTAATAAGATGTGTAAGGCAAATCGGCTAACATCCTCGAAACGTAATTTTTGGTGTTATGACATATTCCAAATAACTTTTAGCAATAGAGGTCAATATCCTAAAAGTACCTTTAATTTGCACGGTTATATAACTCTCCAATAGTCCATAAACATTTTTATATATTCCTCGACATTTTACCTGGAATCCACTGTCCGTCGTGTTGTTAGCTTTTGCGAGAAGTTCCGCTGGAACTTGACAATATTCTTTCATTTTGTACGAAAAAATCAGTTCAGCAACGATTATGTAATAGTAATTATATGCACACTGTTTTGTTTATCTGACGTCATATTGAAAAATGACTATTGCAATGAGTCGTGTCACTTTATTCTCAAAAAATATAAAATGTTTCGGGCCAGAGGCCCTCGGGTTTGGAAGTCGCCCTTGGGGCAAAATATATAGTACTTAACGCCCTTGATACATAAATTAACCATTATATACATTTGCTATGTGCGCCACCTGATTTTATGTAATCGTTGATGTTGTTTTCAGTTCAAACGAAATATAAAAAAATATGAACGCATATTTGTTCATATTTCTTAAAATGGTTTTTTTAAACATATTGACAGCATTTATTAAAATTGCAATAGACAAGTTTTGAATTTCAACGAACCCCAATCTCGTGTTTTAATAGTAATTTATTTGAAAAAAAATCAACACCGAGAAATGTGTATATTGATTTATTCCCCGTATACTGATAAATATTTTCCTACATATATTTTACATATTGTGACATACCAATATGGGGACATGTTTTATTACATAATATTTGTCGTAAATGGGCGAAATGGTTAGGGCAAATAATAAGCAATATGGCGCCTTAGTAACGATGTCGTGGTTGTTGTCAGGAAAAACAAACATTCATCTGACCGGGGAGGTGACGGCGTGAGTAGGAGGAAATATAAGAGATTTGTGGATTGGTTGAAGAAGCGTCGACTGATTATTAAAACGGAAGTTTGGGCATTTTGTCGAAACAAGAGAGAAGGCGAGGCATTGTGGGTTTTAAAAGGGACGATAAAATTCATTCTGTCGCATGTCGTGACGGTGAGCAGTTCGCTCGCAAATAGATTAATTTGTGCATGTTAGGACATTTCGGGGCTATACACTACGTGTTCAGACTGAAATATTTTCGTGTGGTAGAGCAAGAATCGGACTTGAGGGACATATTCGGACTCTGAATATTTTCGTCGCAGAACCAGAGAACTTGTGATACTTTCTAAGATTTGTGGAACTTGTCGAGTTCTGAATATTTTGCTGTGTATCAAAATAAGACTTGGAAATTTTTCTCGAGTGAACTCTAATCATTCTTGAACTTATAAATGTATGCGGTTCACAAACGATACCGGACTTCGCATATTTTCTTGCTATAAACGGAAGATAGAACTGAGAAATTTTTTGCTGTGTAATCATAAAAGCACTGCATGAGATATACGGTTGAGAACGGGCATCATACATAACATAGTGGAGCTAGAACAAATATTTAAGTGGTGCGAAACGGTGAATCGGCAGTGTTCGTATTTAAAGAAGAGAAGTGAATTCGTGGTAATTGGACTTCGGGACTTCGGAACCTCAAGAAGGAAGGGAAGATACGAGCTAAAACAGCGCGTACTTTCTCGCCTTTAGTAATGATTAAGTAATACTATTAATACCACAACTTCTCTAATTTCAACATCTCAGTCATCATTTTTGTAAAACTCATTTGAAATCATGAAAAAAAAATAATTTCAAGCAATATATTTTATATTCAAATCCTTAAATAAAAATATATATCTCGCATTGAATTCACTTGCATTTGAATTCATTCATTGTAAGGTACCGTGAAACTGTATTATTTTTGTTTTCGGGGGTTGTTATCCAAAGACCTGACACATGTTTCTCTATGTATATCAACTCACTGAATCCAAATCTGAGGCCAGATTTGCGCCACCACCTTGCGTTTTTTAAATTGTGAAAAAACACAGTGATATTGTAGATTGTAAGTTTGAGGATGACTTTTGCAGTTTGAAAAAGTAACAGGAGAGTGTTCGTGCAATTCTAGCTTTAGTTTCAAATTCAGCACGCACATAGAGAAACGTATGTCAGATCCGAGACCTATAGAATCTAACAAAAACCCTCGAAAACAGTTCAGTAAAGTCAGTTTCATATTCAGTCATATTCAGTTCAATAAAGTCAAATATTCTTACAGCATATGTAGATTCATTCACTTCCAACCATTCCTGCTGAGTGTTTATCTTTTTTATCAGGCAGTAAATATGAAAGTATTCACTTAAATTATTTCTCTAGGATGGCTCATGGGCAATGTACTAGCTTCCCGTGCTTTGGTCCTCGGATTCGATTCCCGGGCGAGGCAAAAATATAGTTGTGACTTTCCTTTCAAATCTTCTCAGTTTCTGTAGCTGTGTGACGAGGAAAAGCTCAAGCAGGCGGATGTTGCTAGTTACGGCGAAGAGATAACGTCGTGTTCGCCTCATGTCGGTCTGACCCCCCCAAAGCATGGGAATTTAACGAGGCCCAAACAAGGCGGACACCGATAGCTGGCATACTTAAATTAACCTGCACGAAAGGCGGCCGTCATTATCGCCTTCTGTTATCAGTTGGCGTTACAACAAGCACCAACAATAGCTAATTCGTACGCAATACACATTTTACAATTAGCAGTGTCAATATCGCTAGTAAGAAAATGAAAATGCATAGAAAAATATAATAATTAAATATTCATCAAAATTACTCAGTTTTTACATACATTACTCTTCATTCCCACGGCTTATTAAGCAAAGCAAAATCATCTATTAGTTTTCATATTTAACACAAGTAAAGGACGTAATTTAAAATAGTTTTCAATAATTTTTAAAGAATTAATTTTAAAGTATAACAAAAGCTAGAAAGTAAAAAATAAAGAAATATTAAATAATATAAAAATTCTAATTTACCTAGCATCCAACTGCGTAACAACACAATTAATTTAATGTTCACGAAGCACAGTAAATAGGGAGCAGGCAAATACGTTTGTTGCCACATTACACAAAAAATACTCAAATCTTGAAAAAAATTCAACATGACATTATGTGAAGATTGTTTTTTGATGAACACATTTTATTTCTTTTTAAATGAATCTTCACCATTGTAGTTGTGGGAAGTCACCGAACAATTTTTAATTTTTTAAAATTTCGAAAAATAAGGTATTGTAACTAACACGAGACCTGCAGGAAACCTTAAGCGTCCAACGCTATCCAAGGTTCAAATTTAATCAAAAAATTGTGTGCCGTTTTGAAGAAAAAAAAAAAATGCTTTAAAATATATATGACATAAAATTGAACAAAAAAATCTCATGTTCTTGAAAACTTGAACGTGAAATTACTTTTAGACAGCTTTGATGCACATATTTCATTAGAGAAAAAATTATCTTCATATTTGTAGTTGGAGTAAGACGCCGAAAAACGTTGAATTTTTTAATAAATCAATATTTCTTCTTGATTGTCAATATATGTTTACAAATAAAAGTATCCAAAGTTTTTTATGACAGTCATTTATTCAGTAATTTCACAAAGTTTTCGTTTGATGTAACAAAACGAGTTACGAAACGTTGTGAAATTACTGAATAAATGATTGTCATAAAAAACTTTGGATACTTTTATTTGAATTTTTTAAATTTTCGAAAAATAAGGGTATTCAACGAACATGGTGACATTCTCTTAAATGTCCTTCAGTTTAATAAAAAACATTAGTTTAATTGAAAATGGTGGAGCCATTTTTTTGAAAATTCTGGTAAGGCGCTTCAAGGGAAGTATCCCCTAAAATTAAAATATAATTTTTTCAAATTCCAGAGACCGCAACATCAGCCAGATCGATTGGGAAATATCAGTTCTGGAGAAAATCGGCTTGACGGTTAAGCAGCTAGCCTTGTTCACAGTCGTTTTGCCGTCAATCGATTTTTCGGTATCAAGAACCCACAAAACATGGATTCTGACTACGTCACTGGTTGCAGGATTTTTTCTAAATTTAGACTTTGGATTTATTCACTTTTTCGTTGCCAGATCCCTGTAATACGAGGCTTTCTGCCGAAAATTCGCTGTACTTGCGTGCAGAATTTGATAACTTTCTCTCTACCGCGTAAGCAGTAGTGAGAAAGTAAAAAAATGAACATTGACCTCATTTTGTTTCCAGGTTTGGCCACACAACTAGCGATTGCTACCTTGAAGCAGGCGGCCGAAAGGGAATTCCTGGTCGCGAAAGGAAATTACACGTCTTTGTCTTCCGCCAGAGTCGCTGTCAACACATTAATATTTGCTCCGTGCCGTTCACGGAGAACACATCCAACGGCGCAGTCATTTTCGCCAACGCCACTTTCCCTGATGACGTCATCATACGACATCTTGCCGCTTGCAGACAAATGAGCCGTTTAGTGTTCTTTTGACGGAATCAGAAGTATACAGAGCTCGCAGGAATTATTTATCGCATTCCAAAAGTGTTTAAAAGAATTATAATGGATTGTTGCGATCATTTCGCTTTTCGTACCCCATTATTTTAACAACCAAAGTTTCTTCAAACTGCAACTCATCTTCATAGCTCTCTAGCAGCCCTTGCTATAGAGAGGGGAGCTATTTTAAGAAATGTTGCGGATAGTTCAGGAACGTCTCTTTTTGTAGTTTACCACATAGAAAAACCTTATATAAAGAATTTAAAAAACTTCGCAAAAACTACTATATATTTCACATAATATAACAATTTCAGTTATTTTAAAAAATGAACATAAAAAATTAATAACAATATTTTATTTAGCATATGTTTTCAATAACCAAAATGCACACTGTCAGATGGCACGCCAGTTCTCCATTTCCTCAGTAGAAAGTTCCAAGTCTGCAGCACAGTGCCTGTATCCAGTCTACAGAGGTGAACAAGTAATTAAATAGTTTTAGAATGAGACAAAAATGTATCTGTAGTTATAGATCTTGACAATAATGTGTGTATATGGTTGTAATGTTTTATAAGTATGTTCTTATTCATACTTCATATATTTATTGTGGGTCATATTGAAAATAAGTTTTAAATACTTTCGTTCTATTTCCGTCCTTTTTTCCTGTGTCAACAACAACAGAGGAGTGCCTACTCGAGTTGAATACTCGCCCACCACGAGTGCCTACTACGAGAGAATACTCGCTCCACTAGGCAGAGAGCCCGCGAACGAGTCGGCTGTTCCTGTGTCGTCTGCCAAGTGTCAACAACAACGGAGGAGTGTCTACTCGAGTTGAATACTCGCCCACCACGAGTGCCTACTACGAGAGAATACTCGCTCCACTAGGCAGAGAGCCCGCGAACGAGTCGGCTGTTCCTGTGTCGTCTGCCAAGGCTTCGTCAATCGACAAAGCGGTGCCAATAAGTCGCTAGCTCTAAATTCGGACCGCTCGCGTACGTTAGCCGCCACCTGGGTGAATTTACGGCAAATTCCGCAACAAGCCTCAGTCAGTTGAGTCCGCGCCCGTACCAGTTCACACCGCCGAATTGCCTAGAACCAACCTCAGCTCTGACGGCGTCCACACCTGGAGCGGTAGCTCACTGCATCAACTGATGTCACTGCAGCGCCTCTGACAGGGAGGGCCTACGTTCGAGTCCTGACGACGGCAGATTTTTCGACACTAGCTTTTCAGCTAGGTCGAATTCAGTCGCTGTCTGGAGGAGAATTCTAGCGGCCGGCTGCTCTGATCGGTAGTTTTCCGTGGTTTCTGCGATCAACATCAGGCGAATGCCGGAGTAATACCCTACCAAACGGGCCACGGACCGCGCGCGATCTTTCCTTCCTCTTCCTTGTCTTATCCTGTCCCTTTACACACACACTTACACCAACATGCACTACACTACCACATATCACATATCCCGGGAGACCGGTCGGGAGCTGAGAGTTTGTCTGGCTGGGGTAGTGCCCCGCTGGTGGGAGAGTCCTGGTTAGAGGGAAGCCCCACTAGCCGACGGTACGTCGGCGCCGGATCTCGCCGTCCAGCGGGGGAAGATCACCTCCGTCTCCCGAGAAAAAAACATGCACTACACTAACGGGACTAATGACCAAAGCAGTTGACGCGTCCGAAAACACGGAAAAATCAATCAATCAATTGGCCACCCTATGGTGCCACACAAATTTGCGCCTCATGGGAGCACGCACGCATGACTGCAAAGGGGAAAATAATTAAATAATTACATAGAAAACCAACGTATTTTACTTAACCATAGGCTATGCGCAAAAAATAAACCATGCCATAAAGTTAAGATTGATCCGTGAACACATATATAATTAGTGGACAATTGTCAGACATCGAAGTAAGTCTGAACCACGCAAAGATCCTGCTTTAAAAACACATTAAATAGCACAATTTTAAAACAACGAGTCACGACCAAAGTGGCCGGGCGCATTTCCAATTTAGAGGTTTAATAAATTTAGAATGAAATATCAAAGTTTACATGAAGATATATCAGCACTCCAATGTGAGGCGAAAAGCCCTTTTAAAGATTTTTACCTCCATTATCACACTGCAGGAACTATTTCCTACGACCGCTGGCTGTATTACGGTAAAAACTGCAATATTTCTTTATACAAGCGCCCCCAGCGGCAGCCGGCGGAACATAGGGCTCAAAATGCCCATTTGTTCTTACATGGGCGATATAATGAATAGACTGTAGATGCTGATAACAACGGAATTTATCAGACAAGATAGGAACTAGAAGCAAAGAATAAATATATCATCTCATCTTTAAACGGGTATAATTTCCTTTTAAAAGCTGTGTCGCAAAATTCGTCTTCGAGCATGTTTGAGCCGGTTCCTGGTGAAGGGTCAATTAGCTACGCGCAGTTGCGACTTTCAGCGCCACAGTGGCGCCCAGAATAGGGAGGGGTTTGCTTAGCTAACTCACCCCTACGGCCGCAGTCTCCCCTAAGGATTTCGAAGAACGTCGCGGCCATCCAGTAAGTTTATTTACACCAAGTGCTGCACGAGTATAGAGTTAATGTATTTATTAAAGAATCACAGCAAATTCGCTGTTTGAACATTTCCCATTTTTTCACTCAGAGTAACTATAAGACGTTCTGGCCGATTGGCGGAAAATTTAGTAAGGTGGAGGAAGCTCTGGCCAATCACACAACCTTTTTCAAAATTTTAACAGACCCTTCTGGAACTTTTGGGTAAGAAGAGGGAAGAATACAGGCCTGGGGCTCGCTAGCGTCGGTCAAAGAGACGCTCTCGGGCATGAGATGTGTTCGGGTGGGTACCCGGTAGAGAATCGGTCGGGCTTTTGCCTACGAAGTTAGTCGACTAGAGAGAGAGACGGACGAGTTCCCGAGTATCTTATTTGGGACTATTGCCCGCAAAGTTTTGTGTTTGTTCTTAATTTGATTTTTAGTACTAGTTTGTTTCGTTAACCTTCCAACAGTGCTGTGCGCCGATATAATTATTCTCTCTACCCAGTCGCACTAGTATTGCACGTTTTTCTTCATTACGTGGCGTAATTTCAATTAAATCTGGAATACTTTATTTATTTAATAGGTAATTATTACATACAACTTAGAGAACGTGATGAAAAGTGGCTAGGCCGAAGGCCTTTAAGCCATTACAATACCTACATTCTACCGCGTTCTAACCTTTCGTATTCTGGTATTCACCCCAAATGGTCCTTTCAAAATATCAATGCCGCGGAAAAGAGACCATAAGGTACGGATGAGGAAAAAACCCCTGAAGGGGGAAAACCTGCCGTCAGAAGCCGAGTACATGCTAATCTATCCAATTGGAAATATTATTATCGGGAATATTACTATCGGGAATATTATTATCGGGAATATTATTAACCGATAAATATCACGCGGCCCGCCTCACAACTGGAAGCTGAGCTGTCGCGGCCTCGTTACGTCACGGCTGTCGAGTTGGAGGGCGGACGGCGACCCACGGCCTCCGCCAGCAAAGGGATCCGGCCAACTCAGGGGAGCGCCCTGACCCCACCCTCCGCACGAAAAGAAACCACAGCGGAAGAAAGTGAATCTTCACAGCTGGCAGCGCGTCCGTCCGCAACTAAATGGTGATATCAATGAAGCGCCGAGCCACGGCCTTCAGCAACGCCCCTCAGGCAATATTAACAACAAAGACTCTTGTTTGATTAAAATTGGAATATTTCTCAGGAAGCATTGGGCGCGCATTGGCCCCTTCCTAATTAATGAAAATTTTTTATTTGCTGTAATTTTGATTTGTAAAATTTTATTGTATTGATTTTTGTACTTAGAATTAAGGGTTAGGGAAGGGAAAGTAGCATCGCTGAGCTCATGCACAGTCTGTTAGCAAATATTTTTAGTAATTTGGGTAATTCTATTCTGATTTATTTTTTTATTTTGATAAAATTTCATGTTCTTTTATAATCTTTTTTTCTCATTTCGAAAAGTAGCTACGTCCATCCACCTCCCCTATTTCAGGCTCTCATCGCCTTCTGAGCTAGCACCTTGACTCAGGTAAGGGGGAGCAAATTTACGTTGAATTTGGCTCACCCAACGTGCGGTCGAAGACACTGCCGTCGCAATATATTGTGACCGTATTTACCTCAGTTTCCCGAATTAGGGATTCAAGTTGATCAAGCAAGTACTTACTACATATTAGAATTTTGAATGCAAGATCGAAATGATTAAGGGCAAGGGATCGTTCTAGGAGGGAGCGCCTTTATTAGGAGGATGTTTGCTTTAGGCTTGATACTTTTCTCATTCAATTCACGATGCACCAAGTTACACATTACAATTACTCGTTTATTCACAAAAAAAAATTAAAAGATTAACATCATTACCAATCAATACTGTTTGGAACATACCTAACCATCCGGGAGCTCGCACACTCTTATACAATAATGAAATACCAATATTCTATATCCTACATTTTTACATTCAGTATTATTATTACCTAACATTAACCGGTTACAATCTATCCCTTCCTCTTTGATTATTTGTGATTGTTCATCATTATGCTCTCTCCCCACACGATACACTCTAAAGCTCATGATTGTAATACGACAACCCGACTTTCACGAATATTACGAACTTCGTTACTTATCTGAGAATCCCGCATTCCTGTCGTGGGAATAGAGTCGCCTCTGCTAATGTCCTTGACGTTGCCAGGCTGTGGTAGCCACTCGTCCCGCCGACTGCGTGTTGTCCACGTGGTCGCCGTGCCGTACCCAGCTATTTAACTTCTATTTAACCATTCACTTCCAAAGTCTGGGCACGAATTCCGTCTTCTTATGGCGATGTACTGGCTCGGAGTCGTTAATTTCCCCTTGCCCTAATAGTTTACAACCCATGTACACCGCTGCAGCACGTGCATTCACATCACTTAAGAGTTTCTCGTTCACTGACGCTCGGAACACAGTACCTTTTAGTTTTATGTTTTTGTCCGATGCTTCGAGTGCTCGTTTACTCACATATTAACACTTCCACGCACCTTCATCTCTCGATGTTTTCCGAATTCACTCTCTCGCCTCTCACACGACACACAGCCCCGTGCGCGCCATTCGTCATATCTTTTCTTGCACTTTACCGACTCGCCTGCCTCTTCTCACCGGCCGTGATTCGTTCCCCGGAATCGTTCCCCTAATCTCTTAGGGGAACGATTCCGGGGAACGAATCACGGCCTTGCGCTCTTATCGCGAATCGACTTGCGCTCTTATACGCGCGTGATTTGAATAGGCAATCTCCGTTATTTTTCTATTCCACGGCCAAATGACCGTTAGGTCTATATATATATAGTGACGTCATGGGATTAGACAACCCCATAACTCCATTATCAGCTATGAAACCGCGCCACCGAATGCCCACGAACAAAGAGGAGTAGGGTACGCGGCGGAGCGATGGGTTGTAAACACGCTATCTACCTACAGCTTTTCGAAATCTGACGCCCGGACTAGTAAATAATGTTTTCCCGGGAGGTCACAAATAGAGGAGAATATTCACCCCTCCAAAATTTCCCCAGGCGCGAGTACAATAAGTATCGCAGAGGAGCTCTCTATGATTGCAGCAGCGGCGGCGGCGACTAGACTGAGTTCTGAAGGCGATAGTAACTGGTTAGCATCGGAGTTTATTTTAACTTGGTAGTTAAAAGTTAGCTTGAGAAGCGTATCAACGAAAGTGATGTAATTGAGAATGGAGTGCACGAACATTCTTCGCATTAACATTCACAAAATTTAAAAGTGATTTTAAATAATTTCAAATTTGTAAAATTCGCGCAGAAGGACATTAACAAAATTCAGCATCTCATATTGCACGCTGAGATCACACACGCTCAAAGTGTGGTAGGTAGGCCGAGCATTTAAAGCATATCTTCAGCAACATTAATTATTCGAGGCTGGAAGCGCGAACAAACTTCTACGTGGCGCGGCAGAAGAAGAAGAAGAAGGACGACCACAGGAAGAGCGAAGCGTAGGCGAGAAAGATTTGGACTGGAACGAGAATCGTACGAGTCCGAAGAACGGGAGAAGGGTGTGGATCTGGCGATGTCCAGAGTTCGAGGGAGGGAAACTGGAAACGTCGTGGGACAGCAAGCGAAGAAGAGTGGCAACGCGGGGCGAGCGGCAGAAAATCCCGAAGGTTACCTACATGCGAGCGATGCGGAGCTGTTGAAGTAAAAGAACTGGCAACTTTTTATGCGGCTATCAGTTGGGGAAAGAGAATAGCCGTAAAACACACGACAATTCGTGCTAAAAGTGGGTGAAAAGTCCAGAATAGGTAAGAATTCCCAACGATGTGAGTGGCAGTTTCAAGTTCATTTACTGCACGTGTCATTAAATTCATTCAAAGAGGCCATACCTTGTACAATTTTACTTAAATAATTCATGATTTTCACATGTTGTACAGTTGATATTATCTGGAAAAGTCAGTTTATTGTATTGTGTAATGTATAATTGTCTATATGTTTATTGTATTGTAATTGCTTTCTGTGATATGTAAAGGGGTCAGATATAAGTAACGTGTGTATTACGTTTTATTGTTTTTTCTCTTTAAAGTTCAGTGTTATAGTGAGTGCGAATCCCAAGGTTAGCACCTGTGAATGGGATTCCTTAAAACAAGTGTAAAAATCATTTTAAAAGCAGTGCACGGAAAAACTAGAGAGTAAAAAGAGTAAAATAATTTGGTAGATGAAAATTCAGAAAGAGGAATGAACAAATTGTAAATTGTAGTTAGTGAAAGTGTGTTCAGGCAGTCGAGGTGACGCCAATGTTTTTTGTTTTGCCTTGTGTTTTTTCAGTGACCAACTACTTAATGTGCATTATCCTGTTATAAAATTGCGTCACTGTAATTTTTTCATTGAATATATGTTCATTTTAATCGCATTTTATCTGATTCGTTGTGTCAAGGGTTCATACCTTTCTCATACCCAAAAGATTCTACTTCCTGAGAATTTAAGCTCGCTCACGAGCATTCATACTATCACTTCTGACTGGTGTCAGAGAAGTTACATTTAAAAGGAGAGAAATGAATCCTGCCTAATGAGCTCGTTAAAATAAATTTAAATGTTTAATTTCAAAATTTAGAAAATACAACTAAAAAGAAATTAAAATTTACTGTTGAGTTAATTCTTAAAGCTAATGACAAACACGCCAGGGCGCGGTATCGCTAATATGCTAATGTCCTCGTTGCGCTTGAAGAGCGTAGAATAGAACCCAATAGCGTGATTTTTTGCCCGTAAGGCGACTTATATGATGAGTAGAGCGCCGGCAGCAGATCCTGGGTTGTTGAACTCGCCAGCTGAGGGTTGGGCTCCAAGCAGCGGTCCCAAGAGGGCGGCCGCGCTGGGCGGGGCGCACTAGAGGCAGCGCCGCTGACGTCTGGCAGCGTGGACCGTAGTGGTGGCGCTGAACTGCGGCGGCGATGAAGGGGTCAGGCGGGCGTGATCTGACCACCCACACTTCTTGTTCCGATCCACTAGTTGGCGGTCGGAGCGTCGGATCACGGCGTGGCCCAGAGAGTTCTCAGAATAGTAACATGCGAGTGTGTGCCTGCCAATAGCTACGTGGGTCTACTACTCCCGTGAAATTTTGAACAATAAGAAAGATAAAAGAGGAACATTTAAGTAACGAGCCTTATGAAAAAATTCTCGCAACTCCTCCTTTTATGCGCAACTCACACGAACGTTCTCGCCAAAATCTCTTAATTGGAAAAGAAATTTCTCTGAGAAGCGCTCTGCACGCACGTCCTCACTCAACTGGCCGAATCTAAGGAGTCTCTCGTTCTGATCATCGCTCCGTACGACGCTCACCCTTTCCTCGGATACGTGTCTTTCCATTGACCCAGAGCTATTGCGTTTTATTTAACTTTCCTGCCCAATCAGGAGCACGGATTTCCCAAAATTTACCAATGGCCAGGCGCATTCACGTGCGCGCTGGACCTTTGCATCGTGTCATGAAATGCTCGATCTAATAAATAGATTTGTATTTACGGCTTAGGGGTTCCCCTCGACAGACGGGCGTGCTGTTTATGGTTGTAAAAACATTTTGAAAGGACTAAGAAAGCACTTAGATAAAAACGGGGGCGCGGGGCTAAAAAAAACGGAACACGCGCGGGCCGGGGTCGCAAATTCCCTTGGGTGCCGTGCTGGCGGCAGTGACGGAGTCGGGAGGGAAACACATCACCCCACTCCTCTACAACTACGTATAATTAAGCTTATATTATAAACGTGCCGCCCCAATATACAGGGTGATTCACGTAACTTTAGCACCTCCTATAACTTTTGAACGGTTGAAGATATTGAAATGTAGTTTTCACGGAAGTGCGTGAGAAAATAGGGCTAACTGATACGTGTATTTATTTCTATTTTATCACTTGTATTTTACGAGATATTTGAGGTAACTTTGTTTTTTCAAATGGAACTATACATATTTTTTCAGTCTATCATAAAGAGCGTAAAAAGACAAATCCAATGATATACATAATGTCATATGTTAAATAAGGATTTTTTTGAGAAATTTTTATTCTTTTGCGACCAGTTCTTAACGGATATTTTGAATGTAACCGACCGCCACAGAAGGTCACGCAGCGCTCCACCAGCCAGCGCACGCTCGGGAAGGAAGGGATCTTAGTATATCAAGACACAAAACATATTCCAAATATTCAGAAAACTGTTGTAGTTTTTTCCCTGAACTCTGCGTTCCATCCTTCCCCATTTTCAGCTTATTTTTAAGAAATGGAAGGATTAAAAATAAGGGTTTATTGTAAGTATGTATTGTAATAAAATTGTGTATTACTTCTACTCCAGTTAATGGGGTTTTATATTACAGGATATTAATGGGTGGTGCTGTGTGTTGGCCCGCGCGTTCCCCAGACTTGACGCTACTAGATTTTTTTCTTTAGGGTTTTCTTAAAAACCACGTCTACCAAAAGGCTCCATCTACATCACAAGATATGCGTAGACGCATTGTAGCTGCATGTTCTGAAGTTAAAAAAGAAACATTGGTCGCAGTTAAGGAATCTTTTCAAAAGCGCCTGCAGATGTGTTTGTCTGTGAATGGTGGTCATATTGAACACATTCTAAAGTAATTTGAATAGTAATGTATTTTTATTTAGTATTTTGAATTCTATTTTTATTTTTGTCCTTATCATTATCTTTCTGTATTTGTTTGTTTTCACAAGGTATTGTTATATTATCATTAACAATAAAACTATTTGCTGAAAATATGCAATATTCTTTGTAAAGTCTTAATAATTTATTCTTACTGTGTTTAGTTTCCAAGATCCTATTAATATCCTGTGGTATGATATCTCTTTAAATTAAATTTAAATAACAATCTTATTTCAATACATACTACATGTGACAAATCCATATTTTCAATCCTTAAGTAATAAAATATTTGAAAATGGGGAAGGATGAAAGCAGAGTTCAGGGAAAAATGGCAAGTTTAGTGAAGATTTGGAATATGTTTTGTGTCTTGAAATACTAAGATCCCTTCCTTCCCGAGCGCGCTGGCTGGTGGAGCGCTGCGTGACCTTCTGTGGCGGTCGGTTACATTCAAAATATCCGTTAAGAACTGGTCGCAAAAGAATAAAAATTTCTCAAAAAAATCCTTATTTAACATATGACATTATGTATATCATTGGATTTGTCTTTTTACGCTCTTTATGATAGACTGAAAAAATATGTATAGTTCCATTTGAAAAAACAAAGTTACCTCAAATATCTCGTAAAATACAAGTGATAAAATAGAAATAAATAACATATTAGTTAGCCCTTTTCACACTTCCGTGAAAACTACATTTCAATATCTTCAACCGTTCAAAAGTTATAGGAGGTGCTAAAGTTACGTGACTCACCCTGTATATATATATATATATATATATATATATATATATATATATATATATAAATTTAACAATATACAATACATGAAATATTAGGAAACATCATTTATCAAAAACAGACACAACGAATGCCTATGAAAAGAGATAATTATTAAAATTATTATATGAAATTCAATGGAATTGTAAGAAATCAATTATGCTTGCTAATTAAATGATCTTACATAGTTCTTTTACAATTTTTGTAACATTTTCTAGACTCTTCATAGCCATGAGAGTATTCTACCATACCGAGATATAACAGATATACTTATGCAAAGATTTAAAAAATGATAATCCATACTAATATATAAAGAGAGAAGTGCGTTGTCTTTCAGCGCGGTAATCTCCTAATCTACTGAACCAATTCCCATAGAACTTTTGTGCTAGCATCCTTTAAAGGCCTGGAGTACTATAGGCTATGATTTACAAACATAAACAGTAATATATTTTCAATATAATTACTTTTCTGGACATTTTTTGCCTAGCTTTACATCACCGACTCAAGAATGCATCAATGCCAATAGTTCTGCTGCGCGCCACCAGAGGATGACGTCTGAGATCTACTACTGATTTCATCAATGTCCACAATTATTACGAAATTCATTAGAGTTTGAATAAGGTTATGTAATGTCCCTGTGTGAACATTTGAAAGAAAGCCGTAACTGAAGTGGTAAAGAATGTCAATGTTCATGCATTGCTCTTTGTCCGTGTTATATACAAAGTGGCAAGAAATCATTGTGAGTTTGAAAGTGTTTAATAATTGAGGTGGGTTGTGAGAATAAAAAGTACAATAATATACAGTATAGAATATACAGTAATGTACAATGTACTAATATATATATATATATATATATATATATATATATATATATATATATATATATATATATATATATTGTGACGTACCGGGTAGGCCGGCTTGTTCTCAGTAAATTTATTTGTAAGGGACAGGTGTTCTTTCTCGTGAATGGGCTCGGGGTTATTAATCAAACACCACTGTTCCGTGAACAAAATAAACTGAACTATTTATTAATTCTATACAAATCACTAATGATACAATATCTATTGTGGTCTTTACCGTTTTCTTTCATATAACCCAGAATCACTGTTAGTCTCTCGATCTGATATCGATAGAAGAAATATTTACCGTTTACTTCTTCCCACTACGAGCGTCGGCGGCTTCGGGGACTCTCGGGTTGCCTCGCGCTCCTTCGCTGTCTGCCGGGGTCGTTTCACCTGGGACCAGCCGAAGTGAGGCGCTGCGCTTCCGAAGTACGTTCTCCTTTCCAATTCTCCGATCCACTCGACGTCTCTTGATCTGTGTTATTCCAAATAGCAGCTATCACTTTGGCAATATGTCCGATCGACTATTGATTGTTATCACGCACAAATGGTCCGTCAATTAATCTCTCTGCACTCGCTCGTTCGCGATACTAGTTTGCTTTTCGATCGCGGAGCAGCCCCAGATACGTCCTTCCTCGCCGGCGGCCAGCCAGACACTGCCTCCTCGCGGCCTTGTTCCCACGGTCGGCCAACCGACGACACCTCGCCGCCAGTAACCGTTTTCGTGGCTAGCGAGCGCCCTCTTGCAACCGTTCTGCCGCGTGCTTGTTTGAGGTATCGCCGTTTCTTTGGATGGAAACGCGGTGCGTTTCAATATATACATATATTTTGTGACATACCGGTATGTCACATGAAAATAAACTAACATTTATTTGTAGACAACATGGTGGAACATGCATTAGGAAATATCACGAGAGCATTGGCTTAGCAACGACCGTGAATAAACAATGTAGTTTTTGTTTTTTGTAAATGCATTAAGAGGTGGCTGGATGCCGAAAGTAGAAAATTTGGGATTGGGCGAAGAAGTTTAGACGATCGAAAGGTCAGCTACACCAAAATATAACGAACGTATGGATTGGCTGGGTGAGAGAAGGACGGTCAAATGTTATGAAAAAAGAGGAAGGTAGTTTAATACGAAGTCTTCGATGGTGAATCATGCAGGAAGATTTCATTCTGACCGGCATCGCGTTTCTGAACTGATCGTTGGTTCGTGAGAGGGAACGAGTATAATACAGATAGTCAGAATAGGGTTATCAGATCGTGACATTTTAAGGACAGAAAATGATATTGCAGATATTGCATGTGGAAGTAATATTGATGCATAAATAGGGACTTTGTCGGGAGTGGTAATCGAATAATAGATTTCGGGACTATGTCATAGGACGTAATCGGGACTGATAATTTTGATAGTTTGAGATCAGCTTGAATAGGGGCAGAAGAGTATTTCTTGGGACTTTGGACTACGGCAAGCTCGCAAGATATTTCGACTGAGAAGTCTACGAGGGACATCAACGAAGAATAGATAAGTTAACCGTGGTATAAAATTGTAAATTCAAAGATATCTTGATCAAAGGCATAATATAAATTCACTAAATTGTTTGCTAAAAAGGTAACAATAAACTTTGTTAAATTTTGTTCTTTAAAAAAGAAAGTGACCTTTCATTTAGTCAATACAAACAGTAATGAACTAGGAATAGAATCATTCTATTTCAGATTCCCAGCTGCGCTGTATAGTCGGCGGATCCTATAATCCATTATAAAGGTAATAAGGATTTATTTATTTATTTATTTATTTATTTATTTACGTCAAAAAAACAGTTAAAAACTGCGTATGACGTGCTATGGGGAAAAGTGGATTGTGTGCACATTTTCAAAATTCTGTGATCCCTACACTAAGTCATATACTACTTAAATTTTGAATTTTGAAAGGGAGAAAAAAACAAACAAAAACTCCCATGTAGTAAAATCTATTTAAAAAAATAAATAAGCAATACATTTTGAATTTTGAAAGGGAGAAAAAAAACAAAAAAACTCCCATGTAATAAAATCTATTTTCAAGGATAAATAAGCAATAAAATTTTGAATTTTGAAAGGGAAAAAAAACAAAAAAACTCCCATGTAATAAAATCTATTTTCAAGGATAAATAAGCAATAAATTTTCGCTCTTATTAATTCCTGCCGCAACAACATGGAAACGATAATTTGAATAATTGTATTTCCCACTGAATTCTAGAAGACGTGCACAGAAAATGAAGTTACATTTATGTCCAGAAGCAAAACAAGGGGCCATCTCAGCATTTGCTCAATGGATCAGGGAAACTGGACGAAAAACCTGATCGAGATGGGATTATAATATATCGTGACCCATTGACCCAGCAAGCCGGACGCTAAGATCTTTGCCAGATATTAATGTAGAGAAATTTTGTATATCTCAATATATATATATATATATATATATATATATATATATATATATATATATATATATATATATATATCGTATGCAATCTAAACAACGTCTTCTTTTACAGAAATTTGCGACAACCGTATTGTTTGACGAAACGAGTGTCACAATTGTCAAAACAGATTACAAATGCAAAGAGATAGGCAGTCTACTAAAATTTTGAATCGGCTACTCAGAGGGAAGACCGACTTGAAGTACTCACTCGCCCCATTGAAAATAATACTGCAAGAAGGGGAGAAATGTGAATAATTCTCTAAGTAGTAGGGCAGCTGTTCATTAGGACTCTCAATTTGACAATATACAAAGTTTTTGGGTTCAAAATGGTAAAATGGAAAATGTGTACATGTTTTCATTCCATTCAGTAAAACGTTTTCTTCAATAGGCAAAGTAATTTTGAACAGTGGTGTGCAATTTAGGAATTATTATTTACATAATAAGACTAATCTGTACAGTTCTTTTTCATTTTAATTGCAGTTGTATTATCTACAGTTGTAATACAGGTTTTTTTTCTGTATGTGAAGTTTAGTGCAGTGGTTGGTAATTAAGCAAAGATCATTTACATATTAAGCCTAATCTGTTGTTTTGCATATCAATGGCTGCCAATGAATGATTTCGTTCAATTTTTTTTATAAAATATTAGCAAAACTTTTTTAAATGTTTGAGCAAATAGATCAATCTGGAAGTTCTTCCTTTGTATTATTCAGCTCTCCTGCACTAACTGGAAAAATGGAAAGTAATTTATGTTTTAGTAAACCCAGTAAATTGTTTTTTCAATATGGGATGGTTTTTTGTGCAATGGTATGTAATTTAAGAATGATCATTTACATATTAACACTAATATATAAAGTTGTTTTGCATATCATTTGCTCCCAATGAATGAGTTCATTGATATTTTTCTTAAAAAAATTAGCAAAAATTAATTTGTTTAAAAAATATTTTTGTCTAAGAAAATAATATCTGGGAGTCCTTGGTTTCTATTATTTTTTGGTTAAATGATGCTAATATTGTTTTGTCATGTGGCTCAGTGCATTGTCAATTTATTATTTACATATAATGTAATGGTGGTAGATCATTAGTTTTCTAATGTATCAGTGTGTTACTAGCACATGTTATCACATGTTACATTACATCACATGTTACTAGCACTCAGGACGTTAAACATATATATTTTTGTCGTATTCAGATGTAACTGTTAATTGTGTGAGTAAACTGTTAATTATGTTTCAGATTAGATACAAATGATTATGATCATGATTATGATTCATCAATTACGTTATGACATCTATAACTATTACCCTGGATCTACCTACTACCGTACCCGTTCATGAACTTCCGCATGTTATACTCAGCTGAAAACAGCAAGTCCCTTCAAGGTCACGAGTTGACAGATCAATTTCAAAACTTTCTTTATGAATACAATAGAAGAAAAAATATAAAAATTGGATAAGTTTTACAACGTGTCAATTTATTTATAGTGTTGGAATATTATATAAAACTGCACAAAAATTATATATGAGTCTACAAGTTTTTTATTTTGTAGTTTAGATTTGTTTATTGCTTTTAGTTTTAAAGTGAATGTTTAGAAACTGGAACCTTAAATAAGAAAAATGTAATTATGTGTGGGAAAGCGAGCGAGGTAATCCGGAAATTTCCACAGGGAGCTCAAGAGATGACAGCTATCGTGGCAGGGCAGAGCATGGCAGGGAGTAGGGCGGAGAAGCCATACAATGGAAGAGATAGAGGTAGGTCCCGCCGCAGGGCATGAAAATATCGAATTCCTTTTCCTGTATTATAATTTACTGTAAAAAATGCCCGAGCAACGCCGGGTACTTCAGCTAGTATGTAACTAAATTCCAAAATCAAAATATTACTGGGTGCTACAACAATGTATACAAATGTATAATAAACACTAAAATAAATGTACAGAACTGTTGCATTCATTTTCAAAGTATATTTAAAGTCAGAGTGATTTAAATGCGGGAAAATGGTTTTTATTTTTTAAACTGCAGCCCAGCTGTTGAAAAAATCTGAAAAAATTTACAGTTTGTGTTGTAAGAGAGTTGTTTGAGATTTTTCGAGCCTGTTCGATGGGTCTCAGGCACAATAAAAAAAATTGTTTTATTTTCCAAAAATATTTTTTTGTGTTTGAATTTGGGTCAGAGAAAATATCCAAAAATATTTTTCTGATAATATAAATTGTCTTCTTATTTATCATATTTTTAGTCGTTTAAAATAGTGTTAGTGTGCCGAAAAAGAGTGAAATTAAAAAACACGTGTTCGGGTCTAGAGGGGTGTGGGTAGTGAGACGGAAGCTAAGAAACCTATCAAAAATATTATTTTTATGTTAGAATTATAATGTAACCACTCATATGTCATTCGGTTTAGGAGAACGTTTTACTATCTTATCCGAGGATACCCTTTATTATTTAAACATTTGGTAGGGATAGTACTGAATGTGCTCTAAAAAAGATATCATAAACGCCACAATTTTCTATTTCTTTATTCCTTAAAAAATTACAAAAATTCAGTTTTTTGACTTGTGACTCATATCGTAAATATTAACATTAGCGGCGATTTGTTCCAATTATTTTATTTATGAGTATATGTGCTTAGAATAATGTCATGTAACGTTTCTTGAAAACTCTAGAGTTTTCTGTAAAACGAGCTAGAAATTCTACATTTTCAGAAATGCTCAAACGTCATATTCTACAAAATGGCTCCAAACGTTTTCTTCAAACTTTTCCAACGATTAGTGGTAATTGCACAGGATACTATGAAATAAAGTTCATTTTATTGTACTTTTTTATTTTTTCAAACTTTATACAAATGTAATTTTTTTTCAATATCTCTCAGGCCAGAAATATGCACTTTTTCAGCAATTTGTAAATACTCTTGCATTAGTTAGTTAACGTACTTCGAATGACATTTAATTTCGAACACTGTAAAAAAGAAACTTCAAATTTCGCCCTTAAGTACGAAACACACGAAGTAACGTTCAAACGCCATTTTCTAAAAAAAACGGCTCCAATTCTTTCAATGAAAATTGCCACTTGCAATACTGTGACGATGTTTTACTGTTCTTAATATTCATAAGTTATATTTTGATTCTACTATTAGAAAACCGAATAATATAGAAAAAAATGTACTTTGGGGGAGAAAGTAGTGCAAATATCTAACCCAGACAGACAAAAATACAAAACTAACACGAGTTTTGTAGCACCGCAAGTTTATTTTCTTTCATATGAGCATCGCGATTATCTATTTGGTTTAGGGCCATTTTTCACTTCCTTAATCGGCTATTTTCTTTATCTACATAACAAGTTACTAAGAGAACAAAATACTTTATTTTCAAAATATGCTTAAGGCTGGTGAAATGTGGAATGTATATTACGGGGTAATATGTTATCAGCTGCTCTGAATATTTTAACGATTATATTCCAAATTTATCTCTCTTTCCTTTTTACGTTGGTTCCTTTTTATCGTTGTATCCGTAAACTAGTTATCGTCAAGAGACACACAGCTAAGTAGCATCGTTTAGTGTCAGAAGAAGGCAATTGAGTCTAAGCTTTACAGTGGTGATTGTCAGAGCTTTTGCGTAACCATGCTTTACCATGCTTTGAAGAATTCATTTGTAAGTACTTCAATTTTTGGTAAATGCTTTTGTTTCCAGGTTCCGAATGTGAAGGAAGATAACCTTTGTAAGAAGCACATGTTTTCTTAAGCGAGGAAATCGAAAAACGGTGACTTAAAGCGTTTCCGAATTTCAGACTTGTGTTGAATTGTTAGGTCTCATACTTTTTAGAATTATCAACACTAAGTGCTTTTAAAGTGAAAATAGTGTATTTTGGAAGAGTAATGATGAATACTGTTAAACCCATTTCAAATTTCTTAAAAAATAGCCATCTCGGTGACCCCTTGCGCATAATCACAGGGAGAATCTACTGAGAAATTGGCTCAGTTGTATTGCAACGAAAATATCTAAATTAATTATAGGCCTTTATTTTTTAATGCAAACCCACTCCAGATTTATAATGAAAACGTCAGTATAATAATAATTTTGTCATTGATTTATTGTTTAAAATTTTTATCATCTTATAAATAATTAGATTGTTAGTATAAAATGTCAATACATAATATTTTTATTACCGATTATTGGAAAGAAAATTAACACTTTATTAATGCGAAATTGTTTATTATTTCCCCCTAATTAGAAAAAAATACCAAAAAACTAGTTCCTCCAACTAGTGTGTTTTATACATGCTCTTTTCATGTTGTACACTGAGGTGATGAAAGTCATGGGACGGCAATGTTCCAATATAGAGTTAGCAGTAGAATCGCGTACAAAAGGTATAAAAAGGCAGAACATTTGCAGAGATTTCATTCGCAATCAAATGATTTAGGTGACACGGTTTCTGACGTGATTGTGGCCGCATGACGAAAATAAACGGGCTTTGAGTGCGAAATAATAGTTGTAGCTAGACGAACAGCACAATCAATTCCGGAAATAGGTAAGGTATTCAATATTCGGGATCGACAATGCTGAGAATTCCTAATTTCAGACATAACATTTCACCACGGACAATGCAGTGGCCAACGGTTGTCACCGAATGCGCGAGGGCAGCGGCGTTTGCGTAGAATTGTCAGTGCTAACAGACAAGTAACACTGCGAGAAATAAACACAGAAATGAATAAGGGGTGTACGACGAACATATTGATTAGGACAGTGAGGTGAAACTTGACTTTAGTGGGTAAAGACAACAGAAGAGCGACTCGAGTGACTTTGGTAACAGAATCACAAGCCCGCAGCGCGACTCCTGGGCTCGTGACTATCTATTAGGCTCTCAATGAACGCCTGAAAGAAAGCATGTCTTAGTCATATGAGCTCCGATTTTAGTTAGTAAGAGTTGATGGTAGTATTTCAGTGTGACGCAGAACTAAGGATACCATGGACCCAAGTTGTCAACAAGGCACTGTGCAAGCTGGTGGTGTCACCATTATGGTACGGGTTGCTTTTACACGAAATGAATGGGTTGTCTTGTCGAACTGGACCGATAATTGACTGGAAATGGTTATATGCAGCAACTAGGAGGCAATTTGAAGCCAATCATGGATTACATATGGCCAATGATTTGATTTGATTTTTTCCTGTTTTCGGGCGCGTCAACGGCGTTGGTCATTAATACCGTAAGTGTAGTGCATGCTTTTTATCGGGAGATGACGGTGACCTTCCCCTGCTGGATGGAGAGGTCCGGCGCCGACCTACCGTCGGCTAGTGGGGTTTCCCCCACTAGCCACCATTAGGTTTCCCCCCTAATCAGGACTCTCCCACCAGCGGGGCACCGCCCCAGCCGAGACAAGCTCTAAGCTCCCGACCAGTTTCCCAGAATTTGTGGTAGTGTAGTGCATGTTAGTATGAAAGGGGAGAGAATAGGACAAGGAAGAGGAAGAGGAAGAGGAAAGATCGCGCGCGGTCCGTGGCCCGTTTTTTAAGGTATTGCTCCAGCATTCGCCTTGTTGATTGGAGAAACCACGGAAAACTACCGATCAGAGCAGTCGGCCGCTAGAATTCTCCTCCAGACAGTGACTGAATTCGACCTAGCTGAAAAGCTAGTGTCGAACATGTTGCTGCCGTCAGGACACGAACCTATGACCTCCCGGTCAAAGGCGCTGCAGTGGCATCAGTTCCTGCAATGAGCTGCCGCTCCTGGTAATTGCAGTGAGTAATGGGCAAAAATATATCAACGCTTTCCTCATTGCCAGATTTTAAACCAAAGGGAAATGTCATTGCTTTTATAAAATTGAATTGTACAGTGCACATGTACGTGCATCTATCACACATTCCACTGAGTTAATAGCTGCTATAAATAGTTTTCTCATTACATTGAAAATATGAGGTTTTTTTTTGTTTCATTATCACACTCTTTCTGTAAAAAAATTAATCGCCGTTGCTGCTGTCCTCCTAGAAATTTCCATAAGATACCCGACAGATAGGCGGCCGAAATTGTAGGGTCGGTGTCGCAATGAGATATAATTCCTAGTTGACACTGTACAGCTGTGCTTGCCAGACGCTTTGTCCTGCCATGCTACGCCATGCTCTGACGTGTTCGTTCGTAAGTATTTCAAAATGCATATTAAACGATTTTGAAACCAAATTTCGATACGCAAGAAACGTAATCATTATTGGAGGAATTTGTGTATTAATGATAAAAGAGACAACTGCTCAATGAAATATATTTCTTGTTTTCATCATGTGTTAAGTTGATGGGTTGCTGATTTACACTTCTTGTGGGATTTCGGCAGTATTTTTTTTTATTTTATTTAGTCAAAAACAGTCAATTTAACTATTAATAGTTGAAAGATGAATAATAATAATAACAATAACAACATCAACAACAACAAATTAAAAAAAGCGAGGGATTAACATTTCAAAAACTAGATATTTTCGTTGCCAAATTATAGAAAACTTATTTTTAACGGTAGAGGAACAAACAGATTTGATTTTTCTGTATTGTTAACAAAATGGAAACTCACCCTAAGCTCTACTACTACTACAAGCAAAAGGAAAGTTCAACAAAACGTGCGCATAGTGAAGCTACATTAGAGTACTTAAAAGAGAAATTGGCGTAATCTCTACGAAAACGAACAATTCTCGCAAAACCCACTTACAATTTAAACCTAGTGGTGCTAAAGCAACACGTACATTCTCCCCCAAGTTTTCATGCAAAATTGCACGAAAAGTACTCCAATTTAAGAACTGAAATGTTCGAAAAATTGTACATGACGCTGCTTCAAAATCTATCTTTAAGGAACATACTTCATTAACTAGTGGTGCTAAAACAGAATGTACTTTCTCGCCCTTAGTAATGGTTATGTAATGCTATTTAAATCTTAACTAGCGTACCCGTGCGAGAATTCACGCATGTTAAACCGCATTTTTCTATTTCCATATTAAACCTGTATTATATTTTTTTCTTCAAGACCCTTTTATTCTCTGTCACTTGTTCGATATGTCTCCTTGTCATTGAAAACAATACAATACACCCTTGTCAATACAAACTATTCTTATTTAACGTTATTACGGAACAGGTACACCCGTGTAATTAAATCGTGTAGAATTTCAAGTAGTTAATTTAATTTCACATACAGTTGCAGATTCTACAGACTCTCAATAGATAGGGTAGAATCGAGAAGCGTCCAACAAGCTAAAATTTAATAGAATGTTGAAGAAGATCTCACCCTCCAGATTGTAATGTGAAGAAAGTTTCTTTTAGACCTTTGTCCTAACAAGTTTAGTTTAAGACCCACTGACGCTTTGTATAGGCGTCGTTTGATGATATGGATTTTAAGACAAAATACAATCGAGTATTGCGGGTTGCATTTGATATGAATGTTTAGATATATTTTTAAACAAATACATCGTATTTACAAAGCTCTAAGTGTAATTAGTCACGTCTTCATGACATTTTCATTCATTAGAGACCTCATGTATAAAGATTGGTTGCCTCTGAGAGTCGCCAAAGTTATGAACACTACTGAAATATTATAGGAGACGATTTCTCTCCGAATTAACACGTCTCAGTCGTCAATTAAAAAAACGCATTACAAATGGTGAAACATTTGGAGCGAAAACTAAATAATTTCAAACAAATATCACCATAAATGTGACAATTATAACTACTTTGCTAACTGCTTCATATCACAACAGTGGGACGAAATTCACAGAAATTCGCGATTCACGACTAAAAATGCCATTGTTGCATTTCATTCTGGATGTACCTTGAAGGCTAGCACTATTTATTTCATTTATTTCAATTAGTGTTTAAATAATTTCCAAAATATTATTTTGATATATATCAAAAGATCGAATGTAAAAAACGAACAAAGAAATATAAAATATTATACACATTCTGCCTATTGTTGCATACAACTTCCTCAAAATTCTTCTGAAATTACGTTCATGAAGCGCAGGATTTTCACCATTCTCTTAATCGTCCTGCACACCATCCAATAACAAAGTTTAATCACAAGTTGAGCTATATTTTTTTTAATTTGGAAAATATTCCAGGATCTTCATGTAAAGAACACCGCAAAATTAAAATATTGGGTTAAAATTAGTTATGAATGAGAATATGAAGTTATGAATAAAAATAATGTAAATAATATTTTTATGTCGGCCCGGTGGCCGAGATTGCTAAGGCAGTAGTGCCGTAGTGATCTCGGACCGAAGGGTCGCGGGTTCGAGTCCCGCCTCGGGCATGGTTGTATTTGTGTTCGTCCTTTCACCCCTTATCATCACTATATCGTTTCATTCTCATAGTTACCATACCGTTAACAGCAATAGTGGTCGCTAATGACCTAGGATGTTCATGCAACCTTAAATAACCAATTAAAAAAAATCTTTATAAATGCGGTGAAGGAATTGTATATAGATCAAAAGGGAAAAGAGAAAGTTGGAAAGGAGATGACCCAAACATTTCCTATATTGAAAGGGATACAAGGAGACTGTCACCTATCCTCATTAAAATATGTGTTAATGCGGTGTTACAGGTATGGAAAAGAAAATGCGCTCGAATGGGAATACAACTTGATGATAACACAACACTCTATGCACTAGAATTCGCTGATGATCAGGTGCTGATATCGCTAGAACAGGAAGATATTGCATATATGAGTAGGAAAATAAAAGAAGATTATTAGAATTGGGGTGTAAGCCTCAACCTGAAAAAAACAGTATACTGGACGCTAGACAATACACAGGACGTGTAGAACTTGAGAAATAATAACAGCAGAGAACATAAAGTACTTGGGAACAACAATAGAAAAATAGGGTTTTTATGGAAAGGAATATGAAATCCGACTCATTAAAGAAACAAAAATTTGAGCAACCCTACATCCGGTAATCTGGAATCCAAATATAAGCAAGAAAATGAAAATTAGAATATATACATGTATGATTGAAAGTGTTACATTATACGGAGCAGAAATATTGTAACCGCTCATAAGTCTGTTACATTGTTTAAATAGCGCGCGACAATGTTAAACTACGACCAAAGCAGTAATAGTACCGCTGAACTACAAGGAGGTGCGCCAGCAAGAAAGGATATTCTATATCAGATTCTGAGTAAAAGTTCTGAACGCACTCACGTAGTAGAAATCAACATCCAATCAGGAACCGCTTTGAAGAATTTATGACGGCGCGATCAGCACCGCAGGGAAAAACTCCCTTTCTGCTGCGAACCTTCGGACGGAACGGACCTGGACAGTCTTGCGTTGTATTTTGCTTGGACATTCCAAGGAGGGAGTGACGTATATTCGTTGGAGACCGCCGTCGAGCTGTGTTGCTTCGCGAGGTCGGCGAGCAGCAAACCGACGAAGGACGGTTTTCTACGACGCAAGAGGCTAATTCGACCTTGGACGCAGCGGGAGCATCGCCGTCTTCTGGAGTGGCAGGAACGTGTCATCGCGGCGACGTCGTGAGTCAAAAAGACCAAATTTTAAAACTTCGACAAAATCCCTTTTAAAAGAACAGTTGAGAGGAGGGGAAATCACGCATAAGAATATATAGAATTCACCTCACGCCCAGACAGAGATAGTTAGGCATTTAAATCATCGGCTATTAAGCGTAACTTTTCAGTATTTTTCCATCGTAACGAGAATTCAGATAAATTGTTCATTCAAAAAGGTATAAAATTTAATATTCTTTTCTGCAATTCATGATTTAAATTGTTTTTAATTAAATAGTAAAAAGGTTAATAAGTTGCGTGACAGTAAAACCTCTTATTAAAGGGATCTCATTCATTGTACCAGTTTCTTTAAAAGGTATATGCAAAGTGTATATTGCACATGTAAATTTTCTTTCAGCAGTGTATGTGATTTGATGTTGTTGTTTTTTTTGTGAATTGTATAAAGGTATTTCATTGTGTTTGTGTAAAAGTGAAAGATTATATTGGGTCATCCAAAGTATTTTACAAATAGAAAAGGTACAACTGCAGTTGATCAATGTTTAGGAAATTGCTGAACACTACAGCAAGTAATATGAATTTCTAGGTAATGTGTAAATTATTAACGAAATTGTATCAGAAAATTTGGTAGAATATATCAAAACTTTGTTAAAGTGAAAAGTTAACTTGCCTGTATTTATTTTAATATTCAAAAGCAAGATAAAAGACGAACCCACTCCTGTAGGACGATTAGGATATAAGAAAATCTTCCTAAATTTTGATGTGACATTGATTTACCAGCTCACAGGTCAAGTAGTGACATTAAGTTATTAGAGTGATCCGCTCATTTGTATCCCATAGTAGGGAGCGGTCACATATTTGGTGAATACGCGAGGTTCGAAATTGATATAACCTCGTCATATAGTAATCCTAAAAATAAGTGAAAGGTTACAATATAGCAACTTACAAAAAACAGAAAAGAAAATCAGAAGAACGGCAGCAATATTTAAAAGGGAAAGAATTAGAAATGAACGGATTAAGCTGATAATGAATCTGCAATATGATATTATAGAGGAAATTGAAGAGAAACAACTAACTTGATTTGGACATGAATAGCAAATAGACGAGAAAAGACACAAAAAATAGTTAGAATAGCAACCAAATGCAAGGAGAAAACGAGTAAGCTCGAGGCCAGGGTGGAACGACAAGATCAAAGAGATAATCAAAAAGTGGAAATTACCTCCTGATTTCTGGAAGAACAGAGAAGACTGGAAAAGAAAATTAGGTACCGAGAGACCGAAGTAGCGGTAAAGAAACCGGCAAGAAGAAGAAGAAGGTTTGATATTCAAGGAACCGCGACATCAGGCAGATTCATTGGAGAACATAAAGTTGCAGAAAAGCGTCTGAACGGTTTAGCCTCTGACTTTGTTCACAGATGGACAGGCGTTTTGGCATCAATCGAATTTACCGGTATCTCGGACCCAAAAAATGGGTTCTGGCTACACCACGTGTTAGAGGATAGTTAATAAGTGTAGCCTCTGGATTTATCCGCTTTTTAGGTCACAGATGATTTTTTTCTGCCGAACATTTTGCGGCTTTATATAGCTTTCTCTTAAGAACTTCCATAGGGGGAGAAAGGGCGAGAAAGTACAAAGTACACAATTAGAACTATACATGTATAATTATAGATCTGAATTGTAATTCAGCATTGTGACATACTGGTTTTGCAGGTGTGCTTGCCGAAGTCGCAACTCCGTTCAGTACTTCCTTCTGCCACCAGGAGGTGTTTTTCAAACAGTGCTACCGACGTTGTGCTTGTAAGCCCCGTGCCTTCTTCCAGGTACGATGTTCGTAAACATAGGACTAGAGATTTAGAGCAATTATTAACATAGTATGTAAGTTAATGTGGTTCTTGCAATAGGGTGTGTTGTAGATTACGTGATCTTCCTAAACTGTAATGTGATTGAGACGTTGTGATGTGTTTCTTACATAACACAATGAATTTCAGGTTACATAGGTTTTTCAGGTAACCTGATTCTCAGCAGTAATCCAGAAATAATTTCCTTATACCACACAGTTAGTTTCATATAACCTCTTACCGGTAAGAACAGTATATTCGAAGTTACAACCGGGAGCGGTAGATCAGTGCATCAACTGATGTCACTGCAGCGCCTTTGACCGGGAGGTCCTAGGTTTGAGTCCTGACGGCGGCAGGATTTTCGACACTAGCTTTTCAGCTAGGTCGAATTCAGTCGCTGTCTGAAGAAGAATTCTAGCGGCCGGCTGCCCTGATCGGTAGTTTGCCGTGGTTTCTCCGATCAACACCAGGCGAATGCCGGAGCAGTACCCTACCAAACGGGCCACGGACCGCGCGCGATCTTTCCTTCCTCTTCGTTGTCCTATCCTCTCCCCTCACACACAAACACACACACAATTACACTAACATGCACTACACTACCACATATTCCGGGAGACCGGTCGGGAGCTTAGAGCTTGTCCCGGCTGGGGCGGTGCCCCGCTGGTGGCAGAGTCCTGGTTAGGGGGAAACCCCACTAGCCGACGGTAGGTCGGCGCCGGATCTCGCCATCCAGCGGGGAAGATCACCGCCATCTCACGAGAAAAAAAGCATGCACTACAATAACGGGACTAATGGCCAAAGCAATTGACGCACCCGGAAACACGAAAAATCAATCAATCAATCGTACCGGTAAGAACAGTACATTCGAAGTTACATGTTCTTACTGTCTCACTAACACTACCGCGGCAGAGAGAAAGTTACGTAATGCGGGGAATTTTCGGCGGAAAAACTCTTATTACAGGACCCTGACAATAAAAAAGTGGATAAAACCAGTTGCTAAATTGAGAAAAGAAAATCCTCTTACACGTGATGTAGACAAAATCCATGTTTTGTGGGTCTTCGATACAGAAAAATCGATTGACGGCAGCACGTCTGTCGAAAATACTGCGCCTCGTGAACTTAAATTTAGAAGTGTTTTGAGGCAGTTGGATGCTACAAAGTTAGAATGTGTTGTATTATTTCATTTTTATTTGTTCGTTTCTTACATTCGAGCTTTCGATATATTTTTCAAATAATTATTTTAGAAATCAGTTAAAACCACATTGAAATAATATACGAAATAAAAATTGCTAGAGTATAATAGATTGGAATGCAATATTACATTCCGTTGTGAATTTCTGTGAATTACGTCGCATTGTTGTGACATGATTTAGTTGTACGAAAAGCAATTATAATGGCCAAATTTGTGGTGCTATTTGCTTGTTTGATTTTTAAATATTTAGTTTTTTCATCAAATGTTCCACCATTTGTATTGAGTTTTACAAAAAAAAATTAATACTGAAACGTGTTAATTCGGAGAGAAATTAAGGTATAAATAGCATTACTTAACTATTAAAAAGACGAGAAAGTGTTTTTTCAAAGCACAGTATCTCGGAATCATTTCGCAGGGTCTTTTCAGGTCGGCAGAGACATGTGATTAATTGATGCTTCTGAGCATGTCAACTGCTATAGTCATTAGTGTAGTGATTGCTTTTTATGCTTGGAGATGCAATAATCTATACCATCTTTACAGATCTAACACGGCTATTTTGTTGCACGTCCATGGAGAAAAATGTTTTGTACATGTTCAAAGAAACAATCAGGCCTTGCAGTCCTTTTATTTTCCCAATTCTATATAATCGTTACAGATGTAATTAGTTTACTGTATTGCTACAACGTAGACAAGTGTCTTTTGTGCCTAGGTAACAATGCCTAGGTGACACCCCCTTTTCTAGGTCACGTATCCTTTTATTTTCTCAACTCTATACAATCGCTGAAGACGCTACTAGGGCTAATTTGTTGCTTGTGCGTTGAGAAGGGTCTTTTGTGCAGGTTCGGGGAGATGATCGCCAAGGCAACGCCACATTTCCTGGGCGAGGAAGGGTTCTCCCGCTGCTTTACAGGAGAAAGGGCCAGGGCGTTTCAGGTCACGGCGAGGAAGAGCCTGGACAGTGGATTGGGGGTCCTAGCAGAGGATCTGAAGGGGAACATCGTGGGGGGTCAAATAGTGTCTTTGGTACAGGTTCGGGGAGATGATCGCCTAGGTATCATTCACGTTTTGAGCCGACGTAACCTATTATTTTCTCAACTTTGACGTTGCAGACACTACTAGGGCTAATTTGTTGCACATGCGTTGAGAAGGGTCGTTTGTGCAGGTTTGAGGAGATGATCACTAAGGCGACACCACATTTCCTGGGCGACGAAGGACTCTCTCGCTGCTTGCCCCCTTGTACGACAGGAGAAAGGGCCAGGGCGTTTCAGGCCACGGCGAGGAAGAGCCTGGACAGTGGATTGGGGGTCCTAGCAAAGGATCTGAAGGGGAACGTCGTGGGGGGACATTTCCTCCGTCCTCTACACCGAGACGAGGTCATCGGAGTGCATATTCACTCCTTAGGTAAGTTCCCTGAGGTACGGTAATTAATGAGGCCTGGAACATATTGTGAATACGCAACATGTTATCAGAACGTTTTTACTTTTGGCAGACTGAGTACGTAGTATAAAGAAACTATTTTAATACAGTGGCATAATCGGCGATTGTAAACAGAAAATCTCTTTTAATGGGACCCTGAAAGAGATAAAAGTTGATAAAACGTTTTGAATATGTAACAAAATACTTCCTGAAATACTATAGTATCCAATCAAAGGCAAAACTTCATAAAATGATTTTTATTTAATAACCATGTACAATAGCCAAAGTTCCGTATAATCCGTAGAGTGTGCCAAATGTGAAGGCGTATGACCGTTGTCCAGAAGAAGTCCCAAAAGCTACATATTCGTCGAAAATCCACTAGAGAATTCCTCTTTCGTCGCACGCGTCGTTGTCGTAGCCGATCACCACTCTTCACACTGCAAACCACTCGCCAGGACACAGTCGCCAACACCGTCACTAGCTGTCTGTCCTGGCGTCGGGTCGGAGCCTTCTTATAGCCCGCTAGGGCTAGCGGCCCGCCGACTAGCTGCGGAGTAGGGGCGGTGGCGAGCCCCTACCCGCTTGCTCGGGCGTGACTGCCGCGCGCGGACAGCCCAGGCCGGCCTGCAACGGTCGCCTTCCTCTCGGACTGAGGGCGGTAACGCCCCGCTGAGGTAGCTCGGCGGCGGGTCTTTTAAACGTGCGTGGGCGGTCACGACAAATGCCTTGTGTGGTCAGAAACGTTTGACTCTTTGATACCGACAAATTGATTTATGTCAAAACATCTGACCGCCCGCCTGTTCTTCTCTCTCATTTTGAACAACGCAAGCGGATAAACCATAAGCACAATTTTTACAAAAACTGTTATTTCCACCATGACTATTTATGTCGCTGTCTATTAACTTTGAAAATCACTCTTTGATATTTGGAGGAACTTTGCATCAATCCTTAATATTTATGAAAATTTTGTCAAAAATTTGTTAAAATTTGTTTAGAATTTTTACAACTGAGGACAATAAACGATCTTAAAAACGGTACACGTCTTATTTCAGTTTAACTGAATTTCATGACAGTTTAACTGAATTTTTAAAATGGTCATTTTTTCGGGATCTTCGTACAACTACAATATTAAAGATATATAAGTTTTCTTAAGGAAATCTGCACTACTTCCGATCATTAAATAAGTCTATAATTGTTCAAAAATATGAGTAATTTTTACAGTGTTTAACTGGTTTTTGAAAACTCGGCATTAATTTATAATTTTTTCTGAAGTAGAAGCATCTACCAATATAAAAATGACATCTGTACATCCGGACATTTTTGGTGAACCAGTTTTTTTAATTGCATAGAATTAACATCGCCAAACGTTTACCAATAGTTGTGCTAGCGATATTTTACTTAATGAAATATGTTCTTCAAAATTAATTCTTTAAGTAAGGTTATGTACATTTTTGAAAATATGTGTAGTTTTGCAAAATGCGCTAAGGTTGGCCAAGAGTTTTACAAGTGATGGTTGCGAAATATTAATATAGACAGACATTGAGATATTTGAATTTCTATGAAACCGTTACTAATGCGAGAAAAGGGGACTGTTAGAGCACCATTTGTTTTGTTTTTACAGAGTGACCTCTGGTGTAGGGGAGAGTTAGGTTAACTGAACCGGTGAGGTTAAATGGTCCATGCTTTTAAATGTTGGTGGGAAGTAATTCCTGCTTTTTCCATTGGATGGCATTCGTAGAATGACAGGGCTGATAATGTAAGCCACTTTAATAAGTTGCAGGCCTTCATTGTTGAGTACAGTAAGACGTTCATTTTCTGAAATGCCAGAAGTATTTTCTACCCCTCATCTGCTCAGCAATTTTGTTTGAATTGAATGACAACTACAAGAAAAATATTCAGACTAGATTAATTGTTAGTATTTCTGCTTTATAATAGTGTGTTTTGTTTTTAATAATCCGTCACGGCTTGTACGTTTTGGGGCTTATAAAGAAAATATGTTATGTAGGGTTAACTGGTCCGCCGGAACGTTAGATGAAGTGGACCGGTCCAGTTACCACCTTTATTTATTTTCGAAAGTAGTATTTGCAGATTTGCAATTAAAGTGACATCAATTAATGTCCTGAGCTCTCTCTCCCGGACCAACCCAAATGCTTTTGTTTCAACAGTAGATATTGTTACAAAGTTTTCATGACAGCTGAAGGACGATAGGGAATTATTGAAAGACATGATTTACTTTAACGAGAATTTGGAAGATTAATCTAAGCATTTTCTACATTTATGTGTAACAAAGGTTATGGAAATGTGTATAATAATTGTTTCATTAAAACGTCAATGTTATTTTCACAATTTATTTCCATTTCTGGTTCACTTAACCTTACCGGTTAGGTTAACTGGTTCTATTGCAAAAGAATAAAACATTCCACACTTGCAAGAACTGTATGCACAATGATGATGTTTGTTCCCACAATATAAGGAGATAACCTCACTGAAATATCATGCGTAATTTCACGTGTGTAAGTCAAGTAAATAACATGTAAAGCAAATTAAAAAAAGGGGACCAGTAAACCTAACTCTCCCATACCGTGACTGCAATTCTACCACATCCTTTCAGGTTTTGGTCTCAAGTGAAATCATGTGTGTTGTGAGATCTGCAACATTAGTGATGTTGACAAACAACTGAAGTTAAGTTATTGCCATCAACTCACATTAACTCTGTGAAATACGAGTTTAAAGTTTGTAAACCGTATAGAATGAGTAAAATTTTCATAACGTTTCTTAAATTATCGATTTGGAGTATTCGCAATAAAACGTTTCGAAAACGTACAATGTTGACTTTATTTATTATTGAATAACTATAATAAGATCATGTTTTTGATCTTTCTTGACTAACGTTAATGAAATCTGCTAACAAAAATCCAGTGTTAGTGCCAATATATGTTTTGCAAATCAGTGGTATATTAACAATATTATTGGATCTGACTGTATGAATTCAACTAATTACGACAAAAAATGTGTCTACTCCATTCAATTTTTGTTTCACAGGAGCTGATATTGAAGACTTACAAGAAAAACATATTTTGCGCTTCTTGACATTAATTCATCAGCGACTGGACTTATTCTCGGTGCTAGGAATATCCGAGATTGTGGACTTCACGTTATTATTCGTTGAGAAACCGTATCGAGGAAAAGGTAACACAAAAGTGTTTGCAGAACTTACAAATTTATCAACTGGGGAGATAATTTACAAGGTGATTTAACTTCTCTTCCCGAACGATTGCAAAAGTGGATTATTTGGATAAAAGAATAGGTATTATAATTAACTTCCACAAATGTCAATAAATATTTTCTTAAAAATACCAATAGGGTAACCATAAATAATAACAGTGGAGCAATCCGTAACATCTAGAACATTAGTTAATCATTAAAACATTTAATTTTCATAATTTAACATAGAAATAAGAACTTCTAAAAAAATCAGGAATCTTAATCACCTGATGAAATCCCACTTAATTATCAATAAAAAAATCCATAACTCTTAATGAGACATCTTTAAATATATCAGTGAGTCTAATAGATATTGAGTCTAAAAGATCTGTTCGAGCAAATCACCATCAACATGAAGTTTCTTCTGACGTGCAAATATAAATAGAGATGTTTAATGTCTTTTCTATTGAACACCCAAATATCGGCCACATAAATATTCATCATTGCAAAATATCTAATTCAAATTTGAGAATCTAAGAATCTCTTTACTCCAACATTTATTGCATTTTTAATTTGCTCAAGTCTATATTTCAAAATTATTCAATGAATCAAAATACGAATATAATAAATTTCTTTCGCGTAAGAAAGTACGGGTATCACGTGCTAGTTCCTACCATTGCTTCAATATTTGTTGAATATTGTTGACAATAATTCCAAATGTATGATAATCCTTGTAATGTAACCGACCCCAAGAGGGTATGTCGCCGTATCCATTATACGTTTTAAATTCGCACATACATATGTATTGTGCTCACTTCATCCACTTCTTCTACCTTCACCCATCCTCATTCTGCCATATGAGTTCATAAGTAAACGCATATTAAAATTTCACACAAGTGTGTTTCTGTGTAAGTTTTGGATTTATCAGTGCTTACGCACGCATGGTTCCTACGCAAATTCAGAGCACCGGAGAAATTTGCCAAAGGAGCGGAAGATAAGTCAGCAAATTGACACCGGCAAAGTGTGAACCGTTACATGAACGGGAAAGACATAGGTCATACCATTAGTATTCATTTTACTGTGTGGATGTGTAATTGGTTTTAAAGTCTTAAGGGAAGTCTGACAGAAAAAATATTAAAATTTTGACATAAAAAGCTTGTTAAATCAAAATATTTAGACTTTCGTGAAGTTATATGAACGACAGTGACATGATTTTTATTGCAAAATTGGATATACTAGTGAATCTTTAAATGTTTAAATGTCTCTGCACAGGTCGGAGGCGTTTCGTCGGAAAGACTTTTGTAATGAAACTTGATTTGTATGTTTTTTTTCGGTCAAACTAATAAACTAGATGTCTGTAACTTACGAAGTCTCTAAGAAGAGGTTCTGTTCTTGACATTGGAGAAACTGTCACAATTGTACTTACTTTTTTACTTTTATCGCTTTTCCACTTGTCAGCGGTTTCCTCTTATTTCGAGGTTACAGCTATCTCTATCCGCTCATATCCGCCTCCTTTCTACTTTCACGCATGGCTTCCAATTTTCCTGAATTCCAAGTTTTACGAGGCCTTCCCCTTTTTATTCTTCCTGGAGGAGACAATCGAGGACATTCTCAGGTCATAATAAATCGGACATTCTTCTCAGATGGCACCGGAAGCAGTAGCTAAGTGCATCAACTGATGTCACTGCTGCGCCTCTGACCGGGAGGTCCTAGGTTCGAGTCCTGACGCTGGCAGGATTTTCGACACTAGCTTTTCAGCTAGGTCGAATTCAGTCGCTGTCTGGAGGAGAATTCTAGCGGCCGGCTGCCCTCATTGGTAGTTTTCCTTGGTTTCTCCGATCAACACCAGGCGAATGCCGGAGTAGTACCCTAAAAACGGGCCACAGACCCCCCCCGTCCCCCGCATTTACAGTAATGGTTAATCGCCATTTTCTTAAAAACCGCTTCAAATTTTTCAATGAAAATTTCTATTTAAGACAAAGTTTTACAGTTCTTTAATATTCTTGAAGTAATATTTCAGTTCTACTATTAAGTTACTGAAAAGTTAAGAAAACGTCATGAAAATGTACTTTCGGTGGCAATAGATGGAAGCTAGACAGAGAATGGGGGAAAACCTTAAAGCCAGTCCACCCAAGGAAACTAGAAAAAATTGCTAGGAGAAAGTCTGTGCCGTTTTGTCATTTTTTTAAAATTGGGAATACTGCACGCACTATTGCACGAAATCTGCTAAAAATTTTAAAAAAGTATACGAGATATTAATGAAAGAACTATTTATGGACAACACATTTTATTTAAAGAAAAAACCTGTATCTTGAATTTTGTAGTTGTAGAAAGACGCCAAAAAATTCAAACGTTTGAAATTTTTGAAAATTCTGAGTTAACCGTGAAAAGTCAGATCTATGCCACCATTATTAGCGTATTTTACTCTATTCTTACAAGAAATTTAGGGAAAAAATTAGGAGCCGTTTTTGAGAAAATTTTGAAAATGTCCTATCTGCTTCATCTAAAGTACCCCCAAATTTTATATAAAGCTTTACAAAATTTCAAAGCTTCAACTAGAGTCAGATAGGGGTTTCTTCAATTTGTAACAAATCCTATTCATGGTTTTGTCGGAAGCAGTGTTTACAGACGCATTGACAAACGGACGGACGGACGTTTTGCTTTCAATTGTTTTTTCGGCATCTATGACCCATCAAACAGGGGTTCCGGTTACACCACGTATTAGAGGATTTATTTCTCATAATTTAGCAACTGGATTTCCATATTCTTGTTATAAGAGCCTGGAAATAAATTTCTTTCTGTCAAATATTCGCCGTTTTTTTCGCGCTACATAAAATAACTTTCTCTATATTACGTATATTACTCTGTATTGAAACAATCTGTCTGATTTTATTTTTAAATTAAACATTTCCTCTCCCCTTCTAATATTAATTCAACGTAACCCGTTCCAAATTTATAAAAGAATATGGGCGCCAGGAGAAGATTACGTTAATTCAATTATTAAAATTACTCTTCAACTGCTATTTACATTAAATTAATATCCGGCTAACTGGGTCGATGGGTCTTATAAGAAATAATCGCTATTGCCTACTAATAGCCGATAATTCGATCTGACATCTGTACAGAGTGGCCGAGGAATCTGAAAAGCAAATATACATTTCTAGCTACTCATTTGCTGGAATTGGCTAAATGAAAATCATCTTTTCTATTCACAGAAACTTGTAAGTTTATTCAATATTCCTTGTTAACAATACGAAACTTTTGGTCATGACCAGTCACAAACCTTATATTGCAGTACCCGTCTTCGCATGCTCTTGACCGATGTCGCCGCGTAGAACCATTTTCAATCTTCCCCGGTGTCTATGGCTCCAGGTCCAAATACCATCTTCTTTTCTTCCGTTCTGGCACAAGTGTATTCAAGTCACTGACCCTCACCACCTCATAAGTTGATAAGACTTACTTAATTTTCCTTTTAAACGTTCCCAGTTCTTTCTACTCGTAAGCTTAAAATATTAAAGTTCAGCCAACTATTATCTGCATCAAATACTCCCAGTCCTGTTGCCGACAAATTCACCTAAGTTCACAATTCTAGCTGCTGCACTCGAAGTATTTCCAAGTTCCAATTTCCGCATCTTTCATCAATATTCTAAGTCCGACAATCATACGCTCCAAAGTGAATGTTCACAATTTTCAAACTCCCAACATCAATTGTCTACACACGATCCGCACAGCACCACGGCATAAGTCGGAATGCCTCCATATTCCCCTCTTTCAGACCTTCAAAACTCCGGTCATCTATCTACTGTTTCTTGTCAGAACAAATTCCATGCCTAGCGAATCCCTCAATTACTTACGAATTCAACTAGCCGCGCCCCAGACTGTCATTGCTTTCTCGGCCAATCCCCAAACAGTTTACTTTATCAACTAGCCGCGCCCCGTGGTTCAAAGCAATGAAGTTTGTTGACCTTGACGACAACTTGTCTACCGTTGCTATGCGCCGTATTTACAAATGTCTATCCTTACAATTCACCCTGTTTACAGTAAATGTGACGCAATACAAGGTCCCACATATTGGTGTGTCACAGTATATACGTACATATAGGAGAATTTAGAATTTAAACAATGATCTCGACTTTGTTTACAGGTTTGGCTACACAACTCACGATCGCTGCCTTGAAGCAGGCGGCTGAAGGGGGATTCCTAGCAGTGAAAGCAGATTCAACGTCTTTGTCCTCCGCCAGGGTCGCTGTCGACACATTTACTAATATTTGCTCCGTGCCGTTCACGGAGTACACATCCAACGGCGAAGTTATGTTCGCCAATGCCACTCCCCCTGATGACGTCATCACTGTGGCTGCTTGCCGCTTACAGAAAAATGAGCCGTTTAGTGTTCTTTTGACGGAATCGGAAGTATACAGAGCTCGCAGGAATTATTTATCGCATTCCAAAAGTGTTTAAAAGAATTATAATGGATTGTTGCGATCATTTCGCTTTTCGTACCCCATTATTTTAACAACCAAAGTTTCTTCAAACTGCAACTCATCTTCATAGCTCTCTAGCAGCCCTTGCTATAGAGAGGGGAGGTACCCTAAGAAATATTACGGATAGTCCAGGAACTCTTTGTAGATTACAACATAAACCCTATTTGTGTTCTGTTAGATACTCGAAAGCCCTGTTTTACGATCTGAGTCGAATAGTTACCATGTGATACACGGTTATAGAGGATGTTGCCTGGTGGTTTTCATGGCATCATAACCTGCTAACTTCCGCTGTTCGAAAATAATTCTTAATTGGTGGATATAGGAGCTTATTTTCAAATGTATCTTACAGTACCACAGAGTAATACAAAAGTGTAACAGAAAATGCAATAATTACTCATTTCGTAATTCATCTAAAAAACACGAACTGTGGCCAAGTAGGTACGCAAAAATCCTGTTTTAAGAACCTAGGATGCATCAATTTTCAGCTATGAATTGTGATAACGTGGATGAGCGTTTGGTGTTTCTCTTATATCATAATCTGCGATCTTCTACTTTCTTGACGGAAATCTTAGTGAAAGGGATCTCAACACACCGTCACTGAATCTGTAAGCACTAAATGAACGTACTTTGATTTGTAACGCCTACAGAATACTTCATAAACATCCGAAATTGTTGAGAAACGCCAAGAAAAATTCATCTTTCCCGTTGTTCTAAAAACTGGTTTCAACTAGTTTTTCGGCATCAAGAACCCACAAAACAGGGATTCTGGCTACCTGTACATCACATGTTGGAGGATTTTTTTCTTAATTTAGCAACTGGATTTATCCACTGTTTCGTTGTCAGGGACCGGCAATGAATTCTTTTGTGCCGAAAATCCGCCGTTTTTTCGCGCAGCATTACATAACTTTCTCTCTAATACACCATATACGACACCACGAATACGACAAAGAAAAAATGCATACTGCCACATTGCACGCCAGATCACCATTTTCTCGGTAGGAAGTTCTCAGTAACCAGTCTACAGAGGTGGACGAAACTATTAATTACTGAATGAGACAAAAATGTATCTGTAATAGTAGATCTTGACAATAAAATGTGTGTTTATGATTCTAATGTTTTATAATCATTTCCTTATTCATACTTTGCATAATTGTGGGTCATATTAAAAATTAATATCACATGTTTTCTTTCAATTTACATCTATATTTTCTGATTCGAATAACTTGTTTGAAGAGTGAGATTTACGGACTTCTTTTCTTCTGTTTCTTTTAACAGACAATAGAAACATTTTCTATAGGATTCATGTCAGATATATTTGCAGGTAATTGAAGCACAGACTGATCTATGATTTATATATTCTTTTCTTCCGTCTATAGTAGCGTGGAGAAAATTATGCATAAATATACTGTAACGGTACGTCCTCCGAGAAAATAATAATAATAATAATAATAATAATAAATAAATAAATAAATAAATAAATAAATAAATAAATAAATAAATAAATAAATAAATAAATAAATAAATAAAATATTGGTCACAATTGGGAGAGGGAAGGCGTGCCGGCTGCTCTGATCGGTAGTTTTCCGTGGTTTCTCCGGTCAACACCATGGGAATGCCGGAGCAGTGCCCAACCAAACAGGCCACGGACCGCGAGCGATCTGTCCTTCCTCTTCCATGTCCTATCCTCTCCCCTTACACACACACACTTACACTAACATGCATTACACTACCACATATTCCGGAAACCGTTCGGGAGCTTAGAGCTTGTCCCGGCTGGGGCGTTGTCCCGCAGATGGGAGAGTCTTGGTTAGGGAGAAACCTCTCTACTCGGAAACACGAAAAAATCAATTAACGAATAAAAACCGTATATGCAGTGCAGCATCGCCGTGCCTCCAAGCTTCCGTTATGATGGCTGCTTTCACAATTGTAGCGAGCCTCGTAAACGCGTGTAGCTTGGCCGTGCTTGAATACAATTGCAGTGAACCCCGTAAACGCGTGCAGCCTCGCCGTGCCTACAAGCTCCCGTCACGATGGCTATCTTCACAATTGTAGCGAAACCCGTCAACGTGTGCAGCAACGTGTGCATTTAATCTGCCGTTGCCATGACTGCCTTCACAATGGTAGCGAGCCCCGTAAACGCGTGATGCCCCGCCGCGCCTCTCAGCTCTTAATACTGTTGCTGTCCTTTTAAGGGTAGCGAGCTGTGTAAGATCACGCTGCCCTGCGCACCTCGCTGATCCTGTTACCTTGGCTGCCTTTATAACCATGGGAAGTCCCGCAAGGGGACGTTGTTCTGCCCGCTTCGCTAATCCTATTACGGTGCGAGGTTTGATCTGGATAACGAGCCCCATAGAAGTGTGCTGCTCAGCTGTGCTTGGCTGTTAGGGTGTCTGAATTCACAAGGTTAGCGAATCCCGTAAGACCGTGCTATCCTGCTATGTCGTGCATATCCAGTTACCGTGGCTATTTGTACGCGATTAGTGAGTCCCGGTAAGGGTGTGGTCCCCTTCCACGACTAGTCCCTCTCGTAACGGTGACTGACTTTACACGTGTAGTGAGCTCTCTAATTGTGATCAGCTAGGTCGAATTCAGTCGCTGTCTGGAGGAGAATTCTAGCGGACGGCAGCTCTGATCGGTAGTTTTCCGTGGTTTCTCCGATCAACACCAGGCGAATGCCGGAACAGTACGGAACCAAACGGGCCACGGACCGCGCGCGTTCTTTCCTTCCTCTTCCTTGTCCTATCCTCTCCCCCTTACACACACAATTACACTAACATACACTACACTACCACATATTCCGGGAGACCGGTCGGGAGCTCGGAGCTTGTCCCGGCTGGAGCGGTGCCCCGCTGCTGGGAGAGTCCTGGTTAGGAGGAAACCCCACTAGCCGACGGTAGGTCGGCGCCGGATCTCGCCATCCAGCGGGTAAATATCACCGCGCATACCCCGAGAAAAATCATGCACTACACTAACGGGACTAATTACCAAAGCTGTTGACGTGCGCGGAAACACGAAAAAATCAAATCAAATCAATCTAATTGTGAGCTGCTCTGCACAGCCTCTCATATCCCGTTACGTTGGATTCATTCACATGTTGAGCGAGCCCTGTTACCTGTTTTCCTGATTTAAATATTTCAAAACATTACAAAAATTTGCTGTAAAGATCTAAATATTTGAAGAGAATAGCAGTGCATGCAGACGTTATCCTATTGTCTCATTTTTCCATTTAATTTTTTTACATTTTTTCTCCCACTCTCTTTCCTTCTGTTACTTTTCCCTCTCTTTTCTTACCCAACTTCACTTTTCGTTTCGTGTTTGGTCGTGAAACAGAGAAGGAGGATTTATACTACGCACAGCCCTCGCCCACTCGGCCGTAACCCTGCGATGCACTGAGTACAGATTAGGCTACTTTCCTCTTAGTGGGCCTCAAGAGCCCGGTCTGAATAAAACACTTATTTGGGGCTGAGGTAATAAATGCACTGATATTTATAATGAAATAAACTTGTATTTTAAACTTAAAATGCGTAAAAAGGAATTTTACAGATTTTAATTGTTACTATGGCACAGACTGTTTTGTTTTTTAACTTTCCGGTAAACGTTTGTTTTCGCACAAGAAACACTGTGATTTTGTTTTTGGTCTATTTAAGAGGCATAAATAGCACATGGAAAGAATGTAACGACCCCAATAGAAAGAATTTATAACAATTTTACTACAATATTAACATTTGGAAATATTCCCCTTACCTCTTTATTTTCTTTGGAAATGATCTGTAGGACTTCAAAATATGTGTTTCTGTGAATCCTGAAGACTTGAAGATCATATAGGGTTTGAAGATATTAGATTTTCTCACTCATGTTCTCATATTACACTGGAATTTTTTTTCTGCCAGTTGCAGACACCGCTTTCTCACTGACATTGAATGATTTTTGTGAAGATTTAGTGCGCATTCAAAGCAACGACGTCAAACTTATTAAATAATCTCATGCGTCATTAACGAGTACGCTTTTATGATGTGTAATTGTCAACCATTTGATTCGAGAAGCCAGCACTAATCTTTCTTTTGTTGTATGCAAGAAAAACTGATGGTTTCTTTTTGTCGCTACTTGGTCTTGGTCCTGATGCATTGTGCTAAGAAGATAAATACTTTTGTTGTTTTGGACACCAAGCACCTTGTGACACCGACTTGTGTCACCAAACACCACTTTGCTGGTCACCTAGTTGGCGTAATCTAGTTACAAAACTTGACACAATGTTGAAAACTTAAAAATAATAGAGTACAACGATATAAGCGTGGCCCTGAAAAGGATCGAGATAAACTTACAATATAATCGTTAAAATATTCAGAGCAGCTGATAACATAGTGGCTCATGAAATGCTTTACACGTGTCACCAGCCCTAAGCACATTTTGTGACTATTATATTATCTCTTTCCTTGGTAATTTGTTAAGTAGTAAAGAATATAACTAACTAAGGGAGTGAAAAGTGCCCCCATTCTAAATCGATAATAGCGATACTAACATGTGTCACGAAGTGCCACTGGTCATTCAGCCACCGGTCATTCGGTCACTCGACCAGTCACTCGCTCAGCCATTGCATCAGGCGCGTGAGCCTCGCGCTGAACAAAGGAGTCGGCAGGAAGTAGCCACATATGACCATATAAGGAGATTTCTTGGCGCCTAACACACTTCCGGCAGCACGCGTCGAGAAGGCGCCATCCCCTCTCCAGGCTCTCGGCCGGCTCATAAAAGGGCCGCGCCACCACGTCTCGGCCTCTTTTGCCGATTCGCTTTCTTCGCCGCCATTGCTCGATTGCGCCTCCAGCCCTGTGAGGAGCAGCCTCCAGCCCTGGGCCAATGACGGTTGCCACATCAAGGATGTTTCTACGTTTGGTATGGGTTTGGCATACCTGCCACTGGAAAGGTTTTCATTAAGAAAGGAATTCCATAATTATCTTCTGCAATTACGCTCAATCCAATGTCATTTATGTACTCATTGATTAACTTCGTTCACTTAATTATTAACTAACTACTATGTTACAATGAGTCAATAAATTATTTTAAGTTGTTATGTGGAAACAATTCTTTAATTCTTTGATACTGGTATTCTTGCCATTGTGCATTCCTGTGCAAGACCTTCCTCGTCAAGAGTTAGGTTTATTTATTTATTTATTTATTTTACGTCAAAAAACAGTTAAAAACTGCGTATGACGTGCTATGGGGAAAAGTGAATTGTGTGCACATTTTCAAAATTCTGTGATCCCTACACTAAGTCATATACTACTTAAATTTTGAATTTTTGAATGGGAGAAAAAAACAAAAACTCCCATGTAATAAAATCTATTTTCAAGGATAAACAAGCAATAAATTTTGAATTTTGAAGGGAGAAAAAAACAAAAAAACTCCCATGTAATAAAATCTATTTTCAAGGATAAATAAGCAATAAATTTTGAATTTTGAAAGGGAGAAAAAAAACAAAAAAACTCCCATGTAGTAAAATCTATTTGCAAAGATAAATAGGTTCTAGCGCTCCTGTGAAGCCTCCTCTCACTCCCAGCGAGTAGCCAATTGCGTTCTCTGAGTTACGTTCTCCTCGTGGTTAGGAGCAACCCCGAGTAATGAATTAACAGTTGCGAACCGTGACACATGAAAGGGATTAAAAATGCCATAAATTCTCAAAAATCAGTCTCCTAGAGTATTCTGTTGCATATATACGATGAGAAAGATGTTTCAAAGTTTTTCTCAGCTTATATTGCAAGTGTCAGACTTGCAATATAAGCTGAACGGTTGAAGCTATCAACGGTTGAATTTGAAGGTACATTTGTTAACCAATTTTGGCGCCAAATTCAAATAGAAAAAAATTAAAATTGATTTACGAAGTGATAAGATAGAATACTGTCTCAGTATTTTTTTTAGAGTATGTCACATAATACTTTTTTCCTTCAGATTTTTAGCATGTTGACGATAATGAAAATAAATTAAAACCAATTTTATCAGTGTAAAACTTTAAAATTGGCACCAAAATGTGATTGTCATCAATATTCAAACAATATATAATTAAATTATTAAAATTTCTCACCTACCAACATGATTAACAACTTTTTGTCGACAAATGTTAGTTTTCTATGTGAATTGTATTTATATTATCAAAATAAAATCTTCAAACTTTTGTTTTAGGATTTATATTATATTTCTAACATTAAACATGTTAGTCGGATTTAGGTTTTTAATCATAGATTTATATAATAAATCAAATTATTTATTGTTTGTTTGTTAATCATTGACAATTAAACATTGTCACTGTCTTTTTAAATAATTGATATCAAGCGTTTGTTCATCAACATCGCTTCAAACGACTTAAACTTTCTGATGATTTAACAATTACAACGATCTAAGAAAGGAGCGTCTCCACCTGAGGGATAGATGATCTGGACGTTGTTTGTTTGTTAAATTAGTTAGTTAATGCCTTATTTTACGTGGCGGGACACGGGGCAAGAGACCAACTCTTCTGTCTAACCACGTAAATACCGCTACACTCCTTTCCCCATCTAGCGGAGAAAGGAGGCAAGACATAGGCGATTTCAATTTAGCTCAGAGGCGTCTTTTAGACTTGAGGTTGTTTTTTAATTGTTTTACATGCAGTAAATCTACTACCTGGGACAGCCGGCTTTACTCCCCCTCCGAAGGAAGGCGTACCAAGGATTTTTTTGCCCTTAAAAATACACGGCTTTGAGCCCGCAAACTTGGGCAGGACAGTTCGGTTCGCTAACCATTTCATCACCGAATCCCGTTGCTTGTTGGTGGGGCTTGAATACCCTTGTGGCAATGAGAGTTATGACGGCGGTATATTCTCTATGCTAGCGTCGCCATATTGGCCGGACCTCCCTTGCCGGACAGGTCGAAGAAGAAGGGGCAGAGAAAGAAGAACTCGAGATGAAGACCTCAACACCTGGCAAGGACTCCAGGATGTAACTCCAGAAGGGGACCGTGCATATTATACTTCCGTTTTTCTAACGTGGCGGCTGAGAATGGTCTCTTCAAGATGGCATTCAGCACGCCTTTTTGTTTCTTTCTTGGTCCTGCCTCAAGATGCCGCATGATCGCGACCGCATCAAGCAGTGCTGCAGATCAAGCGACTCTTAGCGGCAGGACTGAGAATGACGCAAAAGTAGTTGATAGATTGATTTTTTCGTGCTTCCGGGCGCGTCAACTACTTTGGTCATTAGTCCCGTTAGTGTAGTGCATGTTTTTTCTAGGGAAGTGGCGGTGATCTTCCCCCGCTGAATGGCGAGATCCAGCGCCGACCTACCGTCTGCTAGTGGGGTTCCCCCTAACCAGGACTCTCCCACCAGCGGGACGCCGCCCCAGCCGGGACAAGCTGTAAGCTCCTGACCGGTCTCCCGGGATATGTGGTAGTGTAGTGCATGTTAGTGTAAGTGCGTGTGTAAGGGGAGAGGATAGGACATGGAGAGGAAGGAAAGTTCGCGCGCGGTCCGTGGCCCGTTTAGTAGGGTACTGCTCCGGCATTCACCTGGTGTTGATCGGAGAAACCACGGAAAACTACTGATCAGAGCAGCCGGCCGCTAGATTTCTCCTCCAGACAACGACTGAATTCGACCTAGCTGAAACGCTAGTGTCGAAAATCCTGCCGCCGTGGGGAGTGGGAACCTAGGATCTCCCGGTCAGAGGCGCTGCAGTGACATCAGTTGATGCACTGAGCTACCGCTCCCGGTCGCAAAAGTCGTGCCGCATTCCATCTTGGAGATACTACCCTCAGCTGCCATGTTAGAAAAACCCAAGTATAGTCGCGCGACTTTTCTTGACGTCTCGCAGTGTGAGTTGCGGGAGAGGAGACCACTGCCTACTTCACAGCAGATGCATGTTGCCAACTGTAACAATATTAATACTATTCGCGCCTCTTTCGCCCTTAATACATTAGAACAGTATAGAGGATAAATTAGAACGAATAATAAAGTAATTAATAGCAACCGCAAGTGAAAATGATTAGCTAATGATAATACTGCTTATGAACGAGATTTGTTATGAGTGAACGTATTTAATTGTCATCATCTCCTGAATATTTGGAATCGCCGCTTGTATTGTCAGTTGTATTCCAATATCCCATCTTTTTTCGGTATTCTTCTTGTTTCTTTACAAGATATAAAATAGCAAACTGAAACATACGGCACAGGAAAAGGAACAGCGTAATAGAACTGAATTCATTCGGAAGCAACAGTCGGCAGCCCTGATAATCTTCCCATCCCGCCGTCCCGTGTGAGACCAAGGTTTTGACTAGTCCGTGCCGAGTCTTGCTGGTTCATCTATAGGTCAAGAAAAGTCGCGCGACTATTCTTGGATTTTTTAACGTGGCATCTCAAGGTCACGCGCGAAAGAAGAAGAGCAAAGGCAAACTCCAAAGTGGGGCGTTTAAGTCGAAGCTGTAGTGACTTTGTAGCTCCCCATTGGAGTCTGTCTTTACACTCCCTCTTTCACATGTGACCTTTTGATGCTACGTTAAAAAAAGCAAGTACAATTGAAAACCATGAGCTTTGCGAAGATGCTGAAGAGGTTCAGTGACGTCGAAGAGACAAAGGGCATCTAAAGGCTGTGGAAACCAACTCACCTAGGGGAGTTAACCTCAGTGAAAAATCGAGAATCTTGGGGTCGTTTGTGACCCCAAACGTTTCACAAAATAGTTGACAAGCATTTGCTGCACGGATATAATTTGGAATTATTAATAAGGAAAGTGATGCTATTTATTTGCTATATTCACTATATCATACTAAATAATAAATAATAATAGATTTTCCAGAAATAAATTCTAGCATATCCTCATAACTATACATTACCAGTATGAGAATGTTTAAAACAGAGCTATCGAATCGTAATAATGAAGCACTTTAAATTACCACTCAGAAACTGTAAATGGAAATGGTCACGTTTCACGTAAATTTAGATGTCAAATATGGCATTTCTATCTCCGGCCACATAAAAATCAAATTATTTCCAACAAAAAAGCTTGAAAAACTGACAATCTTACATGAAAATCTGGATACATAGCATATCTATCAGCTGGAGGTTCATCTGATTTATTGTCAAAGTGTTGCAAAACATTATTTGTCCCTGGGGTCACAAAAGACCCCAAACAGAGTCTATGGGTTAACTCCAAAGTATCTCACAGATATGTATGACTGAAAGAGAAAACTAAATGATTTCGGTAGTTTTTAATCCTTTTGAGTATCAGATCACGATACCAAACTTTATTGATTGCTTGCGGAATGTCTAAAAATGTAGCTGAGCATATCTTTCTTTCTTCTACTACAACACCTACAACTACAAAATTGAGGATAAAGGTATTTATTTCAAGTAAACTTTTTCTCCATATTCAGTTCTTTGATTAATGTCAAGTTCATTGTTTCATGACTCGTTATTATCTGCTGCTCTGAATATTTTAACATTGTAATTGCTACCTTTACTTTCCAAGGCGACCCTTATATGTAAGTATGTTTTGTAAGTAGATAGGCAGTCAAGGGGCCACCAGGAAAGAAGGATCGTTTTTTGTCACAAGAGGACAGTTGAGTCGAAGCTGTACCGTAGTGATTGTCGGTTTTTTGGACGTTTTGTGTAACCATGCTTCGCCATACTTTTAAGAATTCATTTGTAAGCACTTCATATTTGGATAAAAGTTTTTGTTTCCAGGTTGCCAAAGTAAAGAAAGATAATCTTTGTAAGAGGTAAATGTTTTCTTATTAACGAGAAAAACACTGAATTAAAGCGTTTTCGAATTTCATAGTTGAGTTGAATTGTTCAGTTACATAATTTTAACAAATTATTGATACTAAATGCTTTTAAATTAAAAGTAGTGTATTTTGGGACTGGAACGCTGGCGAGGAGCCCGAAACGCTGCTGGTAGGCCCTGGCTCATAAGCAAGCTCACGCACCAAATACAGAGCGAGGAACTGGTAAATAGTGGAGAAATCCATTTTACTTTTTTTTTTAAATAGTCATATCGGTGTTCCTTTGCTTAGAATTACAGAGATAATCTACTGAGGATTTGGCTCAGTTGTAAAAGTACTGCAATGAGAATGAATTAATTAATAGTCCATTCTTTTTTTAATGAAAACCCATTACAGATTTATATTACAAACGTCAGTACTACTCGCGCAACTTTTCTTGAACGATGGATTGAAGACATGCGGGCGGAGTGGGGGTATTAGTTTCAAAGTCGGCCACTAGAGTATTTACTGTAATGCCAACCTCTGAAAAACTCAGTCATACCTGCTACGTGTGCGGTACATCGCTCTGGGTAGATAACAGCAGGGACACTAGATGGGAGTTTTAGGTGCCTCCCTTGAAGAACCTGGACCTGCCTCAGCCATTTCTTTAGATAATGGTAATAAAGCTGAACAGAAATTTTCGACTATGAAAGCAACTAACTTTGACTAGCTTCTGATACGCGCAAACGAAGTTTTAATGCTTCGAATGTTGTCACCAGTGCTCGCTGCGAGCTTTTGCCTTCAACTGTTTACTGCTGGGGTGGGGTAGCAAGGTCATCGTTCAAGAAAACTTGCGCGAATAGTACAATAAACACATTTAGTTATTGAGTTATTTTTTAAATTTCTATAATCTTATAATTAATGCTTACCAGTAAGTTAATGTAAAATGTCAATACATTACATTCTTATTGCGGAAAGTAAATGAATGTTTTCTAACGCAAAATTGTTTATCATTAGTCTCATTCCTCTAACAAGTGTGTTTTATGTAGGATGCTTTTCACGTTATGCATTGAGCCGACTAAAGTCATGGGACAGCAATATGCAAATTGTTTGAGATGTCTGTAGTATCGCGTACAAAAGATATAAAGGCGCAGTGCATTGGCAAAGTTTTAATTTGCACTCAAGTTAAATAAGGGGAAAATTATGACGTGATTATGACCAAATGACGGAAATAAACAGACTTTGAACGCGGAATCGTAGGTGGAGCTAGACGAACAGGACAATGGATTTCGGAAACGGGTGAAAGATTCAATATTCGAGATTCACAGGGTCGAGAATATCAAATTTCAGACATAATATTTCATCACGGACAATGTCGACCACCTTCAGTTAACGACCAAGAGAATGAATGCTCATAACAATAGTGAATTAAGCATTGGGAGTAATCCAGGAAGAAGATGCAATTTTCTTAATCCCAAGTATTCCATAAATTACTGTAACTAATAAATTTATGTCCATTTATTAGAGTAATTCTTTAGTCATATGATAAATCCGTTGATAAGAAATCACATCTTATTTAACCCTCCGTGCACCACGTGGGGTCTAACAGACCCCAGCAAAATAAAAATCGCTGTAACTCTTTGAATATTCGCGCGGCGGCACTGACGCTTTGTGTAGCTGGAGGTGCGCTGTTGCCAAACCCCTCACCTATTGCAATTTAGTGGTCGCCTGACCAGCGAAGAGTACAGACGCTTGTTAGTGAGTCAGGGTCCCGCAGACCCCACGTGGTGCAGGACGTTTTTTATTTCTTATTATGTATAAATTTAAATGAAACAATGTAAATATGCTTCTAATTACTTTCTCTAAATATAGGCTAAGCCATAGAAAAGTGCACTTCAAGTTTGTAAAATATACTTCAATTTTTCTTTTCTTTGTATTTAAGTAGTAAAATGATGATTTGATTTGACAAGTTTGTTTTATTTTATCCAAAAGTAACTCAAAAGTATTATCCGTACATAATATAAACAAATAATTAAATATTACGCAATCTGTATTCCGATAATGAGCGGGGTCCAGGAAACCCCACATGGTGCAGGACGTAACTTTTATCCACGTGGTTTACGGAGGGTTAACAGAAATGTAGTGAAAATGTGCTTACGATAATAAATAACTCTCTATTAACATTTAATTAATATTGTAATGTTTATAATATTCGATTATAACAACTTCCCACTTAACATCGCTATCAAAATTCCCTTGATACTAATCATTAAACATTCCGGTAATTGATTTCCCCTATGCTAATAAATTTATCCTATACTGGAATATTTATTATATTGATTCTATTATTGATTATATTATATGATTCATTGGTTTGGGGTCTTGAAACACCACACGTTAACTTTTTACCTGTTATATGTGAATGTGCTATCTGTACAGACGTGCGATATGTGGAAGTTCTGTTAATTAGATATTTTTTCAGTAATGGTAACTAACTCTAAAATATACAGGACTGCGATGATTTCCTCATTTGAAAAAATGGGTGATTATGAATCACTTTTTCATCTTGATTACATATTGTGACATACCAATATGTGAGACATAATATGGGACAATATTTATTAGAAACAACGTAAATTATAGGGATAAATATAGGTGAATATGCCAGCATAGCAACGGTAAGCGAGCCGTCTTTGTCAAGATCAACAGTCTTCATGCAGTGACAATCGCGGAGACGGCTAGTTCATTTTGTAAGAAATTTAGGGATTGGCTAGGCACAGAAGTACATCGAGCTTGTCTATAAAAAAAAACAATTGAAAAGATGAAGCGAGTTTTGAAGGGTTGAATGAATATGATAGGCATTCATTCTGACTGATGCCTTGGTGTTGAACGGATCGTGGACAAATAAAGTTAGGAGTTTTTTTTGAGACTTGTAAGCATTTACTGGGGAGTAGATATTGGTAGAACTTGAATTTGAATGCTAGGTGTGGACGGTAAGACTTAAAATATTTCAAGTGAAGCAATTAGAAGGCCATTGAGGGCTTAGGCGAATTTATTAGTAACTGGACTGGAATGCTAACAGCAGATAGTTTGTTCATCGTTGAGTATTCAGCATACGCGTGGGATGAACTTGGAATTCGTAAATTGGCGAACGAATTAGACTTTATTAACTTCGGAAGCAGTGATGAACGGTGATTGAAGTGTGCTTCTGCAAGAAAAGAAGAGAGAAGATGGTATCTGGACCTGAGGACAGCGACGTCGGAGAAGAATGAAGACGGTACAACGAGGCACCGTCGTCCAAGAGCGCGCGAAGACGAATATTACATTATAAGGTTGGAACAGGTCATGCCCAAAGTTTTTCATATTGTGTAGAATTATCAAGTACCAAAATCGTTTAATCAATTTCCATGTTTTGTGAAATGAATACATGATTCTCATTGAGCCAATTCTAATAACGAAGTAGCAAGATAGAAATATATTTGCTTTTCAGATTCCTCGACCACTCTGTATAGATGGCAGATCGGATAATCATCTATTAGCAGACAATAGTGATTATTTCTATGAAACCCATCGACCCAGGTAGCCGGACACTAATTTATTTATAATCAGAGTTGAAGGCTGACTTGTATGATAGTATTAGCGTAATCTTTTCCTGGCGCCCAACTATACAAATTCGGAACTGATTACGTTGGAAGAACATCAAATAAATCATTAAAATAAATTCAGCTTATTTCAATATAGAATTTTAGTTTTTTCTATCACGTAGAGTTTTTGCAAAATGTTTGTTTTTTCGTATTTCAAATTAGCACGCGCTCTGTCAACGCGCGGCTGTGACAATTCGTTTGTTTTTATTAATAGAAAGATGACAATGAATCCGTGTTGCAAACTGATTAAATATGTGGATTTGGTTTTTTGACAAAAACCAAAGTTTCTGCAAAATTTAAAGAAACGATTTTAAGATTCTTTGTGGAAATCATGGTTTTTGTAATTTAATTAAAATTGCAAATATTGAACGGACCATTGCAAGAAAGCTACAAACAATTTTAAAAAATATCTACAGTACCTTATTGAATGAACTATTTATTGACAAAAAATTTCATTTGAAGGAAAAATCTCTGTCATCCATTTTGTAGTTGTTGGAAGATGCCGAAAATATTCCAGACATTTGCAATTTTTGAAAATTCAGCATTAAACGCAAAAATCGGACCTATGCCACGTTTCTAAGTGTATTTCACTCTATTCTAACAAAAAATTAAAAAAAAATTGGAGCCGTTTTTGAGAAAATTTTAAAAATATCTGAGTGGCTTCATGTAAATAACCCCACATTTTAAAGAATGTTTTTAAAAATCTCAAAGCTTCAACTAGAGACAGATGGACAGGAGTTTCCTAAATTTATAAAAGATCATATGTGTGTTTTGGGCGTTAGTAGTGTTCACAGACGGACGGACGGACTGTCGGACAGACAGACAGACAGACGGACGGATGGACGTTATGCTTCCAATTGTTTTTTGGTTATCAAGGACCCACAAAACAGGAATTCTGGCTACCTCACGTGTTAGGGGATTCTTTTCTCTGAATTTAGCATCTGGTTTTCTGCACTTTTTCGTCATCAGAGCCCAGTAATATTCCCCCCCCCCCCGTAAATACAGTTTTTTCGCGCATCATTAGATAACTTTCTCTGTACTTCGTTTATTTCTTCGAACATACGTACGTATACGAGAAAGTAAAAACGGTTTAATTCGAGATCTACGGTCGGAGAGCACGTTTGCCATGGCGGAATCGAGTGACGATGTCTCGGGATGAGGGGTGGCTTTTCTATATCAAAATACTTTTCCTAGTCAAGAAGCCTTTCTCGAGGGGGGTCTTGGATAACTTGATCGTGACTGATACATTCCTTTTCTGGAATGACTATTCATGTATTGATTTGATGAGATGTTTGTGTTGCGGCGGTGTCCGCCACGTCATAAACGCGCGCCAGAAAGTTGGCGCGGCATGCTTCTGCGCACTTCCCCGCACAAGCTCTCTGAACTCTGCGGCGCGGGGGAGCAGATAGTGCGTGGGTGGCGGTCGCCGCTCACCGACGCCGGAATCAGCGTGGGAGGCGCGGAAGCGCGCCGAGCCGGGTCTGAACCGCCAGAACCTGAAAACGTCGCGGCGCCACGGACGCCTGAGTAAAGTAGGCGCCGTGGCGTAAATAAAGTGTACATAGTGTAAATAGTGTTTAGTGAAGTGTTGTGCCGTGTGGTATGAATGATTGAGCGAATGTGTTGTACATATAAATTTAAGTATGAATGAGTGTGTAAATGCTACTAACTAAAATTAAAAGAAGAGAAACACGAACAATCTAAAGAACTTTTTTGAAAATTGAAATAACTAAATGTACAATTAAAACGCACAGCCGAAAGTGGCCATGTCCTAGTTTTAAGTTAGATATAAGTTAGTTTATTTAAGACAAAGCCCTCACCTCCGCTCCAAAAGCTGAAAAGCTGGAGCTCATGTATCCGAAAGAGAAAATAAATTCCCGCCTCGCCAAGGGTATTGGCGAGGGGTAAATAAAAAAAAAAGGCGCGGCATGACGTCGGCGACGTGTATTGGAGCAGCAGACCAGCGAGGGAGCCGGCCAACCAGGAGCGAGCAATCGGCGCGCGAAGCCCCTGCTAGGGAGCGAGGCTACGGCGCGCGGCGCTACTCGTATATAGACGGCAGCCGGCGGTGAACGAGTGTGCCTCGTGAGTGAACGGTGAACGAGTGTGCCTCGTGAGTGAACGGTGAACGAGTGTGCCTCGTGAGTGAACGGTGAACGAGTGTGCCTCGTGAGTGAACGGTGAATGAGTGTGCCTCGTGAGTGAACGGTGAAGGAGTGTGCCTCGTGAGTGAACGGTGAAAGAGTGTGCCTCGTGAGTGAACGGTGAACGAGTGTGCCTCGTGAGTGAACGGTGAACGAGTGTGCCTCGTGAGTGAACGGTGAATGAGTGTGCTTCGTGAGTGAACGGTGAATGAGTGTGCCTCGTGAGTTCGGGAGTATAGTTAAGTGTTGACTCGGCAGTTTGATAGAGGTTTTTTCGTGTTTGGACATTGTGACCCGGCTGGAAGTTGGACATCCTTTGTACTAATGGAACTTTGTCTGTAGAACTTTGTATACTCTATTCGGCTCACGGAGTTATTGACATTTGGTTGTAAGTCAGATTGACTAAGCAATAAACAAAAACTTTGTTATTGTTATCTTGGTATTTATAACAGTTTGTAGAATAAAGTCTTAAGTAAGTATATTTTAGGTATAATAGCTTATTTCTCATTTTAATGGCATTAAAATAGCTTCCATTAAAAGACTATTGCAGGGGCTAGATATAAAAGCCCGAGGCTGAGAAGATATGCTTCAAAAGATGAAAAATTTAGAAAATATTGTTTAAGTGTTACATGTACAGGATGTTAATGCAAGAACTAATTTTGGAGAACAAATTTGCTTTAGTGGGAAACTCTCTATATTTAATCTTGTAATTGAAGGAAGACTCTGAAGATGCAAACTTTTGTAATTTCGGGAATTAATGATAATTTTTAAAAACGGCAGAGCTTTGAGTGTAGTCAGATCAATATCCTCTAACAAGTGGTGTAACCTGAATATTCGTTTTGTGCGTTCTTTATTCCGAAACGGTGGAGTCATTTTCATTAAAATCCCTGATATTTTTGAAAATTACAAAAGTTGAGAACTTTTTCCACGCCTTTCTACAACTATAATATTGAAGATAGAGATTTTCGTCAATAAAATATGTTTCATAAACACAGATATTGAAATAAGATCATGTTCAAATTTTCAAAACGATGAGCCATTTTTCTGTGATTTTGCGCAAAATATACTGTTTTAAAAAATCTCAAAAACAGTTAAAATTTTTTTTCTTTAAATTTTCTCTAAAAAAGATCTTTTTGAGGCGACATGGATAGAAGCCGTCTCCTTCTCTGCGTCATAACCCAGTGCAGTGATTCTACGCGCAATCTTAGCCGAAGACAGAGAGAGACAGACACAGAGATATACAGAGAGGGACAGGGAAAGGGAGAGAGAGAAGAGAAAAAACAGAAAAAAAAAAAAACGAGAGAATCAGCGAGAGGGGAGAGAGACAGAGCAAAAATGCAGAGGACTAGATGAGACAGGGAGACAGACAGAAAGGCAAAGTAAGACAGAGAAGAAGACAGCGAGACAGAGCGAGATAGCGAGGCAGAGCGAGAGAGCGAGACAGAGCGAGAAAGCGAAACAGAGTGAGAAAGCGAGACAGAGCGAGAAAGCGAGACAGAGCGAGAAAGCGAGACAGAGCGAGATAGCGAGACAGAGTGAGAAAGCGAGACAGAGCGAGAAAGCGGGACAGAGCGAGATAACGAGACAGAGCGAGATAGCGAGACAGAGCGAGAAAGCGAGACAGAGCGAGAAAGCGAGACAGAGCTAGAAAGCGAGACAGAGCCAGAAAGGAGACAGGGAAGCGGATAGCGAGACAGAGCGAGATGGTGAGACAGAGCGAGATAGCGAGACAGAGCGAGATAGCGAGACAGAGAGAGGGGGGAACTCTCGTGGTCCCCCGCCAAGAACATTCAATGGCTTGCGATGGACTTGGCGTCCATCGAACAGGTCACAAACAAATTAACCGTGAGTCAGTTTCTAAGTACGTGCATGCGTACATACAGTAATCTCCGCCATTTATTGATTTTCAGCCGTGCTTATTCTTCTTTTCCTGGTCTCTACCTTCATAACTTAAAAAGGATTAAAACTTGGTTAGACAAGTAAGGATCATCAAATCATTTCATTTCAGTTAACTTTACTGTGTGGATATGTATGTTGAGTGTGAAAATCTCACAAGACAAACATTGACCTCCCTCTCCAGACTTCCCTCGCATCTCCCGTTGCGGAGGCTGCCTTGACACGGGTAGCAATCCCCATAATCGTGATCTGGCCTGCCGCGACTCACAGCTCCCGTTACAATGACTGCCTTCACATAGGTAGCAAAGGCTGGCTTTACACAAGTAGCAATCCCCATAATCGTGATCTGGCCTGCCGCGACTCACAGCTCCCATTACAGTGGCTGGCTTTACACAAGTAGCAGTCCCCATAATCGTGATCTGGCCTGCCGCGACTCACAGCTCCCGTTACAATGACTGCCTTCACATAGGTAGAAAAGGCTGGCTTTACACAAGTAGCAATCCCATAATCGTGATCTGGTCCGCCACGCCTCACAGCTGCCATTGCAGTGGCTGGCTTTACACAAGTAGCAGTCCCCATAATCGTGATCTGGCCTGCCGCGACTCACAGCTCCCGTTACAATGACTGCCTTTACACAAGTAGCAGTCCCATAATTGTGATCTGGCCCGCCACGCCTCACAGCTGCCATTGCAGTGGCTGGCTTTACACAAGTAGCAGTCCCCATAATCGTGATCTGGCCTGCAGCGACTCACAGCCCTACAATGACTGCCTTCACATAGGTAGCAAAGGCTGGCTTTACACAAGTAGCAGTCCCCATAATGTGATCTGGCCTGCAGCGACTCACAGCTCCCGTTACAATGACTGCCTTCACATAGGTAGCAAAGGCTGGCTATACACAAGTAGCAGTCCCCATAATCGTGATCTGGCCCGCCACGCCTCACAGCTGCCATTGCAGTGGCTGGCTTTACACAAGTAGCAGTCCCCATAATCGTGATCTGGCCTGCCGCGACTCACAGCGCCCGTTACAATGACTGCCTTCAGATAGGTAGCAAAGGCTGGCTTTACACAAGTAGCAGTCCCCATAATCGTGATCTGGCCCGCCACGCCTCACAGCTCCCATTACAGTGGCTGGCTTTACACAAGTAGCAGTCCCCATTATCGTGACTGGCTGCCACGCCTCAGTCCCGCAACGCCTGGCAGTTCCCTTTACGTTGGCTGCCTTCGTACGGGTAGCAATACCCATAATCTTGATCTCGCCTGCCGCGACTCACAGCTCCTGTTACGGTAGCTGCCTTCACTCGGGGAGGAAACCCCATAAGCATGAACGGCCCTGCTGCACCTCACCTCCCGTTACGGTGGCTGTCTTTAAAAGGGCAGCATTGCTCATAAGCGTGATCTTCCCTGCTGGGACTCGCAGCCCCCGTTACGGTGACTGTAATGGACACTTGTGTAAAATTAACGATCGTTTCTTATTTTAGGATAAAGCGTTCTTGTAGGAAGTAAATACGTATCTAGGCGTCTACCCGAGCCGCAAGTAAAGGAAGTCACGGATTATAATAGTATCGCCGGGAGAATTTGGAACCAGAACCAGGATTACAAACATTAGACGAGGACTTTATCCAGAAGCAAGATTTTGCTGCGTCAACAGAGAAGGTTCTGCGGGGCGCCATCGAACGAACAAGTGGAGATACACGAATGAATAGCAAGAGTTTATAACATTTGTAGTATAGAGAAAACTGGTCATGACCTAAAATTAATTCATTTTTGATTATTAATTTCAATTTTCTTTCAAAAATAATGAAATATTTTCAACATAAACCAAAAACATTGAACGCACCCATTCAGGGCACCCACAGTTAGGAAATAAACCAAACGTTATGTATGTTTTTATTCACAACCCAGAAAAACATGTATGTATGTTGAACAGGAAGAAAATGAATTAAAAAAAGTTTTTTGATTATCATTATAATAATATCTAATTTGTCAATTCAAGGTAATAATTGTTTAACGTGCAACACTATCGTAATTTATTATAATACATTCTAATTTAAGTTCAAAGTAAGCTGATTATAATTGTTCGTTACGTACAATCCAGAATTTACATAAGATTTTCAGATTCCTCGTCATTCCGTGTGGATGGCAGATTGAATTATTGGTTGCAGAGTAAGTAGCAACAATTACGAACTGCGAACCCCAATTAACTGAGCTAGCACAACATAATTGTGGAAGGAGAGACATTTAAATTACGTAGGAATCATTTGTTTTTTAGTATAACCTTTTCCTACCACCCAAATTACATTTACCAGTAATAATTATGTTTCAAAATGTCCCTCCAAGTTGAGCATTCTTTTAAATAGAAAGACGGGGCTTGTTTCAAATTTGCACGTGTTTGTGGAAGGCAACTAATTGTGGAAGAGAGACATTTAAATTACGTAGGAATCATTTGTTTGTTAGTATAACCTTTTCCTACCACCCAAATTACATTTACCAGTAATAATTATGTTTCAAAATGTCCCTGCAAGTTGAGCATTCTTTTAAATAGAAAGACGGGGCTTGTTTCAAATTTGCACGTGTTTGTGGAAGGCAACATAATTGTGGAAGGAGAGACATTTAAATTACGTAGGAATTATTTGGTTTTTAGTATAACCTTTTCCTACCACCCAAATTACATTTACCAGTAATAATTATGTTTCAAAATGTCCCTCCAAGTTGAGCATTCTTTTAAATAGAAAGACACTAATCGCCTGTAGAGCCTCGTTATGACGGATATTTACATATCGGTTGCCACGTGTTTCTGGCAGGAGGTTTTTTACGCAATAAAAGATTGTCAATGTCTTATCACCCACATTTATTTTTTCTGATAAAACATATTAGCTGTGCAATGGGGGCAATTGTGTTCATGAGACCAACGTTTGAACTCTTGGGGAGAGGAGAAATAAGTTAACTCTGCGGTAGACATCAATTTACAGATAACGACATGGTATTCTACTACGGATCAGTGCTGCATTCGCTGGTGAGAAGTTTTAATCTACCATATAAAAGTGAAAGTATCTAGGTGCTATAAAACCTATATTTGAGCTAATAGCTCTGATGCTCGGCAGGAATAATTTAGATTAACCTAGAGTTGCCAATAGCGTTGTTGTGAGTGATGTTCAAGATTTTGTTAGATGTCGAGGAATTCGGAAAAAGATTCAAATCATCTGTAAAACTGATTTACAAGAGCGCAGATATTGAAAGAAAGTATTGTTTCCTCCGTCCATGTGAGACGGGTCTAAGATTTGATTAGAAACCTAGGTTCTTGAGTATTCACAAGATCAAATCCCTTCGAAAAATATAGTATTAGTGCTTTAATCAATATGCCTCAGTACTAGTTGTTTATTCTGTTTGTTTAAAGGAAGCATACGGAAACATGGATGAACTAATAAAAATTATTATGAAGAACATCAATGCGTTGTCTGCGGTGACTTGAAAGTTATTATAATATTGTTGGGACTTCGCCTACGATTTATTAAGTTATTCTGCTTTCTAAGTGAATGTGATAGCAGGATTCATGAATTAAACCGCGTCAAAAGAGTTTGGTCAATCAGAAATACTTTGAATTTGTTATTGTGTTTTTGTTGACTTTTTTAGACAATTAAACCAAATTACCTATCAGAACCACAATGCTGAGAATTCATTTTTCTCGCAGTCATGTTTTATCAGAGTTATTTAAATAAAAGAAATTAATAGTTATTAATAATTTGCTTTCTTGTAATTACATGAATCCACCTTTTTAAAAATGATGTGATTTCTTTTTTATAAATGTATTATTTATATTGTACAGATCAAAATCAATGTTCGTGGCTTACTGAGATTTTTGCGTGCGTTCATTTCCGGTTGCACTTCGATTGGAATGTCCATCTCGTGTTCTTTCTTGATGTTGCCTATTTGATGGTAATATTACTTTCCCGAAAACCGTAAAATGTTTTAATGTCAAATTCTAATTTCAAATATCACACGGGATAAATTTAGTTCGTTACCTACTCCACAAAAGTTGCCACACTCGTAACACCGGTGTTTCCAGGTAAGTAGTCTGTGTGAATACAGAAAATATATATTAAGAAACACGTTACACGCCAGAACTTTTTAACTGTGCTGGAGTTCCGACACTATTTCTTCAAAGGACACAGCTTTTCTGTTACGAAAGAATTCCTTTCACACCTTTTGAAGTGACGTGCGTACAGATTTTTCAACACTATTGGAAGTTTGATATCAGCTTCTGACGGGGCAAGACTTCCGCCGTGAGTCGCTCCTTGCGATAAGTACGAAGCGATAAAAATTAGGTTATTGAGTATCCTTTAAGTTTTTGTGTGGATGCACGTTTTGTAGTTAATGTCAACACAGACACATGTACCGCTCACACTATTGCCGCAGGAGTACCATAGGGTTCAGTTTTCTCTCCCTAACTATTTAACATTTTCAGTCATGACATTCCAATCGAAGGCGACTCCAGCGTTACATTATATGCTAGCGATATTGCACTATCCAATAGCGATATCATAATAGCGAAGAAAATATTCAAGACGATCTAAACAATAATATTAAAAGGACTCAGAATTGGAGAATAAAGCTAACTCATACTCAATGCCAAGCAAAGATGTTCATATTACGCCGACCGAAAAATCCCTCCGAACTTAACATAGATGGGAATCTCATCCCGTGGATCTCTTCACCGGTGAAGTACCTAGAAGTATTATTTGACAAAAGACTAACGCGGAAACCCCACATCCACGCAACTGCTAATAAAGCCTTGGGCAAAACATCAAAAATGTTCCCCTTAATTAACTCTCGATCTGCCATTAGTATAGAAAGCGCAATATTACAGTACTAATGAGATATTCAACCCACTATAACCTATGCATGTCCAGTATGTGATGGCGTAAAACTCAGTAACCTCCAAAAGTTAGTTGCATTCCAAAATAAGTTTTGAAGAAAGACCCTCAAGGCACCATGGTTTACTCCAAATTCCTAAATTCATCGCGAGCTAAATATATTGCCACTAGACGAACACATAAGTAAAATGTCCGACCATTTCTATCAAAATCTTTACTCTTCACCCTTCACTTTCAAAGTTATTTCTTAGACCAAACCTAGAAGCCTGCACAAATCTTTAAAACTTAGACGATGTTCACGAGTAGAAATCAATACTCGTTGCTATTAATGGCCTTATCCAAACTGTTATAATATAAAATGTACTATTTTCAAACTCCTCGAGAGACAGAAATGTGAGACCAAATAAATTTGTAAAAAAACGTTTTGCTAATCAGTGAAGTGTTATTCCAAACGTGTATAGTGCAATATAATATTTGACCATCAGTTCAACACAAAATGCATCCACTGGCCTTGACCAGAGCATACGCGTAGTTATATTAACTTACAACTTCCTAGGTGACGCAATGCAGTCATTGAAATGATTCAAGGCGTTGTCATTGCCAACTATACTGTTTATTTCGTTAAGAGCAGAACTTATTAGAATTAACAAAGTACGAACAGAAAATAGTTTTATATTACATAATTTTAAAACATCCTTAAGAAATGAAAGAGGAAGAATGAAAGAAAGATAGAAAGAAAGAAAGAAAGAAAGGTAAAGAAAAAAAAGAAAGAAAGGAGCGGAGTGTTAGACCGTTTAGCAATATAGTAATTTGTAAATCTAAAAAAGAAAGTGAATGAACGAAAATACATGTAAAATTTGAAACAGTAAATACGAAAGGAAAGTTGAGCCATTTCTTACCTGCTGTCTGAGAGCCACAAAAATGACTAGGCGGGCTGGGGCTTGCCTAGCAGCTTAAGAACCGGCTGTGCGGGTGGGGCGGGGAGAAATTTTATCCGTTTTAATACCTTTTTATATCCTACTTATCCAGTCTCTCTTTTCAAATTAATTACCTAGATGTTTTCTCTGAATTTAAACCAATGAACACAGGTGTCCCTCAAGGAAGTTTCCTTGGACCAATACTGTATGTAACGTATATTTCTAACTTACCAAGAACAGAATGCACTATGATAGCGACTCTGACGACACAGCAATCGTATCTGCCAACGAGGTCTCAACTCCAGCATCACAACAGGTGCAAGCGATCTGAATAATGTAGAAGAGTGGACAAATAAATGGAGAGTAACTATGGACACAGCAAAATCACATATTACCTTATCAATTCGAAAGAAACAGTGTCCAAAAACGAAACTAAACTCATCAGAACTCTCAGTAACAACTGTCTTGAGGTATCTTGGTTTACATTTAGATAGCCATTTAATCTGGAAACCTCATGACATAAAACAGGAGAAAGAATCACAAACGCAAGTAAGCAAATTATCATGGATACTTTATCGAAGATCTAAGCTCTCCTTATGCAACAAAATAAAGCAATAATCATACCAACATCGGCTTGCGGCGTTGAACTGTAGGGTACAGCTAGCAAGTCAAATTTGGAAATCCTGAGAAGATTAGAATCAAAAACTTCAGATATTTATGCAACGCACCGTGGTTTGTAACAAACAATAATGTGTATATAGACTAGAACATCTCAACTCTCTGTCAGAGACACAGCAATGCAATCCCCTTCGCAATGCTTAAAGTTGCTCAACTGTTTTAAACAGTCTGACATATATTTCATGTCTTGCGTGAAATCTGCAATATCGCACATTGTTGGCGACCATCGTCATGTAGTATACTTGGGTTTTTCTAATGTATCGGCTGAGGGTAGTGTATCCAAGATGGCATCCGGCACGACATTTTGCATCTTCCTTGGTCCTGCCGCAAGATGTCGCGTGATCGCTACCGCAACAAGCAGTGCTTCAGATCAAGCGACTCTAGCGGCAGGATTGTGAATGGCTAAAAAGTCGTGCCGAATTCCATCTTGGAGATTCTACCCTCCCTCAGCCGCAACATTACAAAAACCCAAGTATTATAATCCTGCAATTAACTAGCGTTTAAGTATAAACGACACGTAGTTATCTGCAAAATATGTATATTTTTAGTGTATGTGCGATTACTCGAGCCTATGGGCAATAGTTGTAGCTTTAGCGTAGATAGGTGTACAAAAAAGTTTGCCATTTAGCCAAATTAATATCGAGCAATGCTATTATGACAACAAGTACATTATGAAAGAATCACAACTGAAATACAGGGTATAAATATGTCATAAATTATAAATATTAGTTAATATTAATTTGGTAGTACGGAGATAATTGTGAGGAAATTTTTATTATCTTCATGAAACAATATGTAATGTAGTAGAGTGCATGCTCTGTTTTAAAGGCATAGTACTGTTGTCATAAAATCACAGTGTATTTGTCCTCGTATAATCTTAAACCATCATTTGTTACAGTTAAATTTTTAAACGCGAGTAGTCGCGAGAATTACAATTGTAATCATTTTTGAAAAATATCTTCTTTACATTATTTTACGAATAAATTTTCTTTGAGTCCAAATATAGACGAATAATCGTATCCAAAACAACGAAGTGTTACAAAATACTATTAAATTTATTAGAATGGTGAGAAATTATAAAGTATCTGAAACGGTACACAGAATGCATGTATTATGCCTTTAAACAAATATACTCAAATGCATGCATGTACACGTTTGTTTTTGGAAAGTTTGTGCTCTATATGTTTTGTGCACTTTTTATACTTTGCATTGCGATCATTAAATAAAGCAGGTTGACAAAATTGTTGAAACATCTTAAGCCTCTATTCTGAATGTGTGTCACTGTCAAAATCAGATGAACATCTCACAAATTTTCTTAATAAGGCCCATACACTGGTTAAAATTTACGCAGTACTGTCGAGTGTTCTTGTTTCGCTGACGTCCACAAAGAAATCAATGTCCCACGTAGTCCTTTGGTAACTCCGCTGACCCGTCGGAAGCTTCTCGTAAAATTTCTTACTACTGTCGGCACAGATTTGCTCTCGATTTTCTGCAAAATTTATTGCTAATTTATCCTTAGAAATAGATTTTATTACATGTGTGTTTTTTTTCTTTTTCTTTCGTGTATTGAAAAGTCAAGTAGTATATGGTTTCCTATAAGGATCACAGAATATTGAAAACGTGCACAGTATTTACACCTCCCCATAGCACGTCACACACAGTTTTTAACTCTTATTGACGTAAGTAAATAAATAAATAAATAAATAAATAAATAAATAAATAAATAAATAAATAAATAAATAAATAAATAAATAAATAAATAAATAAATAAATAAATAAATAAATAAATAAATAAATAAATAAATAAATAAATAAATAAATAAATAGATCTTCCTTGTCATTTCTGATTTCATAAAGAAAAAAGTAAATAAATAAATAAATAAATAAATAAATAAATAAATAAATAAATAAATAAATAAATAAATAAATAAATAAATAAATAAATAAATAAATAAATAAATAAATAAATAAATAAATAAATAAATAAATAAATAAATAAATAAATAAATAAATAGATCTTCCTTGTCATTTCTGATTTCATAAAGTACAATGCAAGATCATTTAGAAATCCCCATTTGATCATATTTTCTGCATTATTGTTCTTTGCATAAACATTCAAAGAATCGATTGCAGCGATAGTCTTAATGCCAGCCTAAAGTCAGAAACTGAACCAGGAGTGGTCACGTGGATTACTATTGTAAGAGAAGCTGTTTCCGGTGCTTGTTGCTGGGGAAGCAGTTATCACTTCACTCATATTCAATTCAACAGCTGGGGGTCTTCTACAAAAGGTTCTGAAAAATCCATGCCAAACGTTATTCAAGTCTCGCTGTAAACGGTGAATAAATCAAATTGGATTACAATAGTAGTCCACGCGACCACTGAAGAGTTAAGGAAAACGCTTGAACTTCCGAGATATAACACGCACATTATTTACTGGAGAATGAATGCCCTTTGAGAGACAGTGTCAACAGGGTCAACTTGTCATTTTTACGTGTGTAATATCTGCTGGTCTGTTTACGCGTTTATCTGAGTGAAGAAATGAATTTGACACACAATATTGATGTTTCCATAGACAACGTTTAATTGACGTCACAAGTTTATCTGAAAAGGGTTATTTTTAAAGACATTGAACATCAGGACACGAATATTGTTGGTTGTCGAAATTCAGGTCGTGGAAAATATATGGAAAGTATATGGAATATATATGGAAAGGCGGGAATATATTTTCAGAAAATGCCGAAGTCTATTTCTATAACACACGTAGAAATCGTATTCATCAGGTGACAGTATCAACAGCTCATTACAAAAAATTCACATACAATACATGTACATAATTTTACAACCTCGCCAGATGACATTAAACGATTAAATTCAATAGAAAAGTTTAAATCCCAAGTGAAATCATTTCTGCTGCAACTGTTTCTATACAATTAGAGACTATACTGAGCATCACAAGAAAAGTAACATTAATTTTAATAATGATACATAATGCATTATTTACCATTTGAACTGTATAAATGAGTATAAACAACCTGTAACAACAATTGTACTACAGGTTCCGGGTCAATGACCCCCATCTCGATCAGGTTTTTCGTCCAGTTTCCCTGATCCATTGAGCAAATGCTGAGATGGCCCCTGTTTTGCTTCTGGACATAAATGTAACTTCATTTTCTGTGCACGTCTTCTAGAATTCAGTGGGAAATACAATTATTCAAATTATCGTTTCCATGTTGTCGCGGCAGGAAGTAATAAGAGCCAAAATTAATTGCTTATTTATCCTTGAAAATAGAGTTTATTACATGGGAGTTTTTTTGTTTTTTTTCTCCCTTTCAAAATTCAAAATTTGTTGCTTATTTATTTTTGAAAATAGATATTTATACATGGGAGTTTTTGTTTTTTTTCTCCCTTTCAAAATTCAAAATTTAAGTAGTATAAGACTTAGTGTAGGGATCACAATTTTTGACTTTTCCCCATAGCACGTCATACGCAGTTTTTAACTGTTTTTTGACGTAAAATAAATAAATAAATAAAAAGTACATCAAAGGGACCGGAATTGGTAGCTCAGTCCATCAACTGATGGCAATGCAACGCTTCTGACCGGGAGGTCCTAGGTTGGAGAGGAAGTTATTAGGGAGGTTCTAGGTTGGAGAGGAAGTATACTGCAATACGTAACTTGTATTGCAGGTACAAAAGGTATACGCAGACAAGTATACTGAGTCAGGAGACGGCGGCAGGTTTTTCGACACCAGCTTTTCAGCTAAGACTACTTCAGTCGCTGTCTGGAGGACAATTCGAGCTGTCAGCTGCTCTGATCGGTAGTTTTCCGTGTTTTCTCCGATCAAAACCAGGCGAATGCCGCGCGCGATCCTTCCTTCCTCTTTCTTACCTTCCCGTCCCCTTGCACATACACACACAATTACACTGAAATGCACTACACTACCACATATTCTGGGAGACCGGTCGTGATCATAGGGCTAGTCCCAGCAGGGACGGTGCCCCACTGGTGTAAGAGTCCTGGTTAGGGGGAAACCCCGCTAGCCGGATCTCCCCATCCAGCGGAGGAAGATTACCACCATGTCCCGAGTAAAAACTTCGCTACACTTCCGGGACTACTGACCTAAGCTGTTGACGCGCCAGGAATCACTAACCAACAACCAAACCACATTAAGCGAAAACACCAGTTAGACCATTCTACGTTTGAATTGAAATTCGGCGATGTGACAAGTCTTGGTTTTGCAGGTGTGCTTGCCGATCCAGCGACTCCGTTTAGTACCTCCTGCTGCCGCCAGGAGGTGCCTTTCCAGCGGTGCCAACGAGATAGTGCTTGTAAACCCTGTGCCACCTTCCAGGTAGCGTGGTGCTCGTAAACATATGAGTTAACGTTTAGTGCCGCTGATTTGTTTTATTTAATTATTTTTGCAGACATGTATACTGCCATATAACAAATACCTTTTATAATTTAAATTTTATATTATTTGCATTTTCTCCAAAATGCTGGACACTAAATTTAAAAACCATTATTATAAATGATCACTTATATATGTCTTAAACTATTTCTTTATAGTAAAAAATGATATATTAGACGATCTATTAAGATTATTTTTAAAACATTTTATTCTGTCTTAGATATATGATGTATCACTATTTAAGTGAACTAAAAACGTTTTGAACTTGTTAGATTCATCTTCTTGAAGAATGAATCGAGCATTTACTACCTTTTTTATTCTACAAAGTTTTGTTTCTTGAAACTTTCAGGAATGACAGGAAGGGCTTGTTTTCTTCAAAATTCAAAAATTTCAGACTTTAAAAACATAATACTAAGCAATCAAACTGTGCATTCCAGTCAGTCCCTTTAAAATTATATTAAAACAATCTTAATGGTTAATGTCTCACATTGCAACCCTAGATTAATAATAATAATATGAATAATAATAGTAATAACAATAATAATAATAATAATAATAATAATAATAATAATAATAATAATAATAATATGATAATGGTATTTCCCCTTTTTTCATCATTTACTGTTCATGAGGAATATAAAGCTTGATTAGGTGAAACCTTTGTCAACTCAATCATTAATGGTATTCCATATTAAATGTATGAGTATATGTAGGAGAAGAACATAGCCGCAGGATCATAGTTGATAGAAATAATTTCACCGTTTGTGCAGTTTCTCATGCTATCCCAGGAAACATGATGGGAGTTAGAGTCGCCTACTTTGTCAAATTTCTCATATGTGGAATCTTCATTAATAAAGGAAACCCATACGGAGTTGTTAAAATCAGGTATTGGTGATCTGTAGCAAGTTCACAACCACCAACAGAGATGCATCACCAAGACAAACTTCTACTGCTCCAACTGCTAAGGATTTGTTATTGAATTTCAAATCAACATAACTAGAGACTAATAGTTTCCTAACGAGGATGGGTCTTTCTAACCCTTGTTTATTTAATCTATCAAATCTAGTGTAATTAAAATCTTTAAAAAATTGAGGTGTGTTATTAGGTGTTTTATAGAGCATTTTGATTCTATTATTGCACATTCACTAAAAGTCGTTTCGCAAGATTTTCTCAGGACTCCGGAGAGTACAGCTTGTTTAGAGATATTGTTTGATTCTTTCTGTCGTGCACATCAACTGCTATAGTTATTAGTCCCTTTAGTGCAGTTAATGCTTTCTACACCAAGAGATACAGTGATCTCTCTCTACCGAATGGTGAGTTTTTGTGCAGACCCACACGTCTGGGTCCAGGGCAATTAGGTATCATCTGATTTACCGTCCCACCCTGGACGAGCTCAAAGTCTCGATTAGTCTTCCGGTACGTGTGGTAGTGTAGAGCCTGTAAGTGTAAGTCTGTAAGTGGCAGAGCGTTTCAACTCACATCAAACTTGGTGGAGACCATTACAGTGACGCGCTCTCCTGTAGCACCATCTTACACTAAAACATAAACTGCTGCCAACGACACTTTGACGTGCGTGGCTGCTGCTTGGATTCGCGGAACGCAAGGAGGCGCCAATACTACTAAATATAGCTTCAATGTTCTATCTATCTTCGGCGGTTTCTTAAAAGTATTTATTATTAAGAATTCGACATTTATAAAACTCTTATCGTATTCCCTACAAATTACATTACCCCTTTTCTTATGTGGAATTTGGTGCAACTAACTTGCAACTGTACTCAGCAATACTAGCGCCTCCTATTGTAGCACCCGCTAGCTTTGTCCCCGATTTGGATTGAGAGTTCAAAGGTCCTGGTAAAGGAACGGAAAGGTAGGACAAGGAAGAAGAAGAAGGAATGATCACGTGCGGTCCGCGACCTGTCAATTCGGCCAAGTACCCACAAAAATATCCTAATGCTCATATCTCATTATCTCTTCGGCATTTGAGGAGTGAATATGGGCTACCAAGGCTAATTTTGTGCTCCTGAATAGAGAAGGATCTTTTGCGTAGGTTCGGCGAAATGAACGCGAAGGCTACACTCACTTTTCACCCATGTAATCTTTTATTTTCTCAACTCTACTTGACCATTGCAGATGCTACTACGGCTCATTTGTTGCACGTGCGTGTAGTGGGGTCTTTTGTGCAGGTTCGGGGAGATGATCGCCAAGGCAACGCCACATTTCCTGGGCGACGAAGGGCTTTCTCGCTGCTTGCCCCCTTGTACGACAGGAGAAAGGGCCAGGGCGTTTCAGGCCACGGCGAGGAAGAGCCTGGACAGTGGATTGGGGGTCCTAGCAGAGGATCGCAGAGGGAATGTCGTGGGGGGTATTTTCTCCTATCCTTTGCATCGAGAAGATATCATCGGTGTGAATATACACTCTATAGGTAAGTTCCCCCAGGTTCCATATCTACAGAAACCCTGTACAAAGACGAAAAAAAATCATTAATGGTAAATTAATGTCCGTCAGCATGTCAGTCCGTCTATTGATTCGTCTGTTAGTCCGTCTGTCGGTCCATCTGTTCGTCCGTCTACTTGCCAGTCCATCTGACCGTTCCTCTGTCATCTCGTCAGTTCGTCTTTCTGTCATCTGTGCATTGGTCTGTTCGTCTAACCATTCGTGTGTCTCTTCCTCTGTCCGTTCATCTCTCCGTCTGTCCGAATGTTCGTCCGTCTGGCCATCTGCCTTGTCGTTAGTCTGACCGTCCTAGCCGGCCGTCTGACTGGTATTCTGGCTGTTTCCCTGTCCGTTTGTCCGTCCGACTGCCGTCCCTCTGATTGTATATATTTGGGAATAAACCGTAAATACGATTTTAAGAAAAATGACTTTTCCTCGACTCTTTGCGGTAATTTTTTAATATTTTAAAAACATGGTGTCAATTTATTGTGTATTTTTGCCCTTCAGTACAATAAACGCTGTTAATAGGGTGCACGTCTCATTTCCCTTTAATTCACAGAATTTTCAAAATTTGCAAATGTCAATTTTTCCGGTGAGAATAGTTTTTGGTCATGACAGTTCGTTTTTTTTTTAAATTATTTAAGGTCACCTTATAAACAGCTAGGTCATTGGCGACCACAGTTACAAAAATACAGTATTTACAAATTCACATACTAGTTACACATTTTCATGAGATACACATACACAAATCCTAAATCTAGATGTTATACATAGGGCACACAATGTATAGTCACTAGATAAATACTATTTAGCATATTAAATTTGGTGGGGAGTTCTATAAATTTTTTGACCGGGTTTAGAATTGAATATACAGTAGAGATTATCATTGATGGTAAGGTTTGTTCTCACAGTAGCCATCACGTGGCAATCAACTATAATATGCTTTGTGGAAACTTGGAGTTCGCAATTTGGGCAAGGATCAGGAGTAACCTTTTTAATTAGGTAGCTGTGACTGAGTTTAAAATGTCCTATACGGAGTCTGGTTATAACCACTTGATGTCTTCTGCTAAGCCTAATGGAAGTGATGGGAGATTACTCGATATTCTTCCTAACTGCTTGTAATTTGAAAGGCAACATTTTCCAGTTCCGGTCTCAAAGCTTCTTAACTGCAAGTAAGAGGTAGTTTTTAAAGCCGGGGAGTGTGCCGCCAGCTTCAGTATCAATTTCGGGGAGAGAGATTGCTGCCTTCGCAGCAGCATCCGCTTCTTCATTGCCCTGGATGCCTATATGAGAAGAAAGCAAAGCCATTGTCACGCGATATCCTTTAAGGAAGGAGTGATAAAGCTTTTCTTGGATTTCTTGGACCAGTGGATTTAAGGAATGTCGGTTTCGAATGGAGGATAGAACTGCTAGTTAGTAAGAAAAAATAACAATATCTGGGTTACATGGTCTTAGGATCAATAGCTTTGATAATAGCCCAAACTTCACATGAGAATATGGAATAGAAATCCGGGAGGTGATAGAGATTCGTAAGGGGCGGGATAATGGAAATAACAGCTCCACTAGATCTTGGATCCATCCGTGAAAAATTGGCTATGATTAGCAAATTTGTGCTGGAACTCCAAGATTAATTGCTTAATGATATGTTTTGGGGTATCACGATTTGTAAATTTGGTAGCTTTCTTATCGATTGACAAAGAGAAATGTTCCCAAGGGGGAAGAGAGTTGAGTTTCCTCTTCATGATATCATGAGACTCAATGCCAATTTCATCCCGGTTCTTAGCATGTCTAATACTTAGCGGTTTAGGATAGTTAGGATGATTTGCATAGTGGAGGGACTTGGAGAGGTTACAGAGCTAATTAAGTGTGGGATTAGGGGGACAGCAATGAGTCGAATAAGCAAATTTTAAGCACAGGAACTTTCTACGGAGGTCTAAAGGAAGGAGGCCCGCTTCAACTAGTAGGCTAGTACATGGGCTGGTCCTGAAGGCACCCAAACTTAGGCGGCATGCAGAGTTGATTATAGGGTCTAAAGTTTTTAGTAAGCGGTTGCTGGCTGAACTATAAGCTACTACTCCATAATCTAACATTGGTTGTATCAACGACTTGTAACAATTGATTAGGGAAATGGCGTCTGATCCCCACTTGTGTGAAGATAACATATTGATTATGTTGAGTCTAGAACAATCAGCTTTGTGGGTAGAAATGTGTAATTTCCACGAATGCTTATGGTCGAATGTTAAACCTAAAATTTTGCTGGTAATTGTTCTTCTTAGATTATGGTCTTCAATTTTCAAGACTACTGAAGACGAGTTCAAAACTTTCCGAGATCTCGATAAAACCATAAATTCTGATTTCGTTTTTGACAAGATAAATCCTGACGACTTGCACCATTCGTTAATTGTATTGAGGGATTCGTGCATAATAGTTGTGATTAGATTAATAACTTTGCAGCTACAGAGGAGGGTGATATCATCAGCAAACAGAAATATTTTCACTGGGGTTTCTACAATATTACTCACTTCATTTATGGCAATGAGAAATAATATCACACTTAACACTGATCCTTGAAGAAGGCCACTTGACATCTCAACGTGCTGTGAGTCTTATCTTGAATACGGATCTGGAGAAATATGTGTTCAATGAAGTTCTTTATGAAAGAAAACATATTCCCTTTGATTGGCAATATAGAAGTGATAGACAGAAGTCTGGATAATTGAACCATTTCGTAGGCCTTCTCGAGATCAAGCGAAACGACCATCGCCTGGTGGTGCATGCTAAGGGCATCACAGATTTCTGAATCAATTCCGACTAAGTGGTCATTGGTGGAGAGAAAAGTTGAGAATCCACTTTGCAAAGGAGACAAGAGGCTTTTCGATTCTAGAAACCATCAAGAAGCTTACAAACATTGCACGTTAAAGATATGGGGCGATAACTAGATGGATTGCATCTGTCCTTATTAGGCTTAAGAATAGATATAACTATAGCTTCTTTCCATTGGTCCGGAAAAGTCTGAGTTGACCATATAAGATTATATATCTGAAGAAGGTGTTCCAGGGCATTCACTGGTAGGTTTTTAAGAAAACTGTTGGGGACGTTGTCAGGGCCCGGAGCCGAGTTGTTACTTTTTTTCAACATATACAGAAGTTCGTCCAAGTTGAATATTCTGTTATAATGGTCATCGTTGGAACCTACCAACGAAGAAATAAGGTCTTGAGACATAAGAAATTTCGTTTCAAGAGTATTAAAACGCTCGGGATCATAGTTGCAGTTGCTGGAATTCTTAGCAAAGGATACAGCAAGTAAATTGCTGATGTCTTGAGGTTGTATTTATTACCGTTTAAGTCCATTACCATGAATGGCGTGGAGTTCATCGGTGCGCCACTAACGGACTTGATTTTTTGCCATAACAAAGAGGAGGGGGTTTGTATAGTCATTGAAGATGTAAAATTATTCCAGGATTGAAGTCTTGTTGTTTTTAATAATAAGCGGGCTTTGGCTCTAGATTTCCTAAAGAGGATTCCGTTTTCAATTGTTTTATTCTTCTTGTATTTTCTGAAATATCTTTTCTTTTCCTTGATGGCCGCAGTACATTCCTCATTCCACCAAGGAACCTGGTATTTCCTTATTCTTCCAGAACTTAGAGGGATGGATGAACTAGCCGCTAATGTCAACATATTAGTGAAGTCCTGAACTGTTTTGTTTATATGAGGAGGAGGAGACGAGTCCGGTTTAGGAAGGTTGTCGACATTATTATTTACGGTGTGCTGGTATTGTAACCAATTAGCACGGTTAATCAACCATTTAGGGTGGTTTTTGAGATTCTTCGCCAATTGTCCGTGGGAGAAAATGATGGAGATGGGGTAATGGTCACTGTTATAAAGTTGAACAAAAGTGCACCAAGCACATTTAGTAGCAATGTTACTAGTCACCAGACTTAAATATATTGCACTCTCAGTACCATTGCTTGCGTTAAATCTTGTAGCACTTCCATTGTTCAAGAGTATTAGGTCATCATATTTATCGAGCCATTCTTCTATAGATTTGCCCCTTGTGTCAGTTATTTGAGCGCCCCACATGGTGTTATGGCTATTTAAATCACCCACTATAATAAATGGTTTAGGAAGTTGTATTATGATATTGTCAATTACGAGAATACTCAACATTTGGCTTTGGAGAATTTTTAAGAAAGGCATTCGGGGATAGAAGCCATTTCAATTCCAATGAATAATATTCATGAGAAAATACAGAAAAGTATATGGGTGTAGTATTACAATGTAGACGCTTGAATGAGAAGCATTAAGAAGGGTTTTCTAACTTAAGCAAGGTTGGCAAGAAGGGAGAGAGGGTTGGATCACTGTTCTTCTGAATACTGTTCCTTAGTCTTAACTTTTTCATTCATATCTGCATCAAGTTTTTTGATAATTCTCGAGCACCTATTTTTCACAGCACGGTTTGATAAGGTTTAGTGTACAGCTTTTAACATTGCTACAAAAGCTTCAAAATCATCTGTGAATTCTCTGGCAATTTTTACAATACAGTTATTACCCTTCGTTCTGTCAAAGAAACTTTGCAGTTGAAGCAAATTTAGTGGGTCATGAACATTAGAAGATTCTAAGATAGTTTTTGTATTGGACCATGACTGAACGTCAAAATTTTCAGAAGAGGTTTATGCTTTTTTCTTAATTTTGGAGAATTGTTTCTTTTTTTTTAATTGGTTTATTTAAGGTCGTATCAACATCTTAGGTCATTAGCGGCCACTATTGCTGTTAACAGTATGGTAACTATGTGGATGAACCGATATGGTGATGATAAGGGGTGAAAGGACGAACACAATTACAACCATGCCCGAGGCGGGACTCGAACCCGCGACCCTTCGGTCCGAGATAACTACGACACTACTGCCTTAGCGATCTCGGCCACCGGGCCAGCATTGTTTTTTATTGTTTCCTTTATTTTCAGTAGTTTTATCATCCATGTCAGAGTTTTCCGAGTCGGTGTCTGGGAGTTCATTCTCGCTATCTGATTGGTTGCAAATCAGTTCTGTATTCGAGCTTACAGTAGATAACGGTCTCTTTAATCTGACGGGGTTGCGCGAAAGGTCAACGTCCATTGAGTTTTCGACCATTGAGTCGCGTCCTGACCGCCCAGGCGGTCCGTCCGCTTCAGGCGAAATCACCTTGTGCGTACGTTTACTGACTAGGTGATTGTCAGTTTTATGTAAAACGTGGTAGAAGTGGAGTTATTACGTGAAGTGATATTGGTTAACTAAGTGAAAAGTTTTTTTTTTTTTTTTTTTGTGACCACTATGGAGCCCTCAGAAGTTCATCAATCTTCAGGAGACCAGAACAGTAAGACCAACAGAATTAATTTTACTATGCAATCTATGTTTCCCAAGAAAGAAAATGCTGTAATCATAGACTCGGCAAGTAGTGCACCAATAGTAGAATTTATTTAAAAATTATCAACTAAAGTTAATTCCTCTCACATTAAGTTTGCTTCTAAAATTTCGAACAAGAGACTGTGTGTGTACCTATCCAGCAATGAAATCGCAGATGACCTAGTGTACAACCATAAGAACATTGTTGTCTAATCAAGTTTTCCCCATAAGACCACTTATATCTAGGAACAAAAGAATTATTCTTTCAAATGTGTGCCCAAGTATTCCACATGAAGTGATTGAAGAAAAAATATTAACATTCGGTGTCAAAACTGTAGTACCTTCCTTCGTGCTGGTTTCAATAACCCAAACTTGAGTCACATTCTCAGTTTTCGTGGCCAAACATTCGTGTCACCAGTGTCGATGAACGTAAATTATCTGAATCATTTCAGGTGTTTATCGATAATGTCCCGCATTGGATATATGTAACCCCTGATGTTCCAATTTGTTTTTGTGTAAGAATCAAGGTCACATAGCTAAAAACTGCCCAAATCCATGTAACTCCCAATTAACTAATACCCTACCTCTCCCTACAGAAATAGATATTACAGAAGCAACTAATGAGATTTTTGATAATTCTAATAATGTTTCTCCCAAAGCATTTGAATGTATGCTTCCTGAAAGCGATAAGGTGAACCACAGTTCTAACCTTAACCTCGCCCTTGACAGCTTCCCCCCTCTGCCAACCACCCCCACTCTTGAGCCGGCCGCGAGCAACCAAGTTACTTCAAAAGAAAACTCAATGATCGTTGACAGTTCGGTTTTGTGTAGTCCATACTACAGCGAAAAGGGCCACTTGTAACACCACTATTTAAATTTGGGCTGATCTGTTGTGTACCGTTACTGCAATTCTGCCAATGGATATTGGTTTTGAAGGAAAGTAATATCATGTGCATTGTGAGAGCTGCAACCATGACGACGATGTCAATTTACTTTGAGTTATTGCAATCAAACCAAATAGACTGTAGAAAATTTGAGATTCAAATGTGCAAAGAGTTCAGTATAATGAGTAAAACGTTTACATGTATTCTGAAGCGTCGTTGCATAAGCATCTTATATAACCGTTTGTGAATATTGATAACAGAATGTTCAAAGAACGTACAATGTCTATTTGATTTAAGATAAATAAAAGACGGTTTTTTATCCCTCTCTACTGAAGTTAATACAATATGCTAACAAAACTCTAGTGAAAATATCAATATACGTTTTCTATAGCAACATAATAAACGACCTTTTCTCTTGCAATAAATCGTTCATAAATGGGAATTTTACGTAACAAATTATAACGTATTAGGATTTTACGGCATATATGATTGCGTCATTACATATTCAGCTAATCGCAGCGAGAGAACTGGGGGAGTGAACGATAAATGAAACAGCTGAAACGTCGCGCAACAAAACGTGTTTCGTTTGATTCTCGTATAAACTTATAATGTTTTTACAAAAATAGGATATGCAACTTGTTAATAATGGTTCTTTATTTCATTCCGTACAAATTTTGAAAACTCGCTCGTTTCTAAAACCTGTACGCGTGCAATAAAGCTTAATATTATAAAACTAATTGCATCAACTACTATTTTCAAAACGATGATGAAAAGTATTCAAAATATTCTTGGATCTGACAGCACATGTTCAACTAATTATTCCCAAAGATTGTCTACTCCATTTTGCGATTTTCTGTTTCACAGGAGCTGATATTGATGACCTACAAGAAAGGCATATCTTGCGTTTCTTGAGTTTAACCCATCAGCGACTGGACCTGTTCTCAGTGCTAGGAATTTCGGAGATAGTGGACTTCTCGTTGATGTTCGTTGAGAAAACGTAAAGAGAACAAGGTAACGCAAGATATTAAAATCGCTTACAAATTAATAGTAAGATAATTCATAAAGTGAAAAGTGGATTATCATTATAAAAGAATAGATATTAAAATTATTACTCAAAAATGTCAAAAAACTCTTAAAAACATATTCAAGTGGTGTAACCATTAAAACCTAACAGTAGAGCATTAGATACCATCTACCGTACTCATTAAAATTTTAATATATCTAATTGTGAAAAATTAAAATGGAAATAAAGAACACTTCACAATAAAATCCACTTAAACCACGAAGCCTTCCCTTTAAGCTCGATAAAAACTCAAGAATTCTTCATGATACTTATTAACGTTTTGCATACGTTAGTAAGTCAGTTTGACAAAGAAATACAGATTCGTAAATAAATAGGCAAGACAATGGTAATATTTGAAGCACAATGAAGACACGCTCGCAGGAATCAAGTGGATGAAATTTTTTCATTTTTAGAATAATATTTTCTGCAAGGTATGAGTACAATAATATGACCTTCCCTAGTATACTATGCCTTATCACGGGTTAGGAATGTACATTTGAAAAACACACGCAACGAGCTACATGAAAACTGGCATAATTTCAAAAAAATCTGAATGCGTAATCTAACGAACTTAATATAGTGTCTAATTTTGTTATATGCATATTGTTATATAACATTGGAGAAAGAGGCTTTTAAGCCATTTGGCAACATTGTATAAATTACCCGAACACATTTAAAACTATACATCACCATTGTCATTATTTGATTCTTTTTGAAGTATATTTTATTTACTACTGATAAAATATGGCCCTTGTAAATAAACAAGTGATGTTACAGAATAGCTTGTAATTTCTCATACTAGTTACATACTAGTCTCATACTAGTTTTTAAATATCTTTGGTCTGATCTGGTTTCCCGGTCTTCAACCATCCCCTTTTTAGCTGCCGGCTATCTCCACTCAAAGTACATTTTAAAAAAATCCCTACTTTTTTGGTTTGTAATGATAGAATGGAAGTATTATCTAACGAAGAAATACAGATGATAAAAACCTGATCCTAATTGAAAATTTGCTTTGAAAAATTTGGAGCCGTTTTTAAGAAAATATTTTTTTAATTATTTATTTTAGTTCACTCTAAAAGCAGCTAAGGTCATTAGCGACCACTATTGATTTATGCAAGAGATACATTTTACAAATGAAAGTCAACAGAACTATACTAATCATATAATCAGTGTAGAACAGTACAGAACAGGACAATACAGTACAGAAGTATAGAAAATTTACAATTATTTAAGTCATAGTATTAACACTAGAAATCTAAGATAATTTAAAATTGACTTGCAACATTCAGTTGAATTAAATATTTCATAAGTTTCGTTTTTGATGCAAAGAGAGTTTCTAAGATTTTGAAGACTTAAACATTGAAGTATAATGTGAGATGTTGATAACATTCCTTCACATTTTGGACAGGTGGCTGCGTCGGTTTTTCTTTTAGATGAGAGTGGGCGAGGGAAAAATGTCCATTTCTTAATTTTGTAATAATTTGTTATTTTCTTATGAATGTAATGTTTGAGATATTTGAATCGGTTACAGATTTTCGTACATCACGGGGTTTGGATGTTGAAGTTTTCCACTGGTGACACCATATTTTAATAATACACTTTTAAAATGTTTATATTATAAATTAAAGGACTTTTGATATACTGATCAATTTTCATTTAGAGGTGCTACAGAAGGGCATAGACTATCTCGTAACAAATTTTACTAATTTCCGTGTTCTGGTTTGGCTTTAAGGTCTTGCTCCATTCTGTAACCAGCTGCCGTCTATCGTCGCCCATACATACTTTTTGACAATTTCTCAACTTTTTGCTTTCCTAGTAGTACATACGAATCATTCATATTACTACAAGTATATTCAAAAAGAGTAAAAACTTTACGTCATATCAAACAGTGCAATTAGCACTATCTATTGGAAAAATATCATGAAAAACTTTGGAGCCATATTTTAAGAAAATGATGGAGAAGTTTTCATTGAAAAATTCGTAGTCGTTTTTACGTTTATCTCTTTTTCACAGGAATTTCATGAGTTTGAAAAAATTTCATTTAAAGACATTTGCAGCACATCCTCACAAACATGTATCTCACAAATATAATAATGCATACAAATTGATGGAAATGTCAATATTAACGATGTGAAAGGTATTTCAAAAAATACATTTGTTTATTTTTTGATAAAACATATGAATAGACAAAAATGAACTTTACGTCATATCAAACAGTGCAATTAGCACTATCTATTGAAAAAATATGAAAAACTTTGGAGCCATATTTTAAGAAAATGTCGTTTGAGCGTTTCTGAAAATGCAGAATTTTGAGCTCATTCTTACAGAAAACTGTTGAGTTTTCGAGAAATCTTATTTGACATTATTTAAAGCACATGTACTCATAAATCTAATAGTGTGAGTAAATTTCCTCTAATGTAATAATGTAAATTTCCTCTAAATAATACTGACGTGAGAAACAAGTCAAAAATTATTTTTAAAATTTTTGGAAAAAAAAAAATTTGGATCATAGTATAGGGTTCGTTTGGCACAAACATTATTCAAAATTTAAGAAAACAATTTGGAGCTTTTTTGAAGAAATCTTGATTTTTGTATTTTCTTAAAATTGCAAATATTGCACGCACTATTGCAAGAAAGCTACTAAAATTTCCAAAAATAATCTACATGACTTTATTGAATGAACTATTTATTGACAACAAATTTCATTTGAAGGAAAATTTTCTTTCTTCAATTTTGTAGTTGTAAGAAGACGCCGAAAAGAATTCAGACATTTGCAATTTTCGAAAATTTAGAGTTAAACGCAAAAATCAGTCATGTACTACCTTTATAAGTGAATATTTCTCTGCACTGACCAGAAATTTAAAAAAAATTGGAGCAATTTTTGAGAAAATTTTGAAAAATGTCTGACGGGCTTCATGTAAAGAACCTCACATTTTAAAGAATGTTTTTAAAAATCTCAAAGCTTCAACTAGATCCAGATGGACCGGAGTTTCTTTAATTTATAAAAGATCATACTGTGATCAGACAGACAGGCAGACGGACGGATGGACGTTATGCTTCCAATTGTTTTTTGGTTATCAAGGACCCACAAAACAAGAATTCTGGCTACCTCACGTGTTAGGGGATTCTTTTCTCTGAATTTAGCATCTGGTTTTCTGCACTTTTTCGTCATCAGAGCCCAGTAATATTCCCCCCCCGTAAATACACTTTTTTCGCGCATCATTAGATACCTTTCCCTGTACTTCGTTTATTTCTTCGAACATACGTACGTATACGAGAAAGTAAAAACGGTTTAATTCGAGATCTACGGTCGGAGAGCAGGTTTGCCATGGCGGAATCGAGTGACGATGTCTCGGGATGAGGGGTGGCTTTTCTATATCAAAATACTTTTCCTAGTCAAGAAGTCTTTCTCGAGGGGGTCTTGGAAAACTTGATCGTGACTGATGTATTCCTTTTTTAGAATGACTATTGATGTATTGATTTGAGAAGATATTTGTAGAAGGAAGTCTTGAGTATGCATATTTTAGGTATAATAGTTTATTTCTCATGTTTAATGGCATTAGTTTAGCTTCCAACACAAGACTATTGCAGGGGCTAGATATAAAAGCTCGAGGCTTAGACGACATGCTTGAAAAGAAGATAAAAATTTTAGAAAATGTTGTTTGAGTTTTTCATGTACAGAATGTTAATGCAAAACCTATTTTTGGTGAACAAATTGCTTTAGAGGGGACAAGCTCTATATTTAATCTTGTAATTCAAGGAAGACTCTAAAGATGCAACCTTTTGTAATTTGGGTAATTAATGAAAATTTTTAAAAACGGCAGTGCTTTCAGTGTAGTCAGATCAATATTCTCTAAAATGTGGTGTAATCAGAATCTTAGTTTTGTGCGTTCATTATACGAAAAGGGGCAGTTCCCATTTTCATTAAAATTACTGATATTTTTTAAAATTAAAATAGTTCAAAATTTTTTCCGCGCCATCCTAAAACTATAGTATTGAAGATAGAGATTTTTTCGTCAATAAAATCTGTTTCTTAAACACAGATATTGAAATAAGGTCATGTTCAAATTTTCAAAACGATGAGTTTTTTCGAGTAATTTTGGGCACAATATACTGTTTTAAAAAATCTAAAAAAAACATTCAAATTTTTTTCTTTAAATTTTCTCCAAAAAATGTAATAAGTGATGTTTTTGAGGCGATATAGAGAGAAGCCGTCTCCTTTCTCATTGACATCACCCAGTGCAGTGATTCTACGCGCCATCTTAGCCGAAGACAGAGAGAGACAACGAGAAAGACAGAAAGAAAGGAACAGAAAGAGTCTGAGAAATAAAGAGAGACAGAGCGGCAGAGAGAGACAGAGCGGCAGAGAGAGACAGAGCGGCAGAGAGAGACAGAGCGGCAGAGAGAGACAGAGCGGCAGAGAGAGACAGAGCGGCAGAGAGAGACAGAGCGAAAGAGAGAGAGACAGGGCGAGAGAGACAGTGCGAGAGAGACAGGGGGGGACAGGGGAGAGAGACAGGGCACGAGGGGGCCCTGAGAGACAGAGGGAGAGAGAGAAAGAGCTAGACAGAGAAACAAGAAAAGGCAGAGAGAGACTGGGAGACAAACAGAAAGGCAAAGAGACAGCGAGACAGATCGAGAGAGAGAGAGAGAGAGAGAGAGAGAGAGAGAGAGAGAGAGAGGAGGGACGGGCGGACGGGCGGACGGGCGGACGGGCGGACGGGCGGACGGGCGGACGGGCGGACGGCGGACGGGCGGACGGGCGGACGGGCGGACGGGCGGACGGGCGGACGGGCGGACGGGCGGACGGGCGGACGGGCGGACGGGCGGACGGGCGGACGGGCGGACGGGCGGACGGGCGGACGGGCGGACGGGCGGACGGGCGGACGGGCGGACGGGCGGACGGGCGGACGGGCGGACGGGCGGACGGGCGGACGGGCGAACTCTCGTGGTCCCACGCCAAGAACATTCATTGGTTTGTGATGACATCTATCGAACAGGTCACAAACCAATTAGCTGTAAGTCAGTTTCTAAGTACGTTCAAGCCTTATCTCCGCCATTTATTGATTTTCAGCCATGCTTATTCTTCTTTTCCTGCTCTCTACTTTTACTAATTACAAAATATGAAAACTTGGTTTGACAAGAAAGGATCATCAATTTGACCGCTGTAAAAATGTTGGTCAATATGGCCCCGGAGGATGTGGATCATTTCATTTCAGTTAACTTTACTGTGTGGATATGTATGCTGAGTGTGAAAGTCGCCCAGGATAAACATTGAGCCGGAAGGAGGAAATGAAAAAATTATCAATTGTTTCCTTTTGTTTTCAGGTTTGGCCACACAACTAGCGTTTGCTACTGTGAATCAGGCAGCTGAAAGAGGATTCCTGGCCGGGAAAGGGGACTGCACGCCCTTGGTTTCCGCTCGACTCTCTAGCAACGTGTTAACAGAAATTTGCTCCGTGCCGTTCACGGAGTACACATCCAACGGTGAAGTTATTTTCGCCAACGCTACTCCCCCTGATGACGTCATCAGAGTGCTTGCTGCTCGCTTACAGATAAAGGAGCCGTTTACTGTTTCTTTGACTGAATACGAAGTAAACGAATCTCGAGACAGCTCGCGAAATATTTAGCGAACTCTAAAAATATTTAAAAGCAATATAATAGATTGGAACGAACATTAGCTCATTGTGCTGATTGTACAAACAATAAAAGTTGCTTCACAGTGGCACTGAATTTTAAACTCTTTTGACATTCCGTGCCGCAGGAGGTGCCCCAAGAAATGTTATAAAACGTTCAGAAACATCTCTTTCTGTAGATTACTAAATATACAGTATTCAGGTATTCTTAGGGTCTTGAAAATCCTATTTTATGGATTAGGGACGAATTGCTTCAATGTTATACGGTTGCAATGGGTGATGAAGGATAACGGACGATGTAGAATAACTTTCGCTGTAGGATAACGGACGATGCAGGATAACGAACGGTGCAGAAGAATGGGCGATAAAGGGCGATGTCAGACGATTCAAAATGGAGCGATGTCGTGCGAGCAGCATTATTCCTGTTTTGTGATCGAATCATAATTTGCGAACATTAGTTCATGGTATAATAAGGGAAAATAGGTTGATATTAGAAAATTTGTGCACTCTCGTTTTAAAACACTACCGATCTTCTGCGCACGTGCAATTAAAGTTTCGCCCCACTTTAGTGTTTCTCCGCATGCACAGAAAATCGATAGTCGGTCTCCTTAGGCGGGTTCTAGAGAGACGGCGAAAGGTTTTCAAGTACTTTAATTTTTCTCAACTTGCTATCCAGCGCCGCAGTCTCTTTTAAGAGACGTAGCGTTGTTACAGAGGCAGCAATCCTCAAAAGCGGGATCTACCCTGCTGGTACTCGCAGCCACAGTTACGGTAGCTGTCTTCACACGGGTAGCATTCCGCATAATCGTGATCTGGCTTGCCACGCCTCACAGTTCCGATTAGAGTGGCTGGCTTTACACAAGTGGCAATCCCCATAAGCGTGAACTGCCCTGCAGCGCCTTGCAGCTCCCGTTACGTTGGCTGCCTTCACACGGGTAGCAATCCCCATAATCGGTATATGGCCTGCCAGCCTTACAGCTCCCATTACAGAGGCTGGCTTTGCACAAGTAGCCTTCCCCATAAGCGTGAACTGCCCTGCAGCGCCTCGCAGCTACCATTACGGTGACTGCCTATACATGGGTAGCAATTCGCCGAATCGTGTTCTTCCTTTACGCGCTTCGGTGCTTCTGTTGCGGTGCCTACTTTCACCTGGGTAGCAATGCCTATAAGCCGTGTTATAGGCTGTCGCGCGTTCACTAATTTAAATGCCCCAACTCTTTGAAATCACTATTCCCTTCTCCTCGAAGGAGGGAGGATTGTGACCTCATAGCCTGTCACTTTCTGGTAGAGAATTACAGACGAATACCTACACCATTAACTTCTCCTGTCACGTCAACATCTGGACGCTGTGAATAGTCGATGCTAACCCAAGTAATGCCGAGAAATGCCCGGCAACACAGTAGGTCCCTGACGCGTTGAAAGTTGAGTGATATTGGGCAAAAGACGTTCATCGGAACATTCCGGATCCCACATATAGAAATCCAGTCGGGGACCACATTCTGGTTGGTTTCCTAGGTTCTGGAAGTACTCACAACGATAGCTTCAAGGTGGAGGCTGTGAGGACACTGGAAGGCGCCCCGGGCCGTTCGGGCCCGATTGGCTTCGTCGGCAATCCACTACATACCTTTCCCTTAATTGGGGTGAATAGTTCTCTAGTAATGTGTAAGGGCGAGGTAGGCGCACGGAATCCACTACATGCCATTCCCTTAATTGGGGAGAACTGTTCTCTAGTAATGTGTAAGCGCGAGGTAGGCGCACGCAATCCACTACATACCATTCTTTAAATGGGTGAATTGTTCTCTAGTAATGTGTAAGCGCGAGGTAGGCGCACGCAATCCACTACATACATTCACTTAAATGGGGTGAATTGTTCTCACGAATCCACTACATCCATTCCCTTAAATGGGGAATGTTCTCTAGTAATGTGTAAGCGCGAGGTAGACGCACGCAATCCACTACATACCATTCCCTTAATTGGGGTGAATGTTCTCTAGTAATGTTAATGTGTGTAGGCGCACGCAATCCACTACATACCATTCACTTAAATGGGTGAATTGTTCTCTAGTAATGTGTAAGGGCGAGGTAGGCGCACGCAATCCACTACATACCATTCACTTAAATGGGGTGAATTGTTCTCTAGTAATGTGTAAGCGCGAGGTAGACGCACGCAATCCACTACATACCTTTCCCTTAATTGGGGTGAGCTGTTCTCTAGTAATGTGTAAGCGCAGGTAGGCCGCAATCCACTACATACCATTCTCTTAAATGGCGTGAATTGTTCTCTAGTAATGTTAAGCGCAGGTAGGCGCACGCAATCCCCTACATACCACTCCTTTAAATGGGGTGAATTGTTCTCTAGTAATGTGTAAGCGCGAGGTAGGCGCACGCAATCCACTACATACCATTCACTTAAATGGGGTGAATTGTTCTCTAGTAATGTGTAAGCGCGAGGTAGGGCACGCAATCCACTACATACCATTCTCTTAATTGGGGTGAATTGTTCTCTTACCATTCCCTTAAATGGGTGAATGTTCTCTAGTAATGTGTAAGCGAGGTAGGCGCACGCAATCCACTACATACCATTCCCTTAAATGGGTAAGCGGAGGTAGGCGCACGCAATCCACTACATACCATTCCCTTAAATGGGGTAACTGTTCTCTAGTAATGTGAGCGGAGGTAGGCGCACGCAATCCACTACATACCATTCCCTTAAATGAGGTGAACTGTTCTCTAGTAATGTGTAAGCGCGAGGTAGGCGCACGCAATCCACTACATACCATTCCCTTAAATGGGGTGAATTGTTCTCTAGTAATGTGTAAGCTATAAATGACTTGATTATAATATAAATGACTTATGTAATGGTCGTGTCAATGGTCGTTTAGTTGCCTTTGCTGATGATACGGCCTTTATTTATAAAAATAGAGATATCAACACGCTATATAATGAAATGACTACAGATTTATCATTGCTTAGATTCTGGTTTGATAAGCATGTTATGATCTTAAGTGATTAAACTAAGTATATGATATTTGGTTTAAGGAGTGAAGTTAACTTCAACACTCCCTTAAAATTTCATGAAATTCGATGTATAAAAGCTAAGTACAATTATTGCAATTGCCTCGAATTAGATCAAGTTTTTAATATTAAGTATTTGGGATTAGTTATTGATAGTCAACTGTCATGGAGGGATCATGTTAAAAAATTAAAAAAAGAGCTCTACAGCAATCTAAGAAAATTTTATTTACTCCGACAACTATGTCCTAGGAAAGTATTAATTAAGATTTATCATGCACTTGTTGGTTCTAGGCTCTAATATGGAATTACATGTTGGGGTGGGGCGTACCGATCAATACTTTCTCCCATTATAACTTTTCAAAAACATTTTATTAGAATAATATCATTTAAATCAAAGTATGAACATACACGAACAATTTTTTTTGACCTCCAAATTCTTCCCTTAAGACACTTATATATTTTTAAAGTCTTAAAAATGTTTTTCATCAGAAGCACAGCTTTTTCAATACCACATGAAAAAAGATACAACTTGAGAAGATATGAAACTTCATATGTTCCAAAATCAAATTTAACAGCCCATCAAATATTTTATAGTAGTGTATCACCAAGAATGTTTAATATTGTGAGCAATGAAATAGGCCATTTTACTACACTCTGTCAGTTTCTGAGAAAGATAAGAAAATGGCTTTTTTCTCAAGACAACATTGACGATTTTCTTGTGATAATTAAGTGAAAAACATTGTTCGATTTTCTTTTGTTGTTCTTGAATAATCTTGTATAATCTACAAAATGTAATCTGATTACTCTTGAAGAGTAATATTACACTTTTTTAATGATATCAAGTTCAATTAGTATTGTAGTGTATGTTTAGATCTGAATGTTTTTGTTATATTATTTTTATATTATATTGTATTATTTTTATATTATTTTGTTATATATGCACAGAAGAATTAGGTTTCAAATCTTTGTTTTGTTATTCTTGCATGTTAATTCGGGTGAGCGAGCTGCCTCTTGCTGCTGACAATTTTGCTTTTGTGTACAAAGGTGATGGAGATCACACACAGTCTTTCTAGGGGATCCCTAATTATTTTGCCCATCATTTGAATGTAATATTGTAACTTTTCTATATTAATGGCAAAATAAAGACATTTTTATTATATTTATTATCTTATACATACGTATATACGGAGTAAAATACATAGTATAGAGAAGGTATGTAATGCTGAGCGAAAAAACGGCGAATGTTTGGCAGCAAAATATTAATTGCCGGTCCCTGATAACGAAATAGTGGATAAATCCGGTTTCTAAAGTGGGAAATTCTCTAACACGTGGTGTAGCCTGAATCCTTGTTTTATGGGTCCTTCATGCCCAAAAACCAATTGAAAGCAAAACATCCGTCCGTCCGTCTGTGTGGTGTATGTGAAGAAACCTAGCGCCTAAACCATGCGTCCAATTTTTTCCAAATTGAAGAAGCCTCTTTCGTTTTTGCGTTAGTCAAAACCCTGCGATTTTGAAAAACATTTATAATTTTTGGGGGACTTTTTATGAAGCCCTAGGGACAGATTCAAAATTTTCTTAAATATGGCTCGCATTTTTTTCTTTATATTTCTGGTAAGAATAAAGTTAAATACACTTCTAAAGGTGGCATAGGTCCGATTTTAAGGATTAACTCTGAAATTTCGGAAATTGTAAAAGTATGCATTTTTTCGGCAACTTCTTACTACCACAATATTGAAGACAGAGACTTTTCTTTCAAATGAAATTTGTTGCCCATAAACAGTTTTTCATTAAAGTCATGTAGATGTTTTGTAAATTTTAGTACTTTACGTGCAATAGTGCGTGCAATATTTGCAATTTTTAAAAAATCACAAAAACGAGATTTTTTTGAAAACGGCCCCAAATTGTTTCTTAAAACGTTTAGTACAGTTAGTGAAAAATAACCTCTATATTATGATGTAAATCCCATATATCTCTATTCTTTTGTTTGCTTCGAAAATTATAGAAATGTCCTTTTTTGACTTGTCTCTCGCGTCGATAATACTGTAGAGACGATTTCTTCACATTATTATACTTGCGAGTGTAAGTGCTTTAAATAATGCCAAATAAAGTTTCTCAATTAACAACAGTTTTCTGTGAAAATGAGCTCAAAATTCCGCATTTTTAGGAACGCTCAAAAACGCCATTTTTTCAAACGTAGCTCCAAAGTTCATTCATCACTCCAAAATTCATATTGTGACCTACTGGAATTTAAGAATACAGACGACAGTTTCTGAGATGAAATATATACATATATTCACGCAATAATTTACAAGTTAAATTTACAGGCTGTAAACAAAATCTCTGATATATTTTCTCTCACGTAGCCGCAAAAATCCCGCGACCGTCCCTAGGCCTAGCCGAGTGCCACTGCTCTAAAGCAAGCGAGCAATGCCTGGTGCGATGCTGTCGGACGCTGAGTCCCTTAACCACTGACATTCATGGCCTGACGCCGAACCGGTCTTCGCCTGGAAGACCGCGTGCGATGAAAGCACCGGAGATATCATTCAGTCTTTCGACTCTTGACGTATCCCCCGTGGGTGCAGTCGAACCGCGTTAAGAACCCCGAGGGCTCGGCGCTTCCATGCTGTCGGGCGTCCAGAAGGCTCGACGACCAGCCTTCTTCAGAGGTCTTGCACCATTTTTAACAATTTTAACAATGATACATAATGCATTATTTACCATTTGGACTGTATAAATGAGTATAAACAACCTGTAACAACTATTGTACTACAGCTTCCGGGTCAATGACCCCCATCTCGATCAGGTTTTTCGTCCCTTGTTTTGCTTCTGGACATAAATGTAACTTCATTTTCTGTGCACGTCTTCTAGAATTCAGTGGGAAATTCCATTATTCAAATTATCGTTTCCATGTTGTCGCGGCAGGAAGTAATAAGAGCCAAAATTTATTGCTTATTTATCCTTGAAAATAGATTTTACTACACGGGAGTTTTTGTTTTTTTTTCTCCCTTTCAAAATTTAAGTAGTATATGACTTAGTGTAGGGATTACAGAATTTTGAAAATGTGCACACAATTCACTTTTCCCCATAGCACGTCATACGCAGTTTTTTAACTGTTTTTTTGACGTAAAAATAAATAAATAAACCACATCATCCCAGACTCGTCACTAACCTTTCCCAATACGTTATTTTAGAGTGGGGCTTTCCTGATGCCCCCACCCCCTCGCGTCCCCCTATTCGGCGCGTCGCCTCACGGCCTAGGCGCGCAAATCTGCCAATGCCAACTGCCCCCAACCTACTGCATCCGGCTGAAGGGGTAGGAAATTGACAACAATGTTCTTTGACAACTTTGTTCTTATTAGTATTGGGAATGTTTAAAGAATGTTTTAAATTAAATCGGAGCTGTGGGGCGTTCTTGAAAATTTATTCGTTTATGACGACTTAAATTCCCCTGAACTCTATGCAATCCGCCGCACAGTCAAACAATCATTGCGCGTCTTCACTGCATTCTGCCCCTGCGATTGAGAAAAATAAACCAAGTAGTCTTTAGTCTCACTACTCTATGTTAAAGAGTACTATCCTTAATCTCTTATGTATGACACATCATACACTACTGGTGATGTGATTGTTAATCATGTTTTACGGTACGCTTTCCAAATTTCTAACAGATGACAGACTTTCTCGCAAGTATGGGTTTGTTCTATATGTCATGGTCAGGACATTGTTGTCAATTTCCTATTGTTAAAATGTTTTCCAAGTTTGGGCATACGTTCACTATGACATTATAATGTAGAAATTTAATTTTTCTTCTCCGAGGTCCAAGAAATAATTTCGGCCGATATTTCTCAATCGCAGGGGCAGAATACTTGTATGCAATGAAGAGGCGCAATGATTGTTTGACTGTGCGGCGAATTGCATAGAGTTCAGGGGAATTTAAGGCGTCATAAACGAATAAATTTTCAAGAACGCCCCACAGCTCCGATTTAATTTAAAACATTCTTTAAACATTCCCAATACTAATAAGAACAAAGTGTGAAAATTTCAGCCAAATGAATTGATTAGTTTTTGCGTCTACGTGCGACAGACATACGCACATTCCCTTTTATTTACATATATTTTATATTGTTTCTTACTTTTGCGGAAAAATATTAAATGTACGTATAAAATATTTTTGTACATCTTTTGCTTTCTTTATTACTATGTATATCGTGACCTACTTATGAGTTTCGAAAGGCGCTGATCAAGCTAGTAATATTTATGTCAATCCGAGTATCCAGCACGAAGTGTTGCGTGTTAGAGATTGTCGCGTCTGGGGTGGTGCCTCGCTGATTGAGATACCTAAAGGAAAACTTCTGAAATGTCGTGTTGGTCGGATCTCATACCGGGAGCGGTAGCTCAGTGCATCAACTGATATCACTGCAGCGCCTCTGACCGGGAGGTCCTAAGTTCGAGTCCTGATGGTGGCAGGATTTTCGACACTAGCTTTTCAGGTAGGTCGAATTCAGTCGCTGTCTGGAGGAGAATTCTTGCGGCCGGCTGCTCTGATCGGTAGTTTTCCGTGATTTCTCCGATCAGCACCAGGCGAATGCCGGAGCAATACCGTACGAAACAGGCCACGGACCACGCGCGATCTTTCCTTCCTCTTCCTTGTCCTATCCTGTCCTCTTACACACACATACACTACACCAGCACATATTCCGGGAGACCGGCGGGAGCTTAGAGCTTGTCCCGGCTGGGGCGGTGCCCCGCTGGTGGGAGAGTCCTGGTTAGGGGGAACCCCCACTAGACGACGGTAGGTCGGCGCCGCATCTCGCCATCCAGTGGGGAAAGATCACCGCCACCTCCCGAGAAAACATGCACTACACTAACGGGACTAATGTCCGAAGCAGTTGACGCGCCCGTTAAACAGTTAAAACTGTGTATGACCTGCTATGGGGAAAAGTGAATTGTGTGCACATTTTCAAAATTCATATACTACTTAAATTTTGAAGAAAAAAACACTCCCATGTAATAAAATCTATTTTCAAGGATAAATAAGCAATAAATTTTGGCTCTTATCATGTTGTGCTTCGGAATAATACTTCCTGCCGCGACAACATGGAAACGATAATTTGAATAATTGTATTTCCCACTGAATTCTAGAAGACGTGCACAGAAAATGAAGTTACATTTATGTCCAGAAGCAAAACAAGGGGCCATCTCAGCATTTGCTCAATGGATCAGGGAAACTGGACAAAAACCTGATCGAGATGGGGGTCATTGACCCGGAAGCTGTAGTACAATAGTTGTTACAGGTTGTTTATACTCATTTATACAGTTCAAATGGTAAATAATGCATTATGTATCAGTGTTAAAATTAATGTTACCCTTCTTGTGATGCTCAGTATAGTCTCTAATTGTATAGAAACCGTTATGCAGCAGAAACGATTTCACTTGGGATTTAAACTTTTCTATCGAATTTAATAGTTTAATGTCATCTGGCAAACTGTTGTAAAATAATGTACATATATATGAATTTTTTGTAATGAGCTGTTGATACTGTCACCTGATGAATATTTCAAATTTTTGGGTGTTATATTTAATAGCCCCCCCGGCATTTTCTGAAAATATATTCCCCCCTTATGCAAGTCTTTTTTGACAAAAACCACTGATTCGTAAAAAAAAAGAAAAGGAAAATGGTAAAATTTCCCTGGGATTAATGAAGAAAAACCAACGAATCATGGGGGGGTTTTTGGTTATTTTTCCCAAATTTCGTTTCTGTAATCTAAAAGTCTGGGTTTTTATAAGATGTTTTTCCCCCAGAATATTTGTCATATCTCAGGCAGGAATGAACATTCTTTTTCCCCTTTTAAATTTTGTTTTTTCGGAACCAATTTGAAGCATCTGATATTGTGCTATTTATTTTTCTTTATTGCAAAGGATTTTTGATTATCCGCAAAGAAAAACCTTTTTTCCTTTTCGAACGCCGGGGGCATATCTTTTAGTAAAGTGGGGGAAAAAAATTTTAAAATCGATCCTTGAGGAACTCCTGCAATGGGAAAAGAGTCGGAAAGGTGCGAGTAATGTTCCATCATTCCAGAAGGTATTTCAACTTTTTGAGATCGTTTTTTTAAAGGTACGAACAAAACCCCATCTGGGAGCAATACCACGGATTCCATATGAAGGTAATTTGGGAAAAATGTCGCGATCAATGAGAAAAAGTTTTTGAGATCTAAAATAATCCAATAGGTGCCTTTTTTGACCCAATGATGGGGCGAATCTTTAAGAAAAGAAAATATAGCTTTTTCCCGTTGATTTTGATTTTCTAAACCATTTTGGGAATCTGTAAGCGCGTCGTGTTTACTAAAAAGGTTTCCAATCGTAAAAAAAAGTTCTAATTTTTTTAAAAACTGATAAAAAAATGGGGACAATTTTGAATTTCATTTTTGTTGTTTTTTAAAAAGGTTAATTTGAGCTTTTTTGGGAAATTTTTGGGAAATTTTCCAGTGATAAAGAGGGGCTTAAATATGGGGATTTAAGGGGTTTATGTTGTCCCCAAAAATATGGAGTTAATGGCATACGCACAAGTTTTTTTAACAAAGAACCCGGAATTCATCAAAAACCGGAAGTTTTATTTATTTTTATTTTTCCCGATTTTTTGAGAATTTAAGGGAAGAATTTTTAAAAAACATTGTGTCTTAAATTTTGGGTGAACTGTCTTTTTTTTTAAATTTTTGGCCGGGAAGCCCCTTATGAGATGGGCGGAAATTTTCCCCGGTATTGGTTAAAGAGACTAGCGACTGTTCCCGGGATCTTTTAAACATTTATATCGTTATTTTTTAAAACAACATTCCTAGGGGTTTTCTTTTTTGATTTGGTAGTTTTTTTTATTTTTTCCACATTGTTTTTGTTTTTTTTATAGGGTTTCCCAAAATTTACCCTGATCGTTTTTCATGATTTACCCTTGCCTTATGATTTTTCGTAACAATTTTTTTGTATTTTTAAAGTGAAAGGGAAATCTTGAGATACCCGACGTTTAGAAATAAAAGGGTATTCGTTGTTTTGAAAAGATTCCTAACCCCTTGTGTTACCCAAAAATTTTTTTTTTTCCGTGAAATATTTAATTTTCGTGTTTAAAGAGGGAAGTTTTAAAAATGAAATGAAAGATTTGGGAAAAAGAAAGAATTATATTTGCGTTTGTATCAACAGTATTATAAACTTTTTCCCCATGACTTGAAAGTAACCCAATGAATAATTTAATTTTACTTTTAGTAAAAACAAGCCATACGTGTATTATTTTTGTAATATTGTTTTCTTATAATGGTAAGAATTTGTATCGGGTCACCTGTATCCTAAATCTTTTTTTTTTCTTCATATCAATTATTAGTTTTGTTAATTATAATTTGATCAATTGCCTTCATCGAATTTGTGTGACGGTGTAGGTACTTTCATTGTAATGCCCCAAGTTGAAGGAATTAATTAAATTAGAAACCTTTTTTTTCTCGCAAGTTTCGACCAGAAAATCAATGTTAAAATTCCGCATACAAAATGGATTAAAAAGAGCGATTGCTGATTTTGTTAAGGTTATCTCTAGGTTTTCAAGAAAAAAATATAATCTGCAGTTCTCTTTTTTGGGAGGTCTGTAAATGCAAAGTATTATCACTTTTAGAAGTAAGATGTACAACAAAAATTTTCGAAAATATTTTCAATGGAATACAATTTAACCCCCAAAGGGGGATAGAATCAAAATTTTTTTAAGAAATTAACCCCCCCCATACGTACGACCTTTATGAGTTTCTTCTCGGGGTAAAAAATCGGGGAGGAAAAAGTTGGAATTTGGAAAATGCTAATTTCATTGGAGAAAACCAAGTTCTGTAAAAAAGAACGTCCGTTTCATTTAGATCGCTCTGTGGGGGCTGCCCCCGATAAACTCAGTTTTAATTAAAAGGGTTTTTAAACATTATGGGAAGAATGTTTTTTTTTGGCTTTTTCCAAAACCGAATTTTTTTCTCCCCATCTGCCCTTAGTTCTATATTTTTACGTTTCTGGGGTGGTGAATTAAAAATCTCGTATTATTTTAAAAAAAGTTTATTTTTTTAAATTTTAACAAACATTGAAAAATTTTGATTATTTATTTACATAAAATTCTCTTCAGTTTTTTAAAATTTACACTTCTCTTGCACACTGCACAGCCCTAAGCACCGGCACAGTTCATGCACTGATCACGGGCCCGATGCATGGTCACCTTTCACTCACCGCCCAAAGTACGATGCCAAAACGGTTATTTCACTGAAACACCACTGCACGGCTTTCCCCCGGAGGGCCCACTTCCCAGTTCAGCTTCCATGGGGGACTCAAGATGACCCCGGGCCGCCGGCCCCCGCGTTTTTATACTCGCCAGGACAATCCAGAACCACCCGGAAACCCCGGGGCTCTTCTGGACGAATCCCCCGGGCCCCAGGTGTTAAACCCGGCTCACCGGGGGCCTCGTGGTCGCCGGCAGAGGGCGTAACCCCCACCCGAAGTGGCCCCGGGGGATGACGAAAATTTTCGTTACACTACCCCCCCCCTTTTGCGATCCGTCCCGGGGTTTTGGGGAAAACTCCCCGATATTTGCAGCGGGAGCCTCTGGTGCAGTTGGAGGTTAAGAAAAGGGCAGCCAATTGTTTTTTTGGATATGACAACATTCCATGGTGGAGCAAAGACTAAGATCTAACCCCAGTGTACCGGAACAGATTTCCCAACATGCTTCTACTATTTTTTCCAGTTCACCCATAAAAACTACACCCCAGTTTTTGGAAAATCTTTCGGGAGTTTTTCCTTGAAAAGTACTTGTTAAAGTAATTCAACGTTTTTTCAGATTTTAAAGGATGCCTTGTGATATGACTTACTTTTGTGACAAGGTAAAAAAACATAGTGACTGACGTCGTGCAGATGCAGAACCTTCCCAATATCTGGTTTTTGGGTTTCTTTAATTCCCCCCTATCCTTCCGTATTTTCTCTTGAAAAAGGGTAGCAACACCTCTGGTCATATCTAAACCGGGGGACAAATGCGCCAATGCATATTCCGGGGGAAAGAAAACAGACCCCTTGCCCGCCATTGTTACCCCAAGCCTTGATTTTTTCATTATACTGATACAAAAACCGTGAAATGTAATTTTTGCTTTCCAGTCAAAACTCGTGAATTTTTTCTTCATCTTTTTCATTATTTTCCTGCGAAAGGGGCCCGGTTTCAAAATAACGTTTCGTGGTTTTTTTCGGCAATTTTTTTAATTGGTAGAAACATCATTTATCCTCTTCACGACCTCGAGGCCCTTTCCCCAATTGTCGTTGTAATTTTGGACAAAAACCCGGGTGCGGGGGGGTTTAAAAACAGCCAGACATGACTCGGGTTGAAAACCTCCCCCTTCAGCTTTGATGTCATCCCGGTTTTTCCCATCCTGTCATTTTGGATTTGGATTCTTTCCACGCACCTTTTTTTAATTACGTCCCTTTTCCGTCTTAGGGCATTTAAAAGTCTTCACCGGCTATTTCTTCATTAGTTTTACAACCAAACTGTAGATCAAGGTAGACAAAATCCCGGGGAAAAAAGGGGTATTGGGGGGTTTGCCCCGTTGTCCTTTATGAAAGATGAGCGGGAGGCTAGAAGAAAAAAAATGTATGATTTCCCATTTGCTTTGGGGATCTGACACGACCTTTGCTAAATATTTTCCCCTTGTTCTGTTTCCCCGTTCCACCATTCCGTCTGACTGCGGGTGTAGGGCTGTTGTTCTTTTTTTTTCTTTTTCCCAAAAGTTCAACCCCCTTTTAAACACGAGATTCAAATTCCGTCCTTTATTTTGAATGCAATTCCGGTGCCCCAAATCGGTCACCCCTTCCTTAACCAGTACTTCGGAGATAAAGTGGCCTCTTGGCCGGTAAAGGGTATGTTTAACCCCTTTGCTGAAATAATCCCCCCCAAAGAGTATGTATTTATTTCCACTTTGACATTGGGAAAAGGGCCAGCCAAGTCAATGGGGAATTTTTTTCAAAGGACTCCCCTTGTATTGCCTCATTTCGCTCTTTTTCTTTTTGTGGCCCATTGCTTGAGAAAAACCGAACTTTGTGCACCACATCTTTACATCTTTTTCAATTAACCCAGTAAAAAAGTTTCCCCACTTTTCTGGTTTTTTTATACCGAGGTGTCCTCCCGAAGTTCCATCATACCCTCTCAAATTTCAGGGACCCTTACTCCGGGAACAATATTTAGTCCCCTTCCGGGGCCGTCTTCACTTTTAGAACTGTTTCAGAAACACCTTTTCCCCTTCAGTAATCGAACCCACCGCCCAATTGATTTTTGCTGGGAAAAACGGGGGCTATTTCTTGCCAACTTGGTCTCCGTCCTGGGTATTTTTCCCTTTCCAAACATTTTAATTCCGTGTCCCCTTTCTGATCTTTCTGAAGTTTCTGGGGGCCATTGGTCCCTTACTGACAGTGACCCATGGGAGGAACATCTTTCTTCCGCATGACAACAAGCTTGGAAATTTTTGGGGACGGGCTTCTGGGGAGGACCCCATTCCGGTGACTACTTCCCTTTGATGTTCCATTCTAAATGTGAATTCTTTCAATCTTTCAATCCATCTGGCGACTTGACCTTCCGGATTTTTGTTCAGCAGCCATTTCCCAAAGCGGCAGATCCGTTCTTTAAAAAAAAAATTCTTTTCCGTAGAGATTTTGTAAAAATGTTCAAGGATTTCCACCACAGCAAGTAATTTTCTTTTGGGGTTTCACAAAGTTGCTTTTCCTTTGATAGAACTTTTTCTATAATAAACCGATTACCCCTCTCGTCCATCTTGTATCTGCGGGTAATACCCCCCCAAACCAACGTTACTTGGTCCCGTATCAAGTATATAGTTCCCCTTTAGGTAGGGGGCTCAATATGGGGCACCGCATGGGGCTTTGCTTTTCGGGGTTGGATCTTGATCCCATTAAAAAAAACGCTTTTTTTCCGTCAGCCGAGTCAGGGGGTTTTGCGATGTTGGGCCCCAAAAAATAGGGGGATAATTTCCACATAGACCCAGGAAACTTCTCAATTCATGTTTTTTCCTTTGGGGCCGGCCATTCCAGGCCAAAAACCCCCTCCGGATCAGGTTTTTACTCCGTCCAGATACTTTTCATGTCCAAAGGGAATTCACCTGCTTCCGGGAAAAAAATGGATTTTTTTTTAGCTGGGGTTTCAAATTCTCCTTCCCAAACCCCCTTGCAATTTTTTCTAGGTTATTTATGTGGGCTTCAAAAAAATTTTCCAACAACAATTATATCGTCGAGGTAGAAAGACATTCTCCCACGACAGACCTCTAAACACGGGTTTTCCCTCAATCTTTCGAATGTAGCTGGGGCATTACACAGTCCGGGAAAACATTTTTTAAACTGCCCCAAACCTGATCCGATGGTAAACCCGCCCTTTTTTCGTCTCTGGGATCTAATTCATTTTCCAGATCCTTTTTAACCGGTTTTCGAGAAGATCCTTGGGCCCCCGGGGCGTGTCCCCAAAAGTCGTCAATACGGGGAAAAGGGGAACACCCTTCTTCGTTTTCTTTTTGAGCTGTCGGAAATCGACAAGAAAAGAGTCGACCCGTCTTTCTTTTTTACCAATACGACGGGAAGGGCCCCCGGACTGCTTGATGGGTTTTGATTACGCCATCCTTCTTCATCTCTTTAAAACCCCACCTTTCTTCCTTCTTGAAGAAGGGAATCTTTTAGCAGCCGGGGAAATCGGTGTGGGGTTTCCGGTGTCTATTTTGGGACGGAACATGGGCTTTTCCCTTTTTCACCGTCACTGCATTCAAAACTCCGGTAGCGCCTTTGGTCTTCCCATGACACTCCCTTTCCCCAGATAAGCCCCAAAACCTCGTCCCGATTCTGCCGTTCAGGAATTTCCCCTTTGGGGGGTGGTTCGGAGGTTACATTCTTTTCAAAACCGAGGGTACCGTGGGAAAAACCAATCACCGTTCCTTTCTCAACTTAACGGATAGTGATTAATGTTATTATTCCCCAGGATTGTTCTATTCACTTGACCAGTTCTTTGGCCACTAGAATTCCCCGACCAAGTCTTCGTCTGACTTCCCAGGTTCCAAATTTCAATTTTCCAGCTGGAACGTCGCCCCCAGGGCTCCTTCTATAAACATCTCGCTACGCTCCGCCCAAAATTACGTCGTCAACCGTAATTTCATTACGGCAATGTTGTTACGTGAATGTAGAACCACCTCCATTTTTGGGGTTCCACACCTGTCAAATCCCCCGCTGACAACCCAAAGTCGTCCAAAAATCCATTCCCAAAATTGCTTCTTCTTCCATATTGCGCCAAACCCGGGCGATGACTAAAGCAAAAGTTCCAATAGCAAGGAGGGGTCCATCCTCCCAACCCCAACATTCCCCCGAGTCACCAGTGGCCGTTTGAAGCTTCCCCTTTGGGCGGCATTAGATGAGATGATTTTTCAAAAACCCGGGTTTGTATAAGCCTTGGTTACCAGATCCAAAAGTGAGGGCCGGGGCCCATTTTTCTAGGCATCTACGTAAATGCTGTCAGAACGGGGTCAATTGACGGCGTGTTTCGTAAGGGGGGGGTTTGTTTTACAGGTCGATGGATGCCCCTACCATCAACCCGCTTTAGTTTTCCTGCTGGCTGCTAGGTTTACCAACAGACGGCTGCTCTTTCCCTTTTTGTTTTAGGGACGGTCACATCGACTTTTCCCCCTGCCCCAATTCTCCCAAAATTTCCCAAAATCGGGGTTTTCGCCTTTTTCCACTAGAAATGCTTGCGTCCAAAAAAAAGTTTTCCACCCTTCCCCAAAATATTTTTTTTCATAAGTATCGACGCCGGTTTTCAATTCTCGTACTTTGTCCGTCCCTTTCCCATGCTCTTTTTTCAACCTGGGTTTTAGTGCCTTTACTTAATGGGGTCAGCTAAGGTTTTTGGTCTTGCCAGTCTTAATGCTTGTTTTGTTTCTGCCCTCATGTAAAATGCTTCAATAAAGCACCGGACGGCTGTGCGTTGCCGGGGAAATTTCTGAAGCATCAGGGTCCAAAAGGGGCACCAGACGAGAAAAATCGCTTCCGTTCTTGAAGACTCTCCCCCTGCTTCTGAAACACGATTCCTTAGCTGGGGGAAAATAATTTCCCCTTTCCCGATGCGCTTTCCCGTACCGTGTTTCCCAGTCTCTTTTACAATTTGCTCAAATTGGGCTGTTCATCGGTCGGTATTTCTCTAGAATATCGACGGCGACCCCGCAAAGCCAAAATCAGGGGCCGGGACAATCTGTTTCGGACCAGCCATTTAAAGTCCCCCAGCCTTGAATTGCTTCCCAAAAAATTCGACCATGAAGAAGTGCCATCAAAGGGGAGGTGGTTTTCTCGGAAACTTTTTGGTCCGACGGGGGTACTGGTGCTATTTTTTAGTGGTTCCCGAGATGTTTATATTCAATTTTTTTGTTGAGGAGTAAAACCTTCCTTCTTTTTAAAAGTTTAGTAATTTTTTTTCATTCTTTAAAATTTTCCAAAAAACCCTTTTTTATAATTTTTTTTTTCCATTTCTTCTGCATCAATTTATTATTCTGGGTTTTCTTCTGTTCCCCTTTTCTTCCAAAATCCCGGAATTTTCGATCAATTTTTTTTTCTAAAGCTTTGGAGTTTTCAGCGCCCCTTTTAAAATTCGGAATTTTTTTTTTTTCCTTCTAAAATTCCCGGGAAATTTTTTTGTCAATTCTCCTGTCAATTTTCCCTTTTAAAAATTCCCGGAATTTTCTGCCAGTTTTTCTTCTAGTATTCTTGAATTTTCATTCAACTTTCCTTCTAAATTCTTGGAATTTTCAGTTAACTTTCCTTCCAATATTTTGGATAGGTCTGAAAAGTTCCCCGTTGTCTCGAAGAGAAAATTCTCTGGATCTTCGCCTGCTGCCTTCATTGCGTTAGCAAGACGTTCTTGTAATATTGCTTTCGTTCCGGAAGTGTCTTGTTCCTCTCTCTAACTCCTTCTTCAACTCCGTCACTTTTAGATCACGTAAAACTCTTGTGAAACTCATCTTGAATAAAGTTTTAATTCACCACTCGTTATACCCCACACCTGACACCAATTGTTACGTTTCTAGGTGGTGAATTAAAAATCTCGTATTATTTTAACAAAAACGTTTATTTTGTTACTTAACACAATCACTGAAAACACTTGATTATTTATTTACACTACACTTCTCTTCAGTTATTTACACTACACTTCTCTTGCTTTATTTACACTACACTTCTCTTCAGTTATTTACACTACACTTCTCTTGCACACTCGCACAGTACTAAGCACTGGCACAGTTCACTGCACTGATCACAGTTCGATGCACTGGTCACCGTTCACTCACCGACCACAGTACGATGCACTGACAACGGTTTCACTTCACTGAGCACACTCACTGCAAAAGTTATTCACCGCGATGTAACACTTCACAGTTCAGCTTCCACTGCGGACTAAGACTGACTCAGGCCGCCGGCCGCCGCGTTTTTTATACTCGTCGGGACAATCCAGAACCACCCGGACCCCGCGACTCTTCTGGACGAATCCGCGGCAGGTGATGCAATCTCGTGCCTCACTGGCGGCTCGTGGTCGCCGGCAGATGACGAACCCGCCACCTCGAAGTGGCGCGGGGATGACGCAATATTCGTTACAATATTTACTCCATTTTACCTCGGAGTGCGTGGTCGAAGGTCGTGTGCCCCTGGCAGTGACTGGTTGTGAGAAGATGGGCATCGATGTAGACGAATTGGTAGGGAATGGGAGAAAGGGGAGTAGGTTCAGAGGAAGAGGCAACAGGGTTCAAGCTAAGGGTGGGGTGGAGAACGTAAGGAAGGTAAAGGGGATGGATTCTGGCAAGAGACTGCGTAGGACTGAGTTGATGTATTGTGCAAGCTTGTTACTGACTGCATGTTTTCCAGAAGGTTCATGTGAAGTACATTATATAATTATATGAACTATTTCAAATAAAAATTCATTTTTCAAACAAAGAATTTTAAAACTTATTTGCACTTTGACAAACAGATTTGTCAATATAGTGAATTTCTTATTGCAGAAAATTTTCTTCTTCTTTATCTATCTTTATTCTTCTGCAGCTTGTACCTGACACATTAATTTCTATATAGTATGTTACCTCATTTATACGACCTATTCGAGAAAGTATAAAAAAATTCAAATTTCCGGAAAACCAGGTAAGCCAACATTACCCGAGGCCCCTGTGTGTGATTCTATTTCAATTTGACTTCACTTGTTACGTTGAAACTATAAACGCCGAGATACGCATTTTTGGGACATTCTCTACTTGATATCATCTCATTCTGAAATTTTTGTGTCACTTATTTTAGTTGCCGTTGCGAGTAGAGAGAAAGTTATGTAATGCTGGTGCAAAAAGGTGAATTTTCGAGAGGAAAACTTCATTGTCGGGCCGTGAAAAAAAGAAGGGGATAAATCCAGTTATAAATTTTAAAAATTTTTAACTCTGGTCATTGTAATTTCCAGTTTTGTGGTTCTTCCTGCCGAAAAATTAATTGAAAGCAAAACGTCTGTCCGTCTATCTGTCCGTCTATCTGTCCGTCTTCGTCCGTCATTCGTCCGTCTTTTCGTCCGCCTTTTCGCCCGTCCATTGCCCGTCTATCTCGTTCGTCTGTCTGTCCGTCTGTTCGTCTGTTCGTCTGTCTGTTCGTCGTCGTCTGTTCGTTCGTCTGCCCGTCCGTTCGTTCCGTTGCCCGTTCCGTCTGTTGTTCGTTCGTTCGTCTGTCCGTTCGTCCGCCGTCTGTCTGTCCGTTGTCGGGGTCCGCTTCCGTCTGTCGCTCCGTCTGGTTCGTTCTTTCGTCTGCTCCTTTCTTCGTCTGCTCCGTCTGTTCGTCTGCCCCGTCTGTCTGTTCGTCTGCCCTTTCGTCTGCCCGTCTTCGTGCCCGGTCTGTCGTCCGTTCCGTATGTCCGTTAGCCTTTCTGTCCGTCCGTTCGTTCGCCCGCTCCGTTCGTCTGCTGTTGTCGGGGTTCCGTTCGTCTCGTTCGTTCTTTCGGTTCTTTCCCGCTGTCTGTTCGTCGTCGTTCGTCTGCCTTCGTCTGTCTGTTCGTCGTCTGTTGGGTTCTGCTCGTCGTTCTGTCTGTCTTCTCTGCCCCGTCGTCTGTTCGTCTGTCTGTCTGTTCGTCCGTTCGTTCGGTCCGTTCGTCTGCTCCGTTCGTCTGCCGCGTTCGTCTGTCTCGTCCCTTTCTTGCTCCGTTCTTGTCCGTTGCTGCCGCCCCGTCGTCTGTTTCGTCTGCCTTTTCCCGCCCGTCTGCTTCGTCTGTCCGTTCGTCTGTTCTGCGTTCGTCTGCCCCGTTCGCCCGTTCGTTCGTCTGTTCGTTCGTCTGCTTCGTTCGTTCGTCTTTTCGTTCTCGCCCCGTTCGTCTGCCTTCGTCTGCCCGTTCGTCTGTCGTTCGTCTGCCCGTTCGTCTGCCGTTCGTCTGCTCGCTCGCCCTCTCCGTTCGTCTGCCTCGTCTGCTCGTCTGTTCGGTCTGTCTGCTCGCGCCCGTTCGTCTGCCCGTCGTCTGCCCGTTCGTCTGCCGTTCGTCTGCCCTTTCGTCTGTTCTTCGTCTGCTCGTTCGTCTGTCTGTTCGTGCTGTTCGTGCTCCGTTGTCTGGTTCGTTGCCTGTCTGCTGCTGCGTCTCGTCTGCTCGTCTCGTTCGCTCCGCTCCCGTTGTCTGCCCGTCTGGTTCTTTCGCTGGTTCGTCTGTTCGTTCGTCTGTTCGTTCGTCTGCCCGTTCGTCTGCCCGTTCGTCTGTCGTTCGTCTGGGTTCGTCTGCCTGCCTTCGTTCGTCTGGTTCGTCTGCCGTTCGCTCCTTTCGTCCGTCTGCCCGTCTGCCTGTCGTTCTTTCGTCGCCCGTCTGTCCGTTCTTCGTCCCCGTCTGCTCCGTTCTTTCGCCCCGTCCGTTCGTCTCGTCTGTTCTTTCTGCCCCGGGTTCGTTCTCCGCGTCTGCCTCGTTCGTCTGCCGTTCGTCTGCTCCGTTCGTCTGTCTCGGTCTGCTCCGTTCGTCCTTCGTTCGTCTGTTCGTTCGTCTGTCCGTCTGTCTTGCTCCGTTCGTCTCGGTTCGTCTTTTCTTCGTCGTCGTTGTCTGCTCCTTTCCCGTCTGCCCCGTTCGTCTGTTCTCCGTTCGTCTGCTCCGTTCGTCTGCTCCGTTCGTCTGTCCGTTCGTCTGCCTGTTCGTCTTGCTCCGTTCGTCCGTTCGTTCGTCTGCCCCGTTCGTTCGTCTGTTCGCGTCTGCTCGTCGTTCGTCTGGTTCGTTGTTCTTTCGTCTGTCGTTCGCCCGTCTGCCCGTCTCCGTTCGTCTGCTCCTTTCTGTTCGTTCTTTCTGCCCGCCCCGTTCCGTCTGCTCCGTTCGTTTCGTCCGTCTCCCCGTCTGTCGTCCGTCTGCTCGTTCGTTCGTCTGCTCCGTTCGTTGCCCGCTGTCTGCCCCGTCTGCCTGTTCTTTCGTCTGCTCCGCGTTCGTCTGCCCGTTCGTTCGTCTGTCTTCTTCGTCTGCCCGTCTGCTCCGTTCCGTTCGTCCGTTCGCCCCTGTTGCTCCGTTCGTCTGTTCGTCTGCCCGTTCCCCGTCGCTGTTCGTTCGTCTGTCTGTTCGTTGTCTGCCTGCTCCGTGCGTTCTTTCGTCCTTTCTGTCGTCTGCTCCGCTCCGTTCGTCTCTCCGTCTGCCGTCTCGCGTCCGTTCCCGTCTGTCCGTTCGTTGTCTGTCCGTCTGTTGTCTCCGTCTCCCGTCCGTTGCCGTCTGTCTGTTCGTTCGTTCGTGTCTGTTCGTCTGTCCGTTCGTCTTTTCGTTCGTCTGCTGTCTGTCTGCCCCCCCGTCTGCTCCGTCTGCTCGTCTTTGCCCGTTCGTCTTTTCTGTCGCCCGTCTGTCTGTCGTTCGTCTGCTGCCCGTTCGTCGGGTTCGTCTGTCTGCTCGTCTCGCTGTCTGCTCCTGCCGTGTTCGTCTTTCTCCGCTGTTCGCCGCCCGTCCGTCTCGGTTCGTCCGCCCTGTTCGTCTGCCCGCTGTCTTCGTCGCCCCTTTCTTCGTCTGTTCTGCTCCGTCGTTCCGTCTTGCCCGTTCGTCGCCCGTCTCGCGTCTGCTGTTGTCTGCTCCGTCTGTTCGTCGCTGCCCGTCTGTCCGTTCGTTCGTTCCGTTCGTCTGGTCGTCCGCCCGTCTGCCCGTCTGCTTCGTCGTCTGTTCGTCTGCTCGTCTGCGTCCTTCTGTCTGGGGTCGGGTCTGCGTCCGTCTGTTCCGTCTGTTCGTCTCGTTCGCTGTCTGTCGTTCGTCTGCTCCGTTCTCCGTCTGTCGTTGCTCCGCGCCCGTCTCGTTGCCCTGCTCCGTCTGTCTGCTCCGTCTGTTCGTTGTGTGCTGTCGTCTTTTCGTCTGTCTGCTCCGTTCGTCTGTGCGTTGTTCGTCCGTTCGTCTGCCGTCTGTCGTTCTTTCCGCCCCGTAGGCTTTCCCTTCTGCCCGTCGCCCCGTCTGCTCCGTTGTCTGTCGTTCGTTCGTCTGCTCCGTCTCGTCTGCCCGTCTGCCCGTTCGTTCGTCGTCCGTCTGTTCGTCGTCTGCTCCGTTCGTCCGTCTGCCCCGTCTGCCCCGTTCGTTCGCGCCCGTCGCCCGCTTGTTCGTCTGCCCGTCCGTTCGTTCGTTCGTCGTTCGTCCCGTCTGCCCGTTCGTTCGTCTGCTCCGTTGTCGTTCGTCTGCCCGTTCGTCTGTCCGTCTGTTTCGTCTGCCCGTCTGCTGCCGTTCGTTCGTTCGTTCGCTTCCGTCGTTCGTGTCCTTTCCCGTCTGCTCGTTCGTCCGTTCGTCTGCCCGTTGTCGCCCGTTCGTCGTCGTCTGCTGCGTCTGCTCGTTCGTCTGCCCGTTCGTCTGCTGTTCGTCTGCCTGGTTCGTCTGCCTGTTCGTCTGCCCGTTCGTCGGGGTTCGTTCGTCTGCCTGTTCGTCTGCCCGTTCTTTCGTCGTCGTCTGGTCGTTCGTCTGCCTTTCCCCCGTCTGCCCGTTCGTCTGCTCCGTTCGTCTGCTCGCCTCCCGGCCCGTTCGTCTGCCCGTTCGTCTGCCGCCCCGTCCGTCTGCTCCGTCTGCCCGCCCCGTCTGCTCGCGTCTGTCCGTTCCGTCTGCTCCTTTCGTCGCCCGTGTGTCTGCCTGTTCGTCGTCTGTTCGTCGTTCCCCGTTCGTCTGCCCGTTCGTCTGCCCGTTGTCGTCTGTCTGCCGTCTTCGTCTGTTCGTCTGTCGTTCGTCTGCTCCGTCGTCTGCCGTTCGTCTGCTCCGTTCGTCTGTCTGCCCCGTTCGTTCTTTCGTCGGGGTCTTCGTCTGCCCTTTCGTCGCTCGTTCGCGTCGTTCGTCTGCTCCGTTCGTCTGCCGTTCGCCCGTTCGTTCGTCTGCCCCGTTCGTCTGTTCGTTCGTCCGTTCCGTTCGTCTGCCCGTTCGTCTGCCCGTTCGTCGCGTTCGTCTGCCTGTTCGTCTGCTCCGTTCGTCTGCCCGTTCGTCTGTTGTCGTTCGTTCTTTCGTCCGTCTGTTCGTCCGTCGTTCGTCTGCTCCGTTCTTTCGTTCGTTCGTCTGTCGTTCTTTCTCCGTTGTCCGTCTGTTGGGGGTTCCGTTCGTCTGCCTTTCCCGTCGCTCGTTCGTCCGTTCGTTCGTCGGGGTTCGTTCTTTCGTCTGCGTCTGCCCGTTCGTCCGTTCGTCTGCCGCTGTCTGCCCGTTCGTCTGCGTCCGCCCGTTTCGCTTCCGTCTGTCCGCCCGTTCGTCTGTCCTTTGTCTGCTCGTTCCCGTCTGCTCTGTCTGTCTGCTCGTCGCCCGTTCGTCTGTTGTCTGTCGCTCCGTTCGTCTGCTCGTTCGCCCGTTCGTTCCGTCTGTTCTGTTGTCTCGTTCGTTCGTCCTTTCTGTCTGCCGTCTGTCTGCCCGTTCGTCTGCTGTTCGTCTGCGTTCGTTCGTCTTTTCGTTGTCTGTTCGTTCGTCTGCCCGTTCGTCCGTTCGTTCGTCTGCGTCTGCCCGTCTGTCTGTCTGTCCGTTCGTCTGTCTGTCGTCTGTCCGTTCGTCTGCCCCGTTCGCCCTGCTCCGTTGTCTGCCCGTTCGTCTGCCCCGTTCGTCTGCCCGTCTGCTCCGTCCGTCGCCCCGTTCGTCTGGTTCGTCTGCCCGTTCGCTGCCTGTTCGTCTGCCCGTTCGTCGCCCGTTCCGTCTGCTCGTTCGTCTGCCGTCCGCGTCTGCTCCGTTGCCGTTCGTTGTCTGCTCCGTCTGCCCTTTCTGGTCTGCGTCTGTTCCGTCTTTCGTCTGCCTCCGTTCGTCTGTCTGTTCGTCTGTCTGCTCCGCCCGTCTGTTCGTCTGCCCGTTCGTCGGGTCTGCCTGCCGTCTGTCTGCTCCCGTCTGCTGTCTGTTCGTCTGTTCCCGTCGTTCGTCTCCCGTCTGTTCTTTCGTCTGTCTGCCCCGTTCGCCCGTCTGTCCGTCTGTCTGTTCGTTCGTCTGCCCGCCCCGTTCGTCCGTCTGCTCCGTTCGTTCGTCTTGCCCGTTCGTCTGTCTGCTGTTCGTCTGTTCGTCTGTTGCCCCCCGTTCGCTTCGTCTCGCTCCTTTCGTCTCCCCTCTAGCCCGTCTGCCGTTCTGTCGGGTCTGTTCGTCTGTGTCTGCTCCGCCCTGTCTGTCTGTCCGTCTGCTCCGTTCGTTCCGTGTCGTCTGTCTGTCCGTCTGTCTGCTCTGTCCGTTCCCGTCTGCCTCGTAAACACTGCAAGCGCGAAAGAAGTTTTTCTAAATTAAGAAACTTCCGTTCCATATGGTTAGTTGAAGCTTTGAAATTTTGAAAATCATTCTTTAAAATTTGGGGTAATTACATAACGACCTCGGGCATATTCAAAAATTGTTTCCTGGAAACAACTCCAAATGATTTTTTAAATTTCTTGTAAGAATAGAGTAAAATACACTTATAAGGTGTATAGGTCCAACTTTTTTCCGTTTAACTCTGAACTTTGCAAAATTTAGTTTTTATGTCTTCCTATAACTATAAAAATTTAAGATGAGATTTAAATGAAATTTGTTTTCCATAAATAGTTCTTTCAAGAAGGTCTTGTAATTTCTTTGAAATTTAATTTGTTTTGGCAATATTAGTACAATATTTACAATTTAAAAGATACAAAAAAGATTTTTCAAAAGGTTTTTAATTGTTTCTTTAAATGTTTGGTAGGGTTAGTCAAAAGAATCATGACATAAAAAGCTATATAGCTTTATTTTTTGTTTTTCCAAAAAATTTCAAAAATGTTGTTTTTGACTTGTCTTCACTGGGAATATCTACATTATAGACGATTTCTTCACATTTTTTATATTTATGCGTACACTGTTTTAAATTAGGTCAAATGAAGTTTCGAATACTCAAAACAGTTTTCTGTAATAAGAACCCAAAATTCCGATTTTCAGAAACGCTCAAACGATTTTTCAAAAAAATGCTTCAAATTTTTTCATCAAATTTTTCCATTTTTTTTTTTCCAATTTTTCCAAATTTTCCAATTGCACTGTTTAATAAGACGTAAAGTTAATTTTGGTGTTTTTTTTTTCCCAAAATAAACAATATTATTTTGAAATACCTTTTCACGCGGTTAATATGCACCTTTCCCTTTGATTTCTATACAGTGTTCATTTGTAAGTGGGAAATGCTTCAATTAACTTTAAAATGCAGTTTTGAAAACTCAATAGTTCATGGGAAAAAAAACTTCAAATTTCGCATTTACAGTAATGCTTAATTGCCATTTTCTTAAAAAATGCTTCAAATTTTTGATGAAATATGTATTGAGGACGAGGTTTTACTTTTTAATATTCTTGATGAATATTTCGGGTTTTAATTTTTGAAAGCAAGAAGATGAGAAAAGAAAAATACTTTGAGGACGATAGATGCTGTCGAAAGAGCAAGACCTTAAAGGCAGTCCACACCAAGGAAATTAGAAAAAACCCTTTGAAGTCTGGTTCCCTTCTGTAGCACCACTAGTTTCTTTTAAGCTTTATACTTTTTTGGAGAATAATTTAGAATGTATTGATATGGAAAATAAGAAATATTTTATTATGCAAAAGTGCTAATATTGAAATCTTTTATTTTATTGTACGTGCAAAGTAATAAATTTTGTCCCTTTTCATATGTGCAATATTGTCCATTCGAGATTATGAAAGCATAATAAATAATCTAGAAATTATATAAAAACATCATAATTAATAATTTTATTAATATTTCTAAATATAGATGAATTAGTTTTTATGATATGAAATGAAATTTCATTTAGGGTCAAGATTTATTAAAAAATATTGCTGATTCTTTCATGTGTATTTCATTTACATCAACTGAAAGGAGTAAAACTCTGAAAAAAACTTTTTGCCGTTTAAAGAGGGTTGACCCTGCACTTTCACAGAACAAAAGGTATTCCCTTTCATTTTGGATTTTTACACGTTGTTCTCTGAATGTTCGAACAGAATGTCGACCCTTTTTTAAAGCTGTGCTTGTGCTTTATCTGAAGAACATTTAAGGCTCTTTATCTAATTTTCTGATGTGGTTTTGCAATACATATTTCCACAAAAAATTTACATTTTATTAATTAGACTGTTGTGATGGGAGATACTTTTTTAATTCAAAGTATGAAATAGATGTCTGTTATCTATTTTTTTTATAATTGATACCAGACAACATCTGTTTTATTTACTTTGATTTACACATTTTGTTGAAAATGTTAACGAATTTATAAAATCAAATAAATTTTAACACAACCTGCAATCTCTCTAAACGCTACATAACCTGTACGTGATGCGCACCTTTGCAGATATGCAAAATCCACAAAACCGTATTTAAAACTAATATGGTAAACACAAACTAGATAACGAATCCGTCAACTCTTAAAAAATCTTTACGTTTAAAAAACACAAAAATCTGTATTCAATGAAAATAATAGACAACCATAAAAATACTCAGTCAAAGTTGGTCGACAAGCCCTCGAGAAGTAAACACCAACTCGCCGAGAAAAATATTTCAAAAGACAATTCGCGCGCTGTCTGTTGATAACTGAATGGACCTAATGGTAAATAAATCCTTTGCGAATATGCCAAAGTGCACACAAAAGCTTTTAATGAAGAAATATAATAGGAAATATTTTCCAAAAGTGGCTTTGCATATCTGCAATGCGGAGCATAGAATGATTAAATTTCCCAAGAAGGTCTCAGAGATCTGTATAATTGAAAACGTAAGAATATTTTACGTACTCTTTTGAGATGTGATCTTCTGGAGTAAGACATTTTCTCTTGTTTCAAATGTTTAATTCTCTTATAAGACAACCATGGTTGTGTTACGTTTTTTCATTATTGTGTACGTACGTATTTACGGAATAATTTACGAAATATACATTTTACATAATACAATTTACGTAATATAAAGAAAGTTATGTAACGCTGCGGAAAATCGATTTTGAAATTTTAACGGAAATACACTTTTCGGGTCCCCTGTTCCGAAAACGTGTTGTTTTTTCCCCAAAGTATCTGTCCGTCCGTCCGTCCGTCTGTCCGTTCGGCTGTGTACATCACTAGCGGGTCAAGCTATTTTAAGTGCTCTGGTTACTACTGGACCATCTAAAAAAATCACATTTTGTACACACATTTCCTTATGTTTTGGCTGTTCAAAAACATCTGTAATTCACTTTTATTGTATCTGGTTTACAAATGGCGGCGAGTTTTGTTTTACGTCGTGCGGTATTTTCCGCGTTTGTAGACACTCTTAATTATACAATATATTAAAAATCCAATATATCCAGTTATGCAATATATTAAAATTAATTTAATATCCAATATATTATATATCCAATTCTTTTGAAAGTTTGCAAATTTGCATTTTTGGGGCGTTTTTTAAGACTAATATTGAAGGTAAATATTTTCATTCTTAATTAAATCTGTTTTTAACACAGATCATAAAATGAGGTAAAATACAATTTTTCAAATATATTAGCAATTTTGTGTAATTTTGTGTGAAATATATGCAATTTTTAAGTTTTGGCAATTTTTTTAAAACTATTTTAAGAACCTTTTTCTCAGAAGGTATTGTAAAGCTTCTGCAACGGCGGACCAAGTGCATTGAAAAGAGGAACGACTGCGTTAAAAAGTGATACCAATAAAAATTGTTTACTCCTGCTGTAATAAATTATAAAAATTGATGCAGGTACTTTTTGACTTACCCTCGTAACTTAGACAAATCAGTATTCGACCTCTAATGAAGTGTACATTGATACAAATAGACAATTCCACGAGTGGACACTTGTAGTAGATGCTTACCGGTGAATCAAATGACTGATAACACAATTCGTCAGTACTTTGTTTTATCATTGTAATTACATGAGAATTTTTGATCGTATTATGATGTGTTTCTGATCCTTTCTTTAAATATTTTAATTTTACTTTTGTCGCACTGTATTCTGTTGTTAATCTACTTCATTAGTTACTTTCATACGTCTCTACCAGTCGGAAAATCAGCACTTCATCGGGGTCCATTCTCGTAGTGCACATGAATATTGGTTTAAGTTTATTCTAAATAATATAGTAAATATTTATCCATATACATATGCATCATTTCAAATGATATTACACTTAAAAACGGCACATTTTCTAACTTAATAAAGTTTTTTCCTTCCGGAACTGCGTTTTCGGTTTGTACACTAAATATTCAAAGTGCGGCAACAAAAAACAACAAAAAACGTAAGTGAGAAGTTAAATTTCAATTCGAATAGCAAATTTAATATCATACTGAAAATTCGCTTTTCTGGAAATAATTAATTGAGGAGTTGGATGGAAGAATGGGGTAATTGAAAAAACATAGTTTTGAGATAATCAGGAAAAACTGTACAAGCTATATTTCTGACATAAAATGAAAAATATTTACTTATCATATGAAGAATCATACTAGTAAGTGATTAAGCTCACAAAATAAACTAAAATATTAAAATAAGTGGATTTACATCAATTTAAAAATATTTAATTGCATCCTTATTCTATAGAACAAGCTAATTTTGAAATAAATAAATGTTTCCTTTCATGGAAGTCTGCATGTATTTGATAATTTCAGAAATACAGCTCGGAGAGGTTATTTGGTTTGGGAATAGTATCTGATATTTTCAGATATTAGATCTGCTATCTGTAACTAAAAAATTTAAATGTATCCATTAATTGTAATTTAATTTTCTATCCTATATTGTAATTATTTATAATTTTGTTATATTTTTCTGTATCTTGTAGACTGACGATGACGGCAAAGCTGTCGAAAGCCGGCTATCTTAAAGAAACTAATATGTTGACGAAGATGACCTCTTTTATCTCTTCTCATAAGAACGTCAACAACACATCACAATTCCCACAATCCATATTTTAATTCATTTCATTTAATTGTACCAAAAAATATAATAATCTCAGATATTCTGGGTAATTATATGCAGATTCTGTTACAAAATTCCTTTTTATTTTTGTATTTTTACAACTGTACTAATTTAATAATACACGTTTCTAGCTCGCCAGAAAAACTGGCAAGAAATGTTAATCACGCCTCGGATTTCACTGTAAGTAGACATCACTTGACAAAGAAAAGAAACACCACGTTCAATTCGTCGTTCAGAGACTTGGTTTTTAATTTTTAAACTAACTGAAATTTCAGCAGCTCTTCTCTTATCTCAGTGTAGGACGTACCATCCAAAGCCGTTTTTCCTTCACTGTTTCTTGCATTCACATCCGCATTCGCAGCCAACAGCAGCCGCACTATTTCCAAATGGCCAAACAGTGATGATCTCATTAAGGCAGTATCTCCGTAATTGTCAGATATGTTTACATTCGCGTTTGCTAATAATAGCTCACGCACTACATGGACCTTAGCATTGGATGAGGCAACAATGAGAGCCGTTTCTCCATGATTGTTTCTTGCATTCACATCCGCATTCGCAGCCAAGAGCATCCGAACAACCTCCAAATGGCCATTTCTTGAAGAGTCGATTAAGGCACTGTCTCCACTAATGTCTGAAATGCTTACATTAGCATTCGCTTTCAAAAGATCATGCACAATATTGGCTCTACCACTAGATGACGCGAAACTGAGTGCCGTTGTTCCAAATTTGTTTCTAGCATTTACCTCCGCATTCGCAGACAAGAGCTGACGCACTATCTCTACATGGCCATATTTTGAAGAAAGTATTAAGGCTGTATCTCCGACATTGTCCGATATGTTTACATTAGCGTTTGCATTCAGAAGTTCACGCACTAAATTGGCATACCCTTCCAAAGAGGCTAACATGAGAACAGTTGTTCCTCCATTGTCTCTGGCATTCACATCCGCATTCGCAGCCAAGAGCAAGCTAACTATTTCAAAATGACCATATTTTGCAGCTTGGATTAAGGCGACTGCATCCCCGGAATAGGAGGTAATGTTTACATTAGCATTCGCTTTCAAAAGCTCACGCACCACACTAGTGTGACCGTTCCACGAGGCATAAATGAGAGCTGTTGATCCATAGTCGTTTCTGGAATTCACGTCCGCATTCACAGCCAGCAGAAGCCGTACAACCGCCAAATGACCACATTTTGATGATAATATTAAGGCTGTATTCCCGTTATTGGCCGCAATGTTTACATTAGCGTACGATTTTAAAAGCTGACGCACTGAATTGGCGTGACCATTCGATGAGGCCTCAATAAGAGCCGTTTGTCCATTTCGATTTCTTGAATTCACATCCGCATTCGCAGTCAAGAGAAGTCGCACAATATCCACATGGCCATGACGTGAAGATGTAATTAAAGCTGTATCCCCATTTCTGTCCGAAAGGTTGACATTAGTGTTTGCATTAAGAAGTTTACGAACAATGTCTATGTGTCCTCCTTCTGAGGCAAGGATCAAAGATGTTTTCAAGTCGCTGTCCTTAGCGTCTATTCTCACGCCCGCCGCCAGTAGCAGCACCAGCACCTCCCGCTTTCCGTTCTTCGCCGCGGCTAGTAGTTCCCTCTCCCACCGCTCTCCGGCCAGAGGCGCCACGCCGCCCGACCGCAGCGCCCGCACGCACTCCACCTTCCCGGACTCCACAGCCGCCTCCAAGGCCTTCTGGGCGTCGTCTGTCCCAGCGTCCACGCCGGCTGCCAGGAGAGCTCTCACCTTGAAGCATCTGCCACCCTTCACCGCCTCCGACAATGAACTGACCCCAGCCACGGATAAGAAAGCGTTTGAGTGTGTTTTTCTAACAGCCTCGAAGATCTCAGGACTCTCACTGAGAATCAGAATCTTCTTGACCATTTTCGTTCTTTCTGTGGTATCAAACACGCTCTTCAGGAGTGGCTCAACGCACGTCGCGTTAGCGCCTGGCTGCGAGAGGAGAACCGCAGAGTCCATCTGTTCCTCTTGAGGCTCCACAGCCATCAGGGCCAACGCAACGTCGCATCGTCCGTCACGAACTGCTTGCTTAATGACGTCTTCTCCCGTGGGGCCTCGAAGGACGTCAGACACCGCTGGGCTTAAAATCTCCGCCACTTGCGCGCTGCGTGTGACGTTGAGCGCGCCCAGGACGAGGTCCGTGCGGTTGGCGAGCGGCGGCAGGAGCGCGTGAACGCACGCCACGTGGCCCGCGCGCGCCGCCAGCTGCAGCGCCGTGCGCCCGTCTGCGCCGGGGAGCGCGGGGTCGACGCCCGCCGCCAGCAGCGCCGCCAGCGCCTCCACGCGGCCGCCGCGCGCAGCTTGGCGCAGCGCCTCCTGCCCGGCGGCGCCCACCACCTGAACAGATCGAAAAGCGAATGACGTCACAAACGACTATCAACACAATCAAAGCATCAACACAATGAACAGAGCACAAAAGGTGAACGATGTCGCTAGTGAACACCGCACAACCATACGGACGAAGTAAAAAGTAAAATAAATTCACAAATACGGGCCTTTCAAATACTTGAAAGAGGCAAAGAAAAATATACAAATAAAAGTATCCAAAGTTTTTTATGACAATCATTTATTCAGTAATTTCGCAACGTTTTGTAACTCGTTTTGTTACATCTTCAGGTGCTAATATAATTGCTCTACATCAAGCAAATGAAATGGCGTACGCTGCACACCGCGTGTGAGTGTAGCTCGCGCGTCCACGTAAGGGTTAATTCACCACCCATGAGAGAAACCTTTGCTGATATTGTCTCTACACATGGCGTTAAGGGTAACAGGCTGGAGCAACTACTAATATTAGCTTTGATCAGGATCATAACTCCACCGGTTTGACTATTGTTGGGATCTGCTTTGTAGCACTTAGAAACCAGATGGGGCTTTGTAATACAAGCAATGTTCATTTTATGATATATTAAAAAGTGAGTGAGAGCATGATTGTAGGTATGATACCGTTGCTATTCCAATTTACAATCACCGGGAGCGGTAGCTCAGGGCATCAACAGATGTCACTGCAGCGTCTCTGACAGGGAGGTCCTAGGATCGAATCCTGATGGCGGCAGGATTTTCGACACTAGCTTTTTAGCTAGGTAGAATTCAGTCGCTGTCTGGAGGAGAATTCTAGCGGTCGGCTGCTATGATCGGTAGTTTTCCGTGGTTTCTCCGATCAACACCAGGCGAATGCCGGAGCAGTACCCTACCAAACGGGCCACGGACCGCGCGCGATCTGTCCTTCCCATTCCTTGTCCTATTCTCTCTCCTTACACACACACACTTACACTAACATGCACTACACTACCGCATATTCCGGGAGACCGGTCGGGAGCTTAGAGCTTGTCCCGGCTGGGATGTGCCCCGCTGGTGCGAGAGTCCTGGTGAGGGGGAAACCCCACTAGCCGACGGTAGGTCGGCGCCGGATCTCGCCATCCAGCGGGGGAAGACCACTGCCATCTCCCTAGGAAAAACCATGAACTGCACTAAAGGGACTAATAACAAGAGCAGTTGACGCGCCCGGAAACATTAAAAAATCAGTCAATCAATCAATCCAATTAACAATCGTTTACAATCGTCGACTATTAAAGCGTGGTACGTCGACTATTAAAGCGGTGTCCATTATTGTAATAATTCTTAAATGATGATATTATAGAATTTTTATGGAATTGATTATTGACGGCATGATGGGCTGGGTTAAAGGATTTATGATATTGCAAATTTTCTAAACATACATAAAAAGAAGTACGAATAATATAAAAAAGATGAAATGGTATGCTACTCGTGACCGTTTCTCTCAAAACTTGTGCTGGACACAAGGAGAAATTTCATCTTCACTACATACTGCGCAATGGGAAACGTTGTAAAACACCATAAGGAGCAGAGTCTGCAAGATCTGCAGTCGCCGAAAACAAATTCAGGTGAGCAATTTGACACGCCTTTGCGCTATCAACAATACATTCATACGATAACTCGACCAATTCCACACACTCAAGAATTTCATCCCTGTATCATCAAATTTTTCTCTTAACTACTATCCGATAAAGGAACTTTCCTCTTAAACAGAGGCCTTCAATATTCTATTCCACACCCACCAACACAAACCGGGAGCCGTAGCTCATTGCATCAACTGATGTCACTGCAGCGCCTCTGACCGGGAGGTCTTAGGTTCGAGTCTTGACGGCGGCAGGATTTTCGACACTAGCTTTCAGCTAGATCGAATTCAGTCGCTGTCTGGAAGTGAATTCTAGCGGTCGGCTGCTCTGATCGGTAGTTTTCCGTGGTTTCTCCGATCTACACCAGGCGAACGCCGGAGCAGTACCCTACCAAACGGGCCACGGGCCGCGCGCGATCTGTCCTTCCTCTTCCTTGTCCTATACTCTCCCCTTACACATACACACACACACACACACACACACACGCACACACACTAACATGCACTACACTACCACATATCCCGGGAGACCGGTTGGGAACTTAGAAGCTTGTCCCGACTGGGGCGGTGCTCCGCTGGTGGGAGAGTCCTGGTTAGGGGGAAACCCCATTAGCCGACAGTAGGTCGGCGTTGGATCTCGCCATCCAGCGGGGAAGATCACCGCCATTTCCCAAGAAAAAACATGCACTACACTAACGGGAATAATGACCGAAGCAGTTAACGCGCCCGGAAACACGAACAAAATCAATCAATAAATTCTAAACTAAAACCGTCCTTTGCTCCTTATATGTCTGTAGTTGGAGGGAAAAGCCGGCGTAACGCAAACGGTGGTTGGTTCGCACTTAAATTGACGGGGCGTTGCAGCTAAGTTTTAATGGTGTTGCTTCTTCAACAAAAAAAAAAAAAAAGAATTTACCACAAGAGTTGCAATACATGCTTCCAGAATGCTCCAAAAAGGACGCAGCGCGCACTGAAGTTACAACAATGGGAAAGCGCTATGACGAATTTGAATGCTGAGCCATGACTTTCCTTGCACTGTAAAACCTTTAAACTTTTTCTCCAAAGTGATTTATTTGTACAACTACCTTATATTCTGAGAAACTATACATCCAGAAACAAGGATTTTTTAAAATATGTTTTACTATTGTATTCAAACTGACTGAGTTTGTATAATTATTTTGCACAAAAAATGGCATTGTAATAAAATATAAATTTTCAGAAAATGCAACGAAAAGTGCATTCGATTAAAATTAATTTAAAGCGTTACTTTTGTAGATAATCCAAAGAACCTCACATTATATGTACGAGGTATGCTTCAATAAGCATGTCAAATTTGGTCTATGTCCAAATAACAGTTTCTGAGAAAATTGGTCCAAAGTTAACATTGCGAACATATGATATAACACCTTATCTTACAATTTCTTCGGAGAATAGAGTAAAATTTACTTATAAAGGTAGCATAAGTCCAACTTTAACTGTTAACTCTGGATTTTCGAAGACTAGAGATTTGAATTTTTCGGCTTCTTCAAACAATTTCAAAATTTTAGATAGAAATATTTCCTTCAAGTGAAATTAGTTATCCTTAGTAGATTTTTAATTAAAGTCACGACCATTTCTTGAAAAGTTTAGTACTTTTCATGCAATAGTGCGTAAAATATGTGGGATATTAAACAATAACAAAAACAATAAGTTTCTGAAAATGTCGTAAAAATATGATTGCATTTTATGACTAACTGATATGTAAGAATCAGCTTTATTCTTTAATAAAGTCTCAAGTTGTCAATAAAAGATAATCAACACATGGAATCAAATGTTTTCTGTGAAAAAGAGCTTTAAATTTTGCATTTTCAGTACCGCTTAGCCACATTTTCTTCAAAATTACTAAAAAGTTTTCAATGAAAATTTGCATACTCGACGAGGTTGTTTTACTCGTCTATAATTTTCTTACAGTAATATTTATGTTCAAACATTAGAAAATCGAAAAGTTGAGAAAACAAATACTTTGTGAGGCGATAAAAAGATGAAGCAACACTGAAAAGCTAGGCCAGACAAAAAAAAAAAAAAAAAAAAAAGAATGTCTGTTTCATTCTGTAGCACCTCTAGTTTCTTTCTCGCTACTACTTTCTCGCTACTACGCAGTCTAGAGAAAGTATTGTAATGTTGCAAGAAAGAACATCAAATTTTTGACGCAAAGCTCTTTTTTTATTTTTTTATTTTTGGATCTACACCTTGACGCAACGCGTCTCCAAGCCCCTTAAGGGGCGTTGAGCGCTTTGCACTGGGGAGTAATCCTCCATTAATGTGCTTTTTATTTTTGGAGTAATCCTCCGTTAATTACTATATTTGTTAAGTCTCGTCACGTCGCAGTCAGTAAGTGCCTTTTAACCCTTCGGCCAGGGCCTCAACGCCGTTAGATCCCGTGGTTCCTGGCCGGTCACCCAACCACGAACCCGCGAGTTTCGAATTCGCTAAACCGTCGTGACTTCACGGAGCGTAGAAAAAGGAATTCGGCTAGCGCCGCCGGCTCTTATCGCTGAGCACAGGAAGCGATGAATTGGATAAAACTTGACCCTATATAAATTACTTCCTCAAATGTCTTGTGTTATCAAATTCCACGTTTTCTGGGTCGTAGATACCGAAAAAATCATTGACGGCAAAACGATGATTGTGTGTCTGTCCTTCCGTGTCCAGTCAATGCTAGCGTCCAAAACATTTCAGCGATTTTTCCAATATTGATATTCCCTAAGCGATCTGGTTGGTATCGCAGCTACTTGCATTTAAAAACCATATTTTAATATGGGGGGTTCTTTACATGAAGCCACTGGAACATTTTCAAAATTGCAAAAGAAAAAAAAGGCTCATTTTTTTAAAATAAATTTTGTCGACGAATAGCGTAAATGATGTTTAAGATAATGTTGGAAGTCTATTTTCGTTAAATTGGTTTTTTAAATTAAAAATTTTTTCGTCTTCCTACAACAGCAATATTGAAATAAAGGATTTTTCTTAAGTAAATGTGTTCTTTCAGGAAACATTTTGAAATATGTCATATACACTTTTTCGAAAATTTGAGTACTATTGGCGTAATTTTTCGTGAAATATCAGCTATGTTTAAGTTTCTTAACATTTTGTTAAAAAACAGAAAAACTTACACCGTTGGTAACGACCGCAATTACAGTTAAACGCAATACCGTTTAGGCAAGGAAAATATACCGATACTACTATTACCATGTAAGCACCTGGGAATAAATTTTGTTAGCAAGTTGAGTTGCAGATATAATGCAAACAATATCGCAAGTAAGGCCTGGCTGGATGTCGTCGCATTTTACTATTCGGATTCTCAAAGAGTCCCGTGAAAGCGGGAGAATTAAGTTACGTATTACTTTTTTGTCAATCAATGGAATACGAGGCAGTTTATTGGAACCTTTCTAGAAATGTACAAAAAGAAAATTTGGATAGAATTCAGAGAACAACGTGTTATCTTACTTTCGTGTCATTGAATCCTGTAAAGAAACGTTTTTTTTTATATTTACAATGACCGCCTATATAAACTTTCACAGAGACAGTTTTGGATCGTCGGTAGATCGAGGAGTCGAAGGGCTAGCTTTATTCTTCGAACCCACATTCACAACAAACTCATCACAAAACCACACTGAGCACAATAATTAAATCTATAGCGCAAACCCAGTACGGATCCCAACAAAGAATACACTTCACGTCACCAAGGGAAATCAAAAGTATAATAAAAAAATTGCCAAACAAAAAATCTCCCGGGCATGATAACATAAATAATTTAATAATAAAAAACATACCCCAAACGGTAAAAGCATTCCTAACAAACATATATAATTCTTGTCTGGGAATAAGCCACTTTCTGCATTTATGGAATCACGCAATAGTTATTCCAGTACCAAATCTAGGAAGAACACAACAATGGCGAATAGTTACAGTCCAAAGTTTATTGCCCGCCTTATCCAAAATATATGAAAAAATAATATTAAAACGATTAAGCAAACACTTAATAAGCACCAAAGTAATACCTCAAGATCAATTCGGTTTCATGAAACAAATCACGCAACACCAACTCCTGAGAATCACAAAACACATGAACTCGTCATTTCAGAAAAAAACAACAACATAAAATAGCCTTATTTATAGACATAACCCAAGCATTGGATAGTCTGGAATAATGAATTAAATTATCTATTTTGAAAAGCTGGAACACAATACTACATGGATGAGGTAATAAATAACTTCCTAATTGACTTTTTTTTTACAGTAAACAATAACCAACCCCAAAAAAAAAGGGTGTTTTACCCCGGCCCAAATCCGACACGAAAACAAAAGGTTATTACAATTCTGACGAGGCATATCAAAATTCAACTGTACCTACACCAAATCGAAAGGTGGTCTTGCAAATCTATAATTCTCCTGAAACGAAATAAAACTGCAGAAAAAATTTCATGCTCAGTCCGTACACGCTCCGTCTCCCCTTTAATCTTAAACAATGATCGAAAAAGTTGGTATCCTCCAAATAAACCAATAAGATATCTTGGATTAAACATTGACACACGCCTTAACTGGAAACAACATATGGACCTAAAAATTAACCAAGCCAAAAATAAATTACAACAACTTAAACCTCTTATAGACAGAAATAACCATCTCCCATACAACACTGCTCTGATATTATTCAAAACAATAAGATCTCTATTGTTGTAGGCTTGTCCAATATGGTTAAATACCTCCAAAACAAAACATTCATTAATAGCAAATCATCCAAAATTAATATCTCAGGACAACAACAAATGCACCCTGGTATGTTAGAATCAATCAAAAACATATAATTTAATCTAGAGCTATTAACCCATCACATTTCATTCCTCTCTTCAAACTTTGATTCAAACCTCACGCAAATACCAACTTTATCCCAATCCACGCTGTGCAGAAACCCAGTCCACAACACAAAAATTAAAAACAATTATCAAGTCAATGTCTTTTTTAAAATTACTCTCCCAAATGGAATAAACAAAAGTGCATTAATAGGTTTCCTTAACCAATGTATTACATGTAAAAAATTAGTTGAAAGTTAGTTTTTAAGCCAGCAATACATGTAACACAGTTGCTGTTATAACTAAACCATGTAAACATCTTAAAATGTAATAAATAAAAAAAATTAAAAAAAGATCGAGGAGTGTGTGTAGAGTGCGCTTTCGACCGCGTCGTGAGCGGAAGATCTGCAGCCCTCACCTCTTCGGGAGCCGCCTGCGCGATCGCCCACACTTGGGGGCCGCCGGCCGCCGCCGCCAGCGCGCGCGCCACCTCCCTTGCGTCGCACAGCGCGCCGCGCCGCAGCATGGCTTCCAGCGCCGCCAGCGCCCCCTCCTGCCCCGCCCCCCCGCGGCCAGCAGCGCGGGGAGTCGTCCTCGGCGCCCCGCGCCGCGGGCGCCGCCCCGCCCTCGGCCAGCTTCTTGGCGCGCGCCCACTCGCCCGCCCGCGCCGCCGCCAGCAGCGCCGAGTCGCCCGCCGCGTCCGCCCACTCCACCGCCGGCTCCCGCTGCAGCAGCCACTGAAGAGGTCGGAGCGGTGGTTGTGGCGGGCGCCGAGCGGCGCGCCGCCTCCACCAGCCGCCGCGCGCTCTCCAGCTGGCCGTGGGCGGCGGCCGCGTGCAGCGGCGTGCGGAGCAGCGCGCCGCGCGTCCTGGGGTCCGCGCCCCGCCGCAGCAGCTCCTTCGTCGCCCTGGCCGCGCCTTGGCGCGCCGCCGCGTGCAGCGCCGTGTCGCCGGCGCGTCGCGCTCCTCGAGTGTTGCGCCGCGTCGCAGCAGCGCCACCAGAGCGTCCACGTCGTCGCGCGCCCCGGCCGGGGCGGGCGGGGGTCGCCTCGTGCAGGGACGTGTTGACAGGGGCCTCGGGGTCTAGGGGGATGAAGGCAGGGGGAGGGTCGGGGACGCCTTCCAACGGGAGCGGGGGCGGGCTGGAGAAGCATCGTCGCTGGGAGGGCGCGTCCTGCAGCGCCTGCAGCTGAGCCTGCAGGGCGTCGATGTACAGTGTAGCTGTCCACCCGCGCCTTCAGGGCCTCCACCGCAGCTGGCCCTGCAGGCTCTGAAGCCTCGCTGGTAACCACCGCCACCAGCCACGCCGCCAGCAGCACTCGCGGAGTCGCAAGCATAGTGAAAGTAGGTCTTTGTTCTTCTGAAAGGAAGGAATAAGCAATTGAATCATTTTATTCTGCATTCTACTAACATGATTGTAACCTTCATTCCCTAAACATATATTTTATATTATGTGGATTACTTCATTTTTGTGAAATATTTATATGTGCATAAATTATATCGGCTGAGGTAGCTGAGGAAATCAACTAATGCCACTGCAGTGGTACTGAACAAAATGTTGTACGGCTCGGGTTTTGGCGGTGGAACTATTTTCGACGTTAGCTGGACAGCTAGGTCAGATTTATCTTCTGTGTATATGGAAATTGTATCTACCCCAATTGATTGATTGATTTTTTCGTGTTTCCGGGCGCGTCAACTGCTTCGGTCATTAGTCCCGTTAGTGTACTGCATGTTTTTTTCTCGGGAGATGGCGGTGATCTTCCCCCGCTTGATGGCGAGATCCGGCGCCGACCAACCGTCTGCTAGTGGGGTTTCCCCCTAACCAGGACTCTCCCACCAGCGGGGCACCGCCCCAGCCGTGACAAGCTCTAAACTCCCGACCGGTCTCCCGGAATATGTGGAAGTGTAGCATGTTAGTGTAAGTGTGTGTGTAAGAGGAGAGTATAGGACAAGGAAGAGGAAGGACAGATCGCGCGCGGTCCGTGGTCCGTTTTGTAGGGTACTGCTCCGGCATTCGCCTGGTGTTGATCGGAGAAACCACGGAAAACTACCGATCAGAGCAGCCGGCCGCTAGAAATTTCCTCCAGACAGCGACTGAATTCGACCTAGCTGTTTAGACATGTAGGTACGATACCCACGTGTTATAATAGAATCAAATTATGTTTGATTTTTTATTTGTCAGATTCAAAAAAATCTAACAACTTTTCTTCAAGTGGCTAAGGACCTTCAGAAGTTCTATATTTGTTATGAATATTTAATACTAGCGTACCCGTGCAAGAATTCTTGCATGCTAATTCTCAGTCTCTTCCCAATTTTTTCCTATTATTATTTCCTATATTAAGCCTGTAATACATCTTTTTTTCAAGATCATCTTATTCTCTATATCTCCTAGTAATTCAAAACAATGCAATAGACCTTGCCAATTCTTATTGAACATTTTTACCGAGGAGAGGGACACACGTGTAATTCAGTTGCGTAGAATATGAAATAATTAGTTTAATTACACATATATCTGCAGATTCTACAGATGTGGTAGAATCGACAAGAGTCTAACCAGCAAATATGTAATAGAATATTCCAGAAGATAATTACTATAGATCATGGTGAGAGAAAGGTTCTTTTGAGGCTATTGGCCTTAAAATGTTAGTTTTTAAGGCTCTAAAACACTTCGTTTAAAAGTTATTTGACAATGGAGATTAAAAAATCCGACTGAGTGTAGCGGGTTGCATTTTACATGAATATTTTGCTGCAATTTTTTTTACACATCCTTCATAATTTAAACAGCTTTGTTGGCTTTACAAAAAGTTGTACCAAAATCCAAAAGAGAATAAACCTATATAACATAGCCGAGTCACCAGATGTTCCCTAGAATTCCAAGTCCAATGCCAAGGTCACCACAATTAATCAGAAGAAATCACCTAGTTCACTGCCGGGTCGCGATCACAATACTTAACACAATCAAAGCTCAAATTACACTCGGTACACTGTTCTGCCGCTACCCCGGCGGCTGCCCGTTATGTCTTGCTGCGCGTCGAAGACTCGTCTCCTCGTAGAGGCTTCGCGCGCCGGCCGTTCCGTCCTCATTGGCCGGCTCCTTCCTTGCTCGGCTGCCCAGTTCCCGCTCGCTGACGTCACGGCGTGCCGACTCCGCGGCGCGCTTTTTGGTGTGGCGGACACCGCCGCAACATAAACAATACATATAAATGTAACTTCATTTTCTGTGCACGTCTTCTAGAATTCAGTGGGAAATACAATTATTCAAATTATCGTTTCCATGTTGTCGCTGCAGGAAGTAATAAGAGCTAAAATTTATTGCTTATTTATCTTTGAATATAGATTTTATTACATGGGAGTTTTTTTGTTGTTTTTTTTCTCCCTTTCAAAATTCAAAATTTATTGCTATTTATCCTTGAAAATAGATTTTATTACATAGGAGTTTTTCCTTTCAAAATTCAAAATTTATTGCTTGTTTATCCTTGAAAATAGATTTTATTACATGGGAGTTTTTTTCTCCCTTTCAAAAATTCAAAATTTAAGTAGTATATGACTTAGTGTAGTGATGACAGAATTTTGAAAATGTGCACAAAATTCACTTTTTCCCAATAGCACGTCATACGCAGTTTTTAACTGTTTTTTGACGTAAAATAAAAAAAAATAAATAAAAAATACATTAACGTGCTTAAATTCTTTCCATGACGAGAAACGCCAAACTCTAAATATCTTGGTTAACTGTTCATGTGACATAGCTCACTCTTTTCTACGGCTCAATTCATAGATTTCCATCCATAGATGTCGCCTCATTAATGTCCAACTGATATCTCCTCCGGATTGGCACCGTCACATTCACATCTGATATTTACTGAATACTAGCAATTGGAGCGCGAAAATAAGAATTTGAAAAATAACCCTAAGCTTCTCATATTCTTAAATTAATGTTTATGATATATTTTAAAGAACCGATTTTCTTAATATAGATTCCATTTAACAAACAAACTGTAACATGAAAATTGTTCTTTTGTAATGATAATTTATTTATTGTTGTTTGCAGTATCCAAAAATACATCGTGTACAGCGAAAGTGGGATTCGATCCAATTTCCTTGTGTTTCTCGTTACATACGAGAGATGAAATTAAATAAAAAACATGGAGTCGTTTTTAGAAAATATATTGTTTAAAGTTGTTTGGAAATTGTCTATGTATCAAGTCAAAATATGCAAAAAACTAGTTTTAGTTTCGAAAACTTCACCGTGGCCTGATTTGAAGATATTTTGGAAACAAAAGTGGAAAGTGGGTGATGACTTCGCTTTAAATTTTTCCGTCATTTCATATGATGCATCGTACAATCCAAGTTGGCAAATCAGTTTTTCCGAAGACATCGGTAATTGACTCTTCAACAAATTTTGTATGCCTACCGGGAAATGTCTGATCAATAAACATACTATTTCATTCTCTGAAATGGGTGGCGTGCATAAACTAAGACCTGCTAACTTCTCTGTTGCATAATCTTGCATGCTAACCGTCCCCTTTCGCCAGGTACTATACATCAAATTTAACCTAAAGTTAATTTGGGTCTCATAATTCCAATAGCGATTGAAGAATTTTTCCTTAAATTCTTGAAACGTAGCTGGTAACAGATCTAATGTATCAGCCCACAATTTCGCACTAGATTGTAACATTTGGTAGATAATTCTGACTTTCTTGCTTTCAGGAAAATTATATAACATAAAGAAATTTTCTACCGCCTTTATAAACATGCACGGATTTTCTTTTCCTAACGCACTAAACGTTAAACCAGGAGGAATAGTAATGGTGCTCGAATGATGCAAAACAGAAGAAGATGGTAAATTTTCTATCCTCTCCTTTATATCTGCAACTTTCGCTTCTACTCCTTGTTTTGTCTGGTTTAAAATTTGGATTTTCTCACTATTTTCTCGGACGCAATTTTTTCTAAATTAAATAAATCTGTCTTAAAATTAAAATTGGAAGTAATCTGTTGAATTTGAACATCAAGGTCCTCCTTAATTTCGGCTTTTAACTGTTCAAATGACCGCGTGAATTTTAATTCTAATGCCTCAGTCCGTTCGATAAGATCTCTAGAAAGTTGAGTTAATTTCTCGTCCTGTTCCGCTAATTGGCTGACATTCGTTCGTTTTGTTCTTCAATTTTAGCTGTAATTTTTCAATGTCCGCGCCTCCTGTTCTTCTAGTTTCTTGTTAATCTGCTCGTTTTGTTCAGCTAATTGGACTGCAATTTGTTGATTTAATTCGACTGTACGCGCCTCCTGTTCTTCTAGTTTCTTTGTAATTTGCTGATTTTGTTCAGCTAATTGGACTGCAATTTGTTGATTTTGTTGACTCGATTGGGCGTTAACGAAATCAAATTTGTGTTCGATTTGAGTCATGAACTGTGCCATGAGCCTAGCCATCATATCATTAGCTCTAAGAATATCTGCTTCCGTCGGAACATCATCTCTTGAAGTAGAGGTTGATTCCGTCGGAGAAGGTTTCGGCGTTAAATGTAAATTACCGTCCTCTCCTAACTGAACTTCATGCTCTCCCTAGGTTGTTCTGTTGTTTGAACCACAGTTTCGCTTTCCTCCTCACCACCTGACGAGATCTGTTCAAGATTCCTAGCTCTATCAAATTTATCTGCCATTTTTAACCAGTCGTAATGAAAATTCAGATTTACAATAGAACTACTGATGCTTCACACCCTAATACTAAACTTCTGTACTCAAGTTTCAGACTAAAAAAATTCATTAACAAATTTTTGGTTTCGTTAATAATATTAGCCTACGAAATTCTAATAATTTCGAGCCAACCAGTTGGGCGCCAAAATGTAAACGTCACGTATCTACCTAACTATTTCGTAGTACGCCGAATTACAGAAGTAAATATGTTATTTACTTGTTTTGTGACGTGTGATTACACCGTCACACAAACCTGGGAAGACCTCAAATTATGGATAATTCCCTATCGGTGGTGGGTTCGTCTTTGCTAACTAATATTCATTTAACAAACAAACACAATTTCATAGTTTTAAAGAACAAGTAACATATATTCTTTCCAATATGATCCTTCGTACACTCACGTTCACATATTCTCCTACGTGATTACTTTTCCTTTTGATTACACAATGGTAGCTAACTCCCTACCTAAACTGCAGTTTTCTGTAGAATAATAGTGACTCTGATCTACATTTACACGAAACAAACAGTAAATACATATGTACACTTCTCAAAACAAATTATCTCTTAATGAAACCCACAATTCACAATTTAAATAACCATCCTGTAAAAAAATACATACAAACAATATACCAAAATTCACTAATACCTTTTCAATCTTAAATAATACTACACTCAATATTTACACTTAATATTCAGCTTCTGCGTGACCTCGCAGTGCAAAATTCTGTTTTACAAAGTCTCTTGACTGTTCATGAAATAACGTTTTACCAGAAACAATTTAACAGCTTTCATTCATGTTCAAAATTTTTACATAGACAATTCCTCTTAAATGTTTCAAATAACATCAAGTCAATTATGTATGAATTTAGATAAAGAATTATACACAAGGACGACTTTTATCAATAAACATAAAAATTATTTAGATCTGATTTCTCTTACGACTGCAAAAATAAATTTACTGGTTATCAAGACTAATATTTAGTAAAACTTGTCCGATCAATGTCTGTTACTGAGGAAAGCTCATATTACAACGTTTTAATTTGTGCAATCATAATTCTATCTTGAAAGTTTTCCAAGCTGCAATTTAGTAAATATTCTTTCTGCTTTTCTGTGACTCACGACCGGCGAATTTCCAAGCTGGTCCCGCGCTGAGTAGACGGCTGTCGAGCGACGTTCACGCCCCAAGGTCGTCGTTGTCCTGCGACGGTTCGTGCGCTGCCTACCGCGATGGAATCGGAGTATTTCCATACGCCTTCTCCTCGTTGTACAGCCCAGTTAAACCACAGCTTACACGAAGGTGATGGTCGCGTTAGAATGCGAGTCCAAAACTCCAAATTATAACTTTGTTTTAGTGAAAGTTGAGCCAGTTGTTGAATAAACTATGCTTTTCGGAATTATCAAAATTCTCAATAGAATTTTCGAAATGAAATCCATAAATAAAAATGAAATAGAATAAAAGTAGAATAAGTAACTGCTCAAAACTAAAACTGAAAAAGCTGTAACAAAGAAACAGAAACACGTCCTATGTTACAAAAATCTCTTCTATATTCCAGCAACGAGAATGTAGCAACGTGGTTTTATAAATTCATTTTAGTCCACTACCACTGTTATTCTTACATTCGTTGCATTACTTGTTTAATATTCCTATCGAATTTTACGTAATCTTGACATATCACAGTGATTAATCCCATGAAAAATACTTAGACAATTACCTTTTAATAAAGCTTCATTTCTGGTATTTTCCACGTGTCCCTCGTCGGTTGTGTGGTGGAATAGTACCCATCTAATCACTTCAGCGTCTCGATCCGGAAAGAAAGACAATCTCGTCCGAGTCAAGCCTCATGCCACATTCGCATTTCTACAAAAGTTCTGATTGGCTAGGGCGAAAGTACGTTCAGAAATTTGTTTCTAGGTAACGCCATCTCTTCGCTACTCTAGGAACTATTTGTAGGGCAAGATGTCGGGTATTGTCACTTCAATATTTCTTTTGTCATGAGTGTAGCCGATGACAAGCGGTTACAATATATCCTTATGGGGGGCGAAACTTGTCTTTTGAGAATTTGGATTCGATTCGGCAAGGTTTGATAGCTTTTCGTCCTAGGTTGAATTTATTTGTTAAGTGAGAGGTGTTAAGTGTAGTATAGAAAGTTTTTGAAACTGAAGCGATGTGATTTTTGATTAAATCCATACGTAGTTCCCTATCGATCTGAGTACTGGGTATAAACCACGGTGCTTATATGATTTTTCTAAGACGTTTGTTTTGTACCGTCTGAAGTTTCTCTATTGATGAGGGTGCTGCGCTTCCCCAAACAGGACAAGCATATGTGAAGGTGGGTAAAATTATTGATTTAAATATAGTCAGCTGACATTCAATTTTTAATGAGGATTTTCTGTTGATTAGTGGGTATAATTTTGATATTTTTCCTTGGGCTTTATTTACTAATGCATGGATGTGGGGTTTCCACGTTAATCTTTTATCAAAAAGCACACCAAGATATTTAATTGGACCATTATTCCATTGAATTGGGCTGCAGTTGATTGTTAAGTTTGGGGGAGTTTTTGATCTACGGAGTGTGAATATTTTGGCTTGGCATTTTCCTGAATTGATTTTTATTCTCCACTGATCTGTCCACGATATTAGTTCATCACGGTTATTTTGTATTCGATCTTGGGTGAAAGTAGTTGCTAAAGTTGTATTCCCGTTGAAGAAATTCCATGACTAATGGCCTTGTATGTTTCGGCCAAAGCGAGATATGAACTGATAATATTACAATTACAACTTTGTAAACGCCTTAAAAGTTTGCGGCGGCGATGGTGTAGCGGTTAGCGTATCGGATTGCTATGCCCAAGTTTGCGGGTTCAAACCCGATCGAAGCCGTGGATTTTTAAGGGCGAAAAAATTCTTCGTACGCCTTCCTTCGGAGGGGAAGTAAAGCCGGCTGTCCCATGTTAGTAGATTTACTGCATGTAAAAGATCCTCAAGCCTAAATGACGCCTCTGAGCTAAATTCAAATCGCCTGTTTCGTCGCCCAAGTAATACCTTCTTTCTCCCATGATAGGTGAAAGGAGTGTAACGAAATTTGCGTGGTCAGACGGAAGAGCAGGCCTCATGGCCTGAGTCTCGCCACGTAAAATAAGGCAAATTCAATTCAATTCAATTCAATTCAAAAGTTAACCATGTAGAAATTAATTGACAAAAACGCAAGTATGGATGTGTAAATAGTTGGGATGTGGAAGTATAAATTGCAAGTATGGATGGTGTGAGTAGTTAAAATATAGTACACCCACATTTTGTTATCGTTTTTTTAAACACGCACAAAAATGATCCTAAAATATCATCTGCAAGCTGTTTTTCAGCGTTATTCTCAAATAAGATTATTTCAATTAATTCCAAAAGTTCTGTCGCAAAACCCTCTACTTCTATATGTTTCTTCCCCAAATTTGCTAAACACTTCCATGGTTTTGTTCCTTATTTTTTAATAGATTAAAACTCCACACACTCAGACTAACTTGTGTTATTACTTTTATTCAATTGTTGTTCACTTTTATGCAATTTATGTAATTAATTTAGCCGTTTATTATCTATGAATTTCATTTGAAAGAATGTCAATTTGTTCCATTTCAAGTCAATCAGATAGCATATTAAACAATTGCATAACTTGTACTTTTCCTGGAAAATGGTTAAGCAGCTTGTATTTGTTCAAGTAAAAAAAAGTCGGAATTCGAAAATCAACATTTTGGGCTTAAACGTGCTGTTGCTCAACCAAAAGGAAATTTCGATATTTCAAACAAAGCATCGTTTTGTTTTCAATGAACACAACTTCATAGTGAGACCTTTTCACTATATTCACTAAAAAGCCCACAGTGGGTCACTCAAGTAACCTAGTAGTGTTACGTGACCTGTGACATGTTATGACAATATTACACCAAAAATTAGGAATGGTTTTATATGTCCTAACTGCCCTACAGGAGTGAGTTCGTCTTTTAACCTGCTTTTGTAATAAAAAAACATAGGCAAGTTAATATTTTGACAATGAACAGTTCTAGATACATTCCGTTAAATACTTAAATACAATTCTAATCTAGTATTAGACATTGTATTGAAAAATTCTATCACTTGCTCTACCATTAGCATTTACGTGATTACCTAACAACTGCAGTTGCGTTTTAACACTCGCAAAACACTTTACATAAAATTATATTACCCTTCACTTCACAAAAGCAGAATAAAATACCTGTACACAAGACAATAATACATGGAAACACAAAATACTGAAAAAGAATCACATACCAAAATACCCTTTAAATAAACTTTCAAAGAAATTGTTACTTGAATAGTGGATGAAATATATACAAGACGTTGTTTCACTTTCACGTAGATTATTACACGTAATATTGTGAAGGATTACGTTTAAATGATTTTAATATAATTACTCGACTATCTACGCCTGTAAGTGAGGTGAATTCTATCTATGTAGAATAATTCTCACTTCTTTAAACAGTTCCTTTTTGAGAATTTCTAGTGAAGTTTTCTGACTTACGACACGTAGTCTCGAAGAAATATTTCCACAGCTTGGAGCGGCGACGGTGACCCAAATCCTTTCAAAGTCGTGGCAACCCCTTGCTTCGGCGAACACGTCCTCTGGTGAATCGCTACCACAGTCCTTCGAATTTTATACAATATGACTGCAATCTCTCCGCGTAATAAATTTCTTACGTGGTAAGCTAAGATGAAAAACAGAGAAAAAGCTGGAAATAGAAAGAAACATGTCCTATAGCACATGCTTTCTACTTCAGTATACGTTCTTGAACGTTGAAATATATTATTTCCTCGTTGATTGAAAAATGGTATATTTCTTCGTAATGTGATTCGTTCGATACGTGAATTTATCAGAATATTCATGATTTAAAATTCTCAATTCTCTCATACATGGTATCGTTATTTTAACATGAGTCGAATTACCTTTTTCAAGCTTCTTATATGGTAGGCACAATATCACTGTTTTCTGTGAAGCATCGGAAGTAGCCCGACCGATCATTATAGCGACTGTGAGGCTAGGGATCCCCTACTAACACATGCTTTCGCTTGTAAATTAATTTCTGTGCCTGTGCAAATGAAGACCAGGGTCACCAAGGGGACATTTCGTGGAACCAAGGACACTTTTTTTAATAACATACAGTATCACAATCTTGTTTACATTTATTGAAGGATCGTGAACGATTATTTCTCCGATTGCGTATTGTTTATTACATTTAAGTCTATTATATTGTAATGCATCCCCCTTTCCTCTTTCTCTCGGTTATTATCCCCTCTTTCTGCTATCCTTGCGCGTGCGTTGGACAGCTATATGTAATGGTTCCTTTTTCCCTTTCCTTTTTCGACTATCTAATATTTCTCCCGGCTACCCTGGAACTCGCGTTGGGCAGCCAAAATGTAATGATTCTCATACCGTGGATAAGATGGTGGTCCTATACAGGAATCCAAGCGAGGTGACTGGATTTTGCGTGCTAGGGTAAATGACAACGCATGTTCTCAATTGATAAAAACGAATCACATTTTTGTTCGTTCGTTTATTATTATTTTCTGGCTTTTCCCTCTTTTCATCGTACACGGCAACAATTTACCGTCTTTCCCTCTACACTAATACACAGTACCCTATAACATAAACATTACAAGGAACAAAACACAACAACGAAACTCATTCACACACAATAATACAAAACAATAGGAAATCCCACTCATACATTGAATGCGCATTCCCTAATTTTCCTTTGACCATTTCTTAATTTAATTTTATTAACAAAACTTGGTCTTCAATAAATTCCCTTTTGTTACGGAACGCGTCTTCAGATGAAGCATCTGCAAAGAAATCAGGCACACACACACACATATACACACGTGTCACTTCCCTGTTTGCGGCTCAGCTCTCGTAGCAATGATGTCTGGTGGCCGCCGTCCAATGCCCTTCGATGCGTGGTCGCCGTCCACTCCTGTTCGCGGTCGCCTTCGGAAACCAATTCTCGCGAACCGCTATTGTCCGCATAAATGATACCACTCAGCTGCTAGTCCGTTACCGCTTAATAAAATTGTACGTATTCGTGGCGTAGTGTTCGGCAAAACAAACAGAACGAAAAAACTACTATTTTTCGCGTGTCATCAAACACGTCACTTCTTGAAATTGCTATCGCTATCCATTTACATTCAAAATAAGCGTCCAATTGTGCTGATCCCGGCATCTATTCTTTTATATTTTATAAGGAGATGTCCGTAGCGTTGAATTTTCGTACAATAAAAAAATAGCATCTGATTGTCCGTAATCACAAAAAATTCTATTTGAAAAAAAAAATTAAAATTACTCCCGAATTTTGTTTCTTTTACTACTACTTCAAAGTTCCAACAAACATCACAACGTTACTTTCTATTTGAATTACTACACTTTCAAAAGAAAATTAACAACGCGCCAATTTCGCGCACACGAAGCGTTCATCCCGGTATACACGACACATCTGTCCTCACATCGGAATTCTTTTCCAGCAACTTACATTGTTACAGAAGATTTCTGGAACAAAATAGTTGCCACTCGCTTGCTTTTAATCCTCTGTTGATTCCAAATGACTTTCTTCTCTTCGAAACATGGCGTCATTTGCTTATACTTTTAGTTCATTGTAAACTTCCAAATATTATATTATTATTCTGCTTCCGAACATGCGACAAAGTTGACACTAATTTTGTCGTCTTCCCCGTATTGTAGTCTATTGTTTCCCAATGTTTCAGCCAAATCGGTTAGTGCGTTTTGTCATAATTCTTAAAAAACCCTGTTTACAATCTTTCTTTTCTAGCTCAACAATGGCCATATTCTGTTCATGTTATTAAAAAGTTCCAATTCTATTTCAATTTATATCTTCCGAATGCGTTGACCGAATTTGATGCCATTTGTTTTATTTAATTTCATAATTTCTGTTCTACCGGAAGATTATGTTCAATTTTCCCAAATTTCACGCGCTATAATTCATTATTTTAATTTGGACTTGTAAAAATGTTTTCTATCGGCACCGTTGTAATCAATGTACAAGTTTATTCTTTGTCACCTTTTTATAACGTTGCATCTGGGGGTTTTGGTCTCGAAATGATGGATCATTACAATACGAAAATCGAAGTTGAAATATCAGATTATTTTAATATATATGGAAGTTTTCGCCCTTTGTTAGGTGAGCTCTATAACTAATTTGTGCTCTTTTTATGGGGGCAAACAAAAATTGTTGGCATAATCTAAGCAAATGTCAGCCAGGTTATGTGCGAAATTTGGTACATATACCTACTTACAGAGAACCTGCAGGAACAAGATTACAATAAAAATTATTTTAAACAGGCAAATTACCCCGTTGGCCTAATGGCCGTTGTTAAATATAAATTTTACTAATAAACCTATTAGTCGTTTTCTTCAGTGAATATCTTACGCTTTTGTGGAGTATTTAGTAAGATTCAGAATTTACACACTTTATTTCCCTTGTAGTGTAAAATGGTGAAAACGCAGTTGTACTCTTATAATTCTCAGACTATTTGGAAAAATATATATACTCATTTATTAGAGTGTACTATAGCGATAACCAATAATAAATTTGTATTGCTATAGTTTACAATTAATGTAGTTTAGACAAATATGTATATGAGGAATGAATATTACAATCAATTAAAACCAATTGAAATATTAGGTACTCATTTAAAACTAATTTTTACTCCAACAGTACTTTGGACTGTTTTTGTTAAAAGAATAAATGCAGTTACGCATACATAACAGTCATTACAATACGCACAATAGAATGTATGGGCACAAGCAAGTAAAAGCAGTTGGAAAATTAATTGCTCTATATTTTTTATTTTTTCCCCAACAAGTATTTTCACAGTTTCACCAACAAGTGTTTAACTATCCAACAGTTGTTTAAACAGTATATAAAATTGTTCTTTAATGACAAACCATTTTATAAGTAACCAAAAAAGATGAAATGAACACAATCTAATAAAACCAATTGGAATGTTAGGAATTCGTTTATTTACCTCCAAAATACATTTTTGTTTTATTGTTTAAATCAGGGATTTTCAGCCTTTATCGTTTATTGACCGCTTACGTTATTCTCTGTAACATATCCTACATAATCATAACAATAAAAGTCTTTAAGTTATATATTGATAACATATATATTTGTAAATATCTAGATTTACAATAATCAAAGACGCTTCCGCTTCTGAGTAACTGAGTTTCTAATCGTCTTTGTTGTGCAATGGTTACAGAACATTGAATGATTTTTGTAGTCATAACATTTCTACAATTCCTGTTGCTGGTAGTACATTTTTTCGCAATAAAATATTGTTGTCCCAAGTACAAAAATCGAAATGGAGCTCTTATCTGAACGTACGTAAATTAAGAATTTTAAATCTGATTGGTAAAAGAATACTTGTAAACGAGTGTATTGAAAACAAGCAAGAGTGCCTTTCGTTCATGTTTTGCCGATATCCGCCGGCAGAGATCCTCATTGAGAACCCCTTGCTTTCAGGAGCCGGTGCGGTGTATCACTTGCACCACCGGGAGCGGAAACTCAGTGCATCAACTGATGTCATTGCAGCGCCTCTGACCGGGAGGACATAGGTTAGAGTCCTGACGACGGCAGGATTTTCGACCCTAGCTCTTCAGCTAGGTCGAATTCAGTCGCTGTTTGGAGGAGAATTCTAGTGGCAGACTTCTCTGATCGGTAGTTTTCCGTGGTTTCTTCGATCAACACCAGGCGAATGCCGGAGCAGTACCCGACCAAACGGGCCACGGACCGCGCGCGATCTGTCCTTCCTCTTCCTTGTCCTATCCTCTCCTCTTACACACACACACACACACACACTTATACTAACATGCACTGCACTACCACATATTCCGGGAGACCGGTCGGGAGCGTAGAGCTTGTCCCGGCTGGGGCGGTGCCCCGCTGGTGGGAGAGTCCTGGTTAGGAGGAAACCCCACTTGCCGACGGTAGGTCGGCGCCGGATCTCGCCATCCAGCGGGGGAAGATCACAGCCGTCTCCCGAGAAAAAACATGCACTATACTAATGACCGAAGCAGTGGAAACACGAAAAAATCAATCAATCAAAATCCTCCTCTCCCTAAGATTGAACAACGGTTACAAAAGAATAGGAGAAAACTTATTATTATTATTATTATTATTATTATTATTATTATTATTATTATTATTATTATTATTATTATTATTATTATTATTATTATTATATATTATTTATGATATGATTTGTTGGGAACTTCCAATATAGGCCAAAAATGTTTTTCAGGGATGTTGGAAGCTAGATCAATCACGTTAAGTACACACAGGAGCATGTGGGAAGTGGCACGATCAAATGAAACAAAATAACTTATGTAATATTCTTTAATTTGTATTATAATAATCAATCAGAAATTTTAGCGAAAATAGAACCTGCGTCATTCTTTGAAGCGTCTTTCAAGCTATCCGATAACAAATTTTAATCTAAAATTTCGGATCAATATTTGAGAAAATTATGAAAAACTTGAGGCTTCATGGAAAGTACCCACGAAATCAAAATATCCGATTTGAACTTGCAGTTCCTCGCGCTTGTTCAGAATGTTCAAGGATAGGTTGGACGGACAGAGAGACACATATAGCCCGACGGACGAATTGGCCTCAATCGATTTCAATGTGTCGGGAATCAATGAATCGATTTCACGTACCTATAAGAATAAAAGAGCCCGTAGAACAGAGAATGTTTTTTAAAAGAGTTGTAATTATTCTATTCATATTTTTTTAAACTAACAATAATACATGATGCTCTTAGAGGATCTGCGGCTTGATATGCAGATTCCGTTATAAAATTTGTAAGTTTGTTATTACAGTTTTCAACATTCTTAAGTTTGTATTTATCTTACTAATTGTTTGGTTGATAATACCTCTTCAGATCACCAGAATGAATTGTTAAAAAAAATATTCATCTCGGTTCAAATTTCACTGCAATGTAAACACAACCTGCGAAGAAGAAAAAACTCATGATGAATCTGTTTTCTGAACGCGGGCTGTCGGGGTGCGGTTCGCCTCTTTAAACAGCGTTATGTTTCAGTAACTCGTTTCTTACGTGGTAGCGAGCATAATACAGAGCCATGTGTCCATGATTGTCTTTTGCATTCACATCTGCATTCGCAGCTAAGAGAAGCCGCACTACTTCTAAATAATCTTTCTGTGAAGCTTCTATTAACGCTGTATATCCTAAATTGTCCGAAATGTTTACATTAGCATTAGCTTTCAAAAGCTCGCGCACTGTATTTGCGTGACCTCTCGATGAAACCTCAATGAGACTCGTACTTCCATGCTTGTTTCTTGCATTCACATCTGCATTCGCAGCTAAGAGAAGCCGCACTACTTCTAAATGATCATTCCGTGAAGCTTCTATTAACGCTGTATTTCCAAATTTGTCCGAAAGGTTTACATTAGCGTTAGCTTTCAAAAGCTCGCGCACTGTATTTGCGTGACCTCTCGATGAAACCTCAATGAGACTCGTACTTCCATGCTTGTTTCTTGCATTCACATCTGCATTCGCAGCTAAGAGAAGCCGCATGACTTCCAAATGGCCACGCCCTGCAGATTTCATAAAGGCTCTATCCTTGTCTTCGGACGAAATGTTTACATTAGCGTTTTCTTTCAAAATCTCGCGCACTATATCGGTGTAACCGTACTCTGCCGCATAAGAGAGAGCCGGAGTATCAAATGTGTTTCTTGCATTCACGTCCGCATTCGCTGCCAAGAGCTGACGCACAACCTCTAAATGGCCAGATATTGAAGAATATATTAACGCTGTATATTGGCCATCATTCGAAATGTTTACATTCGCGTTTGCTTTTAAAAGCTCGCCCACAATTTTGGCTTGACCTTTTCTTGAAGCTTCAATGAGAGCCGTGTTCCCTTGATTGTTTCTTTCATTCACATGCGCATTCGCAGCCAGCAACAGCCGCACTATCTCCAAATGATTATAACTCGAAGATAGTATTAACGCTGTATTCCAGTCATAGTCCGAAATGTTTACATCAGCGTTCGCTTTCAAAAGTTCGCGCACAGCATTGGCGTGACCGTTTAATGAGGCGTAAATGAGAGCCGATTTTCCATACTTGTTTCTTGCATTCACGTCCGCATTCGCAGTTAAGAGAAGTCGCACCACCTCCCAATGACCATATCTCGAAGATTGAATTAAGGCTGTATTCCTCTCGTTATCGGAAATGTTTACATTCGCGTTCGCTTTCAAAAGCTCACGCACTGCATCTGTGTGACCATTCAATGAGGCATATATAAGAGCAGTTCTTCCATTTTTGTTTCTTGCATTCACGTTGGCATTTGCAGTCAAGAGCAGTCGCATAATCTCTAAATGGCCTTCGCTTGAAGATTCTATTAACGCTGTATTCCCGTCATTCTCCGAAAGGTCCTCATAAGGGTTTGCTTTCATACGTTTAGCTTCGATTGACACGCCTGCCGCAAGTAGCAGCACCAGCGCCTCCCGCTTTCCGTTCTTCGCCGCGGATAATAGTTCCCTCTCCAACCGCTCTCCGGGCAGGGGCGCCACGCCGCCCGACCGCAGCGCCCGCACGCACTCCACCTCCGCGGACTCCACAGCCGCCTCCAAGGCCTTCTGGGCGTCGTCTGTATCCGCGCCCACACCAGCTGCTAGGAGAGCTCTCACCATGAAGCATCTGCCACCCTTCACCGCCTCCGACAATGAACTCACACCAGCCAAGGCGAGAAAGATTGTTGGGACTGTCTTTCCAAACGCCTCGAGAATTTCAGAACTCTTACTCTGATAGAGAATCCACTTGACGATTTCCGTTTTCTCAGCGATGCTAGACACGCTGTTTAAAAGTGGTTCGACGCACGTTGCATTTGCTCCTGGCTGCGAGATGAGTTCCGCGGTGTCCCACAGTTCCTTGTGAGTCTCCATTGCCATGATGGCCAGCGCGATATCGCATTTCCCGTCACGAACAGTCTGCTTTAAGAGTTCGGCCCCCGTGGGGCCTTGAAGGAGGTGAGGGAACTCAGCGTCTAAAGCTTTCAGCAGTACCGCGCTGTCGGAGTCGTAGAGCGCGCGGAGGATGAGGTCCGTGCGGTTGGCGAGCGGCGGCAGGAGCGCGTGAACGCACGCCACATCCCCAGAATCCACAGCCACCTTCAAGGCCTTCTGGGCGTCGTCTGACCCCGCGCCCACGCCGGCTGCCAGGAGAGCTCTCACCATGAAACATCTGCCACCCTTCACCGCCTCCGACAATGAACTCACCCCAGCCACGGCAAGGAAGACGCTTGGGACTGCTTTCTCCACAGCCACGAAAATGTCGGAACTTGTACTCCGATGGAGAATTTTCCTAACTATTTCCGTTTTGCGCGCGATGTCAAACACTCCGTTTAACAGTGGCTCAACGCACATGGCATTGGCTCCAGGCTGTGAGAGGAGATCGGCAGCGTCCAGCTGCGGCTCGTGGGTCTCCATGTCCATCAAGGCTGTGGCAATGTCGCATCGGCCGTCACGAGCAGTTTGTTTTAAGAACGCGTTCCACTCGGGGCCTCGGAGGACGCGAGGGACCTGAGCATCTAAGGTTTCCAGCAGCATCGCGCTGTCGGCGTCGTAGGGCGCGCGCAGGACGAGGTCCGTGCGGTTGGCGAGCGGCGGCAGGAGCGCGTGAACGCACGCCACGTGGCCCGCGCGCGCCGCCAGCTGCAGCGCCGTGCGCCCGTCTGCGCCCGACGCCCGCCGCCAGCAGCGCCGCCAGCGCCTCCACGCGGCCGTCGCGCGCAGCTCGGCGCAGCGCCTCCTGCCCGGCGGCGCCCACCACCTGAACAGATCGAAAAGCGAATGACGTCACAAATGAATACACATCATGTTACAGAACAGAATAAAATGGCGAATGATAAAACTAGTGAAAAAAACTAACAACCTCCCGAACAGAGCAAATGGCAAATACATTGACGAATAAGTCCGTCCAAACAGCTGAATCGGGAGCGGTAGCTCATTGCATCTGCTCAGTTGCCGATAATATAAAGAGTTGTTCAATTTGTATCAAAGTTAGTATGTAAAGGTTATCGAAGTGGGTGATCACGAATATGATATCAAAAAGTGAAAAAAACAAAACGGCGAATCTAAGAATGCGAGCAAATATTGATTAAAGTCATTTTATTCATATTAAATAAGAATGTCTAAAAAATTGAAAAGCTCGAAAAATGACTATATAGAGAATATAAGATGGTATAAATTTCTAAACATCATTTTATTTCAATTACAATTATTCCTTTAGTAAATTGTTGGTAACTATGATTAGAAGTTGTCGTTTTCTTCTTTTTAATCTACATCATTATCTTCATTTCTTCTGCTTCTACAACTGAATCATCTTCAAAGACTGTTTTCTCATCATCTGCATCGGAACCTTCACAATCTTCCTCCACAGGAACTAAGAGGACAACGGCTTCTGCCGACACACTACAAATTATCTGGTGATGATTTGCGTTGAAAAGAAACGTAGGGATCTGTGGTGGCCAAGAATCTACTGAACACGTCATTCACAATCTAAAACTCTCGAAAACGTTCGAGAAATACTCTGGAGATATTGTTTATCGACTTATTAACTAAGTTAATTCTTCAGAAAATTCAGGCGATGTTAAAATGAAATCTTTTCTATCATATTAAGAACATAAATTTTTATTTTCTTCATAAATTAAAAATTTTAAGGGAACCATATTGCATTGTGTACTTGAATGTTTTTAGATACACTATTATTGAATTGATTAATTAACATTGACGTATGTCGTATTTCATTACAAGCATTATCAAAAATGTGACTACTAGGTGCGGATGTATGATACAGTTGAAGTGATGGTAAATTAAGGATAGTTTTACAGACAATTCGATGTGAGGGACGAATATCGAAAAGGGGAGCTGATAAATGATGCAATCCATGTATCTTGTGTACAAGTTTATATGTTCAAATATAAAATCAAAACCTGTTATTTCTTTCACCGTGACCGTTTTGGCTCGCCAGGAGTCTGCGTAGAGTGCGCTTTCGACTGCGTCGTGAGCGGAAGAGCTGCAGCCCTCACCTCTTCGGGGGCCGCCTGCGCGATCGCCCACACTTGGGGGCCGCCGGCCGCCGCCGCCAGCGCGCGCGCCACCTCCCTTGCGTCGCACAGCGCGCCGCGCCGCAGCATGGCTTCCAGCGCCGCCAGCGCCCCCTCCTGCCCCGCCCCGCCCCGCCCGCGCGGCCAGCAGCAGCGGGAGTCGTCCTCGGCGCCCCGCGCCGCAGGCGCCGCCCCGCCCTCGGCCAGCTTCTTGGCGCGCGCCCACCCGCCCGCCCGCGCCGCCGCCAGCAGCGCCGAGTCGCCCGCCGCCGTGCGCGCCCGTCGGCCCTCGAGTGTTGCGCCGCGTCGCAGCAGCGCCACCAGAGCGTCCACGTCGTCGCGCGCCGCGGCCTCGTGCAGGGACGTGTTGACAGGGGCCTCGGGGTCGAGGGGGATGAAGGCAGGGGGAGGGGCGGAGATGGAGGGTGGGGGCGGGCTGGAGAAGCATCGTCGCTGGGAGGGCGCGTCCTGCAGCGCCTGCAGCTGAGCCTGCAGGGCGTCGGCGCGTGCATGGAGGCTGTCCACTTGCGCCTCTAGGTCCTCCAAAGAAACCGATCCTGTAGGTTCCGTGGCCTCGCTCGCAATCACCGCCACCAGCCACGCCGCCAGCAGCACACGCGAAGTCACAAGCATAGTGTAGTTAGCCTTAGGTCTGCTGAAATAAAGGTTTAAACTAGTAAAGCTACAACAGCACACACTTTCTGGCATTTCTTGAAAATTTACAATTTTTAATAATTCGGAGTTTATCGAAAATGAGACTAGGGCCATGCTATTAGAGTACCTTTGTTATATCTGCGGAAGGAATATAAAAGAAAATAATACACGTAGAAGATATTTGTGAAAACAATTTTTTTATGAACTGCATGAATTACTATTATAAATTACAAGAAAAATATCGTTTTTGCGAATAATTGGACGTGCCTTTATTTTTCAGAGGTCGCATTTAAAATTGAAACGCAAGTGGTCGTGTAGATTAAGTTTGCAATCATTTTTTAAACTTATTAACAATATTTAACAAACAATTTAGTTTTGAATACAATTATATACGAGTAGTGGGGTATAAAAAACAAAAATTACAACATGCTATTTCATTTTGCTGTGCCACGCTTAATTTTAATGCATTCTTTTTTAATCATAGTATGTGTACTCTATCATGCACACCTTGCCATAATATAGCAATCAAAAATTGTACAAGTATAACACTAACTTATTGTATTTCAGTTGTATTCTATTGTATCGTGCATTCTATGCTTAATTATTTGCAGGCGACCACAGTCCCTCCGATTGACTGACCGGGAGCGGTAGCTCAGTGCATCAACTGATTTTACTACACCACCCCTGACCGGGATGTCCTAGGTTCGTGTCCTGACGGAGGTAGGATTTTACAACACTAGCTTTTCAGCTAGGTCGAATTCAGTCGCTCTCTGAAGAAGAATTCTAGCGGCCAGCTGCTCTGATCGGTAGTTTTCTGTGGTTTCTTCGATCAACACAAAGCGAATGGCGGAGCAGTACCCTACCAAACGGGCCTCGGACCGCGTGCAAGCTTTCCTTCTTTTTCCTCGTTTTATCCTCAGCCACACGCACTTTCAGTAACATGCACTACACTACCACATATTCCGGGAGACCGGTCGGGAGCTTAGAGCTTGTTTCGGCTGGGGCGGTCCCCATTGGTGGGAGAGTCTTGGTTAGGGGGAAACCCCGCTAGCCGACCGGATATCGCCATCCAGTGGGGGAAGATCACCACCATATCGCGAAGGAAAATCATGCACTACACTTACGGGAATAATGACCCAAGCTGATGACGCTCCCAGAATTACTTACCAACCAACCAACCACATTTTTATACAACTTTTTAAAATTATAATTTAAGCGCATTCAAAAAACATTTAATTACAAGGTAGTAAAATCAACTCTCATAGGTCCTACTGCCGCGGACGTTGCGAACTTTCGCGCCACCGTCGACGTAACGAACTGAAGTCAGTCGGATTATGATACTCTTCCGAAGAACAGCCGTGTGTGGCGTCGCGGGGTACAGCGCCGCTGCGGCGGGCCGCTTCGGGGCAACCCGCTCCTAAGCCGGAGGTGGGATGGGGGTGGAAGGCGGCGACGCCACGCCGGCCGGAAAATCCCGGTACGAAAACAACTGGGAGGAAACGACGCGCGGGAGTGCGAGTCTGGGTGAAGTCGGTTGCAGCCCTAGAAGGGCTGGCCAGCGAGCCGAATGACGCCCGCCGCTTGTGGAGTGCGGGCGAGTCAGCGGATACTTAAGGCTGCGCCGACATGCGCCTCGGGGTATACGCAGAATGTTGAAAGACGAGGGGTATCTCCAGTGTTATCTTTGCACGTGATCTTCAGGTCGAAGATCGGTTTGGCGACAGGCCATGTAACTTCTGTAGTTACGGGACTCTATGTCCGACAGCTTCGCACCTCGCGTTGCTTTTTCCTGCTTTCGAGCAGTGGTTCTGGGCTAGGCCTAGGGACGGTCGCGGGGTTTCCCAGCTAAGGGAATCGAAAGGTTGCCAAGGGGTTAAATTTTGTATAATAATATTTGTACATTAATTGTAAATATATTGTAAATATCAAACAGAAACAGTCGTCTGTGTTATTCTTTTCTAGTACGTCACACGTGTGTGTGTTTTCTTTTGTAATCTTCACCACAATGGTTTAGCACGCTCTGTGCAAGATCTGTTAAATGCTGTTCTTTTGCATTTAGTACGGTTCACGAGAACTGATCTAGTACAACTGACTGTAACATAACTTTCTAACGTGTGTTGCACAATGTCTTTCAATCACTACTCGAACTCATAAGCAGTGCATATTAATTCACAGCTGACTTGTAAAGTGTGTGTGAAGAGAATTTTTTACATGTGTGTAACGTATAATATATATGCTATAAATTTGTTGTCAATCATTTGAACCACTGTCTATGTTGAAACTATTCTTATACGCGTTGTGCAACGTCTCTTGGTTCTATACTAGAGTACAAATATATTCTATTAGATGACATAAACGCCAAATTTCTCTGTTCTGTTGTTTTCTCAAAAATTACAAAAGTTTATTTTTTGGCTTGTCTCTCACGTCGTTAATATTTATTGTATCGGCAATTTATTTACAGTATTGTATTTATAAATACATGATCTTTAAACAATGTGATTTCAAGTTTTTTGAAAACTCAATCATCAAACTCAAAACTCAACTTCGTGAAAATGAGTTCAAAATTCCGCATTTTCAAAAAAACACAAATACTATTTTCATAAAACTGACTCCAATATTTTCTTAAAGTATTACCGATGAGTAGTACTAATTGCATTCTTAAAAATTGCAAAGTACATTTTAATGTATTCTTTTGTTGTTGTTTTTTTTTAAATAACGCAATTATAATTATATTAAATATTTCTTACGACGTTAATATGCACGTTTCAAGCAAATTGTAAACACTGTTGTATTTTGTAGCGAATTGTAAACACTGAGGCACGTTAAAGTGCCTCAAATTACTTCAAATACTGTTTTTGGAATATTCAATATTTTTCTAAGAAAGAGAGTTTTAAATGTTTTCATTTACAATGACTTTTAAAAGCCATTTTTTAAACCACTGCAAAATTTTAATGAACATTATTATTTATCACGAGGTTATACTCTATTTTAATATTCTTAAAGTAATAATTCGGTTCTACTATTAGGAAACTGGAAAATTGAGAAAATGTCAAAAAATGTACTATGGGCGGCGATAAATGGCAGCTGGCAGGAGGATGAGGCACCACATGTCCACACAAAGGAAATTAGTAAAGTTCTCTACGAGAACGGCTGTGGCATTACTAATTAAAATATATTTCATTTAAGAAAACTAAAAGTGTACAACAGCACATACACTCTCGCGTTATTGAAAACTGCTTCATAATACTGAAGTATTGCACATTCTGTGCTACTAACGTCTCAGTTAATACTTGAAAACGTAGCAAATTAAATAGAAACGTAAAATTGTACACACCTTGCAGTAAATTATACAGAAGCGGGAAACGCAACGTTGCTGTTCTTCATTTGGAGAATTATAGCATTCTTGTCAAAAACGCTTATTTCCATCTGCATTCAGATTTCAACTTGTTTATCGGTTAGCCATAGTACGTCATACAGATTGTTGATTCAGTGGGAATTCAGTCGCTGTCTGGATGAGAATTCTAGAGGCCGGCTGCTCGGATCGGTAGTTTTCCGTGGTTTCTCCGATCAACACCAGGCGAATGCCGGAGCAGTACCCTACCAAACGGGCCACGGACCGCGCGCGATCTGTCCTTCCTCTTCCTTGTCCTACCCTCTCCCCTTACACACACTCACACTTACACTAACATGTATTACACTACCACATATTCCAGGAGACCGGTCAGGAGCTTAGAGCTTGTCCCGACTGGGGCGGTGCCCCGCTGGTGGGAGAGTCCTGGTTAGGGGGAAACCCCAGTAGCCGACGTATCTCGCCATCCAGCGAGGGAAGATCATCGCCATCTCCCAAGAAAAGCATGCACTACACTAACGGGACTAATGACCAAAGCAGTTGACGCGCCCCTAAACACGAAAAAATCAATCAATCAATTGATTCAGTGGTGAGTTGTAGTTGACATTTACATAATTGAAATGATTGAAGGCGTTGTCATTGTCAAGTTGATAGATAACTATAATTCTGACACCCTAATTAAATTACTAATATTCTTCGATTTTTGCTAAATAGTTTATTTATTACCGCCTTTTTACGTGGACTCAACCACAAACGAAGCTCAGGAAAATAAAACTATAAGGTCCATTTGATCGACAACAATGAAATACGCCCAAAAATACTTTTAATAAAAGTACAATCTCTGTTTTTTAAGAAGGAAAAGAACAATTTGGCTGTTAGCGGCCTAATTTGTCATTAAAAGAAGTTTAGGAGAAGTTGAGGAAGTTAGTAGAGTATCTTAGGGGAAAATGTTTGCATTCATAAACTCCTTGAAGTTATTGAAGAAATTAAACGGTAATTGTACCTTCTTTTATTCATTACGCTTTTTTAAGAATCTGATGATATTAAATGTGACATGCAACTCCAGCAGTAATTTATGAAAAAAACTGTTGAAAAATGCATGGTAAACGGTGGCAGTACTGGCTCTCACACTAAGAGTTACGCTGTAAAAATCATGCTAATGTCAGCACTGTTTCTCTTAGGGCAAGAGAAAAAGACGCGACCAAAATATAGAATTTCAAAGACGTTTCGAAACATTTCTAAAAGATTAATTTGGAAACACAAGTTAGCTGCATCTTATTACCGCTACAATCTTAAAGTTCAATAACAAAGAGCTTCTCAAATATATATTGCGGCCTTGTTGCGCAAATTTCAATAAAGCTTTGCCGATTGCGTGAAAAAATTCATCAATACATTGAGAACACAAAATGATTGAAAAGTGAATGTGCGAGAAAGTAAAAATAGAATTAATATTGGCATTTCCCATAGTAACTTAAAATTAAAATTGAATTAATAATTTTCATTACATTCATTCAATATTTTCCGTTTTGTCGTTTGGTGTGATACCTGTATATATTTCATTAATTTCTGGTAGATATGAAGCAAAAACTTTTGTTTTTTCAAAACATTGTACAGTTTTTTTAAGACACGGAGTGATGTACGGACACACGTTTTGCCGTCAATGAAGGACGCGCAAAGCATGGATTGTGGATGATGGATTCACTATCACAATTAAACCACAATAAAGAGAATTTTTTTCACATTTAGCAAGTGAATTTATCCATTTTTTGGTTACCAGAGCCCGACGTTAAGAGTTTTTGTGTCGAAAATCGCCGTTTTCCGGCACATGATTGCAATACTTTCTCTTCTTAGGTTATTAAATGCGAAAAAGTAAAATAGCGGCCTTCAAATTTAAATATTTTTTTTAATTCATATTTTTGTTTTTGGTTGTAATTTCAAAAAATACAGACCAAAATGGGACCAGCCAAAAAGTCTCGCTACATACGAGAAAAGAATTGATGGAAAAATAATGACCAGTTGTTGAGAAAATAATTTTTCAAAATTGTTTCAAATCTGCAACTCTTTCACGAAAAAAATTGAAAAAACTACTCATGCTTTCCAAAAACTGAACCTTATCAGAGATTACTTAACCTTACATGAAAATCTGGTTTTGAGGAACTGGGTTTGATGTTCCATAGGAAAAAAATATTTTCATTATATTAGTACAATGAAGGCGCACAAAATACTTTAAAAGTTTACAAATTTCAACTACAATTTCAACTTAGAACAATGCCTTTCAATGCATATATCTATGCAGATCATGAGAGGCCACAAGTTGAGTTTACACCTGCCGTCAAAGTCGCTGGAGCAGAAGGTGATATGGTGATCTCTAGGGAACGGATTTTCATGTAATTACATGTTTTTACACAAACTAGCTACCAGAATTCAATTATATTTTTTCGAGTTCACAAGACATTCTGAAAGAATTAGGACTATTTTTATTTTACATATAATAACATATTTTGGTATAATTACATATTTTTACATATTTGACCAATTACGACATATTTCGCTACATTTTAATATACTTATACGTCGAAACGGAACGTTTCAGATGCGCGTTTGCAATATATGTTGCGAAATAATCTTTCTTAAAAATCAAATATAATGCTGCTGCGCTTCTATGACCACCATATCTTCGCCATGAATTGTCAAACATACCCCCCCCCTTCCTCAGAGTAATGGTTGGTGCATTTTTGTGAATAAAAGTAATTTCAACTACGTTCTTGCTTATGTTTAAAACAACACATTCGTTACTCCATCGAAAACTAACAAATATTTTTTACAGTAAATTGTCTTATCGCGTTGTTCGATTTCCAGGGATGGGTGTACACCATTGAACCCCCTCCCCTGGGATTCATCAGTCGCTACATCGTTGTATTCACTTGTGCACCGGCTCCTCGTAAATATTGTAATATATACTACGAACGTATTTTATATTTCTAATAAAATTCTTATGTGTGGTGAAGTTTAGAGTACAATTTCTTTGTAGAGATAGAACCTACTTTCAGTAACTTCGAGTCCTTGTTCAAGCCTGATCAGCGACGTTTATTGGTCGGAAAATGCTTGTAGAGAACAATTTTAAACACTATAATAAATTTTTATTTTACATATTGTATTTTCTACGTGTTTTTACATATTTTGGAAAAAAAATAAGCCTATATATATATATATATATATATATATATATACACATATTTTGCATTTTTTATTACAATAAATTCCGTTTCCTAGTGATCACTAGACATAGGATATTTAGGCTTTAAGAAATCGTGATTAGTGCGTCTAAAACGGCATTGAAACTATGAAGAACAAGGAGAAAACAGGCGTTATCATTAGTAATATTCACAATAAAATGAAAAATTGTTTGTAATTTTTGTCGATATGATTTTGTAAACTGAAACTCACAAATCAAGTACGTACATTTTAATGTAAAACTAGCTGTTCATATTTAATACTCTTCTACATTTTATTCTTAATATTTTATATTGCAATATGTTAACAGTCACTTTTCAAGAACCACAATTTCAAATTTGCGACGATTGGGAAACATAATCAGTTGGAATGCCAAAAAGGATTTCGCATTATCTACTGCTGCGATTGGTGTATTTTTTAGCATTCCTACATTAGCAAAATTGAAACCTTCTGAGAATTTCCATTTATTTCGTTGTAAAATTTCGGTGCCATCGGTGTATTGTCAATCGATCATGTTCTTCTCAGAAGATGGTGGTATTTATGAACTAAGGAAATGGACCAAAATATGTTGGTATACTTTTAGGAACTCTCTCGTATTTTAAAATACAAAGATGTGGATTGAAAATTCCGTAACCAATGGTCATGTGGTACCATGGCCGATTTTCTGATATCTTAGCATTGTATATAAATATAATACCTAAAAGGGAAAAAATTTCAATTATTCTAAAAATGTATTTATGCAAAAAAAGGCATTTACGATAAAAAATGCAAAAATAAGAGTAATAAAATTTTGTCATGTGTCATCGTTTGTCATGACTCCTGCACATATATTACCAGCATTTAAATAAGTTTTCTAGAACAAAATAGACATTTCCCTAAGCATCCAATGTCTAGCGATTGCACTAATTTCCACGTTTTAATAACAATCCATTATATAATACAACCGGTCCCTCTGCTAAATTATGTCTTCTGCTGTTGAAAAAGATGACAATAAATTGACCCATGTAAATAATCATCCCACTGCTCATGTCTACGCGATGTCGGCCAAGCTGCGATTTCTTTCCGCACATGAGTGCCTTTGCTTCTCGCCCTTGAAAACTCACCAAATGGAGACAGGGCCAAAGTCCTCCACCGCTTCTTGGGAGAGGCGTCGAGCGTCGCGGCGCCGAGTGGAGTGGCGTCGCCCAGCGCCGCGACGCCTCTTAAACCGCCACTCGCGTGACGTCAGAATGGTCTAGGCTGGCAGCGTCACGCATTCGGATGACGTCACTTCTTCCTCCTAAGCAACGCCACAACCACTTAAGGCGTAGATTTTGAAGCCAAAAATACGTTTTGATGCCACAATAACACACACATTCTCGTATTAATGGTAACGATCAGATTTTGTAATATCGTATTTTCTCACCTCTTCACCAAAATGCTTAAATTTGAACGCATCATGATTTTCTCTAATAAGTAATAAAATACAACTAATAAAATTTATTTTGTTGTGTAATAGTAACATTTAGTCTATTAGATATACTGAGTTAATTTATTTTGAACTAGTCGCAACAAAATTTATTCCCTGAGGAACAGTTATTCAAAGTTCCTTTCTCTAAAGCTCCAAAGAAAATTTTTGAAAAATTAAATATGCAATTTTGGAATAGCAAAAGGCTAATTCAAACCTGTGTTCATGTAATAAATTGTTTTCCTTTACACATGTAAAAACAATTTAACAAATATTTGGGATCGCTTTTCAGAAAATTTCTTATACGCTCTTGAGGTATACAGCCAAGAGTTACGAGTTATTATAAATCACATGAAATTTACGAGTATTCTGAAAATACAGTATATAAAATCATTTTCTGATTTCTTTTATAGAAAATATCAGTGCGTTAAAAAAAAGAAATTCTAAATTCAATCACACTAGCTTTATCGCTCTTTTTCTCCAAGTTTATTTTTCCTCTCTCTTGTTTTATCATGCTACTCCTGGTTCCAATTTGCTTCCGCTTAATGGCTGTAACTTGTCATTTTATCTTTCTTTTATCTCTGTATCTCATTCATCTTTCCTTCTTTTTTTTTTTTTTTCTTTTTTCTCTTTTTCGTTTTTCTCTTTCTTTCTCTCTCTTTCCTTCTGTCTTTATTGATTAATTTGTAATTTATTTTTTATTTATTTAGTAATTTATTTATTTATTTATTTATTTATTTATATACTTGTTTCTCTCTTAATCTCCCGCCCACTTTCTAACAATTTCTTTCTCTTTGATTTGCCTATTCTCCCCCCTCTTATCCCGTGTTCTTAGTTTCGCTCGTTCTTCTCTCCGGAATGAAAAGAAAATGTATTTAAGGCGGCGATAGATGGCAGCCGTTTTGGTTTCCACCAAAATTTTGACGTTTATAAATATCGATGTTTAAAATAATACATCGATCGATGTTAATAAATCATCTATACTTTACTTTCTCGTATACATACGTATATACGGGACTAATATACATAGAATAGAGAAAGTTATGTAATGCCGCGGAAAATTGATTTCGAGATTTCAACGAAAAATACCCGTTTTGGTGTCCCCTAATACCGAAAAAGTGACTGTTTTTAAAACGTCCGTCCGTCTGTCTGTTCTTCTTCCGTCCGACTGTCCGTCCGACTGTCCGTCCACCCGTCCGTCCGTCTGTGAACACTACTAGCGCCAAAATCATAAGTACGATCTCTTCCAAATTGAAGAAACCTGTGTCGATCTTTCTCTAGTTGAAGCTTTGAGTTTTTGAAAAACATTCTTAAAATCTGGGAGTACTTTACATAATAATAAGCCTCCCGGACATTTTCCAAATTTTCTCACACATGGCTCCAAATTTGTTCTTTAAATTTATTGTACAATTAGAGTGCAATATACTTATAAAGGTGGCATAATTAAGATTTTTACGGTTTACTCTGAATTTTCAAAAATTGCAGAAGTTTCAATTTTTCCGCGGCTTCCTTTAATTAGAAAATTAAAGACAGACTTTTTCTTCAAATGAAATTTGTGAAAAGTTTAGTAATTTTCGAGCAATAGTGCGTGCAATATTAAGAATTTAAAAAAAAAATACAAAAAAGTTTTTCTCAAAAACGGCTCCACATTTTTTAGTTAAATTTTTGGTTGGGTTAGTGTAAAATGGACCCTATACTATGACATTAACGACATATTGCTCTATTCTTATGCTTTTCAAAAATTACAAACATTTTCTTTAGTTGTCTCTCATGCCGGTAGAGGCCATTTTTTCATATTATTATATTACAAGTACATGTGTTTTAAATAATGTCAAATGAAGTTTCTCAAAAACTCAACTGTTTTATGTAAAAATGTCCTCAAAATTCCGCATTTTCAGAAACGCTCAAACGCGATTTTCTCAAAAATAGATTCAAATTTTTTCTTCATTTTTTTAAATTGGCAGTGCTAGTTGTACTGCTTAATTGGACGTAAAGTTCATTTTAGTGTATTAGTTTGTTTTCTTTCAGAAATTACAAAAATTAAATAATTTTAAAATATCTCTCACGCCGTTAATACGCTGATTTCCATCGATTCGTATTCATTATTACATTTGTAAGTGGAAGTGCTTCAAACGACTTTAAATGAAGTTTTTCAAAAACACAATAGACTCAATAGACAACAGACTCAGATAGTTTCAAATTTCGCATCTATAATCTATAATCGCCATTGTCTTAAGAACGGCTTCAAAATTTTCAACAAAAATTTATATTTAGAGTGAAATTTTAGTCTTTTTTAATATTCTTGAAATAATATTTCGATTGTAGTATTAGGAAATCAAAACTTTGTGAAAATGTAAAAAAAAAAAAATGGGCGACGGTACTTTGGGCGATGGTAGATGGCGGCCGACCAGAAAATGTAGTAAGACCTAAAATCCAGACCACACCAAGTAAATTAGAAAAATTTGTTACGAGAAAGTCTGTCATTATGTTAAGACTGTCACTTCTAGTTTAAAACTATTAATATCCAAGACCGGAAGGGGATTTACATAATTTGACGGTGGGTGAGCATATTGAAACTTGACTTACAAAATATAGTCACAAAGTGACCACGATATTTGACGAAAATCGCAATTTTACGTTCAAAAGGAAATGAACTTCTTTTCCGACATAATCTCGACTTTAATTATTTTTAACCCTTTGACACTCTGGTCGATTGACTGTTCCATTTAGAGATACCTGAAAATGATCACAGGTTTTGAAGGTATATTTTATATTTAAATATAAAATATACCTTCAAATAATCCTTCAAATAATCCTTAAATATAAAATATACCTTCAATATATATATATATATATATATATATATATATATATATATATATATATATATATATATTTAAATATAAAATATCAACCGCGTTTAAATATCGAACACAAAACATTGACCTTTAAAAACATCAGTTTCATAAAATCGATGTTAAATTAATTGACGATTTTATAAAAACATCGTTGATTCGCAAACATCGACATTGAATCGCATCCCTATTTTAGAACTGTCACAATCAGAATGCAGGTAGAGATACTCGTATTTAGGTAGGTAAGGGAGCAACATTTACAGTGGCGATGTCACTGGCCTGATCAAACGTACTGGAAAATAGATTCGCCAACACTTCTCTTATCAAGACACGTGTTAATCACAGAAAAGCTCCCTGTGTCACCTCTTTATCTTCTGGATGTGTGCATCAAGGTCTCATTAAAAGACGTGGGCACAGAGCATGCTAATATTATACTACACTGCAATTTAATCACGACTTTGTATTGTTTTGATAAACAACTAGTTGAATGTGGTGTCGTCAATGCTGTAAACTGTTTTAAAAGTTTTGAATGTGTTGAAAATGTATGCCACGCCTTGCTTCTTTCATGTGTTTTTGAAATCTTTGGATTTGACTATACCTGATAACAGTAGCTTATAATGTTATACTCTCGTTGAAAAATTCCCCCCACCCAATTGCCTCGTGTGTTTCGTCCATACGAGATACGAACTGGTGATATTTGAATTTCAAAATTGTAAGTGTTGTAAAAATTAACTCCATAAACAAAAATTAAAAACCCACTCCCCTAATTTGCAGGTATTGATGATGCGAATAGTTAGAATTTACTACAGCTACATTTTGTAACCTTCTTTAACAATATGTACAAAAATGCACATATGACATCACTATCATTTTGCAAGCTGTTCTTTTTTTTAAGAGGTAATTCTTATTTAGTTACGAAAAATTCTGTCACAAAATCTACTATTACGAGTACATTTATTTCGTTTCTGAATTTGCTTAACACTTCCATATTTTTGTCCCGTAATTTTTGAAGAGATTAAAACTCCATTAAATTAAGTCTAAATTGTGTTCACTTCTACTCTTACAATAACTGCTCTATAAATGACTTTGTAGGGGAATCTATATAAAAATTAAAAGGTGAATGTTTTGTATGTTTATATCTGGTAAAGTGTTAGATAAATTACATAAGAATAATATTTCAATACCATACATTTGAATACCGGTATTTGCACTCTTAAGAACACAGATATAAAAAGCTGAACGTAAGAACGTTTGGTTTTCTTCGTACGAACCTTAAGATTTTAAATTATATAAATTCCAAGGTAATACTGTACAATTCCGTTTGCAAATAATTTTTAAAATACAGTTATACAGATGAAAATGAAATAAAATCATCTGAGCAATTCACTTGTTTAACTGGCAACAATGAGTGTTGTCATCCTGGTGTAAAAATATAATTGCGTCATGGAAGATTGATTGATTTTTTCGTGTTTCCGGGCGCGTCAACTGCTTCGGTCATTAGTCCCGTTAGTGTAGTGCGTTTTTCTCGGGAGATGGCGGTGATCTTCCCCCGCTGGATGGCCAGATCCGGCGCCGACCTATCGTCTTCCCCCTAACCAGGACTCTCCCACCAGCGGGGCACCGTCCTAGCCGGGACAAGCTCTAAGCTCCCGACCGGTCTCTCGGCATATGTGGTAGTGTAGTGCATGTTAGTGTAAGTGTGTGTGTGTGTGTGTGTGTGTGTGTGTGTGTGTTGTGTGTAAGGGGAGAGGATATGACAAGGAAGAGGAAGGACAGATCGCGCGCGGTCCGTGGCGCGTTTGGTAGGGTACTGCTCCGGCATTCACCTGGAGAAACCACGGAAAACTACCGATCAGAGAAGCCGACCGCTAGAATTCTCTTCCAGACAGCGACTGAATCCGACTCAGCTAAAAAGCTAGTGTCGAAAATCCTGCCGCCGCACAGTGGTCTATTTTCAATATTTAGGGGGACATTGCTCTTTTTGAACTGAAATCAACTGTATAATAGTTTTTTTTGTTAATTGTATATGATTTTGAAATCTTTATCACTCTTAACTGCTGTTCTATAATATGCAAAAGATATTCGAATCGTTTTTCTGCGTATTATTGCGTACAAACAAGCATATACATATATTCTATAATTAAACGAATTGTAAAGAGTAGAACCTGTATTTTACGAAAGAAAATAAGTGATAAATACATACCCAAACGATTTATATATCAAAATCACTGCCTGAAGAATCTTCCAAGTCTTCTTCATTCTGGCTTTGGAATGAATCATCTGAATGCTGGTGAACTCGTGACAATTCTGGTGAATGTGTAAGGACTTCTAAGAGATTGATGACGGGCTGTGGCAATTGATTTATTTTTCTTTTAGGTAAATTTCTGATGCTAGATATCACTGGATCAGAAGATATCAAGAGAGCATGGAGAAGGTCTTCGATGTTTCGTTGCCTGTTATTTTTGCGAGTATTGTGCTCAGAAAGTAGCGACATTCTTTATGTCTTGTTTCTAATGCTTCCTCGCTTAATTGTCCTATAGGAAGCAAAAGTGTGTCCATGACGTCAGCACCGTGAATTAGAATTTTGTGGACACTCACATTTTGAACCGCCCATACTGTTCCACAAATAGTTGCAGGAACTTCCATCAAAACCCCATTTGTAAATAATTTCGAAAGAGGAAGTTTCATGCTTACGAACAACTCTGCTGAGAACTTCGTGTTGAGCTATGGATAAACGACGTGCTGTGTGGTCATGTAGGCTTTGCAATTTAACCTCGCCTTTTGTTTCGGAAATAACTATGTCTTTGGGGTAGCACTGCTCTTTAACTTTCAGTACTTTGTTGTAGGCCGGATATATATATATATATATATATATATATATATATATATATATATATATATATATATTCGCGCCTTCTCTTTGTTCTGGTGCTCAACGTATCAAATTATCTTTATGATGTGTCGTGGACATTCGTGGTCGTATATGAGGTCGAAGAAATATCATTTCTTCTTCTAACCAGTCTTTATTTTCTTTCAAAAATGTTTCCTTCCGCTTTCCGCTTGCTTTCCAGCGATTTACAATTGAGATAGTAAAAAATCTAATTTTATTGATAATACCGTCTTCTGTAACATTCTGCACTCTCGACATTATCAAATCAACTACCTTCTTTCTCACATGAGTTTTATTTGCCTGAGACAGAAGACCTTCGGGCGAAAGATATCCAAACAGTTCCAGACGCGTCACTCCCAGTCGCGCACCTACCGACAAATAAAACTAAATAACACAATTTCCGCAAATCTCCGCACATTAAAATTAGTCTCGTTTTAAAGGTAGATAAATACTCTACATTATATAAAAAATGGGACATGTTACAACGAGGTCCTTTTTTGTTCTACTCCAATGAATTTCGACTATGAGTTATACACCTTCATTTTCCCCCCATTTTTTAATAAAATACATTTTATACTTCTAAAACGATAAACACGTATTAAAATTAATATATAACGTATTTGAAGAACCAGATTCCATGATGGGATAAAAAGTTTCTCACAGGAATATAACACGCACGTACTAGAACACCTCGAACACAGCCTACCGAGCGACCTCCAAACAAGACTGAGCGCGCTGTGTGTCTTTCGCTTCGTTTCATTAATCCTCATCGCTTTACGCTTCATAGAATATGGTCTATTCATACTTTTTCGAACAATTCAAGATTCTGTTTACACTCCTGAATCGATACATTGAGGCTTCAACAACTTTGGTTTCAAGGCAAATGTCCCCGTAAATGAGCAAAATAGACCACTGTGCGCCGTGGGGAGTGGGAACCTAGGACCTCCCAGTCAGTGGCGCTGCAGTGACATCAGTTGATGCACTGAGCTACCGCTACCGGTGCGTCATGGAAGAAAAATTGCCTCTGGTTACAGGGCTACCGACGTAGATCTATTTCGGTGGCGTTGGTTTAAGTATCCATCCACTAAGGTCTAAAGTAAAAAACATGTTATTAGAAATTTTTAAAATTTTCTGGTCGAATTCGAAAAAAATTATCAGTTTGCCACTCAACCAGCGCTCGTCAAAGATATCCACCTGGATGGAAGGCTCGAGCTTGTCGACACTATTAAAGTGTCTGACTTAAGGTAGCTGTCTCTCCGAGGAAAAGAAAATCTAGAACTTTTGGCTTAATTAAATTTTTTAGAGACCAAATAATTAAAAAATATTTTGTTTCTATGTGTTAATAAATAGTTAGCATAAATGCATATTTTTACATCAAACATATAACTACAACAAATTGAAATATTTTGATTATTCCTTTTACTTTCTCGCACTTACTAACGTAAGAAAGCAATTCTTTGACATAAAAAAAAACTTTTATTGCCAGGCCCTGGTAACGAATAATTGGATAAATACGATTGCTAAACATAGAATAGTATATTCTGCAACGAGCGTAGAATGATGGCTATTATTCACGAGTGGATGTTTCCGACGCGAGCGACGTAGGAGCGAGTGTCGGAATTTCCACGAGTGAATAATAGCCATTCTACGCAAATACAAGACTATACTTTCTCTACGACTTTGATATTGAAGTTTTAAAAATACTACATGCATACTGTTTCGTGGTTCACCTGTCTTGCGACAGTTGCGGAAGAGCACGCAGCGCCTCTGTAGGCGACTGCGAGAACCCTAAGTCGTTGTGCAATGAACTAGGACGAATGCGATTGGTCGACAGGTGTGTTAGAATAATATTCACGCACGGCTTGTGGAATTGGCATGATTACTGCATCCCATAACATGGAGAAATGAATACATTCTGCTATAGTCGTAGAGAAAAAAATTCTCTAACACATAGTGTGGCCAGAATTAATGTTTTGGGCGTCCTTCATACCGAAAAATTGCTAAACATAGCAAAAAAATTCTCTACACATAGTGTAGCCAGAATGAATGTTTTGGCCTTCATACCGAAAAATTTTGGGCGTCCTTCATACCGAAAAATTGCTAAACATAGAAAAAAATTCTCTAACACATAGTGTAGCCAGAATGAATGTTTTGGGCCTCCTTCATACCGAAAAATTGCGAAACATAGAAAAAAATTCTCTAACAGATAGTGTAGCCAGAATGAATGTTTTGGGCGTCCTTCATACCGAAAAATTGATTGACGGCGAAACGTCTGTCACAACGCTAGCACATAAACCGTTCAGCCCATTATCTCCACAACTGATATTATTCCACTCCCGCTGATGTCGCGGCCCCTGGAATTTGAAGCCGATATTTTAATTTTAAGCCGAATTTAAAGCTGGCGGCGCTAACCGATTTCGTTTACTACGCTCCGTGAAGTCACGAAGGTTAAGCGAATTCGAGACTCGCGGGTTCGTGGTTGGGTGACCGGCCAGGAACCCCGGGATCTAACGGCGTCGAGCCCCTGGCCGAAGGGATAAAAGGCACTGACTGGCTGCGACGTGACGAGACTTGACAAATATAGTAATTAACGGAGGATTACTCCAAAAATCAAAAGCACATTAATTGAGTATTACTCCTCAGTGCAAAGCCCTCAACGCCCTTTATGGGGCTTGGGGACGCGTTGCGTCAAGGTGTAGACGCAAAAAATTAAAAAGAAAAAATTGTGGGTACTTTACGTGAAGCCTCTGGGACAATTTAAAAATGTTAAAAAAAAAAAGGCACCAAATTTTTTGATTAAATGTTGTTGTAGAATAGTGCAAAGGTTTTTTAAGAGAATGGCGCAGGTCTCATTTTCGTTAAAATCTCTAATTTCTGGAAAATTGCAAAAAAAAAAGCTAAAAATACAAAATTGAAGATAGAGTTATAGCGTCAGAAAAAGTCTATGTAAAAAAAGTTCGCTCTTTAAACAAGTAGTTTTCCCGTAATTTACACTTGAAATGTACAATTTTTTCCCCAAAGACCGCTCCTAATTGTCTCTTTACATTTTCTTCACTTCTGTATTAAGAGACGGTAAAAATTAAGATGATAGTCCCATTTTCGGGTATGTGTCGGTTTGTCGAAAATCTAAAAAATTAAAACTACAAAGTCGATGTTTGAGATTTGTGTCTCAGACAATGTCTACTGCACAAAATTAGCTGTTTTAAGAAAAATTTACAATTTTATGAAAATACCAGTAGTTTTTGCGTAATTTCTACTTTAAATTAATGAAATATAATATTTTATACAGCTGGTGCTGGTGTAACTCTAGGCCAAGAGCCAGTACATTCGTTTGCAATGAATTTCGCAATTGTTTTTTATAAATTACTACCCAGATTGCTTGTTATACACAATTTCATATAATTTGATCCTTTATAAAATTTACAGCTTATTCGATAAAAGAAAAAGGTACATTAACCGTATAACCTCTTCAATAACTAAGAAAACTATGCTCGCGAAAGTATTTCCATAAGAACCTTTAATAATTTAAACTTCTTTTATTAAAAAAATACGCCCGTAAGGCCAAAATTGTTTCTTATCGTCTTGAAGAACAGAGATTTTACTTTCATTTTAAGTATTTTTGGTGGGTACTTCAACGTTGTCGATCTAACGAACATACTCCTCGCTTTATGTTTTATTTTTCTGCGCTTTGTTTCGGCGGTTTCAATAAACAAAAAGGCAGTAATAAATTAACGTAACACTAGAAAGATCGACGCCGTTATTTTAACGGCTACAACATATTCAAAGAATGTTATCATTATTCAAATTAAGAGTCCGGTCATTATGATTACTTGCTTAGATATATTTTTGGTGTAAATTATGTGTGAAAATTTTGAAAATATTCATCCACTCGAAATTTTTATATTGATCGATTTATCTTCAACGCCAGATAACCCTCAAATTAACTGCTTCCTAATAGCTTCTACACCGAGGGTTGCCAGATCCTTCCCCACCACTATTACGAAATTTCCCCAAATAACCTCTCCAATCAAACAAAATTCCCCAAATTTAAAACAAAAAATATTCACCAAATTATGGACCAACGACATGAGCATTCCCTGACGATTCTAATGGCTATCCCCTTAAATTCTAATAATTAAAATTAATCAATCGTCGTTCTCTAATCAGATCGAAACCGTATTGTGAACATTCAAATATTCGACATACGAATTCGCCGCCGCCGCTGACACCAGCTTCTCCAGCAAGAGGGGTGTAGAGGAGGTAGGGGGGGGGTCTCCCTACCGTCCGTTGTGACGTCACGAGGGCAGGAGGGAGGCGAGAGATTTTTGTCGTTGGTCAGTCGTCGTGGAGTGAGGTTATCTTGAGAAAAGAGGTATTTGTACTGTACATTATGTTTATACATTATAGATTGTGATCAGTGCTTCTGTTGATAGAATGTACGGTGTTGGAAAGGCATAGCTTCTGTTAAATTGAAACTATAAACATTCAATAGAGATGTTTAAAAGAAGACAGAGTGCAAGAAGTTTATGTCAGTGTTGATGTAATATTCACTACAATAGAGTCTATTGTTTATTTTTGATACGCAGATGCTGACACAAACCGAGTTGACTTGTGCAATGACACGTAGACCAGGGGATCTGCAACAAAATGTGCGCAGCCTTCCCAATTTGAAAGCTTGGGGTAGGGCAGTCTTGTTGGACGAATCGTGGTGCATACCATTTTCTTCCGAACAAATCAAGGTTATTACAGAATTTTATTATATTTATGTTACTTTAATGTATTGCAAATTATGCATTGATTAAAATTAAGAATGTTATATTATGAGCCATTCATATTTATGCTTCATCTTTGCTTGTATCATACTCTTAAAGTGTACAAGATTAGATGATTTATCATGTTGTACTGATCATGTAGAAGCTTTAGTATGATATGAAAGTCAGAATGTGTTACATTTCTACATTTATTTCAGCACAAGATTTAAACACTTGTAATTTTAAGAATAGATTGCTGTTGATCTCAGAGGTGATTACATGCGTTTGTCATTTGTAGTTTATTTTCTAGTTTAAATTTCTTTGTGGTGTTGACACGGATACTGAACAGTGTTCTGAAGAAACAGTCACTTGCTTCATTTTTTGTCCTCAATGTGAGATGTACTTTAAGGGTCATTCAACAGAAAAATAACCTGCAATGAAAGCTGCACTTAAAAAAAGTAATAATTCAATTTGTGTTTTTAATGCTTAAGCACCAGTTTGATATTGCAATAAGCAATGTGATAATATTGATTAAACATTACATCACTGTCATGTCATTCTTTACTTTTTGAAGTCTGATTAGTGCTAATGTTCAATTCTTGCTTTAAGAAAAAATAGTAAGTGGATAAAATGATTGTTTCCAGAACAAAACAAAGTTTTGTTTATAATCGAGGAAAATTTGTCTTTTTTTCTTGGGTTATTTTTTTTTTTGTTTTTTTTTAGTGTTTGTTACGTGTATGCTTTTTGTTATGCGTGCTTATGGAATGACATTCTGTATCTTGGTAAATGCTCAAGGAAACGTCCAATTATAAATGTTCTGTGACTGCGACTTTGTGTTATTTATTTTACAAAATTCTTCAAAAGGGAGAGCCCCGAATCCATGAACATTTCACACTCTGCCCAAGTAGAACGTCACAGTATACTGTCTTCGTTTATAAAATGTTTTCCTTTTTCTATGCCTATCGTTTATTTTTCTCTTTATGATACATAAAAATGAGAGAAAATAACCTTTCATGTTTCTCTTTTAGTTGATAATGACGGTCTTAAAAGAAGTAGATACTATTGGTTTCCAAGTTATTGCATTAATTTCAGACAACAATCCAGTAAACAGAAAGTGTTTTCTTCACGTCATAATTTAGAACCATTTATTCCTCATCCACTAGATAATACAAGGATTGTTTTTTTTTTTATTGTGTACATATTATGAAATGCGTTAGAAGTAACTGAATTGCCAAGAAAGATGAGCCAATTTCGTTTCTACATTTTTAAAGTTCACAAGGTAAATTTAAAAAAATTTGAAATTTTGAATCATTTAGAAAAACAGTCCCTTGTGAAATACGGACATGTACTAACAGAGAAAGCAGTTCATCCATCAAAAAGTCAGAGGCTAAATGTACAACTTCCATTAAAGATATTTAATGAAAGGAACATTGGAGCATTAAATTGTATTGCTGCAGAAAACCAAATTTATTTCATAATGTTGATGGCACTTGCATGTTATTGGATTTTTTTTTTTGCAAATGGTGAAAAATTGTTAATTCTAAAAGTCTGCATGAATATAGACGATTCAATGATCAGTACCGTGAAGCAGTTCGATATTTATTCAGTCAAAAAGATAAAAGAAATGCGGATTCGGTGGTCTAACGGTTAGCGTACCGGACTGTTGTACCCGAGTTTGCGGGTTCAAACCCGATCGAAGCCGTGGAATTTTAAGAGCGAAAAAATCCTTCGTACGCCTTCCTTCGGTGGGGAAGTAAAGCCGGCTGTACAATGTAATAGAATGCTGCATGTAAAACATCCTCAAGTGTAAATGAAGCCTCTGAGCAAAATTGAGTTCCGCCTGTTTCGTCGCCCAAGATAATACCTCCTTTCTCCGATAGGTGGTGAAAGGTGTGTATCGAAATTTGCGTGGTTAGATGGAAGAGCGGGCCTGATGGTCCGAGTCTCACCACGTAAAATACGGCATTGACTATAACTATAACTAACTAACTAACGAAACCCAATGTGACGTATGGGGGAGAAAATCATCTGCGCACGCTTCTTTGAGTTTCAGAATTCCTTCCCAACAATTTAACTACTAATAGTTGAAAGATGAAATAACAATATAATGATAATAAATTTCAAAAAGCGGGAGATTACCATTTCAAAAACTAGATACTTTCGTTTCCGAGTCATAGAAAACTTTTGTAACGGTAAATGAACTGCAGATTTGATTTTTCTGTGTTACAAACAAAATAGAAGCTCATCCTAAGCTCTACTACCACTACAAGCAAAAGGAAATCTCAACGAAACGTGCGCATAGTGAAGCTACAAACGAATTGTACGAATAATAACCAAATCCCACCCACGTGATTCATGTAAGCCTCTCTTCATTAATCTAGGAATTCTTCCATTACCGTGTCTTTTTATTTACGAATCAGTGGTTTTTGTAAAAAATGACTTGCTCAAGGGCGGGAATATATTTTCAGAAAATGCCGAAGTCTATTACTATAACACTCGACGTAGAAATCATATTCATCAGGTGACAGTATCAATAGCTCATTACAAAAAATTCACATACAATACATGTACATTATTTTACAATACTTTACCAGATGACATTAAACGATTAAATTCAATAGAAAAGTTTAAATCCAAAGTGAAATCGTTTCTGCTGCATAACTGTTTCTATACAATTAGAGACTATACTGAGCATCACAAGAAAAGTAACATTAATTTTAACAATGATTCATAATGCATTATTACCAATTTGACTGTATAAATGAGTATAAACAACCTGTAACAACTATTGTACTACAGCTTCCGGGTCAATGACCCCCATCTCGATCAGGTTTTTCGTCCAGTTTCCCTGATCCATTGAGCAAATGCTGAGATGGCCCCTTGTTTTGCTTCTGGACATAAATGTAACTTCATTTTCTGTGCACGTCTTCTAGAATTCAGTGGGAAATACAATTATTCAAATTATCGTTTCCATGTCGCGGCAGGAAGTAATAAGAGCCAAAATTTATTGCTTATTTATCCTTGAAAATAGAGTTTATTACATGGGAGTTTTTTTGTTTTTTTTTCTCCCTTTCAAAATTCAAAATTTATTGCTCATTTATCCTTGAAAATAGATTTTACTACATGGGAGTTTTTGTTGTTCTTTTTCTCCCTTTCAGAAATTCAAAATTTAAGTAGTATATGACTGAATGTAGGGATCACAGAATTTTGAAAATGTGCACACAATTCACTTTTCCCAATAGCACGTCATACGCAGTTTTTAACTTTTTTTTGACGTAAAATAAATAAATAAATAAATAAAAGGGAGTAACAACAGAAGAAACTTTAACAATATTGGCAATGTGTGTTTCAGGAGTTCCTCACCGGAACTGATAGAGATTTTCTTTCGAACTTAGCAATCATTTCAATGAAAGAAATATTTACTGTACTATTCACCGTAACTTGATTGTATTCTGTATCCTCTTCACCTGCAAATACGTCTAAAAATCATCATCTTCACTCTCATGTAATGACCAAACCTTCAGTAATTTCTCTATTTCCTATTCAGCCAACCTTCCTGACATCTTGAGTGAATAAACGACTGAAAAATAGTCTCAATCTTACCGTCAATTCTGTTCAGGGTCGTGTTTAAAACAAATGTACGAAAGTTGACAACATAGCCAACGCACAAAATCATAGCCAACACAAAATGTTCCTACATACACGAAAGGGGGACATAAAATACACCCACTAAAAGCACAATGGAAATATTACGTCATTTACGAAGGGGGTACCAGACCCGTACTAGAAAAATGCAGATTTAAAAAAGATTCATGTGCTGTACATTATTGAGAATTAATGTAATTGTTGAGGCAGATTTCTGTATTTGGAAAGAAAATATATCTTCTGCCGTTGCTATGGAAAATGAAGAGTGAAACTGCCTCAACAATTACATTAATTCTCAATAATGTAGAACACATGAATCAAAAGAACTGAAAGTTTATATCAAGGTGGTGGGTTCCTTGAGTGTCCCCTTCGTTTTTCTAGGATTAAGTCAAATTTGTTCGTGAAATGTGCTAGCGCAAACTGTTCTTGCTTTGCGCCACAATCTCTTTCATTTTCTCTAGTTTTTTGAAGGAGCTTACTGCGATTCACTGAAAAATTCATTTTTCACCTCTCATACTGCACATGCAACACTAGGGCGATAGTCCCACAGACCTTTCATTGATGCTAACAGCTAGCGAGCACATGCCTTGGTGTGATTCATGCGTACAATCAATCGGATAGATGAAAGAGTTCCTATTCGAAACCTTTACCGGACATCTTGTTCATCGTTTTCGATCTATCGATTGCTTGTTTCAGTCGAATCCGAGAAGCGCGGCGACCTACGCTCTTGTCCACTCCAGAAACCTAATTGCCCTCTCATTCGAGCACGTGGTGATGTTTAGAATATAACATTACTTTATAACCACTGAAAGCGACCCCTGATTCCGTAATATCCGAGTGAGGCCTTTGGTCGAACGTGTCAAAGCAGCCCTCGGCCTCTGGCTTCTGGTTCTTTTTATAAATTTTATTTTGTATAGGATGACTTACAAAGTTTGGTTTACAAGAAACTCATTTGTATAGTTGACTTATATCTAATTCTTATATACTAACTCTAAACTACAATTGACGAGGGGACTCACCGAGCACCTCTAAAAATTACTGAGGTTTGAAAAAATATTGAGAAAAGAATGAACTGGATATCGGTTTTTTATTCTAGTTGGGTTTTCATTATATTTTCCTAAATTTATATGTCTATCATGATTGATGAGTGTTAGATTGGAATAAAAGTTATTGGCAAGAAAGGCTATGTGATGTGCGATGGGTTTTAGGTTAAGTTCGTGGTGTAATTGCTTATTGGAAATGAACCAGGGGGCGTGGGTGATAGTTCTTAGGTATTTGTTCTGAATAACCTGAATTTTGTTGATATTATACTTAGCAGCATTTGTCCAAATTGGACAAGCGTTCAGGAGAAGAGGTCTAATGATTGTTTTGTATAAGGTGATACCGTTATTTAGTGATAGTTTACTGTTATTTATAAGTGATTTTAGCTGTATTATTTTGGCTTTGGCTTGTTGGACTTTTGTATCAATGTATATTTTCCAGTTGAGTGTAGTATCAATGTGAAGACCCAGGTATTTAACGGCATTGTTGTGAGGAGTCCAAGGGATTGTAATGTTGTTCAATTTAAATGGCATGGGGAAAGAGTAAGGTCTGAAAGTGAAGAATTTAGCTGTAGATTTCGCGGGGTTGATTTTAATCTTCCATTTCGTTGCCCAGTTTTCTATTTTATTTATATGAGATTGGATTTCGTTAGCTATGTAATTAATTGAGAAGTGGGACTTGTAGATTACAGGTTTCTGGTTCTTGTCACAGCGCGCTGCTGCGGCCGCGCAGAAGGGAGTTCTCTTACTTCTCGTTTCTAGAGTTGCAAATAGTTGCAGATGAAACCTACACGAACGTGTTTCCTGATATTTCTTGTATTATTACTGCAGGTTTCATGACATACATACGTACATTTTTTGTAAGTCAAGAAACGCAAATGCAATGTTGCTTTTAGCGGACATGATTTCAATAATTTATTTACAACTAATATGAACGTAAACAATACGGTTTTTTTCGTATAAACTGTTGAAGAGTAACGAGGAAAAAAACGAATTTCATAACTTTGATAGTAACCGAGAAATGTGCATTCCAAAGTGGGATGAATTTATGACCGTCCGGGTTCTTATAAATCTCTCATTTTTGCGCGCGTTGTACACAATAATGGGCAAGAAAATATAAAAATATAGTATAATGCATAAAGCAATGGACATTTTTCTGTTCATATGTGCTTAAATGAAGCAAATCAGACAATTTTGAAAACTTGATTTTTGTCCGCATTTTCGCCTTTCAAAGCACCGTGCGATGCCTTCATGAAACTGCTTTACTAGTTAGTTTTAAAATGTAAGTCCGATTATATGTTATTGAGAAAGTTCCAAACTGATGCACTTGAAGCTCATTTTTGTGCTTATCGCCAGATGTCAGGAGGCAATTATTACATAAACTTTGTTCAGCTTTTAGAAAGAGTGAGAAGGCTCAGATTTAGAAATAATCTGTTATTATGTTACAAATCAGGAAACATTCCTCTTAGAATTTAATTAAAAAAGAGTGAAAATGCAGGGCTCATTGACATATCTGATTTTCAGTATGTGATTCAAGAAAACTTAAGTTTGAAAACCAGTGTTTCAGAGGCTATTCTTCCAATTTTAACATAGGCAAAAAAGCAACTACAAAATCAGAAGTGTATGATTTGTTTAGCTTGGTTACAACTTAAGAAACAAGTGCATATAGACCCGGAGGTCTTCAGAAACACAGGAAATAAGTACATGTATACATACATTTTTTTATTTGAACTGCAATTGGGTATGACCCGGTGGCAGTTAATTAGCAATAATTACAATAATAATAACACTTAAATTAATAATAAAACAATATTAATAATAATAACGATATTAATAATAATAACAATAATAATAAAGGAGTACAGTACAACCAACAATAATCATACTATCACTAATATTAATTAAACAAATATTTCAACTCGTATGATATATAATAATTATAATTATATGTCGGTGATGCTAATGTATGAATTAATTAATGAATTGGACCGGGGACGATTAATTTTTCCAACTGAAGTTGTTGTTTTGTGCATGGGATTTACTTGGGAAATAATCAGCACCATTTTTAAAAGAAATAAAGCATTGTTCGTAGGGTTTGGGCAATAGTTTATCTACTACACAAATTATATCAACCATCCAGTTAAATAAAATTGGCTTGTCACTCACTGTCTGAAAAATGTGATTGTAACGTTACATTTAATGTTGTTTTATGTAATATGTTATCAACATGCTGACGCATTATCTTAAAAAATTATGTAAAATTTAAAAATGAAAATTAATTAAATTCAGCCAAAAAATGCCATAAGAAAATAAAAAAGTTTAACTAATGTAATTTCACTTATTTTATACCAAACTTTATCCCAATACCTTCATGCTTTACATTGTATGCTTATAGGTTGTCAATAAAGTTTACATGAAGAATGACTTCATAGAAATATCTGTAGTGAATATATAGCCACCAATGCTTTTCTCAAATAAGATTATTCCGAACTGGTAAACATAGGAGGTATTATTGTTGGCAATAAATATATACCAGGCAACATAATTTATTAATGATTCACTGAAAAATAGAATTTTCTATGCCCATTTTAATTTCCTCTAAATCAATAATGATACATCATATTGCAGATGTGACTTAGTCAATTGAAGGGCTTAGAGCGTGAAGGTGTTAACTCACTTTTTATGTTTGTCGTCAAACCAACTTTTCTATGAGTTTCCTATTTGTTGCTCTGCTATTTTTGATGAAAATCACAATATTTGTGATATAAAAAATTAATAATTATCAGTAATATTAAAAAAAAGTTCCATGCAAGATTACTAAATCTCAATTATTGTACATTGACGACAGATGCGCAATTTAGAGGCCAAATTTTCTCCACTTGTATCCCAAAACCAACCACGTGTGGCGAGGCCACCCGACCTTCGACTACCGTGATCACGTGACTCAAAAGCTTGACATATGCATTAGGGCCTGAGTAAAGCTGGCCTCGGGGAAAATATACTTAATTTTCCTTATTCAGTGAACAGTTATCTTTGAGATAAAAGTTGCGGCATCGTCATTAAAACGTCGACATTTATAAATAATGACGTTCAAAACAAAACATTGATGTTAATAAAACATTGCCCCAAGATCATCGATTTTTACAAAGCTACATTAATGACTTAGTATTCACGCTCGGAGGGGAATTTAATTTCGTGGTGTGAGATTTGACTCACCAAACAGTCACAAAACGATCGAGTTGTTTGACAAAAATTGTAATGGTATGAGATTTGATAATAAAAAATGTATGAACTTCTTTCCCCAACATAACATCGATTTTAATTATTTTTCATCCTTGATCGCTATCGTCTGAAGAATGTTCTCTTTATGGATATCTAAAGATTATCACAGGTATTGATTTTAAGTTATTGGTTATCAACCACGTAAAAATCATCGAACATAAAACATCGATGTTTAAAAACATCGGATTGAAGAAATCGATGTTTACAAACATCGGATTTAAGAAATCGATGTTAAATCCATTGACGATTTGTATAAAAACATCGTTGTTTTCAAATCGTCATCGACATCGCATCCCTGTTACAGACCTGTCACCAAGAAATTACAGTAGAGGTACGTGGGTTCGTAAGGGAGCAATCTTTACTGTGGCGATGTCACTTGCAGTTTGTAATAGGCGCCTGCACTGACGCACCGCTCAGTAGATTTGCAAACAATTTTCGTATCAGGACACGTTAATTATAGGATATGCCTGTGCGACCTCTTTATCTTCTGGGATCTGTGCATCAAGGCCTCATCGAAGGTCGGTGGCACAGAGCAAGTTGATATGATACAAGACTGCATTTCTGAGAATAATAACTGCGGTTCTGCGTTGTAAGTCTTTTAGTAAATAACTAATGGAATGTGCATTCGCCGACGCTGTGGACTGTTTGAAAAGTTTTTCATGTTGAAAAACTGTCATGCTTTGCTTCGTTCAAATAGGCTTTTAAAGTCTCTGACATTGGACATACAAACGAATCTTAGTAGCTGCTAATGTATGCTCCCATTAAAGAATTTCCAACATCCAATGGCCTTGAATGTTTCGTCCATACGTGATATAAACGGGTAATATTACAATTTCTTGAGCGGTATGGTTGAATTTTTGCAACAGTCTTAGCTAAACTTGACGAGCGCTTATTTCAGGGGCTGTGACAAGTAATATATAATAATGCGTATAATAATATCGTAATAAAACTTGGTTAAATTATAATAAGAAGTAATATATATTTAATAAAACTGTGTTCTGCCGCCTAGTTAACACATTAATAGGCTCTGAATGCCATGAGGTAGTGCGTACTTGATCGGTTGGGTTGTTTTGTAGCAACATTTTGTTTGTAAAGTTGACGAGCACTTAATTCGAGGGCTATAATAATATATACTAATAATTAATAATATTAGTAAGTTAGTTGAGCCCATAATTAGCTGTATAGTAGTTTCGTGTATAGTAGTTTCGTTCTCAATTTATTTTTTTTATTTTGTTTCAATTTAAAAAATATTACAAGTTTAATGGTCTGTCTCGAGTTGAATGGTGCTGCAATTTATTATTATTTTTTTACAAAAACAAATATTAATATTTATTAATAATATTATTAAGATTGTTGGGCCTATAATTTGCTATAATTTGTGTACAAGTAGTTTTGTTCGAAGTTTAATTTTTGATTTTTTGTCAGCTAGTTTTATTCTAAATCTGGCTGAACATTGATTTTTAAGAAAACTACGATAACCTACAATTTGGGTATACGGCATTTAATTAGTCTAAAATTATGTGCTATTTTTTTTTTGTGTTCTGCTACAGTGTGTCAGCCAGCTATATGGTCAGTTGATGATGATGATGATGATGATGATGATGATGATTAATGGAGGATTACTCCGGAGCGCTCAACAATCGATGAGAGGCTAAGACACCCCTTGCATCGAATAGTAACAATGAATGATTAAGTTGCAATAAATTTTGAAAAATTCTTTCCCATGGCAACATGGTGAAAATTTGTGTAAACCAACAATGGCTGCTCTTAAGGTTTCAAACTTTCGTGTTTATTTTAAACCGACCTCAAAACTCACGTTTCTATACCTTAATTCTTTTAAGTGTTATTAGCACATAAATAAACACAATAAATAAGCACATATATTAACACCGAATCATGCATTTTTATTGTGAACATAAATCGAAGCCATACTATTTATTTTTATTTCTTCAATTCATTAGTACGACTAGTGTTGCTATTTATCGGAAACTGATTATGAATGTATTGTATTGGAAACGTCTTTGCGTCGAAACGGTTGCATAGAGCAAAAGTGACAATGATCTTTTCTCTCAATGGCAAGTTATTGGTGGTGGTAGTATTATTAATTATGTAATTATGTTAGTGTTGTTATGAAAATAATTATAATATTTTTTGATTATTTAAGGTCGCATCAACATCTAGGTCATTACCGACCACTATTGGAGTTAACGGTATGGTAACTGTGAAAATAAACGATATGGTGATGATAAGGGGCGAAAGAACGAACACAAATACAACATGCGACACTACTGCCTTAGCGATCTCGGCCCCCGGATCGGTACAAATTATTAGAAGAGGAAAGTAACGAACATCATTGTATAAATAACGAACATCATTGTATAAATAACGAACATCATTGTATAAATAACGAACAGCATTGTATAAATAACGAACAGCATTGTATAAATAACGAACAGCGTTGTATAAATAACGAACAGCGTTGTATAAATAACGAACATAAATTTTATAAATAAGGAACATAAATTTTATAAATAAGGAACATAAATTTTATAAATAAGGAACATCACTTTATGCTGCGTGACCTCCACTTTTCTAGTTATTCTGTTTATTTCCTGACAGGTGTAAACAGACTTTACCCCTGACAATTTTGTAAATTTTAGTAATTTTGTGTAAAAGGGTTTGTGCCCTTATTTTTCTCAATAAACTTGATAATTTTTTGGTTTGAAAATTTGAGGATCTGCTTGATTTATCCATTGCAGTAAAGTTTCCTGTTATGCAACGGGGACGACCTTACCTGCAACCATTTTCTTTGTCCAATAATTATTACGATAAAGAAGTTGATGTTGGCATTGCCTCTATTAGGCCTCCACGTCATTTTCTAAATGATTAATTGATTAATTGTTCTATCAAAATTTGCTGCAATTAATTTTCAGCTGGCGACTTTGAAATTTTCCTTGTTAATTCTTAAAATTCAACATTGAATGATTCAGGAGGCCTTGTATGAATGGTGACATTTTATCAAATATTCTCCTGAACTTTTCTATTTTAAAGTGACTTATCTTACTCGGGTGTGTTAATATATCATTGATTTGGACTATTAATTGATAACAAACAAACAAATCAATTAACATCAGTGCCTCGATCCTCTGCAAGGAGGATTATGTCCTTTCAAACAACCAGTTCACAGAATGTTGCTAGTATTGCTTCCATTGGCACGCCTTAAGATAATACTTGTATACTTGTATACTTGTATACAGAATACCGAAATTCAAAGTTCGTTAGTGGTTACTGAAGATATTGTTCAACATCAGAATAGCCAACATATACAATCTGCAAATGAAAGCTCAACAATTCCTGGTGTATATTATCAAAATAACTATGGGCTTCACAGAACATCAGCAAAATTTGATTCTTCATTACCTATGCCAAGACCAAACAATTAATTTATCTAATTCATCAACACATGTACTTCAACAAGGTGAATTTACAGAATTACTTCCAGTTAACTCGATCCCTCACAATCTCCCACCAGCAACTACTTTGTCAAATTGTCAAGCCAAAAGTGAGTCCAGAACACGGAAAAGAGAAGGTTCTTCATTACTACAACAACCAGGTAAAAGATTGACAACTTTTAATTACAACACGACTACAACGGGAATTCCACTTCAAAATAAATATGGACTATTAGCAGATCTACAGGACACTAACGAAGAACGTCCAATAGTTTCAATTCCGCCAGTAATTGCTTCCAATGTTTACAACTTTAGTAATTTTCTTCAAGATATAAAAAGTAATGTTGAAAATGATTTCACAACAAAAACTATTAAAAATAATGTCAAAATTTTCAATCAATCGAATCTTTCAATCAATTGAAGATTTTAAAAAAATTTTCAATATTACTCTTATCGTGACCCTACTATTAAAACAATTTTATTCAGAAATATATCTATTACTAACTCAAATGAAAGTATTTTCAATGAATTATTGAAACTTAACTATCCAGTGCAAAAGGTATACAGATTATTTAACAAACAACGTGAACCTATAGAAATTTGCTCAATAGAATTTACTAAAAGTCCAGAAGCTTCTAAAATCTTCAAATTAGAAAAAATGTTTCATAGTGTCATAAAAGTTCAAGCAAAAGTATCAAATAACCAACCGATTCAATGTAAGAGATGCCAAACATTCAACCATTCACAAGCCAATTGTAGATTAATCCCACGTTGTGTAAGGTGTACTGAAAACCACCATTATTCGAACTGTCCTCTTCCAAAATCAACCCCTCCTATTTGTTGTAATTGCCTCGGAAATCACACTTATTACAAATTCAATAAAATTTAACCAAAAAAAAAATTAAATTTTAAAAAAAAATTTGAATTTTATTCCTCCAAAATTAAATGCACAAAATTTTCCAGACTTACCGCAAACTCAAATCTTTCAACGTAAAACCTTTCCTTCAAATTCAAATACTCCTACACCTCCAATTTGTAATCACAAATCACACAAATTATCTTATTTGATATATTAAAACAAAACCCTTCTACTTCAAATTACACAGATTTAATTTCCAGCATAATTCAACAAATTATTTCTACACTTATCCCACAAATTCAAACTTTATTACAAAACCTCTTACTCCCACTTTTAAATGACCATTAGTAACAACAGAAATCTAAATATAACACTAAAAAACTGGAACTCTAATGGACTAAAACGACAACAAAATATTTTTAATCACTTTCTATCATACCATAATATTGTTACGTTTCTAGGTGGTGAATTAAAAGTCTCGTATTATTTTCACAAAAACGTTTATTTTGTTTCTTAAAACAATCACTGAAAACACTTGATTATTTATTTACACTACACTTCTCTTCCTTTATTTACACTACACTTCTCTTCAGTTATTTTACACTAACACTTCTCTCACTTCACTGAGCACACTCACTGCACCGCGATGCACACACTTCACAGTTCAGCTTCAACTGCGGACTCAAGACTGACTCGCGGCCGCCGGCCGTCGCGTATTTATACTCGTCAGGACAATCCAGAACCATCCGGACGCCGCGCACTTTCTGGACGAATCCGCCGGCAGGTGACGCAACCTGTGCTCACCGGCAGCTCGTGGTCGCCGGCAGATGACGTAACCCGCCACCTCGAAGTGGCGCCGGGGGATGACGCAATATTCGTTACACTACCCCCTCCTTAGTTGCGATCCGTCTCGGAGCGCGTTTAGTGAAATCATGCCGATACTTGCAGCTGGAGCCTCTAGTGCAGTTGGAGGTTAAGAAGAAGTGGCAGTCAATTGTCTTCTTTGGATATGACAACATTCCATGGTGGTAGCTGCAGACTAAGATGCTAACCCCAGTGTACCGGAACAGTACTTCCAACATGCTTCTCACTATTCTCCAGTTCAGTCCATCAAAACCACATCCCAGTTTTGACGGCAATCTTCTGGACGTTGTCTTGCAGTACTTGTTAGCGTAATTCAATCAGAGTTTCCACAGTTTTTCCATAGGATGCCTTGTGATATGACACTTTTTGTGACAAGGTAATAAACATAGTGACTGACGTCGTGCAGATGCAGAACCTTCCCAATATCTGGTTGTTGGTTCTTTAATTCCTCTATCCTTCCGTATTTTCTCTTGAATACAGTAGCAACACCTCTGGTCATATCTAAATCCTGGGGGCACAACGCGCCAATGCATATTCCTGGGTAGCGCAAACAGATCCGTTGCACCTCCATTGTTACCCCATAACGCGCTTGATGCTTTTCATTATACTGATACATAAACTCGTGAAATGTGCACTCTTGCATGCCCAGCTCACAAACTCGTGCGGTCTTTTCTTCTCATTTTCAGTACTTCCTGCGTACGGGGCCAGCCACTTAGAATGGACGATTCTTGGTTTTCCATTCTGCAATTTTTAATTCGGTAAAACAACATCATTTATCCTCTTCACGACCTCGTACGGTCCTTCCTGTCGTTGTAATTTTGGACACAAACCGCGGTGACGTTGGGGTTAAACAGCCAGACATGATCTCCAGGTTGATAACCTCCTCCTTCAGCTTTGATGTCATACCGGTCTTTCATCCTGTCACTTGCGATTTGGATTCTTTCACGCACCTGGTTATGAATTACGTCCATTTTCCGTCTTAGGTCATTTACAAAGTCTTCACCGGCTATTTCTTCATTAGTTTACAACCAAACTGTAGATCACATGGTAGACGTAGTTCCCGGCCGAAGAGGATATTGGCGGGCGTTGCCCAGTTGTCTCATGAACAGATGAGCGGTGAGCTGAAAAAAAGATGTATGTATTGGTCCCAGTCGCGTTGGTGATCTGCCGACCTTCGCTAAATATTTTCCCATTGTTCTGTTCTGCGTTCCACCATTCCGTCTGACTGCGGATGTAGGGCTGTTGTTCTTGTTTTTCTTATTCCAGAAGTTCACACCTTGAAACACTGCGGTTCGAAGTTCCGTCATCGATCTGAATGCAATTCCAGTGGCACACCAAATCAGCTCACCCATTCCTTAACCAGTACTTCGGAGATAGCAGTGGCCTCTTGGCTAGGTAGGGGATATGCTTCAACCCATTTGCTGAAATAATCCATAGCCACGAGTATGTATTTATTTCCATCATTTGACATTGGAAATGGGCCAGCCAAGTCAATGGCAATTCGTTCGAAAGGACTCCCAACGTTGTATTGCCTCATCTTCGCTCTTCTCTTTTATGTGGCCATTGCTTGTGCTAAACTTGACACTTTATGCACCACATCTTTACATCTTGCTTGCATTAACCCAGTAAAATCGTTCGCGCACTTTCTCTAGGGTTTCGTTATACCAGGTGTCCTCGAAGTTCCATCATGCAATTCTCTCAATATTTCAGGGCACCCTTACTCTCGGTAACAATATCTGCGTCCTCTTCTGCGAGCCGTCTTCACTTTCCAGAACACGTTTCAGAACACCTTCCTCTTCAGTAATCGAAACCCACTGCGCCCAATATGATTTTACTGCTGAAGAACAGGGGCTATTTCTTGCCAACGGTCTCCGTCCTGCTATTTTCCATTTCCAAACATGTTTCAATTCTGTGTCCTCTTTTTGATCTTTCTAAAGTTCTCTGTGTTGCCGTTGGTCATTACTGACAGTGGTCCTTAAGGTAGGAGACATCTCTTCCGCATAACAACATTTGCAGTTTTCTGCTGGCTGCTAGGTTTACCAACAGACTGCTGCTCTTCTTATTGCTTCAGTGGACGGTCACATCGACTTTTCACGTGCCTAATTCTCCCCAATTCCAACATCGGGTTGTCGCCTTTTGCCACTAGAATTGCGTACCAACCTCTCCCACATGCCTCAAAATATTTTTCGTCATAAGTATCGACGCCGGTTTGTAATTCTCGTACTCGTCCGTCACGTTTCGATGCTCTTTTAGCAACGGAAGTCTAGTGCTTGACTTAATGCGTCAGCTAAAGTTTCAGTCTTGCCAGTCTTAATGCTTGTTGTGTTTCTGAATCATGTAGCGCTTCAATAAAGCACCGGACGGCTGTACGTTGCGGGAACTTTCCGAGGCATCAGGGTCCGAAAGGCGCACCAGACGAGAAATATCAGCTTCCAATTCTTGAAGACTCTCTCCAGGCTTCTGACACGATTTCTTAGCTGGGTGAAATACATGTCTTCCAGGTTTCGCTTGCCCGTACCGTGTTTCGAGTCTCTTGACAATTTGCTCGAAGTTGGACTGTTCATCGGTCGGTATTGTCTCTAGAATATCGACGGCGTTACCACGCAAAGCCAAAATCAGGGCCGTAGCACAATCTGTTGCGGACCAGCCATTTACCATCGCAGCAGCCTTGATTGCTTCAAATAATTCGACCATGAAGAAGTGCCATCAAAGGTAGGTGGTTTTACTTGTGCTTTTCCAGTGGCTCCCTACGGTGGCCACTCGTGCCATTCCAGTGGTTCCTGTACAATGTTTATATTCGATTTTCTGTTGGGAAGTAAAAAATTTCCCGCTTCTCTTCTAATAGATTTAGTAATTTTCTGTTAACTTTCCTTCTAAAATTCTGGAATTTTCCGTCAATTCTCCTTTTAAAATTCTGGAATTTTCTTCTAGTTTTTCTTCTAGTATTCTAGAATTTTCTGTTAACTTTCCTTATTTTGGATAGGTCTGAAAAGTTCCCCGTTGTCTCGAAGAGAAAATTCTCTGGATCCTCACCTGCTGTCTTCATCGCGTTTGCAAGACGTTCTTGTAATATTGCTTTCGTTCCGGAAGTATCTTGTTCCCTCTCTTCTAACTCTCTCTTCAACTCGGCCACTTTCAGATCCCGTAAAACTTTTGTGAAACTCATCTTGATTAATGTTTTAATTCACCCTCGTTATACACACTGACACAATTGTTACGTTTCTAGGTGGTGAATTAAAAGTCTCGTATTATTTTCACAAAAACGTTTATTTTGTTTCTTAAAACAATCACTGAAAACACTTTATTTATTTACACTACACTTCTCTTCCTTTATTTACACTACACTTCTCTTCAGTTATTTTACACTAACACTTCTCTTGATTTATTTACACTAACACTTCTCTTGCACACTCGCACAGTCCTAAGCACTGGCCACAGTTCACTGCACTGATCACAGTTCGATGCACTGGTCACAGTTCACGTCACCGACCACAGTACGATGCACTGACGACGGTTCACTTCACTGAGCACACTCACTGCACCGCGATGCACACACTTCACAGTTCAGCTTCAACTGCGGACTCAAGACGACTCGCGGCCGCCGGCCGTCGCGTATTCATACACGCCAGGACAATCCAGAACCATCCGGACGCCGCGCACGTTCTGGACGAAACCGCCGGCAGGTGACGCAACCTGTGCTCACCGGCAGCTCGTGGTCGCCGGCAGATGACGTAACCCGCCACCTCGAAGTGGCGCCGGGGGATGACGCAATATTCGTTACAATATTGACATAGCATGTATTTCTGAGACTCATTTAACCCCTAAAAGAAAGATGTATTTAAAAGGTTATAAAATTTATAGAAATGATAGAATCTCTGATCATGCTTCTGGGAGTAGCAATTAATTAAGAATTCTATATTTCATCAACAAACATTTTTCCTACATCTGACATTTTAGAATGTATAGCAGTAGAAATTAAAATAAATAATACCGTTTACTCTTTTTTATTCCATTTATAAACCACCAAACAAACCATTTCCTACTCAAATTTACAACTTCATTTTACAACCTTCTAATCCAATTATTCTCATAGTGAGACTTCAACAGCAAAAACACTTTTTGGGGTTGCAACTCAACAAATCCCCAGGGTATTCGTCTACAACAATATATAATTCAAAATAATTTAGACATTCATGCGCCCTTGAAACCAACCTATTACTCTAATCACAACAATATAATACCAGATATTTTAAATATAATTACAAAAAACGTCAATTTACAATTCTTTCAATCTCCACTTCCTGAATTAGATTCTGACCATCTCCTGTTAAAATATGTTTTAATTCTTTACTATTAAAAATTAATTATCCTCTTCTTAACATGCGAATAAACTGGAATACATATCGTTCATATATAGAATCAAGTTTTAACTTCCCAAAAAAACTTAGATAATACTCAAAAACTTGATGTAGAAATCGAAAAGTTTACTAAAATAATTCTAGATGAATATAAATATTCTAGTACCTACATTCCATTTGTGGTTTGATTGAATTGAGAGACCAAGAACTTTTGTTACCTTAACATCAGGTACTTGCATATTGTTCATTTTCAATGGAGCATACGATTGCCGATTTGAAACGCAAAATTGCATTGAGACAGTTAGCCTTTTGAGGTAAGCTTTGCAAACCCTTGTTTGCCCTGTGATTTAGTGAAGTTATGTATTTTATTGCTACTTAATATTGTATTTATTTCGTTGTGTTATATTTTGACGTTATGTCGTTCACTCGTGAGCTAGAAGATATGTTTACATTGTATCGACTTAATGTTTTCAGCTGGCATTTTACACACAATGCCTTACATACGTTGTGTTTCTCGATGAGGAGGGAATTATAAATCCAGCCCTCAAGTATTGTTTTGTATTTTGTTATTACTATATATAATCCTGATAATTGTTCAAATAATTTATTATTTCAAACCTGCATATAAATATTTTCATCTCTTACACGAAAAATAAAAAATTGAAAATTATCATTGCATACCTAAAATAATGTGAATTGCAGTAATAATGTAAACTTTAATGGAATAAATTTTTTTTTTTAATTTCATCTAATTTTTGTTACAAATATATTTGTTGCAATAATGTAAATAACTTTTGGTTCCCACTTGTTTCCCCTTAAATTTCAGAAGCATGTCAGTTATCTTCGTTGCAGTTATCAAAATACAATTCTTATCAAAGCGTTTCTAGAGAGAAGGCAATATTTTCTTTGCAAGGCACAAGTGAAGGGTAGTTATGTCAGCAAATTGTAAGAATGATACTCGGAAATACGATCGTAAAATATAATACTGCGGCTCGCCGCCTGAGCTATTCGAATCCTATCACAGCCCCCTATAGATCTAGTAGATTGTGACCCTAGAGATATTGCGCAAAGATACTTCTACCACCCTAGTCGTCATGTAACTTATATTTTATATTATTTTTAAGATTATTGTAAGTTAATTGTAAGTGTATATAAGCAACTGTAAGAAGTGTAGAGTGTATTAACACTGATCTTTGTATTTTTCTATCCGAAAGAAAATAAATTTAAAAAAAAGAAGAAAAAAAGAAGATTGTGACCCTACGCTTGTGACATCACGAAGCAATTGCTAGGCATATCTTCATCAAAGATATTGGATAGTATTACCTAGATGCACATGTAGCGCTAGTGTAGCGGTACAAATTGAAGGTTGCCATATTGTAGGCTACTAGTTCCATGGCAGGTGCTGCCAGACGTGTTGTGTCCGTACGCGACGAGAGTTGTGGGTATTTCCCATGTAAATTAGTACATTAAAGTGATTTTGTCTTACTATACAAAGGTTATTAGGGAACGGACTTTATTGTAATAAAAAAGCAAAATATGTACATATATATGTACTTATTTTTTCAAAAATATGTAAGAAAAATAGGAAATATGTGAAATAAATATTCTCTATAATTTTAGAATTCCTTTTAATTGATCAGAAATTTACATGGACAGAGAGGCTGAATGAAAGTTTTACGTCTACAGAAGCAATTGTTCGCTAGTTTCTTCCGAAACATAATACTTTCGTATTATATACAATGTTGTTTACGAGGAGCCGGAGCTCATGTGAATAGTACCGTGTAGCCTGTGATAGAATGGGGGGGGGTAAAGGGAGCATACTCTCACCCCAACTCCAGAAAAGGGATAAGACTAGTATCTGATTTTTTTTTATCGAGTTACGCATGGGGTCTATAAAACACGAGTCAGCACGTGGTTGAAGTTTCTTCTGCTTCACATACTACATCCGCTCATCGTTGATCTCGATCACGCTGTTTCCAAGAAGCAGTGGGGCGGGGGGAGATAAGTTTGGCAATTAATAGCGATTGTCCGGCGTTAATACACGCGCTTTGCGTTTTTTTAATATACAAGTTTATAATTTTAAAAATTTTTTCGCCAAATTAAAAAAATAAAATATGTAATTATACCAAAATATGTAAAAATATGTAAAATAAAAACGGTTCCAATTAGTTCAGAATGTCGTGTTAAGTGTAAAAAATATTAGTGAATGCAGGTATCTTGTCCCTGTAAAAATATGTATTTACATGAAAATCCGTTCCCTAGTTATTATTTACGCATCAATAAAAATATATAATGAGACCTTCATGGTTCTGTGACCTCAAGGCCAATATAAAGAAGCATTAGGTTTACTTACTGGTACGATTTCTGTGTGTGTGTGTGTGTGTGTGTGTGTGTGTGTGTGTGTGTGTTTGCACAGAATTGTTAAAAACAACGTGGTCAGAAGATATAACTTCTTGAGACGCAGTCGAGCCGAGTCACGAGGAGGATCGGTGGTTAAGCCGCGGACGATTTAAGTGTGTTCGAATTCGAACGTTGAAATGCAGCGGAAATTGATGTTCCTGTTTACAATTAGTGTGGGTTAGGATATGGATGGTGGAGATCGATAGGTCACATAACTACAGCAAAGGTAAGTGTAAACATTTATTATTCTATTATTTCCAGTTTATAATAAGACCAAGAATGTCATATTATTTTAAGGTATTGAGAGAACATGGCTCTGCATAAAGTTATTAAGGATTAAATTAATTGTTGTTTTAATAAATTGACAAAGTGCACTTGCTTAGTGATGAAAATTTCGATTGGTGAAAGCAAAGAAAATTAATAATATATTATTGCTAAGATATCGTTAAAAGAGTTTCACATGTATTTTGTCTGTTGTTATTTGTTAAAGTAGTACAAGTAGAGAGAATATTCTCACTAACAATTCAGAAAAAAAGGATCGAAAATTCAGAATGAAGTTATTTGATTTTAATTAAAAAACTTATGTTTTTATTTCCGACGGTATTATCCCAGCAAAATACGAATAAAGTTGAATTTATACCACTTCCCAAAGCAATAAAATTATTATTTTCGATTCCCTGTGTAGGGTCGATTCGCGTACCCACGACTTCAAACAAATTTTTTAGAATGGTGCTTCCCAACCCATGGGTAAATAATTACGTACGGGTTAATTTATTTGTGCAAATTCAGGAAGGCATATTTACAAGGGGTTGCGGTGATATATATTTGTAATAGATATATAAAGAAACCATGACATTACGTAATATTAGAAAATTGCAACTTGTATTTTGCTTATTCTTGTCTTCCTCGAATCTCTTAGTAGAATGATAAGAGCGAAACATTTGATTCGGTCAGATTTTTAATATTCATATGTTGCAGTGAATATTGAAATTTTGGCGTACTTATAAACGCTGTGGCTCCATTAAAGGATGAATTAAACAAACCATATTTCGCTTGGGGAACCAGGGAATCGAACCTTTTCCTCTAAATGAGTAGGACACACTGAGAACATTGGGCAGTAGATTTCTTATTGGGACCAGTTAATGACTCATGATGGTTAATTCAAAGGATAAAACTTCACCTTAACACAACAGAATAACGTGCTAAGTTGCGAAGGGTATGCTCTAAGCAATTCTGTGAGATCCGGGGACTTCTATATATTTCGGAAAACCATGATATCTTTGTATTTTTAATGAAAATATATTATTCCTATTTTAGAATACTTTTTTTACAAAATAAACTCAGACAAATACAGAAATCAAGTTATTTTGGTGCACCAGTTACTATGTAGAATTATTGATGTTTGATATTTCCGAACATTAGTGCAAAGTTTAACGCTATAACTTTCTAATAGAACTGTATTCTTAAACTATTGCTAAACACGTATATAAGAATTTTTAGTAATATTTATTGTAAAGGCTATATATATCTTACTCAAGCATCAATGTCAGAAGCAAAAATGTGCTTTAGGAAAGAAATTTGAACAAATGTACATTGTAATTTATTAATATAAACATTGAAAAATACGTAAAATACGAATCCGTAAATATACGTAAAATACGAATCCGTAAATATACGTAAAATACGAATCCGTAAATATACGTAAAATACGAATCCGTAAATATACGTAAAATACGAATCCGTAAAATATACGTAAATACGAATCCGTATCCGAATCCTTCTGCACGAGGGGCTGTCGACGTTATCATTCGCCCATTTAAACAGCCTTATGTTTCAGTAGCTCGTTTCTTATGTCCCCGTGTTTGTATTGGGTAGCATAATCTAGAGCGGTATTTCCAAGAAAGCTTCTTGCATTCACATTTGCTTTGGCATTCAAGAGCAGTCGCACTTCGTCCAAACGACCAAACGACGAAGCGTAAATTAACGCTGTATATCTACCATTGTCCGGAATATTTACATCAGCGTTTGCCTTTAAGAGTTCGCGCATTACATCGACGTGACTATTCCAGGCGGAATTAACGAGAGCAGTTCTTCCAAGAAAGTTTCTTGCATTCACATCTGCATTTGCAGCCAAGAGCAGACGTACTACTTCCGAATGTCCAAACTCTGAAGCTTCTATTAAGGCTGTATTTCCGTTGTTGTCCGATATATTTACATTCGCATTCGATTTCAAAGATCTCGCACTACATTGGCGTGACCTTCGATGACGCGAAAAGAAGAGCCGTTTGTCCTTTTTGTTTCTTGCATTTACATCTGCATTCGCAGCCAAGAGCAGCCGCACGACTTCGATATGACCATTCAGTGAAGATTCTATTAAGGCTGTACTGCCGTTACTGTCCGATATGTTTACGTTCGCATTCGATTTCAAGAGCTCGCGCACTGCATTAGCGTAACCATGCTTTGAGGCTGGAATGAGACCGTCGCTTGCAGTGAGGTTGTTCATCCGCGCCACCAGGGCTTCCACGGCAACGGACCCTGCTCGCTCCGTGGCCTCGCTGGCAACCACCGCCACCAGCCACGCCGCCAGCAGCACACGGGACGTCGCAAGCATAGTGTTGGTAGCCCTTTTCGTTTCTGAAATGAAGGAACATGCATTGGAATTAATTACGACTTCCTGAATTACAGTTTATCTTCGAGAAATATTTGCACATCCTTAACTGCTACAGTTGTTGTGTAGGAAGAATGCGCTACCGGGAGCGGTAGCTCAGTGCATCAACTGATGTCACTGCAGCGCCTCTGACCGGGGGGTCCTAGGTTCGAGTCCTGACGGCGGCAGGATTTTCCACACTAGCTTTCCAGCTAGGTCGAATTCAGTCGCTGTCTGGAGGAGAAATCTAGTGGCCGGCTATTATGATCGGTAGTTTTCCGTGGTTTATCCGATCAACACCAGGAGAATGCTGGAGCAGTACCCTACGAAAACGGGCCACGGACCGCGCGCGATCTGTCCTTCCTCTTCCTTGTCCTATCCTCTCCCCTTATATACACACACTTACACTAACATGCACTTCACTACCACATATTCCTGGGGACCGGTCGGGAGCTTAGAGCTTGTCCTGGCTGGGGCGGTGCCCCGCTGGTGGGAGAGTCCTGGTTAGGGGGAAACCCCACTAGCCGACGGTAGGTCGTTGCCGGATCTCGCCATCCAGCGGGGGAAGATCACCGCCATCTCCGGAGAAAAACATGCACTACACTAACAGGACTAATGAGCAAAGCAGTTGACGCGCCCGGAATCACGAAAAAATCAATCAAGAAAGCGCTATATCTGTTTGTGACAAGAATATTTTCCTCCAGGCGTACAAGGCAGGCACCTAGGCTAACATCAATCAACGGGGCAACAAAATTCAGCTCTCAGCATTTAAAAATCTCGTATTATAATTAGTTACTGATTTTGCAGTATCTCCTAAATTAAATCCTCAAATGAATAATGCCAGCTACGACATGTGTGAGTGGCAACGGATATTTATATATGGAACCATGTGAGATGACAAGCACACAATGGTGTACTACAGATAACAAATATTTACTTTAAAGTGAATTTAAAAAAATAAACACGTTCAATGACAAGCACAGATGTTACACGAATTAAAACTTATATTAAAAAGAACCGTCCCATATTACAAGACAAAAATACCCTGTTGAATAACGATGGCCGCTTGTTTGGGAATGCTTATTTTGTTGCTAAAATGACGTTTCAATTCATCACTCGTAGTGTCTTGTAGCGTATTAAATTACAAGAAGTAATGTGAGATGTGGCCTGTTTATTACCTACCTTCCCTGTCGCTGCAGCAGGGGATCGTGGATTCGTGTCAGTGATGCACGGCAAGTAATATGTGGGATGGTGACGTCGTGCCACATATTATATGACACATGACCTCATGGCGTGGTGACGACAATACGGTCAATGAGCTTTTAAATGGAGACGCTAACGTAAATATTAAGGACTATGATGGGAACAGAGCTTTAAAAGTATCTACGAGCACACTTTCCTCGTACGAAGGTGCTTCAATTTCTATTGAGTGCAAATCTGGAGGTAAATACAATATGTGTATATATATATATATATATATATATATATATATATATATATATATATATATATATATATAGAGAGAGAGAGAGAGAGAGAGAGAGAGAACGGAACAACGGCTATCGTTTAAACTTCACTTGAATGGTGACCCCAAAGCAATACTTGAGCTTTTGAAAGCGAACGCTAATGACTATTTCGGACAATGAAGGGAATACCGCTTTAAGACTACGTTCCACAGAATGATATTTTGAGGTTGTGGGGCTTTTCTTGGTTGCGAATGCGGAGATGAATGTAATAAACTAGTATTGGGGGTTCAACAACACCTACTTTCTCGCATTATTTCCAGCACATCACCCAGACAAACAAAAATAATTTGATATGTAATTGAACATCCAGAACTAAAGGTGGTAATATCGAATTAACGTAATCAAATTTCGTACAAAATTGGGGTTCTCAATTTTTCTTTCATATATTACATTTCGCATTTTTAAGAGAAATAAACCGTTTCACCGTTGAAAATTGTCACTTTATGCCAATTTCAAAACGTTTTCCGTCACTTTTCGCTTTCTTCTGGGCAGTGTAGGGGTGAGTGGCTGATTTAGCGTTTCAAACGAACTGTTCGAGTTGTGGTCACGTGGTTCCTGACGAAAACTGATGCTGCACAGAACTAGTATAACTCGCTGAACCTGACCAGCTCACCCATGCCTTTCATCAATACGCTAATGTTCATCAACAGACCGATGGACAGACTTTTTTTTTAATCAGTGAATCCCAAAATATATTTTCGCTAAAATCTCGCAGCCTATTTTGCAAATCTTCACATAGCTCTTTCTATTCAACGTATATTACTCTGCATATGCGTAAGTATAGGAAAAAATAAAAAATCTCAGCACCGAAAATGCACCTCATATGGAGAAGTAGTAAAGATACTCAGATGAAGACCTAAAAATTTAAGTATAAAATCCTTACGTACTGAATTCGCTACTGTCACTAGCTTCAAAATATCTGTCTCTTTTTAAATATAATGGAAATATTTACGTGGTACAAAAATACATCTCCACAGATATTTTCGTTTTTCTGCCATTGTAGGTTTTTGTCCGAATTAATCCCATTAACGGTTTCACGGAATTTTATAGCTATGTCAGTTAAATATTGTTGAAGAAGATTGAGCTATTTTTTCAAATAAATTCTTGTATTGTATAAGAGAGAATGTTGTATTTTGCTATCCACAAATCTGTAGCTTATATTCGGCCTAAAGAGAATTTTACATTATGACATATGATACTTCAAAAATATTATTACCAGCCATTTCCTACGATGGCGAATCAAAAGGTAAGTTACTTTTCCACGTTATGGCCATTTATGAAACTACATACACACAGGCAACACGGCTATGACATCATACAATGTAACTTCACTTTCCCGCATAGTCTCCAAGAGACTGTCAACAATTCTCGCAACGATTAACCAACTTTTGTATTCCGGACGCATAGAAATCACCTCCAGCCCTAAGTAACCATCTGGAGACAGTTGCTTTCACCTCGGAATTGTCGGAGCGGTAGCTCAGTGCATCAACTGATGTCACTGCAGCGCCTCTGACTGGGAGGTCCTAGGTTCGAGTCCTGACGGCGGCAGGATTTTCGACACTAGCTCGTCAGCTAGTGAATAGAATTCTAGCGGCCGGCTGCTCTGATCGGTAGTTTTCCGTGGTTTCTCCGATCTACACCAGGCGAATGCCGGAGCAGTACCTTACAAAAAAGGCCACGGACCGCGCGCGATCTGTCCTTCCCCTTCCTTGTCCTATCCTCTCCCCTTACACACACACTTACACTAACATGTCCTACACTACCACATATTCCGGCAGACCGGTCGGGAGCTTAGAGCTTGTTCCGACTGGGGCGGTGTCTCACTGGTGGGAGAGTCCTGTTAGGGGGAAACCCCACTAGCCGACGGTAGGTCGGCGCCGGATCTCGCCATCCAGTGAGGGAAGATCGCCGCCATCTCTGGAGAAAAACATGCACTACACTAACGGGACTAATGACCAAAGCAGTTGACGTGCCCGGAAACACGAAAAAATCAATCAATCAATCAATCAATCAAATCCAATTGAGCCTAGCTCGCTCTGTATACACAAGACGACGGGATACCGAACCAACCTTCCGATCGCATGTGTCCACAGTTACTCTAGCTTGATCCGCATTGGCCACGGTCCTGGCACACAAAGTGCTCTCTCTCGGCGAGCTACTGAAATTTCCTTTTGATTCGCCTACATAAAAGCTCCGTCCTCGTACCTGTTTCCCTAAATAAATTTCGTAATAAATTTATCGCGGCACTTTTCATTTTCTTGCAAATACACAGAAGAGGGGTTTGATTGATTGAGCAGCCGGCTGCTAGAATTCTCCTCCAGACAGCGACTGAATTCGACCTAACTGAAAAGCTAGTGTCGAAAATCCTGCCGCCGTGGGGAGTGGGAACCTACGACCTCCCGGTTAGTGGCGCTGCAGTGACATCAGTTGATGCACTGAGCTACCGCTTCCGGTTACAGGAGAGAGAGAGGGAGGAAGGGAAGGGTGAGGCTGGGAAATTGCGGTAAGAACAGGAAGGTGTGACCTCTATGTCCAGTCCCGCTCTGACGTACGGCCTGTGTGGCTATCTGCCGATCATGTGGCAAATAGAAAAGCACACAGCTCGCGCATTCCTTTCGTCATGAACACTCCCCGGGGATCACATGCACAATCTTTGGATATCCGGATACTCGCCGTTTGTTTTTGCCTTCCCGAAACCACAATATAGAACAGTAACATCAAGCTACCAATATTTCCTACTTGTCAGGCAATATTCTGACTACAATATGAGGGGAAAAGTAACAATAGCCCGTTGTCATTGTTGCTCCTAGCCTTAAATTAACTTTATTAAGTTTTATTGAATAATATCGTTTTAGATAAATATCTTCTTTTTAACGCACCCTGGTTTATTCCTAACAGTCAAATTCATCGTGAACTTCAAATGCCTTACATCTCTGACTATTTAATAAGCTTATCCTCTAAATTTTATTCACTTCTTCCATCTTGCCCAAGCACTTCCTTTTTTCACCTTGGCCAACAAGCCAATACTCCGAACAGAATAAAATCTCGTTTTCCGAAAGATATTTTCAGACCCCCTTGATTCAAATCTCCCCACATGTTCTCTCAGAATATTTTATTTATCACCCCCTTCAAACCTTAACAATATCAATCTCAAACTATCTTCCTTTCTCACCTCACCATAAAACATCAATATTTGTCTTTCTTTGTGGTTTAACATCGCAATAAGACAATCAACTTAGGAAATTTTCCAAGAATTATGTATATGTATTCTCAACTCTGTAGGACCACCTGGTCGAGCAGATAGAAATAAATTTTAAAAAAAGATAAATATCTTATCAGTAGGTTCATTAAATGTTTTTATTCTGATATAATCCTGTGGAGAACAAGAATATATTCAGAATACATTCAGTTTTAATTTTTTTATGTAATCAGCAATATAAACTAGAGGTGTCAAAACAGCAGGAAATTTCTCATCTATTGTAATAGTTACGTGATATTATGAGGAACGATTCCGGGAACAGCCAAGAACTAGTCACGACCGGTGGGACGCGGCAGTCAGGAAAGAGGAGGAAATGATGTGGACGTGCTGTGTAACGCTGGTATAGTGAGATGGTGAAATCGAGTTGCATCAAGGACTAGAGGTGTGTGAATATACTATTATATGCATAGACGAACACCCGAAATATCGGACAACATTACAAGATTGGACGTTCTTGTGTTCAGAACGCCAATGGACGCAAATTATAAGGTAGAATGAAAGCACATGGTGTGGTGATGTATGCGGACCATAAATTAGTACCGTGTGGAGAAAATATCGATCCCGAACCAGTCAATCACCTTGAGAAGAGAGAATTCGTATCCGTATTACGTAAGTGAATGATCAAGGAGCAGAACACTGCATAACGCACGTCGGCAGCGAGGGGAAAAAGGCGGCCACGACGGCGACGAGCGACCACCGGGACCGGCGGCTTCAAGGACATTTGCAGTGACGGCGCTGTTCCCACGGCGGGAGTGAAAGAATAACGGATAAGTAACGAAGTTCGTAATACATGTGAGAGATAAACTATTGCAGTCATACACGCGTTAACTTACGTAGAGGGGACAATGATAATCGATTATAGATGTTCAATGAGGGACGAGTGTATTGTCATTGCTTAGTGGTGGGGCAAACGTAGTACTGAGAATAAAACAGAAGTAGACAGAATATTGATGTATTATTAATGTATAAGAACACGGAGCTTCGAATAACAATGTGTATATTCCAAGTAGCATTAATCAATAGTAATGTTAGTTATATTATTATTATTCGATCATGTGATGAAGGTCTTTCTATTTATTAAACATTCTTGTTCTTTGTGAGTTAATAAATAATTGTAATGAGTAAATTGATTCCTAATGAATCCAATAAGAGAAGTGACAAAAACAAAACCAACATCATCCTAGTAAACGCCCCCCCCCAGAATGATCCCTTGTCCTTGATAATTCCCGACTACAGGATATTATGCATTCAAAATTTTGTGAAATCGAAAGTTTCAATATCAAAAATGTATGTCGTAACAAGGCTCTTAATTGAATGACAATGTTTCTCTATCCTTCTAGCTCATGACCTTAAATGGGCATTTTGTTTAAATTGGACTAAAATATACCTACAAATGTAAGACCTTTGCCTCTCAATGCACGATCATTTGCAAGAACTAGGTCACCACAAGGTGAATTCATTGCTGCCGTAGCAGGTGGTGGAGCAGAATATAATCTAGTGATCACTTTAAATAGCACCTCCTAATATCAATCTAAAATCATCAGAACCGGTCGATCTCTGGTAAATTTTGCCTTCTAAATGATGGACACAGTAAGCTGACAAATGAAAAGTCTTAATCTAACAGCACTCGTCTGGATAATGTCGGCTAAGCTGCGATTTCTTTCCGCCCAAGAGAGCCTTTGTTTCTCGTCCTTGAAAACTCACCAAATGGAGACAGGGCCAACGTTCTCCGCCGCTTCTTGGGAGAGGCGTCGGGCGTCGCGGCGCCGAGTGCAGTGGCGTCGCCCAGCGCCGCGACGCCTCTTAAACCGCCACTCGTGTGACGTCAGAATGGTCTAGGCTGGCAGCGTCACGCATTCGGATGACGTCACTTCTTCCTCCTAAGTAACGCCACATCCACTTCCAGTGGATGTTTGTGGTTTGGAGAAAGCCATGTGCACATAGTCTCCGTCTTATTGCAATGATATCATTTTATAATATTGCAACATCTGTCCTCTTCTTCAAAGTGATGGAATCAAAACACATTACATACAGTATGTGATAAAATACAATTTATAAGTATATTTAAGTTTTTGCTGTACATACAATTGGATATTTAGCAATACTGAGTTCATTTTTTGCAAATGGATCCAACATAATTCGTTCCCATAGGAAAAATGTTTTAAAGTTTTTTAAAATTATTTTTAAGTCACATAAACGACACAGGTTATTAGCGACTAATACCTTTGAAAAATACAATTACAAATCTCTGATAATATCAATAGTTTTACAAAATCGTATCACTTTCTCCTGGTAACTTGATGATAAGATTGCATTGAAATTTTCATGTCCTATGCACTTCTTTTTTCTCTTTATTGTCGATAGGGCATTCCAGAAGGATGTGCTTTGTTGATGGAATAGTATTGCAGATGGTACAAGTGGGTTGTGTAACTTTTTCAATTAAAAAATTATTATATTTGAATTTTAAATTTTAAAAAATTTTTTTTTAATTGGGAGAAAAAACCAAATTTGTTACAAATTCCAAAGAAATTAGCTATTTTTTTTGGATTTTTCATGTAGCCATAATTCTTGTCATTGTATTTTAACATATTAATTTCAAATATCTTGAACTCTTGTTATGAATGGTTTTGGTGTGTATTTGTTGTGGCTCTTTTAGCTTCCAGATCAGAAATATGATTACCGAATATTATTTTATGTGCTGATATCTATGCAATAATGATATTTTTCCTACATTTAGATTTATTAAAATTTTTTTTTTTCTTTTTTGTGTATTCCAAAAAAAATATTAGATATTTATTTCATAGCTATTAATATATAATTCAGATTTTTCAACTGATGTTAAAGAATGGAGCGTATAATTTAGAATATTATCACAATAATACATGGCAGCTCCAACACCATTGTTGTTCTTTGCCACATCAGTATAAATATGATAAAAATCTATGTATTTTAGTCTCATTTCTTCAATTTTTTCCTTCCAAGCATTTTGTGATTAACTCTTTTTTTATGTTCACAAAGAGTTGAGTCTTAATATTTGATATAATCCATGGCGGAATACATGAATATTTCTCTCATCCCATCTTTGGCATTATAAACTTAGTTCTTCCGTATTGTTTCACTTTTTTATAGACAAGTTCGTTCGTAGATTATCGTTATTGGTGTAACTTTGAAATGTTGATACTTCACGGTGTCTCCGGTACCTGGCGCTGCCTACCGGGTTTCTGCGAAAACAATTCAACTCTTCAACTGTTTTTGTCCTTCCAAAGAGTTTCCCGCGTATGTTTTTGTCTTTCCCTCTGGAAGCAAGCGCGCCGTTTTTGGAGAAAAAATATTAGAAGTTCGACGCGGGGTGTTTAAAAATGCATGATCTTTGCTGTTAAATAGCGGCAAGGAATTGGCATCAATTTTTAGCGGCGGCCAAATTTGAATCAATTTTCGCCGCCGATGTGCTAACAGGCTTTGATGGCGTATTTTCATAGAAGAGATTTTCTTCGGTGAGTGAGATACTGTTCTTGAGCTCCGATTAATGTATCTCCTATTTGAGAAGTGCAGAAACATTCAGTAGCGATTCGTAGAGCTTGAATTCGAACTACATACATTTTTTGAAGACTGTGTTGCTGACTGAAGAATATAGTATACTTACATAGTAAATTTTATATCAAGTAATTGTTCTTTGTGTTCGTAACAGAATTGTTTTATCGGCCCCCAATTCTTGTTTGTAGAGATTTTAGAATATGTGGACTTTTTTGCATTCGATGACAAATTTATTTATATGGGTTTTCCAAGTTAAGTTTTGGTCCAAAAACATAAGAATTTTGATCCAGAAATAAATTTGATATAATCAACAAATTTTAATTATTCTTCACCAAGATTCAATACGGGACATACCATAATTTTTTGTTTTGAAAAATCTTTTAGTTTCCTGATGAGAGAATTTAAAACCTGTTTGTTGTGACTATTCGTATAGGATATTTAAAGCTGATTGCATTGGTTTTGGGGTTGATTCAATGTTTTTACTGTGAAATTATTTTCGTCTCGTCGATTGTTTTACTATTACTTATCTGAATACTATTTACAACAAACATCTACTATTATGAAGTAGATTACTTTTACTGCTGCTATTATTAACGTTGTTATTTCCACCGTTGCTCTTCTATGCTTATAATTATCTCAATGTTAACACTAATTTATGAAATTTATTTTCATTTTAATCATGGGCCACGTACAACATTTTACTCCTCACCTGTTGCATGTGAACGTGTAATTCTATACATCACGATTCCTGAAAGTTCTTTTGATTGAAACCAATTATTAGATCCATATCATATGCTTTCTCTATATCGAGAAAAATTTCCAAAACATGTTGATTGTTAGCAAAGGCTTCATGTATGTAATTATCAATGCTGATCAATGGAGACATAGTACAGTGTCCATGTCGACATACAAACTGAGTGTTCCTAATTATATGTTGTTCAAGGAAAAAACAACAACTCGTGAATTTATTATTTTTCGAGTAATTTACACTTATTGTATGTTAAAGATATCGGCCTATAATTTATAGGTTTTAATTTGTCTTTATTTGGTTTGGGTATTGGTATGACCATCGCAGCAATCCATATTTGGAGAACACATTTTGTATCCACATATAGTTAAATATTTGTAATAGTTTTTCTATTTCTTTCATTGGAAGATTTTTAAGGGAATGTACGGTACGCTGTCAAGTCCAGGTGAAGGATGTTTTACATATTTCAGGGCTTTTGAATTTCTTTAGGAGTAATAATATCATTAAGTTTTAAATTTTCACTTTTATCACGGGCGATTAACGATGTCTAAGTGTAAAAGTGTCTGAATAATTTGATAAGCTTGAATTTTGAGTGATGATTTTTGCTAAAATTGTGGTAAACCCACAACCAGAAGAGGAGTTACGCTCCGCTACTGGAGGACCGGGAGCGGTAGCTCAGTGCATCAACTGATGTCACTGCAGCGCCTCTGACCGGGAGGTCCTAGGTTACACTCCCCATGGCGGCAGGATTTTCGACACTAGCTTTTCAGCTAGGTCGAATTCAGTCGCTGTCTGGAGGAGAATTCTAGCGGCCCGCTGCTCTGATCGGTAGTTTTCTGTGGTGTTTCCGATCAACACCAGGCGAATGCCGGAGCGGTACCCTACCAAACGGGTCACAGACCGCGCGCGATCTGTCCTTCCTCTTCCTTGTCCTCTCCTCTCCCTTTACACACTCACTTACACTAACATGCACTGCACTACCACATATTCCGGGAGACCGGTCGGGAGCTTAGGGCTTGTCCCGGCTTGGGACGGTGCCTCGCTGGTGGGAGAGTTCTGGTTAGGGGGAAACCCCACTAGCCGACGGTGGGTCGGCGCCGGATCTCGCCATCCAGCGGGGGAAGATCACCGCCATCTCCCGAGAGAAAAACATGCACTACACTAACGGGACTAAGGACCAGAGCATTTAACGCGCTCGGAAACATGAAAAAAATCAATCAATCAAACCGTAGCAGGCCGTAAAGAAACTAATTCAGATACAGTAGAAGAAGTTCTTCGTCTTTTACGAGAACTTTCTGTTTATATAACGCACGATCAGCATAGTGGGATGCACCAGCCTGGGTACTATCGGCGTAAATATAGGTCGGAAGCCGCGGCTTCCAACTCGATACACACGCGGTCCCCCGCAAGCCGCGGTGCACCGTCCGCATCCGGTCGTCACCGTAGCGACAACGCTGAGCGATCAAAGCACGGTCACGTACAATGCTATGCTTGTACCAAATTCGAGCATTATTCTTCTGCGTGCCCAAATCGCCCTAATCAACGTAGGTATTCAGAGCCGAAAAACTTGTCACCGCAGGGCGACCTGAGGTTGCGATCCATGCGACGTCGTAATAAAAATACTACTGCAGTAATCGATACGGGTAGTGCTTTTAATATCCTTAACAAACAACTTGCCCTAGAATGAACATTTTATTTACAATCCTCTTTCTTACGAGCACAGGCCATTGGTGGCCAGAATTTATCTGTTGCTGGTATTGTCACCACCTTTGTCTTTATAAATGGGGAACAATAACGGTATTTGTTCGGACGTTTTGTATCAAACGGAACTTGTTGTTCTAGAAAAGTCGTTTAATCCTGTCTTAATAGGATATAAGTTTTTGGCAGATAATGCTGCTCTATTAGATTTTGAACTCAATGAATTGCGGTTATCGCTCGAACGAACTACCTCATTTTCAATTGAAACTCCTCAATTTGAAATATTTTCTGTGGCGATAATATCCTCGCAAATACTTCTTTTTCCCAAGTCGATGATGTTACGTCCTCAGACGCACCAGTTGCTATTGATGTGAGTCACACCTCACTCGATGTCGGTTCCGTCGATTCATTCAACGCTGTTGTACGTCATAGCTTCAAGTTGAAACCAAGGGTAGTGACGTATGTTGCGATGCGTTTAATACCTCCTCGACATTCCTTTTCTGGGGCAGCATCCTCATGTCCGGCAGTTCTCGCCAAAAATCATATAGAACTTGTACCATACCGGTACAAGGCGGACCATCCTCTTCGGGAGATAGCGGTCCGTAATCATTCTTTTAGCGAAAAGTTAGTTTTCGAAGGTTTGGTGTTGGGTCATCTCACACTTTCCTCTGATGCACGTTTGAAAGAGACTACTATCGAATTATGTCCTTATCAGGAGCCCATAGTGTTATGTACAAAGTAAAACAATAATAGTTCTTTCACCATAAATTTATTTCGTAAACGCAAAATCCAAATCAAGTCCGAAATACAAGCCAAGTTCCCGTCCGCCAGAAGAATACAATCCCGTAACACACGCACTTCAAACACCGAACTTACTTCTACTGCTAGGCACTCGCTTGTTGCTCCAGAAATATCCTACTACCTACTGCCCCGGGCGAGGCTCTATAAATGCGCCCCGAGGCATCGGGCGAGTCTCTTCCTTCCCGCCTCCGTGGCGGGGCATCGAGGGGAAATGCCCCTCCTGCGACCGATTAGCCGACACAGTTCGGTGGTCACGGAACAGCCCCGCCGCTTGCCCTGCTCCTGGTGGCTCCTTCCCGTACTCTTCATTTCTACCCTGGTCGCGCCCCACGGCGCAACCCTGCAGCGGCCACAGTGGGCCGCAACTACCCTGCCTGGCACAGTGTGCCCACTATACCGATCCTCGGGGCACACTTGCTGTGGTACACAGCACAAAGAGCATAATATCAACACTCAGTTGCCTAAGGAACATCAAGACAAAATCCGTCAAACCCTCGCCGCTTATAGAGATGTATTCTCAACTTCATTGGCTGAACTAGGTTCGAATGACTGGGTCGAACTTAGAATTGAAACAGGCGACGGGTTATCCACTTGTCAACGTCCTTATCGTGTATCGCATATTCAAAGGCAACAAATTGAGGAGTGACACAGTGACGAATTATTAAAATACAATACCGCGTGGCCACCTAATATGTTTCCTTCAATTTTCTCCTGAACCGTTGCAGATACTGAGATGCGGTTTTCACTAAAACTACTATGTGCAAGAGGCACATTTGGCCATGCATAATATTATTATATTGCAGGGATATTGACCCAACTTCGATTTTATAAATGGAACCCTATAGACTTTTTAGCTCATTGTAACAAGCATAAAGAGACGAGTTCATAAATATGCATATCGCCATATGTTACATAACAAAATTTTCTAGAAATTAAGTTTTAAAGACGCACGCCGCCTGCTGGTTTTCGTAATCTGAACGAGAAATTCCGGGTAATATGCGGCGAGTCCTTTCCCTTCCGTTGCCTCGACCGAGTAAAGTGGGAAGACTGGTGATGCCTCGATGTGACGTAAGAAGGGCAGGTAGAATAAATGGGTGGTGGAGAAAGAAATGCAGTCAGAACTTAACGGGAACTCTCCAGATTTAGAAGAAATTTGTAAACGCAGTGAAATAGTGTAGAAATATCCGGGGAGATGTATACGAACGAGGAGAAGCTGAACCTAATTCTGGTGCACAGTAAATGTGACAGAAATGCAAAGAAAAGTTCATTACTGTATGCTGAAAGATATCCAGATAGACGGCGGCCTTCGCACATGAGTATCATGAGAATCTGTAAAAGCCTTGTGCAGAGAGGCGACAGTTCTTGCAGCTGTTCACAACAATCCCCATATCAGCTGTCGAGACAATGCCAGTGATTCCGGCATTAGTCGTTCGAGTGCCCTCCGCATCTTGAAGAGTAACAAGTTTCACCCCTACCACATTTCGTTGCACCAGAAGCTTTATGATGGTGATTACCAGAAACATGTTCAGTTTTGTCGTTTTGCTCTGGAATACGTACGAGATGATCAGGACTTCTTTGGAGAAGATTATGTTTACCGATGAGGCAACATTTACGAATCACGGTTAGGTAAATCTACGCAACATGCACTACTGGGCAGTGGACAATCCTCGCTAGCTTCGTTTGGTTTGGTTTGTTTTTTTTCGTGTTTCCGGGCGCGTCAACTGCTTTGGTCATTAGTCCCGTTAGTGTAGTGCATGTTTTTCTCGGGAGATGGCGGCGATCTTCCCCCACTGGATGGCGATCGCTGGCTTCGTTAAGTTGAGAACCGAAAGCAGTGGAGTATTAATGTCTGGGCGGTATTCTTAACACCATCATAGATCCCTATTTCCTGGATGGACATTTGACAGGAAACAAATACGCAAGATTTCTTCGTGAAGCATTGCCGCTGCTTCTGGAGGAAATTCCCCTGGATATGAGAAATTGTATGTGGATGCAACATGACGGATGTCCAGCCCACAACGCACTTGTGGCTAGGCAAGTGCTGAATGAGAAGTTCTCCGGCCGATGGGTTGGGCGCAGTGCTGTAGTAAACTCGCGGCAAGGTCACCTGATCTTATGCCCCTGGACTATTTTCTATGGGGAACTATAAGAAACGAAGTTTACTCACAAGTACCAACAACATCTGAAGATCTGAGGCGCCGCATTACCGCATCTTGTCATGCCAATTCATGTGGAACTCTGAATTCTGTTCGAAGGCCTCTTTACAAGCGTCATCAAATGTGTATACCCGTTGATGGTGCAAATATTGAGTACATGTTATAAATCAAGCTATTTCTAGAGTTGTGAATTTAACTTTTGTTTCTGTATTTTAAAGTATTTTTCTTACCTTTATTTACACGATATTTTTGTACCGGCTGAGGTTTTCAGTCTTTCAAAGAGTAAACTTTTTTTTTCTGACAGCACACGCATTTATTAATTCAGAACATGTTCACTCTCCAATCTTCCATTGCTTTCTCTACGGTTAATAATTCAAATATTTTCTCAAATCTTGTAGTATTTCATTAATAAAAAAATAATTGCTTGTGGCGTACAGATTTGCTCAGAACATGGCTATGGGTGAATACATTGTCTCCAGGACTGAGAGGGTGTAGCCTTAAAGAGCAGATTGCATTTTCATGAGCTCCTTTGCGCATTGCATTACTACATTTACCGCAGGCTCGACGCAACGGAAGGGAATGGCCTCGCCGCATATCACCCGGAATTTCTCGTTCAGATTACGAAAACTAGCAGTCGGCGTGCGTCTTCAAAAGTAAATTTCTCCAAAATTTTGTTATGTAACATATGGCAATATGGGTATTTATGAACTCGTCTTATCACGCTTCTTATGAGGAGTGAAAAAAGTCTATATGGTTTCATTTTAAAAATCGAATTTGGGTCAATATATCTGCAATAAAAAATGCAATAGAATGCATGCATGACCATATGTGCCCCTTACATATAGTAGTTTTAGTGAAAACCACATCTCAGTATCTGCAACGGTTCAGAAGAAAATTGAAGGGAACATCTTAGGTGGGCCACACGATATAATCCCACCTTCTGAAAGCCCGTGGGGAAGCCCGGTTTTGTTAGTTCCAAAACCAGACAAAACAATACGTATAGTTGTTGACTATCGCAAATTAAATGCGGTCACTAAAAAATGGACGTATCCCCTCCCCGTGATAGAAGACATTCTGAGTTATCTAGGGAGTGCTAAATATTTCACCACCCTGGATATGACTAGTTCTTTTTGGCAGATGAAAATTCGGGAGGAAGATAGAGAAAAAACCACAATGGTCATGAGTGAAGGTGCATTTCTTTGGAATAGAGCAAGTTTCGGTCTCAGTAAGTGTCTCCGCATGTTCTCTCAATTAGCTAGTAAATCATTAGGACCACTCAGATTTAATGGTGCTTCTGAGTATATCCATGACATAATAATTTATGCAGAAACTTTCTCTGATTTTATTTCTCTGTTACGCAAGGTAACAGAGAAACAAGGTAACAGAGACCGTTTCAGAGCTTCCATTTTGAAATTGAAACCTTCTAAATGTCTAATCGGTATGTTTAAAATAACTTTGTTAGAATTATAAAATGATGAATTCGGAATAAAACCCTCAGAAAAGAAAGTATAAGCTGTTGAACTAGCTCCCGCACCTCGGACTGTAAAAGAAGTACGATTTCTAGGTCTTTGAAATTACTATAGAAAATTTGGGGAAAACTATTCTCGTATAGCTCAACCGCTTTATGAGTTAACAACAAAGGAAACTCCTTTCTAATGGACCTCTGTCGAACAAACCACCTTCGACACTCTTAAAGAAAAACTCACATCATCACCAGTTTTAGTTGATTACCGGCCTACTGATAAGACGGAAGTCTGAAAGGACGCTTCACATTCCGCTGTAGGTGCAATTGTGCTCTAAGAACGTGATGGTAATTTTCATCCCGTTGCTTTTGCGCCACGAACTCTGAAGAAAGCTGAGCTCAGTTCTACTGTATCAGAATGGGCATGCCTTGCCTTAGTCTTTGCATGTACGATATTTCGTCCATATTTGTTGCATACTTCTTTCACTACAGTAACCGACCATCACAGTATATGTTGGTTGAAAAAGTTCAAAAATCCAAATTCCCGCTTTATGCTTTGGAGTTTGATGTTGTCAGATTTGGATTTTGAAATACGGTATAAGAGCGAACGTTTGCATTCAGATGCGGACTACATCTCCCGATCCCAATTATTTAGATCCTTATTCCGCTGAAGATGATAAGTTCGATTTTTCGGTATTTTCAATTAATGTCTCTGGATTTTGGAACAAAATAAAGATCCGTCCCTTGTTAAACTTTTTTAATTTGTTGCGTCTACTTTGACGCAACGCGTCTCCAAGCCCCTTGGGGGGGGGGCGTTGAGCGCTTTGCGCTTTTCGGAGTAATCCTACATTACTAACAGCGCTTGTTTTTTGGAGTAATCCTCCGTTAATAATATGTCTTTCGCGTCTCGTCATAGTCGGTTGTGAAGAGGACCGCCAGGTAGCATCTCCGCGTACGCGCCTCCTACCGCGCGCTCCTGCGTCACTACCCAGCGGCCAGAATTAGGAAGGAATAAGGATAGGGGTAGGGTTTAGGACACCTCACAGGGGTTGGACTAGCCCTTGTGAAGCAGCCGATCTCGTTTTGTTGGAACAAACTTCACATGAGATTCGACGGGAATCGAACCCGGATCTCAGTGGTGAAAGGCTTGCGACTTTGCAATGAGCCACGAGTTCAGCTAAAGAAGGACTTAATTTCACTTAAATGAGTTCACTTAAAGAAGGACTAACTGATGATTCTAATTCATCTCATCTTGAAAAACGATTGCTAAAGAATTTTATTATTAAAAATGCAATTCTATATAAGAAAGGAACTAACGTTCGAGGATCTTCTTATTTGACGGTGATTCCGCGCCATTTAGTAAAATAAATTATGGAACAGCACCATAGTACACCTTTGATGGGTCACTTCGGAGTGACCAAAACTCTTGATAAGTTATCTTTACGATATTTCTGGTTTCACATGCGACAAGACGTACGTAAGTTTATCTTGGGTTGCAAGAGTTGCCAAATGACAAAAGGTCGAGATTCGCGTTCGTTGTACGGCGAATTAGTCCCTATCACGCCAGGAAATCCTTTTGATACGGTCGGCGTTGATTTAGTTGGCCTCCTACCTAAATCGAAAGAAGGTAACAAATGGATAGTCGTTGCCATCGACTATGCTACGCGATGGGTAGAAACACAGACACTTCGATCGGGAAGAGCCCACCCCGCTGCTCATTTCCTAGTTACTAACGTGATTCTAAGACATGGAGCTCCGCGTCAGTTTTTTTCTGACTGAGGTCAAGTTTTTCGGAGTGCACTCGTTCGAGAGATTTTAGCGCTGCTAGGGTCGAAGTCGATCTATACGACTTTTTATCATCCGCAGTGTAATGGATTGGTGGAGAGAAATAATGGAAAAATAGTGAAGATTCTAGCTAGTTTTGTAAATGCCCATCAAACAGATTGGGACATATATGTGCCATTTGCGACTTTTGCGATTAATACTGCGCTGAATGAAAGTGCAAAGTTTTCTCCTTTTGAAATTCTTTATGTTAGGAAACCTATTCTTCCAACAGAAGGAGTCCTTCCGGTGTTGCCTACTGAGACTCGCGCACAAAATATTAAAGATATTGTCGGGGAAATTAGAGAGATGGCTATCGCAGGTTTTGGCAAGCAGTCTGCTAAGGATAAGAGTCAGTTTGACTCAAGTCGCAGAAGACGTTTAACGTAGGCGACAAGATTTTGTTAACGGTACCGTTTAAGAGTAAGGGTAGAACGGCCAAGTTGGCTTGTAAATGTGTAGGCCGCTATACAGTGTTGAAGAAAACTTCACCTGTGAATTATGAAATTGATAAGCCCCGAGGTAAATTTCCCACTCAGATCATCCACTTAGAACGGTTGCGCCCCTTCGTTGGTCCATGGAGTGATACTACTTAGAACTTCGGAAGACCTCGTACGGCTGCTGGGAGAGGTTCTGCAGGTAGCAGACACTTCCGTACATCTCGAGGTAGACGAAACATCGACATGTGATGGTCATTTGATCACTCCCCCTTCGAGGAACGAAGAAGTCACATGTAATTGATAAGGGTGCCATATTTCGTTGTTTGTTCTGTGTGTGTGTGTGTGTGTGTGAGAGAGAGAGAGAGAGAGAGAGAGAGAGAGAGAGAGAGAGAAGTAACTTACCTAAGTATCACTATAGTTTTAAATTTGATCGCATCAGTGTATGACAAAAATGGAGCACTGTGGTAGCTCTCAGGAAACATTTCGGATGTATTTTGACTTCTAAGTAACCTGTCAGAGGCAGCGATTCCTTTTGTTAGGTGTCGAAATTGTATTTTCTTTGAATACTTTCATGCTACACACTAGGGAAACTCGTACTCCCTCTTATCTATGCGCACGGAACTCAACTTCCTCTCGCGTTACTGCCAGCTGTTCGCTGTGCACACCCTTTGACCTTGATGGCGGATGGCCTTATTCTAAGAGGTTATTACAGGGAGCGGTAGCTCAGTGCATCAACTGATGCCACTTCAGCGTCTCTGACCGGGGGGTCCTAGGTTCGAGTCCTGACGGCGGCAGGATTTTCGACACTAGCTGTTCAGCTTGGTCGAATTCAGCCGTTGTGTGGAGGAGAATTCTAGCGGCCGGCTGCACTGATCGGTAGATTTCCGTGGTTTCTCCGATCAACACTAGGCGAATGCCGGAGCTGTACCCTATCAAACGGGCCGCGGACCGCGCGCGATCTGTCCTTCCCCTTCCTTGTCCTATCATCTCCCCTTACACACACACACTTACACTAACATGCACTACACTGCCACAATTTCCGGGAGACCAGTCGAGAGTTTAGAGCTTGTCCTGGCTGGGGCGGTACCCCGCTGGTGGGAGAGTCGTGGTTAGGGGGAAACCCCACTAGCCGACGGTAGGTTGGTGCCGAATCTCGCCATCTAGCGAGGGGAAAATCACTACCATCTGAGAAAATAAACACGCACTACACTAACGGGACTAATGACCGAAGCAGTTGACGCGCCTGGAAACACGAAAAAATCAATCAATCAATCAACCTAAGAGGTTATTGCTGCGTTTGTATGAATTAAGCTTGTCCGAGACGTCAGATTCCTTATTGCGAAACTGTCATTGAGTAATGGGTATTGTATTATTGGAAGGTTCTACATCCTCACCTTTGCACAAAAAAGATTCTTGGTTGACTATGAGAACCTCACGACTTCCTGTCTGTAATGGTTCTTGGATGTATTACTACTTCTATTATTAATCGTTGCATCACTTCGCTTGTTTCAGTTTTTACCTTGCATCATTGGACTGCTGTTCCAGCGCAGCAAATTTCAATTCGTATCTCAACTGGAATACACTGAAGAGCATTGCCAGGTGCTGTGGTGTATGAAAGCAATTCGCCCCTTTTGTTCCACATGAGCTGGAGTCCTGGTTCGATCATTCCAAATTATAAATCCACACATTTTCCGGAATCTCGTAGTAATACGACGTCTCCTCTTGATAAACTCTCAAATTATACACCTTTAGGAAACGATAGTAATTCCAATCATGATTTCGCTCACAAATTTGCTTACTTTGAGAATTCTCTACAATCCGTTCGCGAACATTTTCTAAACAATCTTTATACCTTCGAAGAAAGGCTGAAATAAAATCTTCGACCCCTCCCTCATTCAGGAGTAAGAGATCTATACAATTTTTGGGAGAATTTCTTAATTTTTGTTGTGGAGTATTTACAACACAACAATTCGATTCATTAGTTATATACCAAGAATCGATGAATGATTATATCGAATTCTTACGAAATTTTTTAGATAAATATCACGCTTCGTTAATCGACATGACAGAGCAGGTTAATACCTTTTCGGCTCAAAACGCCTTAGCTCTCAATAATGTCGTTAAAGCCGTCCGAGGCATGAAGGATTCTTTGTTTAATCTCACGATTACGGTCGAACAGGAAGTGAATGATATACATTTATTTAATGCCCTGTGGGCGAAACAACACTATTCATCAAGCTATTCAGCAACTTCGTCTTTTGGATACGATTAATCATCTTGACGTTATCACTCAATGTCGTCGACATTTAATTCCTGGCACCCAGCCTTCTTTCTAAAGGACAGTCTTATTGCCCCTATAGAAAAGAATAGCAAAAAGAGGTTTTGATCTGTCGATTTCATTAGATGAAATCACTGTCTACTACAAGCGTCCCCTTTGCGAATGTCTATTATCTGAAACTGGCATCGTTGTTAAAATTAAGGTACCCTTGCGAAAAGTGCAAGATTCGTGGTCCCTTTTCGAATTAATTCCGATCCCTTTTGCTTGGCATGGAGAGACATGTAATTTGATCCATGAGCCTACTATATTAGCCCGAACAGAGGGAGAATTCCGAATTATCACCGGAGTGAACCTATATGATTGTCAGATCAGAGAGAATGGATTATGCTATTATTTTTACCTCGATTCTCGGCAACAGCAGCGTTCGGAAATTCCTGTGCCGAAGCCATGCTAGTTGATGTCTCTATCTTTATTATTAGTAATAGAGACTCCTGTCTCTATTACTAATAATTGTTTTTTTACTTGTCAATTAAGTTCTTCTATGCGTATTGGTCTACTTCAGCAAGATCAATATATTATCACTCATCCTGAGTATCCGCTTAAAATCTTATGTTCGGATCATACGATAACGATTCCGAGAGAACCGGAAGGAACCCCTGGAGTTCTTTTCGTAGAAGTCCCGTGTCGATGTGGGGGAAGAAGCAAATCTTGATTCCTCATCGTTTCCCCTGCAACTCGGTAGCCAAGTTAAACCAAAAAACGATGCGCCTACTCCCCGCTTCGTGGTCGACACTCGATACTTTACGTATTCATTTAGAAAAAACACCACAATTTCCAACAATCAAAGAATGTGTTAAGAACAATTGGACTATTTTGGCTTCACATATTAACTTAACCATCTCCTTATCTTCTCCACATTTGGTAACCTCAAAACCTATACGAAATTTACAGTGGACCATTCTCAAACAGGTTCATTGATTTATTTGTTTTGGAATATACTTCTTACACTTGCTATCATTTGGCTTTCTATTAAACTTCGGCTTCATCCGCTTGCGTTTCAGTTTCCGTTTCTCGCTGTGTTGGCGGACAACACGCCATATCAGATTGCTGGAGACGTTCTAGCTGTTACCGTTGTCGTTTCTGTAACCATTCTTGCTATCTGGTTGGTTTATCAGGCAGTACACCATTTACTGACCATACTTCGAACTGGCCGCAGGGAACTTAGCGCGGCCGATGCTGGACAACGTGCAGCATCAGGCATTCTGCTCCTGAACCAAGGAGCAGCGTGCCCGGGCACTGTGTCTCCTCCTATCGAAGTGCCACCCCGCATACTTCCACGCGGCCCCGGATTGATTGATTGATTGATTTGTTCGTGTTTCCGTGCGCGTCAACTGCTTTGGTCATTAGTCCCGTTAGTGAAGTGCATGTTTTTTCTCGGGATATGCGCGGTGATCTTCCCCCGCTGGATGGCGAGATCCGGCGCCGACCTACCGTCGGCTAGTGGGGTTTCCCCCTAACCAGGACTCTCCCACCAACGTGGTACCGCCCACAGCCGGGACAAGCTCTAAGCTCGCGACCGCTCTCCCGGAATATGTGGTAGTGTAGTGCATGTTTGTGTAAGAGTGTGTGTAAGGGGAGAGGATAGGACAAGGAAGAGGAAGGATTAAGATTATTCTTAATATGATATCTTCCTGATATGATTGCATTATGATTGAAATAATTGAATTGGTGATTGTTTTGTTATCCCATTTTGGGGCACGCCCCTCGCCCTGTGAGCTTCGTGAAGTTGTAATTGCGTTGTGGCGGGTGTTGCGTTTTGTTTACTAATCGATACCTTCTGGATTCGAGGAGCGGAAAACCAGTTAATGCAACGCTCCAAGCTATGATAAATTGGGCATCCTTTGAAAATCCCTCTGTGATTAGAATTCCTTTACACGGGAAAAGATATGGTATAATTTTGCCGTCTTACGACACACTTCTCATTCTTGGATTGTTTCCACCCTCCTACGAGCGGGACCGTGGGATTTATAAATAAATAAATAAATAAATAAATAAATAGATAAATAGATAAATAAATAAATAGATAAATAAATAAATAAATAAATAAATAAATAAATAAATAAATAAATAAATAAATAAATAAATAAATAAATAAATAAATAAATAAATAAATAAATAAATAAATAAATAAATAAATAAATAAATAAATAAATAAATAAATAAATAAATAAATAAATAAATAAATAAATAAATAAATAAATAATAAATAAATAAATAAATAAATAAATAAATAAATAAATAAATAAATAAATAAATAAATAAATAATAAATAAATAAATAAATAAAATAAATAAATAAATAAATAAATAAATAAATAAATAAATAAATAAATAAATAAATAAATGTCTTTATTGGTGTCGAGGCTCAGACCATTTAGCCTGCTCTTCCGCCTGACCACAGTTTATAGGGTATTTTCCCGCGTTTCATAGTTAAGTCGCATTGCGACACATCCTGCATTTTGCAGCATTTGTAGTGTTAGAATCAGAGAGTGAATTCAGCCGAATGGCTTGTAATATCGTTTTACTTTGTCAGATTATATATTGTTCTATTTGAAATGTATGTTATATTTCAGAAGTTTGCCTTATTTGGTTATGTAATATAGATGCTGTACCACAGTCCAAATACTAATAATTTGCTTTACTGTAATTCTCTTATTGTATTTCATACTTTTCTTACTGCATTACATTATCTTTAGTGTGATTTGTAATGGTCAACTTGGTTCGTGTTTGTGATGTCTCAGCACAAACGCAATTTTATGCCCATTTTGCACAATTACTTGTGTCTAATTTTTGTTTAGTGTGTTGCAGAGATCCTTATTCAGTATCCCTTCCTGCCATCGCGCTTCAGCGTAATTATCTTTATCAATTATCTTTATCCCCATCTCGATCAGGTTTTTCGTCCAGTTTCCCTGATCCATTGAGCAAATGCTGAGATTGCCCCTTGTTTTGCTTCTGGACATAAATGTAACTTCATTATATGTGCACGTCTTCTACAATTCAGTGGAAAATACAATTATTCAAATTATCGTTCCCATGTTGTCGCGGCAGGAAGTATTATTCCGAAGGACAACATGGATAAGAGCCAAAATTTATTGCCTTTTTATCCTTGAAAATAGATTTTATTACATGGGAGCTTTTTTTTCTTTCTTTCCACAGAATTTTGAAAACGTGCACACAATTCACTTTTCCCCATAGCAAGTCATACGCAGTTCTTTAACTGCTTTTTTGATGTTAAATAAATAAATAAATAAATGTGATACTGTATGTATTTGGTTTGTGAAGTTTTGATTTATGTCCCTTTTAAATTTATATAAGTTCTTATGCTCAAACAGCATTATTTCTTTCTTTTGTTTTTTCTTTTCATTTGCACATTTTATTACATTGTTCAATATGTTTCAATTCGTTTTTATTTAACATGTTTACATTTTTCCTTGTAAACTCTATTTACTTGTTTCTTATGAATGATCATCGTTTGTCGATTTGATGATTTACTTTCCGTCGGATATCGTTTTCCGACTTTCTATCATAACTTGGCATTGGACTGTGTGTTACAAGTCATGCCTTTACAATATTTTTTCAATCCTATTTCCATCCGGGTATTTTGGATTCATTTACGATTTGCCTAGTTGGTTCATAATAGCTGACAGGTTGCCTGTGGGACCAGGCCAATTATGCCTGGGGGTATTGTGACAGTCACCGGTCACCGGTCATTGGTCACCGGTCATTGGTCACCGGTCATTGGTCACCGGTCATTGGTCACCGGTCATTGGTCACCGGTCATTGGTCACCGGTCATTGGTCACCGGTCATTGGTCACCAGTCATTGGTCACGTCATTGGTCACCGGTCATTGGTCACCGGTCAGTTTGGTCACCGGTCATTGGTCACCAGTCATTGGTCACCGGTCATTGGTCACCGGTCATTGGTCACCGGTCATTGGTCACCGGTCATTGGTCACCGGTCATTGGTCACCGGTCATTGGTCACCGTCATTGGTCACGTCATTGGTCACGTCATTGGTCACGGTCATTGGTCACCGTCATTGGTCACCGGTCATTGGTCACCGGTCATTGGTCACCAGTCATTGGTCACCGGTCATTGGTCACCGGTCATTGGTCACCGTCATTGGTCACGGTCATTGGTCACCGGTCATTGGTCACGGTCATTGGTCACCGGTCATTGGTCACCGGTCATTGGTCACGGGTCATTGGTCACGGGTCATTGGTCACGGGTCATTGGTCACGGGTCATTGGTCACGGGTCATTGGTCACGGGTCATTGGTCACGGGTCATTGGTCACGGGTCATTGGTCACGGGTCATTGGTCACCGGTCATTGGTCACGGGTCATTGGTCACCGGTCATTGGTCACAACGGCCATACGACTGTTGCATCAGACGCGTCAGTCAGACGCTTATTCTGGTCACAAAGTACTTGGCAGGAAGTATCGGAATACTTCCCTATAAGAAGATTTTTTATGCGCTCGAGAACAATCTCAGAGATGGCGAACAAACATCCACCGGAACGCGCCAAGACGGCGCCATCCCCCCTCCTGACCCCTGCTAGTTAACAAAAGGGTCGGTCGACCAGGCCTCAGCCTTCTTTCTGCACTACCAGCCCTGTGAGCAGGATCCTCTCGTCTCCGCAGCCACTGGACCACTGACTGACGAGATGCTCTTCAAGCTGGTGGCAGCCCCGCAATATCGAAGAATCGTAACTGATCGAAGGAGCAAAATCCTGATTTTCTTGCTTTTGTAAAACCTTTCATTAACTTTCAATTCTCAAATAATGTTAGCTTCAAGGAATTAAACTAATGTTCTATTAGGTTAAGTCATACATAAGTCAATTGTGACGTACTAGAAAAGAATAACACAGATGACTGTTTCTGATATTTACAATATATTTACTATATATTTACAATTAATGTATAAATATTATAATACAAAATTTACCCCTTGGCAACCTTTCTATTCTCTTAGCCGCGAAACCCCGCGACCGTTCCTAGGCCTAGCCCAAAACCAGGAAAAAAACTACCGAAGTTACATGGCCTATCGCCAAACCGATCTTCGACCTGAAGATCACGTGCAAAGATACCACTGGAGATACCTCTCGTCTTTCGACACTCTGCGTATCCCGCGAGGCGCATGTCGGCGCAGCCTTAAGTATCCGTCGGCTCGCCCCCACTCTACAAGCGGCGGGCGTCATTCGGCTCGCTGGCCAGCCCTTCCAGAGCTGCAACCGACATCACGAGACTCCATTTCTTCCGGTTATTTGCGTACTGAGATTTTTTCGGCCGGCGTGGCGCCGCCGCCTTTCACCCCCATTCCACCTCCGGCTTAGGAGCGGGTTTCTCCGAAGCGGCCCGCCGCAGCGGCGCCGTACCCGCGACGCCACACAATAAATAGTTTTAAGATGTTGTGTTGAAACATTTCTCATTTTTGCATTCCTGTGTAAGACCTTCCTTGTTAAGAGTTAGCTTGTAGCGCTCTCTGGCAGCCTCCTCTCACTCCTAGAGAGTCGGCAAGCGAGTCTGAGTTACGCTCAGCTCATGGGTATGAGCGTCACTGCGAATGACGGAAAAGTTCGTGTAATTGCCGAGTTAACTGTTGCTGACCATGACAATACTTGCCAATATAGCTCTGAGCTCAGGCCAATTGTCATTACGTAACGAGTTTCTTTCTCTCATTACGATTTTCTTCGAAACAAATTTAATAAGCCTTTGCCATGTGGTCGAACAATTAGAGCATGACTAACGAAAGAGAATTGTGAGCCCGGTTTGTGTAAGAAGTGCTTTTCTTTATTTTTTATTTTTATTTTTTTTTATTTTTTTTTTATTTTTTCCACTCCTTGACGTTTTACTTTTGGGAGTAATCCTCCATTAATGGGCATTATTATTTTTAATATTAGTCCAGTCTCGTCACGTCGCAGTCAGTCAGTCAGTGCCTTTTATCCCTTCGGCCAGGGGCTCGACGTCGTTAGATCCCGGGGTTCCTGGCTGGTCACCCAACCACGAACCCGCGAGTCTCGAATGCGCTTAACCTTCGCGATTTCACGGAGCGTAGTAAACGCATTCGGCTAGCGCCGCCGGCGGTAGTAACATGCTTTACAGCGATGTAACTTAAAGCAAGAGATGGAATATGCAATAGACACAAAAGCAACAGTTTGTTTGTCAACAGATGACATGCATTTGAAGGAACATGAGCTTGATGGGAAAAAAGTGATAGGATATGTTCAGTGGAAACAGATTGAAGAAGTCAGTTTGCCATGTGCAAAAGAAGCTTGCGTAGTTATGTGCACATTAATCAATGGCTCACGAAAAATTCCATGTTGCTATTTTTTCGTTGAATCTATGTGTGGTGAAGAAGCAGCTAATGTAGTAAACAGTGAAGCGGAGAAAACCTAGTATATGAAATAGGAGTGCATGTTTTTGGAAGACTAGGTTTCAGTCTGACGAACCCGTTTCCAGTCTAATCCTCTCTATGGCTGTGATATATATATATATATATATATATATATATATATATATATATATATATATATATATATCTTGTGACGTCACGGGGTTATACGAACCAGACCAGCTGCGAACACTAATTCAGCAAATGTTAGACGACGGGATTATAAGGAAGGCGGCCACGGCATACACGAATCCTATCTTGATAGTTAAAAAGAAAGACGGTGAGCATTTAGGCAACTATAACTTCTACAACTTACGACCAGCCTAAGATTTTCCCAAGAAAAATCTTGAATGGGGAGGAAGGGGGCAATGTGACGTCACGGGGTTATACGAACCCGTAACGCCACCATAAGCCACTAGAAAAGACCAGAGAACTAAGAAATAGGGTACGCGGCGGAGCGATGGTCCGAGAAGGCGACATCTACCCGCAGGTTTTCGCACTCCGATGTCCAAAGTTAGCGGATAATATTTTCTCGAGAGGGCGCGAAGGAGGAGAAAATTCACCCCTCCAGAAATTTTTCCCCAGGCGGAGTTGCATAAATACCGTGACGCACTTCAGTAGAGCTCTCTTACGACTTCGACAGCGACGGCGACTCAACTAAATTCTTCAGCGGTAATAATTGGTTAGTGCAGGAGTATAATTTTACTTGCTTTAGTAAAACTGATTTAAGAAACGCGGTGATAAGTGATAGAATTCAGAAGCAAAGTGCATGTAAAGCATTTACACTAACATTACGCGAGTAAGCAAGCGTTGTGACTGCTCGAACTTAAAATAGTTTCATCATCGAAGTAAATTCGCGCAGAAGGACTCTGAACGAAATCCAGTATTTAATTTTGTACGCCACGACCACGCACGCTCAAAGTGTGGTATGCCGGCCGAGTGCTAGAAGTAGTCAATTCAAGCACGTTAGTTAATTAAAACTGGAAGCGCGAGCAACGGGTACGCGGCAGGCGGCAGAAGGACGACTCCAACACTCAAGCGTAGGCGAGAAGGACTTGGACCACATACGTGGATGGTACGAGCCCGAGGACGAGAGAAAGGTTTGGAATTTGGACGTGTGGCGGCATCCGGAGATCGAGCGAAAGAAGTGGTGATCGTGGGGCATCGAACCAGTCAAGTGACGTGGCGAGGACTGCGAGCGACCGAAGACTCCAAGGTTAACTGACGGAGAGCGGGAAGGAAATGTCGAGGTAAAGAACTGGCAACTCCTATGCGACAATTTGTTGGGAAACTGTGTAGCTTTAAACACCAGGCGTAGCGTCCTAAAATAGGTGAAAGTTCCAAATAGTTACTGGGGAAATATTTCGAACGTACGAGCGGCAGTTTTGATTTCATTCGCTGTACGCACCAGTAAATTCGTTTGAATGCCATACCTTGTACAACTTTTCTAAAGTAAATTATAATTTTTCATGTAATGTAAAAGTAATCTTGTTGAAAGTATTGTTCCCATTGTATGATGTCAGGGATAATCAGTTGCTGTAATTTTGTAAAGGGTACGATTTAGTAACGTGTGTGTCACGTTTATTATTGTGTTAGAGTTAACAGCATTGTAATAAATGCGCAGCTCAAGGCTGACCTCTGTGAAGTCTATAAAATAATATTTGTAGAGAATCACTTAAAGGGCCGTGCACGGAGAAAACTTTAGATTGACAAAAGTTAAATGAGGTACACGAAATAATTGAGAAGGAGGTCAAAGCAAAAGTATTGTAAATAGTGCGTATTGAAGTAATCAGGCAGTCAAGGTGACGCCTATACATTCTCTTATGGTTGTGTTATTTCTGTTCTTTTTGTTTCTGTTTTCTTTGCAGTGACCATCTACGTAAAGTACATACTTATTGTATATTTGTGCCACTGTGTAATTTGTTTTACTGAATATATGCTCATTTTACCAGAATTTTATATAATTCATTGTGCCAAGGGTTCAGACCTTTCTCATACCCGAAAGATCCTGCTTCCTGAGAATTTAAAGCTCGCTTCACGAGCATTCATAGTTTCACGCTTCATCGCCACCGGCTGGAAGGTAGTAGGTGGGCGTGTTATAATATATATATATATATATATATATATATATATATATATATATATATATATATATATATTGTGACGTACCGGGTAGGCCAGCTTGTTCTCAGTAAATTTATTTGTAAGGGACAGGTGTTCTTTCTCGTGAATGGGCTCGGGGTTATTAATCAAACACCACTGTTCCGTGAACAAAATAAACTGAACTATTTATTAATTCTATACAAATCACTAATGATACAATATCTATGGTGGTCTTTACCCTTTCCTTTCATATAACCCAGAATCACTGTTAGTCTCTCGATCTTATCGATCGAAGAAATATTTACCGTTACTTCTTCCACTACGAGCGTCGGCGGCTTCGGGGACCCTCGGGTTGCCTCGCGCTCCTTCGCTGCTTGCCGGGGTCGTTTCACTTGGGACCAGCCGAGGTGAGGCGCTGCGCTCCCGAAGTACGTCACCTTTTAATTCTCCGATCCACTCGACGTCTTTTGATCTGTGTTACTCCAAATAGCAGCTATCACTTTGGCAATATGTCCGATCGACTATTGATTGTTATCACGCACAAATTGTCCGTCAATTAATCTTTCTGCACTCGTTCGTTCGCGATACTAGTTTGCTTTTCGATCGCGGAGCAGCCCCAGATACGTCCTTCCTCGCCGGCGGCCGAGACACTGACTCCTCGCGGCCTCGTTCCACGGTCGGCCAACCGACGACACCTCGCCGCCCGTAACCGTTTTTCGTGGCTAGCGAGCGCCCTCTTGCAACCGTTCTGCCGTGTTCGTGCTTGATGTCTCGCCGTTTCTTTGGGTGGAAACGCGGTGCGTTTCAATATATATACATATATATATATATATATATATATATATATATATATATATATAATAACCGATTGAGCTCAACTTTTGACACAATATACAACCCGCTTGAAAGATCGTTTTTATCTATTTTTCGCGTCAGTAACTTATCTGCCGAAGCGAGAAAATAGGTTTTTTATCGGCCAGCGGTGTACCAGCTACCACGCCAACTGCCGGAAGCAAGGGGAACTGTCGGCAAACTAGGTAAGTCACATGTGAAACATTATCTGTTCCAAATTGTATTGTTTAATTACAAACAACGTATCCTATTGCATCCCATTCAAATTATTACAGAATCTGAATTAAATATTCAGTTTAAATGAGGTTCTTTTGTATGATTGTGCTGTGATTGACCTGTACATTTCCCCAAATCATTAGTAGAGGTTATATACTCTGTAACTGGAGACGATGGATATCCTTGGTATACGATAGACGGAGAGAGAGAGAGGGGGAGAGAGAGAGACGGAGAGAGAGAGGGAGAGAGAGGGAGAGAGACGGAGAGATAAAGGAAGAAAAGGAGAGGGAGACGAAGATAGAAAGGGTGTGGGAAAGAGAAAGAATGAGATGAAAGACAGAACATCTAATTGTCATATAAATTGTGCCGAAATGTGTTGTTGACATACTTCAATAATTATTTTAATATTTCTCTTTCAGTCTGAAAATCACCTCTTCGCCTGTCACTTTTTCTCATTTACAATAATGCACAAGAAAAATTATTTGAGTTTAGTCTACATCATAGAGATCTCAAAATATTTATTCACATACATGTACCTTTCAAAGCAATATTGCGTAAATAATCGGTACATGTAAACTTAATTTTTTACCTTTGGAACACTACATTTCGTTAATACACCTTTATACATATTCAAAGTGAAACAACACTACAATACCACAGTTAAATAGTTGAATTTCATTAAGAATAATGAAATTTTCATGATGGATTTGTCACGAAAAATCGTTTCATGACGAATAGCGTCAACTTTCACGTGATACGCAGCTTTATGTAATGTGGCTTCGCAGTGAAGTTCGTGAGCAGTCAGTTATGTTGTACCTCACAGTAAAGGATTTTGTTGGTTGGTTAGTTAGTGATTCCCGGCGTGTCAACAGCTAAGGTCATTAGTTCCGTAAGTGGAGTGCATGTTTTTTCCTCGAGAGATGGCGGTATTCTTCCCCCGCTGGATGGCGAGATCTGGCACCGACCTGACGTCGGCTAGCGGGGTTTTCCCCTTACTAGGACTCTCCCACCAGCTAGACACCTCCCCAGCCGGGGCAAGCTCTAAGCTCCCGACCGGTGTCCCGGAATATGTGGTAAAGTAGTACATGTTAGTGTAAGTGTGTATGTAAGGGGAGAGGGTAGGACAAGGAAGAGGAAGGACAGATCGCGCGCGGTCCGTGGACCGTTAGATAGGGTACTGCTCTGGCATTCACCTGGTGTTGATTGGAGGAACCACGGAAAACTACCGATCAGAGCAGTCGGCCGCTAGAATTCTTCTCCAGACAGAGACTGAATTCGACCAAGCTGAAAAGCTAGTGTCGAAAATCCTGCCGCCGTCGGAACTGGAACCTAGAACCTCTCGGTCAGAGGCGCTGTAGTAACATTTTAGTAAACGAGCAGGTGCCACACACAAATAGACTCTTTATTTTTTTTTAATAATTTACAAATAATATAATAATATAATATTTATACACACCTTATTTTACAGAGCAGTTTTTGTTATCAATATTGTTTAAACGTACCGAAAAGTTACAAGTTGCTCTTAGATGTTCTGCGCGTGAATGTACAGATTCTATTACAAATTTTGAAAGTTTATTTTCGAAGTTTAAAATTTTTTAAAGTGCTGAGGAAATTGTTCAGGAATGTGCATTTAGCTGGGAAATGCACTGCAATATGGATAGCACCGCGGAAAAGAACCAATATGACGAAGCCGCTCACTGTTTGCTGGGCTCTGGAGATTCGCTTTATCAAACAGCGCCCTATTTTCTACCAGGTCTTTAATGTGGTCGTGGTTCTTCAAGATATAAGACAGCGCCGTTTTTCCTTCTTTGTTACTTGCATTCTGATCCGCATTCGCGGCCAAGAGAAGCCGCCGTACCTCCAAATAACCATATTTCGAAGAAATTATTAAGGCTGTATCCCCGTCACTGTCCGCAAGATTTACCTCAGCGTTCGCACTCAAGAGCTCGCGCACAGTATTGGAGTGATTATTCCTAGAGGCGAAGAAAAGAGCCGTTTGTCCATGTTTGTTCCTTGCATTCACATCCGCATTCGCAGCCAAGAGCAGTCGCACTATTTCTAAATGGCCCAACCTTGAAGATTCTATTAAGGCTGTAGTCCCGTCTTTGTCCGAAATGTTTACATTAGCTTTCGCGTTGATTAGTTCACGCACTATATTGGCGTGACCTTTCCATGAAGCAACCATGAGAGCTGTTTTTCCCTCATTGTTTCTTGCATTCACATCCACATTTGCAGCCACGAGCAACCCCACAACTTCCAAATAGCCTTCTCTTGAAGATTCTATTAAGGCGGTATTTCCGTTATTGTCCGAAATGTTTACATTAGCGTTTACATTCAAAAGCTCACGCACTACATTAAGGTGACCTATCCATAAGCTAACAATGAGAGCTGTTTTTCCTTCATTGTTTCTTGCATTCACATCCGCATTTGCAGCCAAGAGCAGCCGCACTACCTCCGAATGACCAATGCTTGAAGCTAGTATTAAGGCTGTATCCCCATTATTGTCCGAAGTGTTTACATTAGAGTTTCCTTGCAAAAGGACACGCACTACGTTGGCGTACCCATTCAAAGAGGCATGCATGAGAGCCGTTTCTCCATCTTCGTTTCTTGCATTCACATCCGCATTCGCAGCCAAGAGCAGTCGCACTACTTCAAAATGACCTCTGTATGAAGTTAATATCAGGGCTGTATTCGCGATATTGTCCGAAATGTTTACATTAGCGTTCGCTTTCAAAAGCTCGCGCACTGCATTACGGTGATCATTCACTGAGGCGAAAAAAAGAGCCGCTTGACCATTATTGTTCCTTGCATTCACATCCGCATTCGCAGTCAAGAGAAGCCGCATTACCTCCACATGATCATGTCTCGAAGAGGCTATTAAAGCTGTATCTCCGTTATTGTCCGAAAGGCTGACATTAGCTTTCGCTTTCAGAATTTCACGAACAACATCTGTATGACCTTCTTCTGAGCAGAGAATTAAAGGTGTCTTCCCATCGCTATCTTTAGCATCGATTCTCACGCCCGCCGCCAGAAGCGCCACCAGTTTCACCCACATCCCCACACCCGCCTTGTATCGTAGTTCCCTCTCCCACCGCTCTCCGGCCAGAGGCGCCACGCCGCCCGACCGCAGCGCCCGCACGCACTCCACCTTCCCGGACTCCACAGCCGCCTCCAAGGCCTTCTGGGCGTCGTCAGTCCCCGCGCCCATGCCGGCTGCCAGGAGAGCTCTCACCATGTGACATCTGCCACCATCCACCGCCTCGGACAATGAATTCACCCCAGCCACTGAAAGGAAGACGCTTGGGACTGTCTTTGCCAATGCCTCGAGGATATCAGAAGTCTCAGTGAGATTCAGAATCTTCTTAACGATTTTAGTTTTATTTTCTACGGGAAACACGCTCTTGAGGAGTGGCTCAACGCACGTCGCATTGGCTCCTGGCTGCGATAAGAGAATCGCGACATCCAGCTCTTCCTGTTGAGGCTCCATGGCCATCAGGGCCAACGTAATGTCGCATCGCCCGTCACGAACACTCTGCTTTGAGATGACATCCAACTCTGAGCCTCGGAGGACGTGAGGGACTTCCTCGCCCAAGGCGTTCAGCATCATCGCGCTGTCGGCGTCGTAGAGCGCGCGGAGGATGAGGTCCGTGCGGTTGGCGAGCGGCGGCAGGAGCGCGTGAACGCACGCCACGTGGCCCGCGCGCGCCGCCAGCTGCAGCGCCGTGCGGCCGTCTGCACTGGGGGCGACGCCCGCCGCCAGCAGCGCCGCCAGCGCTTCCAGGCGGCCGTCGCGCAGCTTGACGCAGCGCCTCCTGCCCGGCGACGCGCACCATCTAAACAAATCGAAAGGCGAATGACGTCACATATTTACGTTCCAAACATCTGAATAGTGTGAAAGGGAAAGATGTTACGGATGGACTTCTGTCAATACCATCCCACCTGTGAAATCTTAAATGACGTCACAAGTGAACATATGTCAATTGTCAGAAAGCAGAAAAATGCAAATGACCTACGAAATGGACCTGCAAGCCACTTGATTACATCAATAGACGAATGACTTCACCAATGACTATCTGTCAATCATCAGAAGAGGGCAAATTGTTCCAAAACCAAAAGACTACCTGATCACGCTGAAAAAGAAAGATGTCACAAACCAAGATATTTCAACCACGAGTAGATGTCCCTCAAGCGCAAAATGTAAATCATATCATAAATGAAGTCTTTCCCACCCCAAGAACAGTGCAAAAATGCATGCTTCAAATGATAAAGACCTGAACAGAGCAGACAGTATGTCATTAATGAAACCCAAACTAACCGAACAGAAGAAACGGCACGAATGACTGGTTGGTTGGTTGGTTAGGGATTCCGGGCGCGTCAACAGCTTAAGGTCATTAGTCCCGTAAATGTAGTGCATGTTCTTCCCTTGGGAGATAGCAGTGATCTTCCCACATTGGATGGCGAGATCCAACGGCGTCCTACCTCGGCTAGTTTCCTCCTAACCAGGACTCTCCCACCAGCAACTCACCGCCCCAGCCGGGACAAGCTCTAAACTTCCGCCCGGTTTCCCGGCATGTGTGGTAGTGTAGCGCATGTTAGTGTAAGTGTGTGTGTGAATAAGGGAAGAGGGTCGGACAAGGATGAGGAAGGAAATACCGCGTAGCGTTCCGTGGCCCGTTTGTTAGGGTACTGTTCCGTCATTCACCTGGCGTTAATCGGAGAAAACACGGAAAACTATCGATTAGAGCAGCTGAAATGCTAGTGTCGAATATCCTGTCGCCGTCAGGACTCGAACCTAGGACCTTCCGATCAGAGGCGCAGCAGTACGATACAAATTATCTGCCAACTGCTAAACATAGCAATTGGAAAGCCATGAATGATGGAGCTCTGAACAGAGCAGAAAACAACTCACTAGTGAAAATTTTAAAATACCAAAACAAAACAAAAAGCACGACAGAAGTGACAATTTCAATCAACTGAACGGAGGAAATGACACATCACGATTGCCAGCGCGCTGCTCAGAAAAGGAAGCACATCACGTCTAAAGTTCTTAAACCACGTAAAGAACAAAACTGCTCGACACAAATGTTGAAGTGACAATCACCAAAAGAGAAGAAACGGCATCCCATTAATGTAAAATGTCTCAAATCCATGAACATACCAAAACACGATTCGAAAGAAAACCTTCTGAAAACCTGAACTGAGGGAAAGAGGAATGACAAACGAACTTCTACCAGACTCACTTTAAATCCCAAAACTTTTGGTTTCAAATCCTTCTGAAGGCAGATAAATTACAGAAAATGGAGAATATGTAATGATATGTGTGATGGTTTAGACGTGTAAATGTTGAATCCATTGGTATCCATCATATTACGTCAAAAAAAAAAAAACATTTCTAAGACCCAAATATATTTGCTCAGTGTGAGATATCTCGCAAGCGTACACCCTGTGATCGGCGATCAGCAGTCACTACCAGAGTAGATTTGTTATCTCAATGCTCCCGATGCAATGAGCAGAATGTTGTACTTTTACAATTTTCAAAATTTTTCAATTATAATGAAAATCGGAGCCAAATGACATGATGTGAACATTCTTCAGTACAACAAAACTGATGATGCTACAAAACGACACAGAGATTCTAATTCAAATTAACTTCAAATTATTATGTGTTTGGGTTACATTTTTGGTTTTACCTTACACTCTTCCCAGATGCCAACTATTTGTAGCACCTAAAAAAGAATTTTCATTTTCTCAAGCTTCAATTCTCGTAATAGTAGAACCGAAATATGAGAGTAGGATTATTATATGATGAAAACAGAAATAAGTATGCACATTTTCCTTAAACATGTAGAAACTATTGTTGAGAAAATATCGTTTGACTTTTTGTGAAATGCGTAAATTTGAGCTGATTTTCACAGAAATCATCCGAGTTTCCAGAGGGTTCATTAGAAATCATTCCAATCTCTGCACACAGTCAACGCTGCACAAAGAACACTCCTTATGTAAATATTACATAAGATATAATTTACATATTTTCATTTGTGAATGTTTCCTTTCCGCAAACTTCATGCACAGTATAGAACTAGTGGTGATACAGAATGGATCAGACTTTCTCGTAGTAAATTTTTTTAATTTCCTTGGTGGGCTTTACGATCTTGCCACATCTTCACGGCGGCGGTTGCTCTCTATCGCCACCCTAAATATATTTTTTTAGAAATTTTGTCAATTTTTTTGTTTCCTAATGTGATATTCGAAATGTTACTTTTAAAATATAAAAGAAGTCCTATATAGAAATTTTAGATGAAAAATTGGAACCCGTTTTTAGAAAACGTTTGTTAAAGCTTTAATGTAAATGTGAAATTTGACGCTCCTTCTCACAGGAATCTTTTGTGTTTTCGAAAAATATTATTTGCAGAACTTTCATTCACAAATGTAATAACGTATACAAATCGCTGGAAATGTCCGTATTAACAGAGTGAAAAATATTTAAAAAAATTACATTTGTGAAAAACAAAGTAATGCAGTTAAATTATTTTTTAATGTTTTTAATTTTTTTAATTTTTTATAAAAATTTTGCAGCTCTCTTAGTATTTTTTTCTAAAAAGTGTTTGATATAAAAGTTGTAGGAAATTTTGTCCTCTTTAAAATCAGTTATTTTCAATCACTTTTCTACAGGCTTTTCAGCTAGGTCGAGTTCAGACGAAAGGAGAAGAATTCTAGCGGCCGGCTGCTCTGAGCGGTAGTTTTCCGTGGTTTCACCGATCAACACCAGGCGAATGCCGGAGCAGTACCCACCAACGGGCACGGACCGCGCGCGATCTGCTCCTTCTCTTGTCCTATCCTCTCCCTACACACACTTACACTAACATGCACTACGTTACCATATTCCGGGAGACGGTCGGAGCTTAGATTGCTCGGCTGGGCGGTGCCCGCTGGTGGAGAGTCTGGTTGGGAAACCATAGCCACGGTGGGTCGGCGCCGGATCTCGCCATCCAGGGGAAGATCACCGCCATCTCCCGCGAAAAAAACATGCACTACACCACCCACCCTTCTATTGATTGATTGATTTTTTCGTGTTTCCGGGCGCGTCAACTGCTTTGGTCATTAGTTCCGTTAGTGAAGTGCATGTTTTTTCTCTGGAGATGGCGGTGATCTTCCCTCGCTGGATGGCGAGATCCGGCGCCGACCCACCGTCGGCTAGTGGGTTTCCCCCTAACCAGGACTCTCCCACCAGCGGGGCACCGCCCCAGCCGGGACAAGCTCTAAGCTCCCGACCGGTCTCCCGGAATATGTGATAGTTTAGTGCATGTTAGTGTGTGTAAGGGGAGAGGATAGGACAAGGAAGAGGAAGGAAAAATCGCGTGAGGTCCGTGACCCGTTTGGTAGGGTACTGCTCCGGCATTCACCTGGTGTTGATCGGAGAAACCACGCAAAACTACCGATCAGAGCAGCCGGCCGCTAGAATTCTTCTTCAGACAGCGACTGAATTCGAACTAGCTGAAAAGCTAGTGTCGAAACTCCTGTCGCCGTCAGGACTCGAACCCAGGACCTCCCGGTCAAAGGCGCTGCAGTGATATCAGTTGATGTACTGAGCTACCGCTCCCGGTGCTAGCGCGGTAATACGTACCTCTTTGAATGATGTCGTTGTAGACGTGTTGAGATACTTTGAAATTGGTAGGCAGCGCGTGTGCCAGGGGTCGAGCCATTCCTAGCCCTTTATTGCATAGTGTAACGCAGCTGTAACATTATGCTTTTCAGGTCATAAACGCATTCTAACGATTTAATTATGAAGTATTTTATATTACACCTGATGTGCATAATGCATTTATGACACCCTATGCATTGTAAGGCGGTAAACGCGATAAGATAGCGAGATAAAGTGTTCGTAATCTAGATGCGACGTGATTCGGAACTTCCTGGTAAAACACAGTTTCCGTTCATCAGAATCGAAACGATTTTAGGAAAATAATCAAACTAAAATACGAATGGTACTTATTTTATAGACTTGCTTGATACTTATTTTATCAGACAAACGATTTGAAATGTAATTTTTTTAAATCGTGAAATATAGCACATATTGTGGGAGTAGCAAAAGTTAGTACCGGGAGCGGTAGGTCAGTGCAGCAACTGATGTCACTGCAGCGCTACTTTGCTAACATGCACTACTGTACCACATATTTCTGGAGACTGGTCGGGAGCTTAGAGTTTGTCCCGGCTAGGGCGGTGCCTTGCTGGTGGGAAAACCTCGCTAGCCGATAGTTGGTCGGCGTCGGATCTCGCCATTCAGCGAGGGAAGATCACCGCCAAATCCCGATAAAAGGACATGCACTACACTTTTGGTACTAATGACCTAAGCTGTTGACACGCCCAGAATCACTAACAACCCAAACCAGCCAAAATTTAGTTTTGGGTTTTTCTCAAACAATATTTACTTCTGAGATTTTTATTATTTTCCTTAATTAAAATATATGTAATGACAAATAACACGTCAGCTGTTCGAGATTGAGCGAGCAGTAGCTCCCTGCTCCGCCAATGCCGAATGTGTGGAGCCCTCTTAAGGCGGCTACAAACATTCGGAATTTGGCGAGTAGCAAGAAACCGCTCGTCGAATCCCGAGTAGTGAGGTTGAGTTGCTGGCTATTCATCGAGAGACAAACATTCAGTGCTCATTCTAGTCACAGCGTGTCGGTTTTCAGGACACATCAAATGAAGCGAACATTCGCAGAACACGTGAGCTGTTCGAGATTGGGCGAGCAATAACTCGCTGCTCCGCCAATGCCTAATGCGTGGATCCCTCTTAAGGCGGCTACAAACATTCGTTATTCGGCGAGCAGAAAGAAACCGCTCGTCGAATCCCAGTAATGTAGATAACTTGCTTGCTATTCGCCAAATGACGAACATTCAGTGCTCACACTACTCATCGCGTGTCGGTCTTTTCGACACAAAGGGAGCGAACATTCGCCGAACAAAACATCTGTTCGGGACTGCCGAGCTGCAGTTGGCTGCTCGGGCAATTGCGAATACGTATAACAGCCTTTAAAAGACGCCATGAGTGCAGCAGATCAAGTTGGGAAACTCAAATCAAAGAGCGAAATAGATTGTCCTGTAGTACGATCCTTTCGAGTTACATCGTCAACAGTTTTATAGTTTGCAGCCCTGCACTTACTGGAGACATTGCGATTCTGGCAGCTTAAATGTCTGGATACTGATAACTGGCAAGTGGTTTAACATGTATATGTCGTTGTTAAACGTATATTTTAAGTATCATGATCAACATCTATTTATCCCGACGTGTCAGCGTAGAGTGCACTTGAGACCGCGTTGTGAAGGAAGAGCTGCAGCCTATTTTTATTAATTTAGACTGAACGCCTCTTCCTATTCTCACCGCGACAGTTTCGGATCGCTTGCGTCGGCGCAGAGTGCGCTTGAGACAAAGATGTGAAGGACGAGCTGCATCCTATATATTTCAAATTAAATCGAACGCCTCTTTATCCTTTCACCCCGACAGTTTCGGATCGCTTGCGTCAGCGTAGAGTGCGCTTGAGACAAAGTTGTGATGGACGAGCTGCAGCTTATATTTTTCAATTCAGAATAAAGGCCTCTTTATACTCTCACCGCGACAGTTTTGGATCGCTTGCGTCAGCGTAGAGTGCGCTTGAGAAAAAAATTTGAAGGAAGAGATGCAGCTTATATTTTTCAAATTAGAATGAACGCCACATTTCACTCTAAACCCGACAGTTTCGGCTCGCTTGCGTCAGCGTAGAGTGCGTTCGAAACAAAGTTGTGAAGGACGAGCTGCATCCTATATATTTCAAATTAGAATCGAACGCCTCTTTATACTCTCACCCCGACAGTTTCGGATCGCTTGCGTCAGCGTAGAGTGCGCTTGAGACCGCGTTGTGAAGGAAGAGCTGCAGCCTATATTTTTCAATTTAGAATGATCGCCTCTTTATACTCTCACCGCGACAGTTTTGGATCGCTTGCGTCAGCTTAGAGTGCGCTTGAGACCGCGTTGTGAAGGAAGAGCTGCAGCCTATATTTTCAATTTAGAATGATCGCCTCTTTATACTCTCACCGCGACAGTTTTGGATCGCTTGCTCAGCGTAGTGCGCTTGAGACCGCGTTGTGAAGGAAGAGCTGCAGCCTTTTTTTTCAATTTAGAATGATCGCCTCTTTATACCCCACCGCGACAGTTTTGGATCGCTTGCGTCAGCTTAGAGTGCGCTTGAGACCGCGTTGTGAAGGAAGAGCTGCAGCCTATATTTTTTTATTTAGAATGATCGCCTCTTTATACTCTCACCGCGACAGTTTTGGATCGCTTGCGTCAGCGTAGGGTGCGCTTGAGACCGCGTTGTGAAGGAAGAGCTGCAGCCTATATTTTTTATTTAGAATGAACGCCTCTTTATACTCTCACCGCGACAGTTTTGGATCGCTTGCGTCAGCGTAGGGTGCGCTTGAGACCGCGTTGTGAAGGAAGAGCTGCAGCCTATATTTTTCAATTTAGAATGATCGCCTCTTTATACTCTCACCGCGACAGTTTTGGATCGCTTGCGTCAGCGTAGAGTGCGCTTGAGACCGCGTTGTGAAGGAAGAGCTGCAGCCTAAATTTTTATTTAGAATGAACGCCTCTTTATACTCTCACCCGACAGTTTTGGATCGCTTGCGTCAGCGTAGGGTGCGCTGAGACCGCGTTGGAAGGAAGAGCTGCAGCCTATATTTTTCATTTAGAATGATCGCCTCTTTATACTCTCACCGCGACAGTTTTGGATCGCTTGCGTCAGCTTAGAGTGCGCTTGAGACCGCGTTCTGAAGGAAGAGCTGCAGCTCATTTTTTTTTATTTAGAATAAACGCCTCTTTTTACTTTCACCGCGACAGTTTTTGATCGCTTGCGTCAGCGTAGGGTGCGCTTGAGACCGCGTTCTGAAGAACGAGCTGAGCCATGCGCTTGAGACCGCGTTCTGAAGAACGAGCTGCAGCTTATATTTTTTATTTAGAATGAACGCCTCTTTATACTTTAACCGCGAAAGTTTTGGATCGCTTGCGTCAGCGTAGGGTGCGCTTGAGACCGCGTTCTGAAGAACGAGCTGCAGCCTATTTTTTAAATTTAGAATGAACGCTTCTTTATACTCTCACCGCGACAGTTTTGGATCGCTTGCGTCAGCGTAGGGTGCGCTTGAGACCGCGTTCTGAAGAACGAGCTGCAGCTTATATTTTTAAATTTAGAATGAACGCTTCTTTATACTCTCACCGCGACAGTTTTGGATCGCTTGCGTCAGCGTAGGGTGCGCTTGAGACCGCGTTCTGAAGAACGAGCTGCAGCCTATTTTTTTAAATTTAGAATGAACGCTTCTTTATACTCTCACCGCGACAGTTTTGGATCGCTTGCGTCAGCGTAGGGTGCGCTTGAGACCGCGTTCTGAAGAACGAGCTGCAGCCTATTTTTAGCTTCTTATACTCTCACCGCGACAGTTTTGGATCGCTTGCGTCAGCGTAGGGTGCGCTTGAGACCGCGTTCTGAAGAACGAGCTGCAGCCTATTTTTTTAAATTTAGAATGAACGCTTCTTTATACTCTCACCGCGACAGTTTTGGATCGCTTGCGTCAGCGTAGGGTGCGCTTGAGACCGCGTTCTGAAGAACGAGCTGCAGCCTATTTTTTAAATTTAGATGGCTCGCCTCTTTATACTCTCACCGCGACAGTTTTTGATCGCTGCGTCAGCGTAGGGTGCGCTTGAGACCGCGTTCTGAAGAACGAGCTGCAGCCTATTTTTTTAAAATTTAGAATGAACGCTTCTTTATACTCTCACCGCGACAGTTTTGGATCGCTAGCGTCAGCGTAGAGTGCGCTTGAGACCGCGTTGTGAAGGAAGAGCTGCAGCCTATATTTTTCAATTTAGATGGCTCGCCTCTTTATACTCTCACCGCGACAGTTTTGGATCGCTTGCGTCAGCGTAGGGTGCGCTTGAGACCGCGTTCTGAAGAACGAGCTGCAGCCTATTTTTTAAATTTAGAAAGAACGCCTATTTATACTTTAACCGCGAAAGTTTTGGATCGCTTGCGTCAGCGTAGAATGCGCTTGAGACCGCGTTGTGAAGGAAGAGCTGCAGCCTATATTTTTTATTTAGAAAGAACGCCTATTTATACTTTAACCGCGAAAGTTTTGGATCGCTTGCGTCAGCGTAGAATGCGCTTGAGACCGCGGTGTGAAGGAAGAGCTGCAACCATCTTTTTTTTTTAAATTTAGAATAAACGCCTCTTTTTACTCTCACCGCGACAGTTTTGGATCGCTTGCGTCAGCGTAGGGTGCGCTTGAGACCGCGTTCTGAAGAACGAGCTGCAGCCTATTTTTAAATTTAGAATGAACGCTTCTTATACTCTCACCGCGACAGTTTTGGATCGCTTGCGTCAGCGTAGGGTGCGCTTGAGACCGCGTTCTGAAGAACGAGCTGCAGCCTATTTTTTTAAATTTAGAATAAACGCTTCTTTATACTCTCACCGCGACAGTTTTTGATCGCTTGCGTCAGCGTAGGGTGCGCTTGAGACCGCGTTCTGAAGAACGAGCTGCAGCCTATTTTTTTAAATTTAGAATGAACGCTTCTTTATACTCTCACCGCGACAGTTTTGGATCGCTTGCGTCAGCGTAGAATGCGCTTGAGACGCGTTGTGAAGGAACGAGCTGCAGCTATTTTTTAAATTTAGAATGAACGCCTCTTTTACTCTCACCGCGACAGTTTTGGATCGCTTGCGTCAGCGTAGAGTGCGCTTGAGACCGCGTTCTGAAGGAAGAGCTGCAGCCTATATTTTTTAATTTAGAATGAACGCCTCTTTACACTCTCTTCGCGACTGTTTTGGATCTCTTTCGGCAGCGTTGAGTGCGCGTAAGACCGCCTTGTGAAGGTGGAGCCTGTGTCCTCACCTCCTGCAGCGCCGTGTCGCCGCGCGCGTCGCGCTCCTCGAGTGTTGCGCCGCGTCGCAGCAGCGCCACCAGAGCGTCCACGTCGTCGCGCGCCGCGGCCTCGTGCAGGGACGTGTTGACAGGGCCCTCGGGCCGCTCTTCCGGGATGGAGGCAGTGGGAGGGTCGGGGACGCCTTCCAGCGGGAGCGGGGGCGGGCTGGAGAAGCAGCAACGCTGGGAGACCGCGTCCTGCAGCGCTTGCATCTGGGCCTGCAAGGCGTCCACGCTCGCAGTGATGTTGTCTACTTGCACCGCCAGGGTCTCCACGGCAACGGACCCTACAGGCTCCGTTGCCTCGCTTGCCACCACCGCCACCAGCCACGCCGCCAGCAGCACACGTGCAGTCGTAAGCATAGTGTAAGTAGTCCTTTTCTCTGCGGAATGGAAAGAACAAATTGTTTTACGACTTATCAGAATTATTTGTTGTCGTACTTTGTTACATTATGCATTTAATATACTTCCTTGTATGCTATGCAGAAGAAATGCACGTACTCCTGTGTTACCTGAATTTGATATGTATTCTCTCTGAATTATATTTTTTTGAGAAATATTGGCACTTTCGTATCTGGTAAAATCGTAGTGTATTATGTATTTGTTGAGTCTATGATTGGTGGGCTCTCTAACAGGTGCAAGAAGCATGTTCTCCGACCGTCATGAGTCAACGGGACTTCAAAACGCTTCTCTGAATTAATAAAGAAAATATAATTTATTATTAGTTTTCTGAATATTCTGTAAATTAAATCAATCAATGAATATCGTCAGCAGCGACATGTTTTGCGGAGACATCCCATATTTGTCGCATACTAAACGACTTTCACTGTTGCGCAGACCATAATTTACTTCGAATCACAAAGATTCATTTCAGGGACGCTTATTCTCAAGCGCATTCATGAATTAGTCCAAGTGATCAATGGAATGAAATTTTTATGTAGCCATTGCCGTACAGAAAAGGCAACTAGTGGTGCTGCAACAGCACATGCTTTCTCGCATTATTGGAAAGAGCTTGGTAATATTGAAATATTGTTATTTCTCCCCTATTAACACTTCAGCTGTTGTTTGGATTTAGAAACGTCCAATTCAAACAAATCATCTGCGATGTATATGGACATTTATTTCGATATCCAGGAGCAGCAAAAATTTCTTACGTTGAAAAATGAAGCAAACAGGAATACGACTGACGTTACCGAATTCGCCGCAAATTATACAGTAGCAAGGAACGCCCTGTTGTCAGCTATGCGTTGTCAAAACTGTGTACAATTCGTTTGGCACATTTGTTTGGCGAATCTTTTTTTATCATGTCAGTATTTCAATTTCTTATCAATTCTTGACAAAAACGCGTATTTCCATCTCTAGTGAGATTTCAACTTGTTGATGGGGTAGTAATTGCGCATCATACACAGTTGATAAACATTACTAATATTCCCGCCGTCGGCACCGCGTGATAGAGCACAGGAGGTACATACGGACAATCGGGGAGGTCCCGGTCCGTCAAACTAATGTCGTTCGGTGTCGTGGGGCGCCGGGACGCCGAACGAGTGCAGGTGCGGGAGCTACAGGTACCTATAAGGGAAACGGCGAATGTGAAATTTGCCATCAATGAAGTAGAGGACGAAAAGTAGGACTTTGTCCGGGCGCGAAAATGCCCTATTATCAATTTTACATGTGAAGGAATCGAGGCGAGGGCCCTCATTGATTCAGGAAGAGAAGTTTCGGCCATTTCGGAAGAATAATACTTGAAATTAAAGAACTGTCGTATTACTCTTCCCGAACTTCCCATTAATAAATGTTTTGTTGTCGGCGTGGGCAAGAAGAAAAGCAACCCCATTACCAGGCAGGTCCTATTAACTTTATCGTTTAGCACAGATCAATTCAATGCCACATGTCTCATTGTGAAAGATTTAGGATAAGACGTTGTTTTAGGTGTCGATTTTTTAAGAGAATATAGCGGTAAGATAGATTTCGAACGGGGAGCAATTATTCTGGATCCAGGGAGACTGATGATGTTTGAGGAAGGTGATGCCGGCGTTCACGAGCCGAAAGAGGCTAGCAGGTTTTCGATTACGCGGGAAGAAGCTCTCGGTCTAATTAACGAGAAAATGCGGGAAAATAGCAATCTCAAGCCGGAAGAGCACTACCGCCTGCAGGAATTGCTTCAAAATTATAAGGACGTTTTTATCAGGCCAACCGACCCCATCCCTGACTTTCAATTCCGAATCCAGGTCACAACCCCCGAATCTTTTAAGTGTAGAAGTTACCCTATACCACAGGCCCTTAAGGCGGACGTAGACCGCGTCATTTCAGAAATGATCAGAGACGGCATTATCGAAAGGAAACCGACCGCCTATATTAACCCCCTCGTGATCGTAAGAAAAAAAGATGGAGGTGTTCGAATCTGCCTCGATGCCAGGAGATTAAACTGTGCCCGATTATGATGCGCCGATTGCAATAGATGAGATGTTGTGGAAGTTCCGGGAGACCAGCTTATTTTCGGCAGTAGTTTTCACAGCCTCGTATTAGCAAATTGCAATCCAACCAAATGTTTGTGAATTAAACGACGAGAACGGAGTTCCCATTGGAAAATTTAACCATACAATATATATATATATATATATATATATATAATCTTATATAAGAATCTTTAAAAAGATGTGCATGTCTGTTTTTAAAGATCTGAATTTTTACAACTGAGTTTGTCTGAGAGAAAAATCCTTACCTTCAATTTTATAGTTCCAAAATGTAAACTATTTGTAATATTCGAAACACCCAGTCACACCCGAAAACGTGACTAGCAGTATATTTTTTCTTTCTTTGTACTTTCTTTATTACATATGTGGAGAAAATGGAAGAAAAAATTTGTAGTTTTTGAAAAAAATAAGGAATTTTTTAATGCCAAGTTTTACCCAAAATATCAAGAAAACTATTACTATTTTTAAAATTTAGGACAGGATCTTATTTCATGATCTATCTTAATGGAACAGATTTCATTTAGAAAAAGAATCTTTACCTTCAATTTTATAGTTGTAGGAAGTCGCCGAATATATTTTGAATTTTTGTAATTTTGGAAAAATCAAAGATTTCAACGACTAAGAGACCTGTCCCATTCTCATAAACATACGTCGTGTAATTCACCAACAAAATTTAATCACAAAATTTGGAGCCTTTGAAAGTTAAAAAATATCCGAGAAACTTCATGTAAATTACCCACAAAACCTTAACATCGGTTTCGAGTTCCATGTACCACGACACTAGCCAGAACAATTGGAGAATATCAGTTGCAAATGAAATCGGCTGAATAATTTAACCGCTACACGGACCGACACGTGGCCAGCAGCTTACTGCCTCCGGCCAATCGGGCAAGCGGGGCTATCAACAGGGAACTGAAACACCACTCGAAAGCAATGCCGGTAATGGTATACCCGAGGTTAGTAACCATGACTTAGACAGCGGCCTCGCCCTTGGCCAAAATGCCCGAGTGGCCCCCGGTAACTGTAGCAGCAATGCAAAACTCACAAACAACAGTGGTAAAAGAAGTTTTAACGATACCAGTGATGAATCATTACCGAACAAAAATCATCAAATAACACAGACTATGTCTATTCAGTGCCGACTGCAAACAGATACGCACCACTAGAGAAACTAATTAATGAACCAAGGTTCACCTACATTAACGACACTTCGAATCAAGAAAACGAAAATGTCAAAATTTCTCCTATCTATGTTAACGATATAGAAAGCATTTCTGAATTCAACAGGGAAATAAAATCTAAAATAACTTATCAGTTCACATCAGATATTAAAAACAACCGAATCAAAATAATGTTCAGAACCATTGCCGATTTCAGAAAGGCTATCAAATATTTAATCAATACCGGTAGGAGATTTCACACGTATAAGGACCCCGCTAACAAGAAGTTTTCTATAGTGTTTAAAAACCTACATACATCAATAACCCAAGAAGAAATATACGAAGACTTGAAGGAAAAGTGTTCATCATTAATTAGTGTCACACGACTGTATAAAAACAACTTCCCCATACCTGTTGTTGCCGCGGAATTTGACGGCCGACACAGTATTGAATCAGTGCTTCAAATTAAACAAATTTGTAATTTGAGTGTTAAACCTGAACAAAGACGAAAAAACAAAGGCCCTGTTCAATGTCTGCGCTGCCTGGACTTTGGACACACTACAAATAACTGTAACCACACAATCGCGTGTATTTACTGTCCTGAAAATCACTACTCAGTAAATTGTCCCCAGTGGGAACAAGTACTGATTTGTAAGAACTGCAAGGGCCCCCACCGCGGAGATACTCGAACTGAGGAATGTCCCTTCTCACAAGAATCTTATAGAATCCCCCCCAACAAATGCACATGCAAGGAATCTCAAAACTAAATCAAACGATGGCAGGCCTCCTGCACCTCGATTCTCTACCGACAACTTCCCAACTCTCCAATCAAACAATCAAATTCCAAACTTCACTTATATGAACAATCCGCCTAGAGCAAATCCAAACACCCATTTCAATCAAAACCCCGGGCAATCAACTCATCATATTCCTAATCAAAGTAATAATTCATTTATTAACATAATTAAAATAATAAAAAAATAAATTCCAAAAAAAAAACGCCTTAGCAATATAAATCTACTAAACTGGAATGCAAATGGCATAACCAATACAAAAAAACGATCTTAACTATTTCCTAAAAGCTAAACAAATCAAAATAGCCTGCATAACTGAAACCCATCTGAAAATCAACAAAGTATTCAACATACCAGGTTATAACACAATCAGAACTGACAGACCTAACAGTAATGGAGGAGGAGTCTTAATACTTATCGAAAAATCTCTCCCATATATACAAGTGAACCTCCCTAACACGCCTGGTTTAGAAACAACAGCAATCCAATTCCCATGTAATAGCAGCATACAAATCACCACACATAAAAATAGAAGTCACAAACATTGAATCTTTATTTCAACTGAACACCCCCACTATTCTCATTGGAGATTTAAACGCAAAAAACATCAGTTGGGGCTGTAGAATTACAAATAATGCCGGCAGACACTTATTAAAAGTAATAACTGACCTAAATTTAAAAACCCTAATCCCACCAGAAACAACATATTATCCATACGACACGAACAAACATCCAGACATTTTGGATATCGCAATTACGAATACACAAACCACATACTACTCAACACCACTATTTGAACTGGATTCCGACCACTTACCAATCATCATCTCTACTCATACCCCGCTCCCACCCCCACCCCCACCCCCCTCCTACCCACACATTAAACACGAACAACATAAACTGGAAGGAATTCAGGAAAATTATAACAAATAAAACCCCCAAGTTTTAAAATCTTAACACCCCATTAGAAAGAGAAAGGGAAATTTCATACTTACACATAATTACCAACACTATTAAATATTTACAACCCAATAGACCCCACATCACTCACAGAACGCTTAACAAATTACTGCCAGAAAAAATACTAACAATAATCAACACTAGAAACAGAACCAGAAGGTTATGGACCAAACTCAGAAACCCACACTTAAAGAAAGAAGTGAACCTTTTAAATTCAATAATAAAAAAAGCAATAAACGACTTTCATAGCTCAACCTACAACAAACTAATAAAATCATTAAACACAACCAATAATTCTCTTTGGAGTTCACTAAAAAATCCTAAAAAAGAAAAATAGCATCCCACCTCTAAATACCCGGATGGGGAAAAAATTCGCCCCTTTTGACAAAGCCGAAGCATTGGCCAATCATTTTGAAACAACATTCACGCTCAACAACAGACCAACTCATTTCGATCATGCGATGATATTCCAAACAGTTTCAGCCCCGAACTATGATGTACCACAGAGGATAAAATTCATATCCCCAAATGAAGTGAAAAACATAATTAAAAAACACAAAAAAGCCCCTGGTCATGATAAAATCACTAATAAGATCCTAAAAACCTCCCAATCTCAACTATAGCCTATATAAACAACATCTATAACTCAATAATAAGAATTGATATTACCTATAGTATGGAAAAACTCAATCATAATACCCATTCCAAAACCGTATAAAAATCATAGCAGTGTTGAAAACTACAGACAGATAAGTTTACTAAACACACTTTCAAAAATTCTCGAGAAACTAATTCTAAAAAGATTAAATAGCTACCTCCAATCAACCCAAATTATACCATTACACCAGTTTGGCTTTATAAGTCATGTATCAACTGCACACCAACTACTCAGAATCTCAGAAAATATCCACACAGCGTTTCAAAACAAACATCACACAATAGTTTCATTTCTTGACATTTCACAGGCGTTTGATCGAGTATGGCACGAGGGGCTATTATACAAGCTCCGAACAATGGGGACACCAATCTATTTAGTAAATTTCATCAAAAGTTTTTTAACTGATAGATCCTTTACAGTTTCCGTAGAAAATCACATCTCCAACCCCCGAAAAATAATAGCAGGCCTTCCACAAGGTTCACCACACTCACCCACACTATTCAACGTATACTCAGCTGACATACCCACTACAATACACACCCAATTAGCACAATTCGACGACGATACCGCAATCTACAAATCCAACCACTCACTTAAGACCATTACCGATAGGATACAAAATCACTTAAATGAAATAGACCAGTGGTCAACATTGTGGAAAATCAAACTCAACGCAACTAAATCAACTGCCAAAATATTCTCACTAAGACCATTTTCTCACCCACCACTATTACACATTAATAAACACACAATTCCATGGACTCCAAAAAACCAATCAGTAAAATACCTCGGGATGAATTTCTACACAAGACTCAACTGGAAAACACACATAATACTAAAACAACAACAAGCAAAAATAAAAATAGCTCAACTGAAATGCCTTATCAACTCCAAAAGCCGGCTATCCCTAACAAATGCCATTACAATTTATAAAGCAATAGTCAGACCATTAATGTTCTACGCATGTCCCATATGGGCCAATGCATCTATTTCTAACATTAATAAACTCCAAATTGTACAAAATAGATTCCTCAGATTAGCAACACATGCCCCATTGTTCATCTCTAACGCCCAACTTCATAAAGAACTGAATATATCACCGATCATCAAACATATTGCCCATCTTTCCAATAATTTTTACTCCAACCTAAATACAATTAACCGAGCCGTCCACTACAACCTGGCCACTATAATTGACTTCCCTACTAGAATTAAGAATAGATTTCCTGCCGAAGCGTTCTTGAACATTTCCGACAGACGGGCGGACCGACAGACGCACGGACCCTTTCCCCTATAGTAAGGTTTAGTTTTAAGTTTTTAGTGTTAAGTTTAGCATAAGTAACAATGTAAGCCAGCAAATGCACATGCGATAGTAATTAGTACTGATCTGTGTAATTTCCAATCACTTAATAAATAAATAAATAAAATAAACACGGACCGACAGACGGACGGACAGACAGACGGACTAACCGACAGACGGGCGGACCGACAGACGGGCGGACCGACAGACGACGGACCGACAGACGGACGGAACGACAGACGAACGGAACGACAGACGAACGGACCGACAGACGGACGGACGGACGGACGGACGGACCGACAGACGGGCGGACCGACAGACGCACGGACCGACAGACGGACGGATGGACGGACGGACGGACGAACCGACAGACGGGCGGACCGACAGACGCACGGACCGACAGACGGACGGACGGACGGACGGACTGACGACCGACCGACGGACGGACCGACCGACAGACGGACGGACCGACAGACGAATGGACCGACAGACGGACGGACGACAGACGGACGGACCGACAGACGGACGGACGGACGGACGGACGGACCGACAGACGGGCGGACCGACAGACGCACGGACCGACAGACGGACGGACGGACGGACGGACGGACGGACGGACAGACGGACGGACCGACCGACAGACGGAACGGACCGACAGACGGACGGACCGACAGACGGACGGCAGACGGGCGGACCGACAGACGCACGGACCGACAGACGGACGGAACGGCAGACGGACGGACAGACGGACGGACAGACGGACGGACGGACGGACGGAAGACGGATACCGACAGACGGGCGGACCAGCAGACGGACGGACCGACAGACGGACGGACAGAAGACGGACGGAGCGACAGACGGACGGACAGACAGACGGACGGACCGACAGACGGACGGACAGACAGACGGATGGACCGATAGACGGGCGTGTTGGTTAAAATCACTGGTTATGTATTCTGAGACAAAAATTATTTTCGTTGAAATCAGGGAATTGATTTTCTGCAGCATTACATATCGATGACTAAGAAATAAACTGTTTTAAGTCCAATTTTTTAAATAACAAATTAGATTTTTGTTTTATTGGATTCTGTGTTCCCGTGTATATGTATGCATCAAAAATTGTAAATATTGCATTCCAGAAGCTTGAAAGAAACCTATTCCATATTAACCTATTCCTTACTTAACCTCTACTTACAAAAACATTAATATTTCTTTTGAAAAATGTAGTAAATATGATTCGGAACAGCCGTCGATATCTTTCTCTACAAATGTATACTTACGACATTTGTACCCAAGTATTAGAGAAAGTAAAAACCAAGCACATTGAATGCACCTTGTGTGTAGTGTTAGAAAATATTTCGAAGAAGTCTCAAAACCTAATCGCACCTTAAACTCCTCATGTGCAGAATCCGCCACTATCTCCGGCTTTAAAATAACGTATTTTTTAATCTAATGATGAAAAATACGCGATGTAAAATCAATTTCACTCTTATTTTAATTTGAGTCTCTCTTTCTGAGTTTTCGTTCCAGTTAATCTCATTATAGGCTTAATGAGTTATAATAAATATTTCTCTCAAAAATAAAAAAAAATGACATGGTATAGACGTTTGTGTTACATACCGAAATATTGTTATAATACAGCGTTTGCAAACTTATTATTCTAATGCGTTTCTCCCTCAAGCAACAACCCTTGCAGCACATGCTGGATGTTTGCTTGACATCGCAGTCGTTAGAGCAGATCGGTCGATCGCACTAAGAGCCACATCTCAATACCATTCCAATGGCCAATATTATGATGAAAAGAGAATACGTAAATGATCTTGGTCCAGCTTCACACGTCTACAAACGACCTCTATGATTTCATATCATTCCCTTGAAAACTCACCAATTGAGACGGCCAAAGTCCTCCACCGCTTCTTGGGAGAGGCGTCGGGCGTCGCGGCGCCGAGTGGAGTGGCGTCGCCCAGCGCCGCGACGCCTCTTAAACCGCCACTCGCGTGACGTCAGAATGGTCTACGCCGACAGCGGCACGCACTCGAATGACGTCACTGCTTCTCCCCCTAAGCAACGCCACAAGTACTTCTAGTGGATGATTACCGTTTGAAGCAAAACGTAGGAAGTGATTCAAAAACGACACTTAAGCTCTCATACTCGTTTGTAGGCATGTCTTATTATCAGAGCCCGGACGATTGGGAAAAGCCTCTTTGTTATTATTATTATTATTATTATTATTATTATTATTATTATTATTATTATTATGACTTATGCACTTCTCCCACGCGGGGGGGAAACATTCACCTGCCACAGATGTCATTGTGGCTAGGCTCACTCGTATGGCTCAGAGCAAGTAACGAGCAAGATCTTCATTTATTTCCAGGACCTCTAACACTACATATCAGACACATCAGTGACAGTTTTTCTGACAATGTGACATGTGTCTAGAATGACTGATTTTTGTACTGTTCCTAGTATATGCTTTATTCTTGCAGATGTTTGATGAGGGATTTTGGTATTATTCCGGTTGTAGAAATTGTCAGGGGACGGATCTAAACCTTTTTTATTTTCCAAATCTTCTTTATCTCATCGCTAGCTCTTGGTATTTTCTGACTTTGTTCGTGTATGCGGAGTGGAGATTATTAATTATTATTATTATTATTATTATTTTATTATTATTTTTTTTAAAAGGAAAATTATATTTTTAGGATTGTTTTAGTTGATTTTAGTTGTGCCATTTTATTTTAACATTTATCTTCTTTTCCTCAATATTTTTCTTTTTTCCTGGCACCCACCGATTGCGATCAAGTTGAATAAAGCCTGAGCAACACGAAGACATGACATTTTTTGTTTTCTGTGGAAGCAGAGGCTGTGATAAGAATCTCAATGCAAAAGACAGATGATAGCAGTCCCACATTATTAATGTTTCATTGATGCCAGAAGGCTTTGTTCACTCACGAACAATGCCCTTCTATTTTTGCGTATGGCCACTGATCCGTTTTGAGAACAGCTCTCTGTTCTCAGTGCTGCCAACTACCCAGGAGCGAAGAATGAAAAGTATAATTTTGTTTTCACTGTTGGTATGTCTAGACTCAAACCGGAAGAAGTAGCACAGGGCATCAACTGATGTCAGTACAGTACTTGTGACCGGGAGGTTTTAGGTTCGAGTCCCTACGGTGACAGGATTTTTGACACTAGCTTGTCGGCTGATTCGAATTCAGTCGCTACCCGGAGAAGAATACGAGCGGGCATCTGCTCTAATCGGTAGTTTGGTTTGTTTGTTTTGTTTTTTTCGTGTATCCGGGCGCGTCAACTGCTTTGGTCATTAGTCCCGTTAGTGTAGTGCATGGTCTTTTCTCGCGAGATGGCGGTGATCTTCCCCCGCTGGATGGCGAGATCCGGCGCCGACCTACCGTCGGCTAGTGGGGTTTCGCCCTAACCAGGACTCTCCCACCAGCGGGGCACCGCCCCAGCCGGGACAAGCTCTAAGCTCCCGACCGGTCTCTCGGAATATGTGGTAGTGTAGTGAATGTTAATGTAAGCGTGTGTATAAGGGGAGAGGATAGGACAAGGAAGAGGAAGAAAAGATCACGCGCGGTCCGTGGCCCGTTTGGTCCCTACACTAAGTCATATACTACTTAAATTTTGAATTTTGAAAGGAGAAAAACAACAACAAAACTCCCATGTAATAAAATCTATTTTCAAGGATAAATAAGCAATACATTTTGGCTCTTATTACTTCCTGCCGCGACATGGAAACGATAATTTGAATAATTGTATTTCCCACTGAATTCCAGAAGACGTGCACAGAAAATGAAGTTACATTTATGTCCAGAAGCAAAACAAGGGGCCATCTCAGCATTTGCTCAATGGATCAGGGAAACTGGACGAAAAACCTGATCGAGATGGGGGTCATTGACCCGGAAGCTGTAGTACAATAGTTGTTACAGGTTGTTTATTTATACAGTCCAAATGGTAAATAATGCATTATGTATCATTGTTAAAATTAATGTTACTTTTCTTGTGATGCTCAGTATAGTCTCTAATTGTATAGAAACAGTTATGTAGCAGAAACGATTTCACTTGGGATTTAAGATTTAACGTTGGCTGTTGACTCACTCGGAATCACTAGTAATGAACCAACCAGTCAGAATTCAAAACAGTGTTCACAGTAGCATTTCGAAGAGACGCGAGTAAAAGAAATTCGGAACCTCCATACCGCGTGGTCAAGGTTATAAAGCTGACATGTTAATTGCTAATGTAAATGTTAGAGTTGTATAAAAATGATAATAATTTAAATTATTAATTTTTTACAACAATTCCTTTTAAACCTGATTTTTTAAACTTTACATGCCCTTGTTTACTCTATTTTAGCTAGAATAAACAGATTTTTTATGAAAAAAATAAATGTCTTTCTAAATGCCTATTTTAGGTGGAAATGCCTGAATTTCTGTGCTCTAATTATTATTTTGCAACTCATGTCCTCTTTTACAAACATCTTGGTTCAAAGCACTAATTTAAGATCCAGTAAGATGAATATATTTTATATATGCTGACTATTATATAATTAGCTACACTGAGTTCATTTATCTCAATGGTATATATCAACATAAGTTTCCGTATACACAATGTTTTAAAAATTATTTCACTTTAAACTTTCAAACATACACTCATTCAAACTCACTGTCTCTCTCATTCGTCGTTTCTCACTTTTTCTCTAACCCTCTTTCTCACTATTGCTCGTTTTCATTTCGCTCTTTCCCGTTTCCTGTCTCTTTCCTCTTCCTTTTTCATTCCCTTAACACATTCGATCACGCTCCTTCACGCTCTCTTCTTCTGCCTTCTCTAGCTCTCTCCCCCTCCTCGCTTTCTGTAGTTCATTCGCCTTCTCTCTCTCTCTCTCTCTCTCTCTCTCTCTCTTCTCTATCTCTTTCTCTCTATCTCTTTCTCTCTATCTCTTTCTCTCTCTTACTGTTAAATTGTATGTCTGGATCCACAAGTGATACGCCATTGAGCATTATCCACTTGACATAATGTCCTTCAATTTGAACCCCGTTTATCATTAGAACGGGTGCGAATCTGATGTACTTAGAACATCCTGAAGGGATAATTTTGACACCATGAATATGATATACTGAAATTCGAAATGTTTCTCAAAATAGAGCTTTATTTTGGTGAGCACATTTTTCTTTGACATGTAAAATTACCTTGAACATCTAAATGATTTTTTTAAAACTTATCTCCACATCTTTGACACATTTTCCACAAACGGTTTTATGGCACTTCTCACACACATCTCTGATTTCGTTGCCTTTTCATAATCTGATCTGGCACTTCTTACGCTTTTTGGATGGTCCCGCTACTACAGTTTCTTCTTCTCCCTTATGTACATCTTCTGACAAATCCCCTCCCTTCAGTTCACAAGACAGTTGAAGAATAAACTTTGCATTCTTATATTTTCATTAGTAACATGATTGTAGATATTTTAGGCATTGATTGCCGCCATGGTCAATATATTATAGAAAAAAGCATCGGCCATCTCCTACATGCTGTTTGGTGCTATATTTCCTTGTCATTGACCTACGTGTGCCTCATATTGTGTGGCGTTATAGAACGTCACATTTTATGGCTTCGTTACTTCATCACTGCTATTTCAATTCAAACTTCAACACTTCAAACTTCACATCACTTAAAACTGCTATTTCAGGATGACGTGATCTGAGAAGAATGATGCTCTGTTTCTTCTTTGACTAATACATTCATGGTGCTGTTTGTTGCCTAGAGTGTATCGTAAAATAACAGCCGAATGAGGTTCAGTTGTTGGTTGGGTAGTGATTCCGGGCGCGTCACCAGCTTAGGTCATTAGTTGCGTAAGTGTAGTGCATGTGTGGTTCCCTTAGGAGATTGCGGTGATCTTTCCTAGCAGGATGGCGAGATCCGGCGCCGACGTACCGTCGGCTAGCGGGGATTCCCCCTAACTAGGACTCTCCCACCAGCGGAGCACCGCACCAGCCGGAACAAGCTCTAAGCTCCCGACCGGTGTCCCCGAATATGTGGTAGTGTAGTGCATGTTAGTTTATGTGTGTGTGTAAGGGGAGAGGATAGGACAAGGAAGAGGAAGGAAAGAACTCGCGCTTTCCGTGGCCCGTTTGTTAGGGTACGTCTCCGGCAATCGCCTGGTGTTGATTGGAGAAACCACGGAGACCTACCGATCAGAGGAGCCGGCCGTTAGAATTCTCCTCCAGGCAGTGACTGAACTCGACCTAGCTGAAAAGCTAGTGTCGAAAATCCTGCCGCCGTCACTGGATTCGAACCTAGGACTTGCAGTGGGGCGCTGCAGTGGCATCAGTTGATGCACTGAGCTACCGCTCCCGGTATGTAGTTCAGAATTTCGCTTCAACTCATCAGGAATTCCACGACGGATCGAATTGATTGTTCCCACTAATGATGTTTTCACCTCTTCGAGCTTTTTGGCAAGTTCAAGAGACGTGAAAAATTTGTCAGTTGTCACGTTTCTTCGTTGGTTTAGAAATGGCGCCACAAGACGCAGAACCACAAATTCATCCAATGGTTGTTTCTTTGGTCGTGCATCCTCTTTTCCAAAATAGGGAAAGGCATAGCATATGTAGGCCTTACTTCGTTGATACATCAGCCGCGACTCAGAATTTCAGTCTGGTACGTTTGGCATTAATTGGCCGAATTTAATTTGGCATTAATTGGCAGAATTGGCAGAATTTGGCAGAATTTTAATCTGATACGTTTGGCATTAACTGGGTATGTCAGCAAATAGTTTTAGAAATTAATAGCTCGTCGATTGTTACATTACGATTGTCACACATGCGCGATAGCAACAAATGCAGTTTCCTACAAACGTCTCCCACATTTCTAGCTCTAGAGCAAACGTATCCGCACGAAGGCATTCATCTTGGCTTGATTGTCGTCAAAACGGAGAAATCAGAGAAGCTCAAGAAATCTGTCTCTTGGCATTGTGTCCTTTATGTAATTTTGGTCTCCATACACAAGACCAAAGATCATTCACTTTGCACCCTTCATATCCTTTGCACAAAACGCTCCTCGTGCGTTAATGAATCCACTCATTTTCTCTCTTCGAGAGACACGGTCCAGCGGTTGTTTTTCAGTACTTTTTGTGCTTCTGATTCGATCTCACTTCATGAGACGAAGCATTGGTTCATCAAATAGCGAACAGAAGGAACTTATACATTTGTTTGCTGGCACCGCCTCGTTCTTTCAAGACATTCACAGCTCCTCTTCTTCCAGCTAACGAGGAGCTGGCGCAGAGGTCCTCCCACTCGGTTTCGTCTCTGGCACTCATTTTCACTGTTAGGGTTTTTTATATCCAAAACAATGGACCAAGTTTGAAAATTACAAATAGTGCATGTACTATTGCACGTAAACTACTAAAATTTTGAAAAAAATTGACATGAACTTAATGAAAGAACTATTTATGGACAACAAATTTCATTTGAAGGAAAAATCTGGGTCTTCAATTTTATAATTGTAGGAAGACGCCGAAAAAAAATCAAACTTTGCAATTTTCAAAAATTCAGAGCTAACTGTGAAAATCGGACCTATGCCACCATTATAAGCGTATTTTGTACTATCCTTACAAGAAATGTAAAGAAAAAATTTGGAACTGTTTTTGAGAAAAGTTTGAAAATGTCCGGGGAGCGTCATGTAAAGTCCACCAAATTTTGAAGAATGTTTTTTAAAAATCTCGAAGTTTTGACTCGACCCAGATGGACAGGGGTTTCCTCAATTTGGAAAAGATCGTACGCATGGTTAGTAGCCTGGAATTTTATCGGTTTGCATTGCAACACCTGAAAGACGATTTTCGTGCGATGTAAAAAGTTAAAGTCCGAACATTTAAATTTCTAGTAAATAGTTCAAGTCCGCACATTGAACCATAAAAATGGCAAGTTAAGATGTAACAATGTGAAGATGTTACGACATGATTGCGAACTGGCAAGCACGCAATCGTGTGTCAATATTGTGAACCAATATGTCACTGAATATTGTATAATATTTATAAATTATGTGAATATGTTAGCATAGCAACGGTAAGCGAGCCGTCGTCAAGGTCAACATATTCATGCAGTGACAATCGCGCAGACGGCTAGTTAATTCTGTATAGAATTCAGGGATTGGCCGAAAAAGCAGTGACAGTCGTGAAGACTGCTAGTTCATTTTGCAAGAAATTTAGAGATTGGCTAGGTACGAAAGTACATCAAATGTTATCTGCAAATAAACAATCGAAAAAATGGACCGAGCTTTGCAGGGCTGAAAGAATACGAGAGGCATTCATTCTGACTGATGCCGTGGGCTTGAACGGATCGTGCTCCAATTAATGTTAGGAGGTTTTTTGGGGGGAGTTGTAAACATCTACTAGGGAATGGATACTGAGAGAACATCGAATTTGAATACTAAGTGTGGCAGTGGAGCTTAAAATATTTCATGTGAACGAGTTGGAGGGACATTGAGGGCTTGGGCGAAGTTGTCAGTGATTGGACTGGAATGTTAGCAGCAAATAGTTTATGGATCTGATGAACGGTGATTGAAGTGTGCTTCCGAGAAAAGAAGAGAGAAGATGGTGTCTGGACCTGAGGACGGCGGCGTCGGAGATGGATAAAGATGATCCAAAAGCGCGCGAAGACATAAGGTTGGAACGGCCATGACAAACGTTTAATTTTATATTGGGTAAAGTTATACAATACCAAAATTGTTTTAAATTGTTTAATAAATTTCCATGTTTTTGTGAAATGAATATATGATTTTTCACTGAGCCAATTCTAGCAATGAAGTAGCAAGATAGATTAGATAATTGTATTTCCCACTGAATTCCAGAAGACGTGCACAGAAAATGAAGTTACATTTATGTCCAGAAGCAAAACAAGGGGCCATCTCAGCATTTGCTCAATGGATCAGGGAAACTGGACGAAAAACCTGATCGAGATGGGGGTCATTGACCCGGAAGCTGTAGTACAATAGTTGTTACAGGTTGTTTATTTATACAGTCCAAATGGTAAATAATGCATTATGTAACATTGTTAAAATTAATGTTACTTTTCTTGTGATGCTCAGTGTAGTCTCTAATTGTATAGAAACAGTTATGCAGCAGAAACGATTTCACTTGGGATTTAAACTTTTCTATTGAATTTATTCGTTTTATGTCATCTGGCAAAGTGTTGTAAAATAATGTGCATGTATTGTATGTGAATTTTGTATAATGAGCTGTTGATACTGTCACCTGATGAATATGATTTCTACGTCGAGTGTTATAGTAATAGACTTCGGCATTTTCTGAAAATATATTCCCGCCCTTGAGCAAGTCATTTTTTACAAAAACCACTGATTCGTAAATAAAAAGACACGGTAATGGTAGAATTCCTAGATTAATGAAGAGAGGCTTACATGAATCACGTGGCTTACATGAAGAGAAGCTTACATGAATATTATCACATTACAAGCTTGGAAAGAAAGTGTGTGGTTAGTGGCGGATAGAAGAAATGTTCTAATACACCATATAGTGGCGCCATGTGCTGCGCAGGGGGGGGGATTACCGGATAAGAAAAATAATACGCCTGAAGCCTAAATTTGCAGCTGTTGGTTTCAGCCCCAATTTTACTGCCTTGGAATGTATTCGGAATCAACCGATCGACGCGACTGTTGGCGAAATTCAAGGGGGACGAAGTGTCTGAGAGAAGGATTCGACGCCACGACGTAGTTAAAATTAAAAATTAATTTTAAAAAATAATTAAAAATACAGAATACGTGGTTTGCTTCTCGGAGATTTCTTTGACGAAACAGTTTAACAGTTCAAAGAATTGTTAGGAAGGGAACCTCAGTTAATTTATTTTGTTGTGGGTCACAGATACACACAGTAACATTAGGCGTCTGCTTGCATCTCGCGAACCCACGAAGCAGACACACACGCTTCGAGTATGATATTTTAAGTTCCTGTGAGAAGGTGATAGAGAACAGCGCTCCACTGTAGTGGTATGTCTGACCCCCCAAGCTCCGTCCACCATATCCCTCCCCGTCTTGTGCCGCCACGCCCCACATTTATTTGGAATTACAAGAGTTGAAAAGCCTTGCTGGAAGGTTCGTAGAGATGTATGAGCAAGGGAACCGCCAACTCAGTCCGGCTGGCTGGTTGGTTGCTTGGCTGGTTAGTCATTCCGGGCGCGTCAACAGCTTACGTCATCAGTTCCGTCAGTGTAGCATGTCTTTTTCTCAGGAGATGGCAGTGATCATCCTCCCGTTGGAAGGCGTGATCCGGCACCGACCTACCGTCGACTAGCGGTGTTTCCCCCTAACCAGGACTCTCCCACCAGCGGGGCACCGCCCCAGCCGGGACAAGCTCTAAGCTCCCGACCGGTCTCCCGGAATATGTGGTAGTGTAGTGCATGTTAGTGTAAGTGTGTGTGTAAGGGGAGAGGATAGGACACGGAAGAGGAAGGAAAGATCGCGTGCGGTCCGTGGCCCGTTTGTTAGGGTACTGCTCTGGCATTCGCCTGGTTTGATCGGAGAAACCACGGAAAACTACCGATCAGAGCAGCCGGCCGCTAGAATTCTTCCAGACAGCAATTGAATTCGACCTAACTGAAAAGCTAGTGTCGAAAATCCTGCCGTTGTAAGGACTCGAACCTATCGACCTCCCGGTAAGAAGCGCTACAGTAACATCAGTTGATGCACTGAGCTACGCTCCCGGTAAGGCCAACGCGCGACACTATTACAGGAGGACACACCTTGCCTCGAGATCCACCGCCAGCAACGGCTCTCCTCCGAGCCCCTGATTGGCGGCGACTATGAACGAAAGATTTCAGGGGAGCCGGAATTGCTTGTCTCGTCAATGTTTATAAAATAAACGTTTTATCATAAACTATTTATTTTACAGTAATGAAATTTCATGCGAGTGTATATTCATTATTTATAAGTATTTCAACAAAGTCTGCTACTGTTCTGGCATTCGCCTGGCTTTATCGGAGAAACGACGGTAAACTACCAATCAGAGCAACCGGCCGCTAGAATTTCCTCCAGAGAGCGACTGAATTCGACCTAGCAGAAAAGCTAGTGTCGAAAATCTTGGCGCCGTCAGGACTCGAACCTAGGACCACCCGGTCAGAGGCGCTGCAGTGACATCAAAGTGTGATTAGACATGTCATTGACTGTTGATGGGAGGACTGCTTATTTCATTATCTAATATCAGCCAGATTACGGAAGAAGATGTGGAGGTCGGTTGCGTAGGTGAGGTTCTACGGTTCTTTACTTATATTGTAAGGAGATGCACCGGTAACCGAGGATAGATTTTAGAAGTAGTATGGGAATGTTTGGTGATTTATGTTAGGAGGGATTCTATATCTAGGACTTTCCGGAGATTTGTGTTGCTTATATACCATGGGGCGTTAACTGTAGTTCTGAAGACCTTATTTTGAATTTTTTTTAAATGTTGTAGGCGCGTCATTTCACCACTCTGGACAAACGTACTGAAATGTTTCTATTATAATTACTAATAATAAATAAACAATTTGGGTGCCAGGAAAAGGTTACACTTGCATTCCTGATTATCTATTACTGTCTTCGGATATATTACACATAAATGTAAATCCCACTAGCTCGGTCGACGGGTTCTTTTGAAGTAATTGTTGCTACTTACTCTGCAACCAATTACTCAATCTGCCATCCATACGAAGTGGCGAGGAATTTGAAAATAATTCTAAAATTTCTACTCTAGGATTGCACGTAATGGCAAACGAGAATCTTCTTTCTTTCAAACTATGATTTATAATTTATTACACATGCCAAAGTTATAAACTATCATTGGTTAATAAAATTTATCGTTGGTCATGATCATTTTTCTCGTCATTGCAATAACAGCGTTATAGAACCTTTCATTCTTTTTTGTCTGTACGCGCGCACGCCGCTCGATGTTGCCACGTAGAATAATCCAATCTTCCTTCCTGTGGAATCCACGATGATCAGCGACCAAGTCGAAACTTCCTCCAACCACTTCACGAACACTGCCTATACTCTTTATCTTGCGTCTTAGGTGGGCACCTATTACAAACTGACAACTTTCCCAGGTCGGAATAATATGGCAATTCACAATTCACTGGTAAAATTGTCAAGTCTTGCAATTCCACCGCGAAAATATTCTAAGTTTACTTTACGGTTCACTCATGAAAATATTACAAGTCCGAGTTTGCAATGGTGCAACATAAATTTTACAAGTTCCAGTTGCACACCTAATGCGAAAATATTCTAACATCAAGTTCAATGTTCACTCTCACGAAATATCACAAATCCCGATTTGATAATTAACCTCAAGAAAAACCGCACAAGCGATCACTACCACGACACGAGTCGGAATCCCTAATTCCCAATTTCGTGTCCTGACGGTGGCAGGAGTTTCGACACTAGCTTGTCAGCTAGGTCGCATTCAGTCGCTGTCTAGAGGAGAATTCTAGCGGTCGGCTGCTATGATCGGTAGTTTTTCGTGGTTTCTCCGATCAACACCAGGCGAATGTCGGAGCAGGACCCTAACAAACGGGCCACGGACCGCGCGCGATCTTTTCTTCCTCTTCCTTGTCCTATCCTCTCCCTTTACACTTACCCTTACACTAACATGCACCACACTACCACATATTCCGGGATACCGGTCAGAAGCTTAGAGCTTGTTCCGCCTGGGACGGTGGCCCGCTAGTGGAAGATGCCTGGTTGGGGAAAGCCCCGCGTGGACGGGAGGTGAGAGCCGGATCTCGCCATCCAGCAAGGGAAGATCACCACCACCACTTCCGGGTGAAAATCATGCACTACACCTACGGGACTAATGACCATAGTAGTTGACGCGCTCGAAATCATTTGCAATCAATCAATCTTCTAATAAACCTGGATCGACGCCGAGAATGCCGAAACCCATGTGGAACGCCGTTAGAAAACTTTGGTATTGTAAACATTTTTTAATTAGTTGAAGTGAAACGTTGCTTTCAACAAGGAAATGAACTTAAAGGGGCTAATGATAAATAAAAGTGTTGTAAATGCAAAGGGGAAGGGAATTCACAAGACGGCGGATAGTATTATGTTTAAGATTTTGTTACGATTTTATCTTCTGTATTAGTACTAAGGGCAGGTCCTGGTACGGGAGCTGCGACATGAAGAGACTAATAGCAGAGTGTGCTTTCAGAGTTGTTTGTTTTTGTGTTTGTATATTCATTGTCTCTTGGCCGTCCGGGAGAAGCCACGTCGGTTTGATCGACGCTGACGTTTCGGCCAACATATTGTGGCCTTCCTCAGAGCGTAAATCGCTGCAGCCATTTGACAGCAGTACGTTAGTGTACTGCATGTTTGTTTCTCGGGAGATGGCGGTGGTCTTCCCCTGCTGATGGCGAGATCCGGCGACGACCTACCGTCTGCTAGTGGGGTTTCCCCCTAACCAGGACTCTCCCACCAGCGGGGCACCACCCCAGTCAGGACAAGCTCAAAGCTCCCGACCGGTCTCCCGGAATATGTGGTAGTGTAGTGCATGTTAGTGTAAGTGTGTGTGTAAGGGGAGAGAATAGGACAAGGAAGAGGAAGGATAGATCGCGCGCGGTCCGTGGCCCGTTTGGTAGGGTACTGCTCCGGCATACGCCTCGTGTTGATCGGAGAAACCACGGAAAACTACCGATCAGAGCAGCCGGCCGGTAGAATTCTTCTCCAGGCAGCGACTGAATTCGACCTAGCTGAAAAGCTAGTGTCGAAAATCCTGCCACCCGTCATGACTCGAGGCTAGGACCTCCCGGTCAGAGGCGCTGCAGTGACATCAGTTGATGCACTGAGCTACCGCTACTGGTGATGATCTCTCATGAGCCGTGTTGGTGCAGAAGTTGCACTGAGAGTGTGCGTACGTGCACACACAGCGAAGGAGTTGTAGTGTAGTGTATATTATATCTCGGGATGAGGCGAAGTTCCTCTCTCAATAGAAAGGGATATTCGGCGCCAATCAACACATCGTCTTGTAAGGATACCTCTTGAAGGTATCTCCTCCAGCGGTGTACCGCCTCAGTGGGACAAGCTGTCAGTTCCCGACTGACCTCTCGACATGTGTGAAGTACTGAACGTAAGGGTGTTTGTTGAAGGAAAGATGCTAGGAAAAGAATGAGGAAGAAAAGATCGCGCGCGGTGAATTGGTTGGTTGGTTAGTGGTTCAGGGCTCGTCAACAGCTTAGGTCATTAGTCCCGTTAGTGTAGTGCATGTTTTTACTCAGGAGATGGTGATCTTCTCCCCCGCTGGATGGCGAGATCCGGCGCCGACCTACCTAGGCGGCTAGCGGATTTCCCTCAACCAGGGCTCTCCCACCAGCGGGGCACCACTCCAGCCCGGACAAGCTCTAGGCTCCCGACCGGTCTCCCGGAATATGTGGAAGTGTAGTGCATGTCAGTGTGTGTGTGTGTGTAAGGGGAGAGGATAGGACAGAGAAAACCAAGGAAAGATCGCGCCCGTTTCGTGGCCCGTTTGGCGAGGCACACATGAACTTGGTGAGAAGGCGACTGGGCTGTGAGGGGCTTAGATCGAACCTGCGTGACCGTATATATTCAGTAATTCTGACCGAACGCAGGAGCACTTTGCGTCTACAATGTCAAACGCTTCTTATGTATAAGGTCGTTTGCGGTAATTTTTGCATGAAAAATGTGGACAATTGATACAATAGTGAGACCCCAATTTTCTTTCAGCCAATATTAACTTAAATCATTTCAAAACGACCGTAATTTCATATTTCCAGAATTAGAATGATCATGAATAGAGTATAATAAAATATGAATTTTTCTTATATATTTTAAATTTTTAGACCAGATATTGTATCTTTCTTAATCTTCGCGAGAAACATTGCCTCAATTAATTTGGATTTGCTGTGGATATGGTCAATGGTCAGTTGTCTCAAACCTATCCGTGTGACTAACGTGACTGTTTAAAATGTAAGGTATTTTGAAGATAAGGTAAGGTATTTAAGGTAAGATAAGGTAAGATAAGGTATTTAAAAATCGCAAACACTTCATTAAATATTTATTCAATTATTTCTACGAAACAATTACATGGTTATCTTAACTGTTCTTCGTGTTGATATCCACATCCTATTACAGAATTCCTTTTTGAAGTTTGGATTTTTCCACCAGACAATTTGGTTAAAATTACCACTCTGAATCCCCAGAAGAATTTTCAAGAAATGTTTATCTCGTTTTGGGTTTCATTTAAAAAATCAACTCTAGTTGCAAATAAGAAAAACACTCGACCAATATGTCTTCCATTTGCAAAGCTATCAAGGCTATGGTTCGTCATTTTGAAACAAATTTAAATTTCATTAGCTCTTGTCTTAAGAGGTGTTTGTTCTCGGAGGCATACTTAAAAGCAGTTTTTTCCTTCATTGTTTCTTGCATTCACATCCGCATTCGCAGCCAAGAGAAGACGTACAACCTGAAATTTGCCATCACCACAAGATAGCATTAGTGCAGTATATCTGTCATTATCCGAGGTATTTACATCAGTATTCGCTTTCGAAAGCTCAATTACTCCACTGGTGTGACCATTCGATGAGGCATATATAAGATCCGTGATTCCATTATGATTTCGTGCATTCACATCTACATATGCTGCGAAGAGAAGCTGCAAAACCTCAAAATGGTCATCTCTTGAATATAGCATTAAAACGATATTCCTATCATTGTCTGAATTGTTGATAATAGCGTTTGCATTCAAATCTCCCGCACTTTTTTGTGACCCTTCTGTGAGGCTTCCATAAGTGCCGTTGCTCCATTTTTGTCTCTTGCATCTACTTCCGCATTCGCTGCCATGAGAAGTTGCACCTTCTCCAAAAAGCCTGACCCTGAAGATAGCATTAAAGCGGTATAGCCGTCATTGTTCAAAATATTAACATTAGTGCACGCTTTCAAAAGCTCCCGTACTGCATCGGCGGAACCAGCGGTTGAAGTACATATGAGTCCCATGTTTCCAAGATTGTTTTTTGCATTCACATCCGCATTCGCTGCTCAGAGAAATTGCATCTCTTCCAAGTAGCTATAAAATGAAGTTAGAGTTAAGGCTGTATCTTCATCATTGACCTAAACGAGTTAGCTTTCTCTTTCAAAAGCTCTTGCACTCCACGGATACGCTCATGCTGTGACGGAGAAAGGAAAGACAATCTTCCTTCGTTGTTTCTTCTATTCATTTCCGCATTCGCTGCCAAGAGAAGACGCCCAACCTCAGAATTGTAATCTTTGGAAGATAGCGTTAGAGCAGTATTCCCGTCATTGTCCGGAAGATTTACATCAGCGTTCGCATTCAAAAGCTCACGTACTGCACTGGCGTGACCGTACGATGAGGCATACATAAGAGCCGTTCTTCCTTTTTCGTTTCTTGCATTCACGTCCGCATTTGCAGCCAAAAGAAGGTGGAGCACCTGTGAATCACGAATCTTGGCAGATTCTATCAAGGCAGTGTTTCCCTCGTTGGTGGAAATGTTGACGTTAGAGTTTGCTTTTAAAAGCACACGGACCACATCTGTGTGATTTTGCTCCGACGCAAGAATCAAAGGTGTTCGCCCAGCGTCGTCTCTACCATCAACTGCCACGCCTGCCGCCAGCAGCGCTGCTAACGCCTCCACGCGGCCGTCGCTTGCGGCTTGACGCAGCGCCTTCCCTCCGGCGACGCCTACAACCTGTAAAGAAACAAAAGGGCAATAACGTGACAACTGAACCACATCCTTAACGGAGAAAAGTAATCCCCCAACCAATGACGTCCAAAAACACACACACACACACCACCTGAACAGAGCAAAATGCAACGACAGTAGAAATAAATACGCCTATCACCTGAACAGGGTAAAATAATAACGTCCAAGAAAAATGTAAATAACGTCACAAACAAACACACCCACCTGAACAGAGAAAAAACAATGACGTCACAGATACAAACAATGACGTCACAAAAACACGCCCATTACGTTAACAGAACTAAAAGGCAATGACGTCACAAATAAACACGCCCGCCACCTGAACAGCCAAAGTCAATAGCGTCACAAGAAAACACGCCATTACCTGAACAGAGCAAAAGGCAGTGACGTTACAAGAAAACACGCCTATCGCCTGAACAAAGCGAAAGGGAAATGACATCACAAGTGAACACACTAAACATGCGAACAGAGCAACATTCAAGACAGAGTTATTTTTACATGTATTTCTATATTATGAATACTCATTATGTACACATTATGTACATATTATGTACACTCATTCCGCCCCCAAACTATTCAAAGCTCAATATTATTGAATCAGAATGGTCGGGTCCTTATGACTGGACTTGGTTGGGTTGTGCCAATTTTCATAGAAAAATTGTATGTCGCTTGAGTGTTTATAGAAAATTCACATTTCGGCTAATTTTAAGGGTATAATTCGCATTTTAAGAAACTTCACTAAGATATCATTTTAAGCTCATATGTTCACATACTGACTTATGAATAAAAGCGCCCAAAATGTATAGACTACATGAGAAATAAATTTAAAAAATGTACATAGAGAAAGTATTATAACGATGAGACAAAAGACAGTATTTTCGAGAGAAATCTCTTATTTTAAGGGCTTGGTACCGAAATAGTACATACATCTTCTTGCAAGTGTTGTAAATTATTTTTTATAACACGCTATGTTGTTAGAACCCATGTTTTGGGAATCCTTCGTACTAAAACCTTCGTTGGCGGTACCCTTGCCCATCTGCCGGCCTCTCTATCTCTAAAAAATACTAGCGGGTAAAAGTTAGGATTTTCGCAGAAAATGGAATTCTCCCATTGATTATCTTCTCAAAAACTGCCCTAAGGTTTTCTTTAATCCTTTTTTTATAGAGCCAACTACTGTTATAAAAAGTGCCGCAAATCTACTTTTCGTTGTACCCTCCACAGTTTCAGAAATCAGAATACAATTTCGCAAAATTGCCTTATAGATGTTAAGATTTTGTATTATATAAAGTGTTCTTCAAAATTAGATCCTTAAGTTAAGTCGTGTATCATTTTTAAAAATTTGTTTAGTCTTGCATAATTGTTGTAAATTTTCAAAATTGCTAATTCGAATTTCCCGCATTAGTTCTATTGGAATCTTTCATGATGTATGTTTATAAGTGTATAGAAAGGAGTTTTCGTTTCTCTAATTTGTATTGATATATTAGCTTTACGAGAATTAAATTCTCGCGCCAAAGAGCTCCTATTTGTAATGAGCTTTACAGGTGATAGTAGTAGTGTGGTAATATGAAAAAGAAATGGGTAAAGCGAGGAAGTTCGTGCTATTGTGACACCAATTGCTTAATGTTAAAAGTTCCAAGAATTCGATGAATTTGGATAAGCACTACTTTTATAATACTTTTTTGTTCTATCCAACAATTAACAGAGGTACGAGAGCCATTTTTGAGAATATTTTGTTTTAATATTACCTCCCCCTCAAAATCTAGATATCCTTTCCCAACTATGGGAGTCGTTACATACGCCCCATAAATCACTTTTAAAAATTCTGCCTATGATTTAGTCACTAGCTTTGTTGGGAGACAGGCAAACAGACCGACAAAAAGAACGACAAGATTTTTCGACACTTCCGTGTCCCTAGGTAAACCATTACAATATCTCCCCAAGTCCAAAAGTTGATGATTGTCAGAAGTTTTTACTGTAATATTTTCAAAAATAAAAATATTTTTCCGCAATTTCCGGCTTATTTCTAAATTTTATGCCCGTCCTAGCAAGTAAATACCAACATCTGTGCAATTAGGGAGAGTTCCATGAAAATATTTCCCGTAGAAGTTAACATCGGTGACCCACATGTGGTTCACGGAAGTAGTAAAATCATCGGGGGTTATGTTCTGTGAACCACATGTAGATCACAGGACAGTGAATGTGTTAAACAAATTGTCGAGAAAGGGTCAACAAAATTTGGATTCTCACTCCAAAAGTTTCCTTCGGCGTCCCAGGCGGTAGAGTTCAAATCGTTCGCGTTTTTATACCCTCGGACAGTCTATGGCGCAAAGTGACGAGTGGGTAAAGCGACGAGCAGTGAAAGTAAGGAGCAGGGGAAGCGACGAGCGGGGGAAGTGACGAGCGAGGGAAGAGACGAGCGGGGAAAGTGACGAGCGCGGAAAGTGGCGAGCGGGGAAAGTGACGAGCGGGGAAAGTGACGAGCGGGAATGTGACGAGCGGGGAAAGTGACGAGCGAGGAAAGTGACGGGCGGGAAAGTGACGAGCGTGGAAAGTGACGAGCGCGGAAAGTGACGAGCGGGGAAGGTGTCGAGCGGGGAAGGTGTCGAGCGGGGAAAGTGACGAACTGGGAAAGTGACGAAGAGGGTTACTTGCCTGGGGAGGCGTCGGGAGAGCCAGAATTCCAAATCGCGACACTACCCTCTCTCCGAAAACAGACCGCGCAAACGTGACTTTCAGTTTATGAATACGTACCAAGTCTGACCTATATACATGCATGTTAAATATGCACAGCGGTATGCTTAATGCAATATGTACACTATTATTGCATAATACAGACGAGGATACCGGCTGTATCCCTGATAATGAAACTTGCGATGACGAGATTTCAGAAATTATCCTGGTCGGAAACCGAAGAAGAAAGTGTTAGAGAAAGTAATAGGTTTCAACGTGAGCCATTATTATTCTGTCAGAAGACATATGTTATTAGAAAATGAATAAAAAATGTCAAGTTAATAAATTTGAAGAATATGAAAAATCTATTGTGGATGAACATGTGAAGAAATTCAAACAGACAACTGTATCAGCTTTTCTCAAAACAAATAGGGAATGATGTAAGAAGATATTATATACAATAGTTTTCGTATGTTAATAAACTGCATATTATTTATACGTTTTATTTAATAAACTATTCTACTAGTATACTACTATAATGTTTTTCTTAAAGAACTGCTGGTAAATGCTATTGGATATCAAACCCAACTATTCAATGAAATAATAAATACTGGTGAATTCCGCGACAAACGGCACACTCTAAATACTGATGAATTCCCCAACAAATGGGAGACTCTGTAGTTATCCAAAACTTAAATTTAATAATTTAAGTTTTAACCAACCGGAATAATTACAGACCTTTCTCCAAAACGTCCACCCTCTGCAACTAACTTTCAAAATTAATACTAGAAGACTAAACGAGTTATCTTCCTAGGAACACCTTAAAGTAGCTCTGTCCGTGCAGGCGAGGAGGTTTGGGTACATAAGGGCTATGGCAGGGGTGGCATAGCCAAGTAGGCTTGTGCAGCTACCGGTAGGGTCATCCACACTGTACACGCCTCAGTAGAGGAGTCAGACCAAGGAGGCTTCACAACTCCCACTCTGCCTTATCCACACAAAATCCAGTTATCCTTGCTTGACCCAGATGGCCTGGAAAGAGACGCCTGGATTTGAGTCTTGTGTTTCTAAAGATGAGGAATCCTTAAAAGACACACCATTTGCTATCCAAGCGTTCTTGCCTATGCGTCCTTTGCTATCCAAGCCCCAGGTGGCCTGGAAAGAGACGCCTGGATTTGAGTCTTGTGTTTCTAAAGATGAGGAATCCTTAAAAGACACACCATTTGCTATCCAAGCGTCCTTGCCTATGTCCTTTGCTATCCAAGCCCCAGATGGCCTGGAAAGAGACGCCTGGATTTAAGTCTTGTGTTTCTAAAGATGAAGAATCCTTAAAAGACACACCATTTGCTATCCAAGCGTTCTTGCCTATGCGTCCTTTGCTATCCAAGCCCCAGATGGCCTGGAAAGAGACGCCTGGATTTAAGTCTTGTGTTTCTAAAGATGAGGAATCCTTAAAAGACACACCATTTGCTATCCAAGCGTTCTTGCCTATGCGTCCTTTGCTATCCAAGCCCCAGATGGCCTGGAAAGAGACGCCTGGATTTAAGTCTTGTGTTTCTAAAGATGAAGAATCCTTAAAAGACACACCATTTGCTATCCAAGCGTTCTTGCCTATGCGTCCTTTGCTATCCAAGCCCCAGATGGCCTGGAAAGAGACGCCTGGATTTAAGTCTTGTGTTTCTAAAGATGAAGAATCCTTAAAAGACACACCATTTGCTATCCAAGCGTTCTTGCCTATGCGTCCTTTGCTATCCAAGCCCCAGATGGCCTGGAAAGAGACGCCTGGATTTAAGTCTTGTGTTTCTAAAGATGAAGAATCCTTAAAAGACACACCATTTGCTATCCAAGCGTCCTTGCCTATGCGTCCTTTGCTATCCAAGCCCCAGATGGCCTGGAAAGAGACGCCTGGATTTGAGTCTTGTGTTTCTAAAGATGAAGAATCCTTAAAAGACACACCATTTGAAGACATTGCAGCTATCCAAGCGTCCTTGACAAAAGCTATGAAGGACACGTTTTGCAACCTGACTTTCCGAGTGCGTTCGAATTTTGGAAATTGTGCTGGCAGCGCTGCATTGATGCAAGAAGGAGTCTTCTTTGAAGACATAAGTCGCTGTATATATCAGATCCATGAAACATTGTTCCTAAACCATGTCTCATTACTTAAAACCGCACCTTGTATTCGCCGCTTCGTAGAATAATGTTTCCGGCTTAACGGGGGGGCTATCGATTACGTAGAAGACAATGGTGACACAGAGCCACTTCGAAAGCCATTAATATGAAATCACATCTGTCATAATAAGCACTGCGTTTATTTATTTAGAGAGTACATAATCATATTAATAATACGTATTTTTGTTTTTGTTTTATGGACGTCTAGTATTGAAGTTGTGGTGTCACAGAGTTGAGAGTTTAAAGTAAGGGAATATAAAATCCAATTCTAATTAATAATAGAGAAAGGCGCTTCGTAGGGTGTGTTGCGACTCACCCAGTGTTGTGAAACAGAAAGTGACCGAGTGTTAATAATAAATTTACGATATTCGTGATACCTTTTCGGAAGAGTACGTGGAGAGTAATTGCGCCGGAAATCATCCATCACGACCGTAAACGTCCTGCGTATGATCTGGCGTTGGAGGAGCTGGCTGTAGCTGTGTACTCGTGCCCCTCTGCCGTGGGAACGTCGCCCCGTTCTCCTGCCGTGGGCAGCTGTGGCCGCTTGCCCGCCGCCTCTGCCATCACTACCTGCCGCCGCTTCTCTCCCGCGCTAGCCCAATAATAAAATACATAATCAAAATATTTAAATAATAAAGCTTTAGTGCACGAACAATAGCACCTAGCACCCAAAAAAATGGCAGAGTTCAATCTCGAGTTATTTGAAACTCTTGACACGATGACGGACCCCGAAATTAGTGCGAACTTGCTGGCGTACGTGCAAACGCGCCGCGCCCGCAACCAAGCCCGCGACCGGATGCAGGCGTCTCAGCCACTACCGGACCGCGACCGCGACAGCCAAACGACAACAACGGCATCCCAGCCTGTGCGGCACCGTGAGCAGGATCACGACCGTCCGTCGACCTCTCGCGCCCAGAACCCACCACCCCGCGGCCAGCCATATAGGTCGGCGAAGGGGATGTCCTACCGCGCCGCCCTACGAGCCGCTATATGCACCCGCGCCGCCCTGTGCTCCTGTGCTCCCCGGTGGTTGTTGACGTGGAGGGAGAGTATGATGGAAGACAAGACATCGGGTTCAAACCCGATCGAAGCCGTGGATTTTTTAAGGGCGAAAAAATCCTTCGTACGCCTTCCTTCCTAGGGGAAGTAAAACCGGCTGTCCCATGTAGTAGATTTACTGCATGTAAAAGATACTCAAGCCTAAAAGAAGCCTCTGAGCAAAATTGATATCCGCCTGTTTCGTCGCCCAAGATAATACCTCCTTTCTCCGCTAGGTGGTGAAAGGAGCGTAGCGAAATTTGCGTGGTTAGACGGAAGAGCGGGCCTGATGGCCTGAGTCTCGCCACGTAAAATAAGGCATTAACTAATTAACTAACTAAGATCCTGAGGTGGTTGAAGAGGTGGACCTATCGGTTGCCTCTGTAGAAGATGCGGAGGTGCGTGGTACGCATCAGCTGCCGACCATCACGGAGCCACCCACCTCCTCCTCCCCCCCCCACGCCGGCCACCCCGTGGCCGAGAGGCAACACCGCGTGCAGGAGCAGCTCACCTTCCAGCCATCACGCGCAGTCACACACGCCCCCGCGCACCCACCGGCCTGTCCCTTGGGCGCCCACGGAGCAGCGGCTGCTGCGTGATTACACCGCCTCCCTCCGGCAAACTATTACAACAGCCGTAAATGATCCAGACGTCCGCCTGAAAGACGCTGCAACCGCCCCCGCCCCCGCACCGAGACAAAGCGAGGCAGCCAGCCCCACAACAGCCGCCACAGCCAACTAAGGCGACACCGCCCACCGCCCCGGCAGCACTACCATGGACGGCGAGGAAATTCAACACACTCAGGCCCTAATTGACGAGCCCTCAGATCCCGTACCCACACTACAATATGTGCAGCCATTAAAGAAGGGGAGGGGCGTCACCGTCCGATTGCCCGCGCCCCCTCATCAAATGCCCCTGCTGTCCGGAGTATGCAGCCCCAATTTCCAGGGCCGAGCGGCAGGAGGAGAGAATGGCAGCGCTCCGCCGACACATCTCGCAGATGCACAACATGGAGTGCAAATGAAAGTGTTTAGGCTGCAGTGACTGGGTGCGGTCGCCGGCCCACGCCGGCAGGTGACGATACCTGCGAAGGAACTTGGTGTCGTTCACCGGGCCGGCACTATACCCACGGGTAGCGGATGAGCACACCATCGGGAACATTCTCAACCAGCCGCTACTCCTCAGAAATACTCAAACAGTGGCCATCCCCATGCCCTTTCCCCATGTGATATGCTGTGCTACGTGCGACATAGTCGTGTCAACGACAGCGAATCAATGCAATAGGAGGAAAACCCTGCTGATGCATATGCGCGCAGTACATAACACACGGCGCCATGTGATCTTCTGCCGAGGTTGTGGGCGATACCTAGACGTGGGCGTGACGTGGGCCGGCCACCGCACGCGCTGCCTGGAGGCGCACCGGGCTGAGGCCCCCACAACTGCACCGTATATGGTGACTGTGAGGTGCGAGCTAGAAGAATGCGGGCTGCAGTTCGCCGCAGTCCGCCACGTGCGCCTCCACGCGATGCGGCATTCGGAGCGGAGGGGGTGTCAAAGAGAGGGAGGCCTCCCAAAACGCCCTCCACCACAGTAGGGGAAATATGCGGGTCCTGCCCCAGAAAATGGCACAGATAAGCCAATCCGGTCCGCTGCCGCCGGAAGTGACGTCATGTGACGTCACTTAGTAGGGCAGGACCCGCTGGGGTATCTGCGCCACTTCCTGGGGCAGGACTCTGTGACGTCACGTCCTGGGGCAGGCTCCGCACGTGGGCGGGGGGGGGGCGGTGGGGAAAGGGAAGGTGTGGCTTATCTGTGCCATTTCCTGGGGCAGGACCCGCATATGTCCCCTACTTTCCCCGTCACATTCACGCAACAGCAGGGCAGGACGCTCGTGGAGGGCGACCACATTGATTTATTTAACAGGGAGCTGGACGAAGAGCCGCCCACCGCGGAGCTGTTACAGATCGTTCCTCCGGAGGATGACGTGCGGGTACTGGACACCCCCGGCCCCGCCCCCGCAGCGCCGGTCCCACTCCAGCGGCCAACTCCGCGGAGCGAGGACCCCTTGCTGCCGGCCACCACGCATGCCGTCCTGCCTGTAGCCGGAGGGAAGGGGTAACAACCGCGGCACATCGCCACCGCCAGCCGAGCCCTGCCGTGTCGGCGCTCCAGCTGCCCGCCCAAGCGGGCCGGGACAGCACGGCGCACCCGAGCACGGAGACCCACCCGCCCCGCACCAGCAACGCGGCATCAGCGCGCGAACGCGGGCAGCGCCCGGCCAGCGCGCCCCCCCGCGCCCCCCGCATGGCTGATCGAGAACGGGGACATCGGCCGGCGCCCGCGGAGCCCAATGGGCACTGCCCCCCCCCCTTCTATCGCCCACATCCCCAGCCCGCCGTTGCTCCGACCGGCGAGGGGGGGCAGAGTCAGGCGCCCCCTGAGACAGCGGACCCGCCCACTCGCGCCGCCCGCCCCTCCCCCCGACCAGCCGCCCTTCTACCCCACCCCACTCCCTCCCTCAACGGCAGCGGAATGAGCGGCAACCGACGCCGTGCGACCTCGTCTAAAGAGGCCGCCCCGAGGTTGATTGATTTGCTCGTGTTCCCGGGCGCGTCAACTGCTTTGGCCATTAGTCCCGTTTGTGTAGTGCATGTTTTTTTAGAGATGGCGGTTATCTTCCCCGCTGGATAGCGAGATCCGGCACCGACCTACCGTCGGGTAGTGGGGTTTCCCCTAACCAGGACTCTCCCACCAGCGGGGCACCGCCCCAGCCGGGACTAAACTTCCGACCGGGCTCCCGGAATATGTGATAGTGTGGTGCATGTTAGTTTAAGTGTGTGTGTAAGAGGAGAGGATAGGACAAGGGAGAGGAAGGACAGATCGCGCGCGGTCCGTGGCCCGTTTGGTAGGGTACTGCTCCGGCATTCGCCTGGTGTTGATCGGAGAAACTACGGAAAACTACCGATCAGAGCAGCCGGCCGCTAGAATTCTTCTCCAGACAGCGACTGAATTTTACCTAGCTGAGGAGCTAGTGTCGAAAATCCTGCCGCCGTCAGGACTCGAATGTAGGACCTCCCGGTCAGAGGCGCTGCAGTGACAGCAGTTGATGCACTGAGCTACCGCTACCGATCCTGGAATTGAGTCTTTTGTTTCTAAAGATAAAAATTAATTCCTTAATAGACATACCATTTGAAATATTGCAGCTATCCAAGCGTCGGTGACCAAAGCTATGAAGGACAGGTTTTGCAACCTGACTTTCCGAGTGCGCTCGAATCTTGGAAATCGCGCTGGCAGCGCTGCATAGTTGCAAGGAGTCTTTTTTGAAGACATAAGACAAAGCTGTTGCGATGGTGTAACGGTTAGCGTACCGGACTGCTATACCCAAGTTTGCGGGTTCTAACCCGATCGAAGCCGTGGATTTTTAAGGGCGAAAAAATCCTTCGTACGCCTTCCTTCTGAGGAGAAGTAAAGCCGGCTGTCCCATCTAGTAGATTTACAGCGTGTAAAAGATCCTCAAGCCTCTCGGAGCAAGAAGAAGCCTCTCAGCAAAATTGAGATCCGCCTGCTTCGTCGCCCAAGATAACGCCGCCTTTCTCCGCTAGGTGGTGAAAGGAGCGTAACGAAATTTGCGTGGTTAGACGGAAGAGCAGGTCTTATGGCCTGAGTCTCGCCACGTAAAATAAGGCACATTCAATTCAATTCAATAAGTCGCTGTAAATATCAGATCCATGAAACATTGTTCCTAAACCATGTCTCATTACTTAAAACCGCACCTTGTATTCGCCGCTTCGTAGAATAATGTCCGGCCTAACGAGGGGGCAATAGATTACGTAGAAGACAATGCTGCAACAGAGCCACTTCGAAAGCCATTAATATGAAATCATATCTGTCATAATAAGCACTGCGTTTATTTATTTAGAGAGTACATAAGTAAGGGAATATAACTGACAACATGAAGTTGTGTTGAGTATTGAAGTTGTGGTGTCACAGAGTTGAGAGGTTAAAAGTAAGGGAATATAAAAGCCAATTCTAATTAATAATACAGAAAGGTTGCGTAAGGTAAAATATCACGCTATTTCTTTGTGCACACATGAGAGCTCAACTGTGTCGCTCCGCTCTCCTCCTCTCCCAAGATACTTTTACACTGAATGCCACCCCTTGCTGCCGACGGGGGGGCAAGGTCAGCGAACTTTTCTTTCTGTTTATTTCCGTGTTGATGGCCCGCTCCCAATGGCCACACTTTCCCCCACCCAACCCATGCTGCCGCCTGGACAGGCATGATACCTCTCCGAGTGGAAAACCCTCGGTAGCGACAGATAAAAAATTATTACTAGGAATGAATAAATACGACCACCAGTGTCAACCTGCACCGCGCAGCTACACCTGCGAGCCCTGTACATTTTTAAGAGTGACAGAACGACAGGAAACTTCCAGGGCAGAACATAATAGAATCGTGCGGTGTTAATCTGAGATTTTTTAAGGCTTAATAGTTTCCCACCAATCGGAATATAAAATTTCAATGAAATGGAGAAGTCAAGGATGTTGGATGTGGGAGAAATCAGGAATGTTGGATGTGTGAGGGAAGAGTAAAGAGAGTAACGACGGGTTTTCTGTGGCGGAGATCACACTACTGCGGTCACACTACTGCGGATGTTCAGGACAGAGAGGTTAGAGGCGAATCCTACGCCGCGATAAACTACTCGTACATAGAAGTTGACTGTAGAGGAAACGACAGGGTGCGTAAACTGCTTCGGTCATTAGTCCCCTGAGTGTAGTGAATGTTTTTTTCTCGGGAGATGGCGGTGATCTTCCCCCGCTGTATGACGAGATCCGGCACCGACCTACCGTCGGCTAGTGGGGTTTCCCCCTCACCAGGACTCTCCCACCAGCGGGGCACCGTCCCAGTCGGGACAAGCTCTAAACTCCCGACTGGTCTCCCGGAATATGTGGTAGTGTAGTGCATGTTAGTGTAAGTGTGTGTAAGAGGAGAGGATAGGACAAGGAAGGGGAAGGATAGATCGCGCACGGTCCGTGGCCCGTTTGGTAGGGTACTGCTCCGGCATTCGCCTGGTGTTGATCGGAGAAACCACGGAAAATTACCGATCAGAGCAGCCGGCCGCTAGAATTCTCCTCCAGACAGCGACTGTATTCGACCTAGCTGAAAAGCTAGTGTCGAAAATCCTGCCGCCGCACACTGGTTTAATCGCGGCAAAAACCTGGCCATAATTGCAAAATTCAAAGTGCGCGTTCTGACTTATCAAATCTCGTTCGGAAGACATTGGAGCATACTACTTCAGCTTTATAAATGTATTTCAATCATTTTTGTCTTCCACGTGGTGTCGTAAAGTTATCGTTGCTTGAATGGCTCAAATTCGTTGATTCTTGCAAACCATATTCGTAAAATTAAAAAGAGGGTTTAATTTTTTTTAGGATTCTTTTTGTATTTCTGAATATAAGACACTTATGGCTATAAGTTAAGTATATTTTTAAGAAAAAGTGTATAATATTTTTATATGTGATGCGGTCAAATTCTAAAGTAGCGTAGCATAGCATGTAGCGTAACAAAGTTAGTCGTTTATATTGTAGATTATATTTTTTGTCCTGCGTAGTCCTGCCTCAATTATTATTTTTATTTATCAATTAGAATGTCCTTAATCAGAATAACACAAATTTAGCTCCACATATCTGCATCTTTTGGTTTTAAAGCGACTATACTACAATGCTACGTGGTAAGATATACACTAGATCTCCCCCGATGGTTTCTTCGATGCCACAGGGAATTGATTTCATGAAATTTTTTTTTACTTCTCCTTCAGATAATTACTTTTAGTAAAATTAATAATATAAATTTTTGGAGGAATTAAACAATAATAATATGCCAAGCCATCGAGCACTTTCAGATTTTTAGTGTATTTAAGGATTCTTCTTTTCTTTACGCAACAAACAAAACTATGGATAACTAAGGTGTAAGAGTGAATTCAATGTGGTCACCTCGAAGTATTGTTGACTAATTTTTGATTCAATTATTCATAATTAAATTATAAATAAAATATTGTTTATTCAATAAGTGCCGACGAAATTAGATCTATATACATAGATATTGGGTTCCCAACAGATGGGTGACATTTGTTTGAATGTATATCGAAAGGGCTTCAGATTTTTTCTTTCTTTTTTTTGTACGGATAGTGCTAAACGGACAGGATAACATGACATGAATGTCACTATCAAGTCTGCTGTGTTTAAAAAAATTAATCATAAATTTTTTAAAAAATGTCTCTCATGACATCAATATTTACATTACAGGCATTTCATATACATTATCACATTTGTGAGTACAATTGCCGCAATCAGTTTTTTATGACGTTTCTCGAAATCTTAATGAATCAAGAAATTCAATATCTGTCTTAAATAACATTTTACTTACAATCGATTTCGTTTTCCTTAAATCCGATATTCCTTTTTGAAGCAGCTATTTTGAATTTCATAGCAATTTTTGTATTTAGTGACTTCAAAAATAGGACTTAACCATATTTCTGCGCATATTTGCTTCGTTTTCAAGCTTCAATTCTGAATTTTGATATTTCATTCCAAAAATCGAAATCAGTGATCTCGAGAACCATTTTATGCATATTTCTACGCACATTGGGCTCATTTTTATGAGTCTGTTAGCCATTTTGAAGCCGCCATTTTGAATTTTGAAATTTCATTATGACATTTGAAATCAATGACCTTCAGAACCCCATATGTATATTTTATATGCATTTTTCTTTGTTTTTAAATGAGTCGATCCGCCATTTTGAAGACGCCATTTTGAATTTTGAAATTTCGTAATGATATTCTAATTCAGCGACCTCAAAAACCCCTTGATACCAATTTTTACGCAAATCCACTGGCATTTGCAATTATAACCAAGTTTTAGGCCCGATTAAACCGGTGTGCGCCGTCAGCACTCGAACCTAGGACCTCCCGGTCAGAGGCGCTGCAGTGACATCAGTTCATGCACTGAGCTACCGCTACTGGTCTGAGATACTAGATTTTGACTTCAGTCGTAAGATGTAAGATGCATTGTGCTGTATCCTGCGATCGCAAGAGCGCTTTTGACTGCGGTGTTAGCGCAACTCACCTCTTCGGGAGCCGCCTGCGCGATCGCCCACACTTGGGGGCCGCCGGCCGCCGCCGCCAGCGCGCGCGCCACCTCCCTTGCGTCGCACAGCGCGCCGCGCCGCAGCATGGCTTCCAGCGCCGCCAGCGCCCCCTCCTGCCCCGCCCCCGCCCGCGCGGCCAGCGGCAGCGGGAGTCGTCCTCGGCGCCCGCGCCGCGGCGCCGCCCGCCCTCGGCCAGCTTCTTGGCGCGCGCCCACTCGCCCGCCCGCGCCGCCGCCAGCAGCGCCGAGTCGCCGCGCGCGTCGCGCTCCTCGAGTGTTGCGCCGCGTCGCAGCAGCGCCACCAGAGCGTCCACGTCGTTGCGCGCCGCGGCCCGTGCAGGGACGTGTTGACAGGGGCCTCGGGCCGCTCTTCCGAGATGGAGGCAGGGCCAGGGTCGGAGACGCCCTGCAGCCGGATCAGGGGCGGGCTAAAGTAGCACCGGCGCCGGGAGGGCGAGTCCTGCAGCACCTGCAGCTGGGCCTGCAGAGCGTCGACGCGGGTACTGAGACTGTCCACCCGCACCACCAGTTTCTCCATGGCGACGGACCCTGCAGGCTCAGTGGCCTCGCTCGCAACCACCGCCACCAGCCACGCTGCTAATAGCACACACGGAGTCGCAGGCATAATGTAGACAGTCCTTTTCTCCGCTGAAATGAAGAAACAAGCAATATAACAAACTGTACACTCTTCCTGTATTATAATTTGTAACATTTTTAATATTGTGCATTTGTATTCTTCGTTGTAGGATGTATAGAAGAAATAGGGTATGTTATTCTTCATTGTCTACTCTTAAATTTTATATAATCTGGAATATGTTATCTGTGAGAAATATTAATGCGTTCGTAACAAATTTTTATTTCACAAATTTGAATTTAAGCAGTAAATAATGAGAAATCCTTCTGAATTTTCAAAATAGTATATTAATTTTTGAAAGAAATCAGAGATGGGACAGTGGAATTTAATACCCTTGAATGAGGATTAGATTACTGGAAGTTCCACAATTCTCTTCAATTAACAAATATAAATGTTAGCGATTTTTCTAAAGTTTCACAACCACATTTACTACATTTTCCCAACCACACCAAATTTAAATATTTAACTACTTATACCTCAAAACATTGCAGAGCATGTTCACAAATAAATCACAATCGTCAACTTTTTTCACTAATATGCTGCTCTCGAGCATTTACACTGCACTGAAAAAAAAAACACTTTACGATGGAATAAGGCATGAATTTTAACGTCTTCTGGGTCATGCCACTAGATTTTACTTGATCTGCATTACAGTTAATACGGTCAGAATTATGCGACATCTAGCAGCACGACCGAGAAAGACGCGAAAAGTCGTGCCATATTCCATCGTGAGGACAGAACTTGACACGCCACGTTATAAAACCCAAAGTATAACCTCCACACACAACGTTCTTCTGGTGTATACTCTGCTCCTGCCAACCTGTAAGGTTAGCCAACCTTACCACGAATAGGTCTTAAAATAACTTCACAGATGCTCTGTTTGGTTTGGTTTGGTTTCTTCCTGTTTCCGGGCGCGTCAACTGCTTTGGTCATTAGTCCCGTTAGTGTAGTGTATGTTTTTTCTCCGGAGATGACGGTGATCTTCTCCCGCTGGATGGCGAGATCCGGCGCCGACCTACCGTCTGCTAGTGGGGATTCCCCCTAACCAGGACTCTTCCACCAGCTGGGCACCGCTCCAGCCGGGACAACCTGTAAGCTCCCGACCGGTCTCCCGGAGTATGTGGTAGTGTAGTGTATGTTAGTGTGTGTGTGTAAGGGGAGAGGATAGGACAAGGAAGAGGAAGGAAAGATCGCGCGCGGTCCGTGGCCCGTTTGTTAGGGTACTGCTCCGGCATTCGCCTGGCGTTGATCGGAGAACAGATGCTCTGTAACGGTAACTCTTAACAAAATAACATTTATTATGTGGTTCAGTGCATCACGTATTTTCCCACTGTCGTTGCTTGATTAATACTGACAATCAATTGACACGCTATCTATGATAAATACTATATTAATAATACGACAATAATAACTATTATATTGCACCTACAAATCGATTGTCACGACTAGAGGGCACGTAACTTTGGATTTATTGTTGAGAGTACGATGGTAATTTTTTTCACTGTGGCTTTCGAGTTTCAACGGTGGAACTGTTTTCGACATTAGGTTCGACATAGATTGAATTCTGCCTCTGTGTAGATTCCAGCGACCTACTGCTCTAAACGATAGTTTTTCGTGATTTCTTTGATCAACACTACGCACATGCCGGAACAAAACCCTAACAAACGGGCCACGGAACGCTCGCGTTTTTTTCTCCCCTTTACTGTTCTATCCTCACTTACCCTTTCTTGTCTCCCTTTACTTACACACCGGGAGCGGTAGCTCAGTGTATCAACTGATGTTATTGCATAGCCTATCCGAACCAAGAGGCGAACCAAGAGGTCCTAGGTTCGAGTGCTGACGGCGGCAGAATTTTCGACACTAGCTTTTCAGCTAGGTCGAATTCAGTCGCTGTCTGGAGGAGAGTTATAGCGGCCAGCTGCTCTGATCGGTAATCTGCCGATCGGTGGTTTCTCCGATCAACACCAGGCGAAAGCTGGAGCAGTACCCTAACAAACGGGCCACGGACCGCGCGTGTTCTTTTATTCCTCTTCCTTGTCCTATCCTCTCACCTTACTCACACTAACATTAACATACACTACACTTCCAAATTCCGGGAGACCGGTCGGGAGCTTAGAGCTTGTCCCGGCTAGGGCGTTGCCCCGCTGGTGGCAGAGTTCTGGTTAGGGGGAAACCCCGTTAGCTGACGGTAGGTCGGCGCCGGATCTCGCCATCCAGTGGGGAAGATCATCTCCCGAGGAAATAATGTGCACTACACTTACGGGTCTAATGAACTAAGCTGTTGACGCGCCCGGAATAACCAACCAACCATTTAAACGCGTTTGTTTGTAAGCTTCCCTTTAATGTAGAGGTTTAATGTAGAGGTTTATAATCTGTGATGCATGAAATACTGTATTACAATGCACGTGGTTTTGTATATGATCGCAATTAGTTGTGATCCTCAAAGTATGTCTGTTTATTTTTCATTTGTCGATTTAATTTCAGAATACAGCTTTTCTAGTAACAAATTACATTAAAATATTTTCTTAAAATATTGATACCTTAATTTTGAGGCCCGTTTATATATGAAGGCCTGGGAGACATCGCGAACAAAATATCGCCCCTCCCCCAGTCTCCAACTCTCAGTCAGGAAGATTGGGATTTGTAACTGCCAATAAGAAAAATATAAACTGTTTTGGTGGGAAAGTGAGGGAAGTAGATCGAAAGGGCTACGACAAGACAGGGCTACGTGGGAAGGGTAGGCGGGGAGGGGGACAATGGGTTAGAAGCCAGCCCCGCGGAAGGGCACAAATAAATGGAATTCCCCTTCCTGGCTATTAATTTACTGCAATAAATGCCAGGGCAGTCCCGAGTACTTCAGCAAGTTCACTAATACAGGCAGATGTTCCTGGAGCAATTCTTCTCTGACCGGGAGGTCCTCGGTTCGAGTCCTGACAGCGGCAGGATTTTCGACTCTAGTTTTTCAGCTACGTCGAATTCACTCGCTGTCTGGAGGAGAATTCTAGCGGCCGGCTGATAGAGCTCTGATCGGTAGTTGTCTGTGGTTTCTCCGATCAACTCCAGGCGAATGCCGGAGCAGTACCCTAACAAACGGGCCACGGACCGCGCGCGATCTGTCCTTCCTCTTCTTTGTCCTATCCTCTCCCCTTACACACACACTTGCACTAACATGCACTACACTACCACACATTCCGGGAGAGGGTCGGGAGCTTCGAGCTTGTCCCGACAGGGGCGGTGCCCCGCTGGTGGGAGAGTCCTGGTTAGGGGGAAGCCCCACTAGCCGACGGTAGGTCGGGGACGGATCTCGCCATCCAGCGGTGGAAGTTCACCGCCATCTCCCGAGAAAAAAACATGCACTACACTAACGGGACTAATGGCCAAAGCAGTTGACGCGCCCGGAAACACGATAAAATCAATCAATCAATCAATCTGGAGCAATTCACATCACTTCCTAGAAAACATCTGAAGTAATTATGCAGACTTCCTCGTCAGCTCTTTGCTTTCCTTGACACACAAAAACATTAGAAAAGCTTTTTACTCCTGAGAAAGCTACGTAAATTTGTCCATGCGAAAATGCAGGATCGGGCCGAGTGCAACCATACTCTTTGCAATATTATTTAACTTTATTACCGAACAGAGAACTCTTGCATTTTAATTGCTTACAATATTAAGTAATTAGTTTAATTTCACATACAGTTGCATATTCTGCGTGTTTCTGAACAATGGGGTAGTATCATACAGTAGCGCAGTGAGCCTGTTTTTTGGCTACTTAAGGATGCGCGCGTAAACACGTAGCGATCCTGGTGGACGTAAATTAAAACTACAGATAGCTGAAGTCAAAGCCGCAGTGTCAAATTAAAGCGTTTAGGTGAAAAAATTGATTTTTTTTAGTAATCTAAAGCAATATTTTTTTACATATCTTAATAGTAGAATGTCCATAGTATCCGAAAACTGCGATATGTTTCCCAGAAATCCAAAGAGAGAGAGAGAGAGAGAGAGAGGAGAGAGAGAGGAGAGAGAGAGGAGAGAGAGAGGAGAGAGAGAGGAGAGAGAGAGGAGAGAGAGAGAGAGAGAGAGGGAGAGAGGGGAGAGAGAGAGAGAGAGAGAGAGGAGAGAGAGGAGAGAGAGAGAGAGAGAGAGAGAGAGAGAGGAGAGGAGAGAGGAGAGAGAGGAGAGAGAGAGAGGAGAGAGAGAGGAGAGAGAGAGAGAGAGAGAGAGAGAGAGAGAGAGAGAGAGAGAGAGAGAGAGCTGAACTTGCTCGCACTTGCCGCGGCGGCGCACTGTCCCAATAATGCTGTTCAGAGCATCGTGCTTACTCGGGGGGAGGGAGTTCTTGTGCAACGTATCCGACTTCTGTCAATGAGCTTCAGACAACGGTTTGCGTCACAATATTTGCGGGAATTTAAAATACATCCAGATACCAATACATGACATTGATACCTCGTTACATGACATTGAAACAGATTTATGAAACATTTCTTTTAAATGTTGCATCTTGTACACTTCATCGCGCTATTTTTGGTTGGTTACCGTAGAAAATTGTCATTTTGTACCAATTTCAAAATGTTTTTCAACACCACTCGCTCTCCATACAACATGGCGGCCAGAGTCTGGACAGGCTTTTCAAAAGAAGTTCCTGTGCTGTGATCGCGTTGTTTCTGTTACAAACTAGTGGTGCGCAATGCTAATGTATTTTCACCATTAGTTTGCTCGATGTGTGTGCCTCGTCTTTGTTGCTGAAAATCCGAGATGTTATTGGATCGTAAAGTACATGTTTTCCGTGCCAGTAACAAATTTTATTATTCATTAATCTGTATCTACTCACAGAAAAATACTGAAAAGGTGAGTGTTGTTCATGTGTAGTGACAGGGGTTTTTGAATTTCGAGTAAGGTACGGACACGCCGATATTCAGATTGCGCACGTATAGTTGGGTTATAGACAAGGAAGCTTGTACTAGAGAGTTAACCTCCCTCCCACACTTTCAAAATCTACGAACCTAAGACGAAACTTTTAAAGTATGTGTGTCTCAATTTCATCAAAATACGACGTGTGGTTACAAAGATATTAATTTTTTTGCCACCTAGATTGTCCAAATTTGACACTGAGCCATCTGACCTTAACACCCACACTTGTGATGTAAACGACGTTTTGCTCTCCAGAGGGCGTTGCTGAAGTACACTGAATTGTTTGTGAAGTTGCATTGTTAAAAACAGGTTAAGCATTTAAAAAACTAGGGGTGCTACAGAATGGCACGGACTTTCTCGAAGTAATGTTGTCTAATTTCCTTGGTGTGGATTGGGTTTACGGTCTTACCCCATCCTCTTGCCAAGTGCCATCTATCGACGCTCAACTTACATTTATTTTACATTTTCTCAATTTTTCGGTTTCCTAATTGTAGAACCCAAATATTACTTTCAGAATATTAAAGAAGAGTAAACTCTGATCCTAAATGGCAATTTTCAGTGTAAAAATTTTGGCGTTGAAGCGTTTCTGAAAATGCGAAATTGGAAAACTCTTTTAACAGGAATCTATTGTGTTTTTGAAAAACTTCATTTGAAGGCATTAGATATACATCTACTTACAATTGCAAATATGTATTCAAATTGCTGGTAATACGCATCTTATCGGCGACAGGTATTTAAAATAATTGCATTTGTATAATTTTTGAAAGAACAAAAGAATACACCAAAATTAACTTAACGTAATATTAAATAGCGCAATTAGCACTGTGACTTGCAAACTTTTGAAGAAAAAATCTGGAGGCTTGTTTGAGAAAACGGCATGCGTTTCTGAGAAAGCGGAATTTTGATCTAATTTTTACAAAAAAACCTTGAGAAATTGTATATGACATTATTTAAAACACATCTACACAAATACAACAATGTGAACTAATTGGCGGAAATGTAAATATCAGTGACTTGAGAAACAAAACAAAAAAAATACATTTTTGTATTTTGTTTAATCAAAAGAATAAAGCAATATGGCCTTAATGTCATCTGATAAAATGAGTTAAGCACTATTTCTACCAAAAGTTTAAAAAAACTGGAGCAGTTTTTGAGAAAATCATATTTATGTAATTTTTTAAATTTGGAAATATTGCACGTTATATTGCGAAAAAACTACACAAATTTTCAAACAATATACATGACCTTAATGACAGAACTAATTATGCACAATAAATTCCATTTGGAGGATAAATCTCTATCTTCAATTTTGTAGTGGTAGGAAGACGCCGAAAAAAAATCATACTTTTGCAATTTTCGAAAATTCAGAGTTAACACTGAAAATAGGACCTATTCCCTTTTATAAGTGTATTTTACTCTATTGTTACAATAAATTTAAAGAAACATTTGGAGCGGTTTCTGAGAAACTTTTGAGAATATCCAGAAGACAAAGTAAAGTATCCTCAAATTTACAAGAATATTTTTCAAAATTTTAAAAATTCAACTAGAGAAGATTGACAGGGTTTCTCCAATTTGGAAAAAGTCCTATGCATGGTTTAGGCACTTGTAGTATTCATGGACGGACGAACGTTTTGCTTTCATATGTTTTTTCGGCATCAAAAGCCCACAAAATAGGGTTCGGTTACACCACGTGTTAGAGGATATTTTTCATAATTCAGCAAACAGGATTTATCCACTGTTTCGTTATCAGGGCCCGGCAGTGAATTTTTGTCTGTAGAAAATCCACCGTATTTTCGTACAGCATTTCCTAACTTTCTCTATACTATGTATATTACTCCGTATATTCGTACGTATACGAGAAAGTAAAAACTGTTTCTTCATAATTGTAGTTTTAGGAAGACGGCGAATTCTGAGTTTTTTCAATATTCGAAAAACCAGTGCTTTCAACCAATACGAGACCTCCGCCATTCTCTTAAACGTCCTTCAAACAATCCAACAAAAAAATAATCAAATAGATGGCGCCATCATTTTTGAAAACCTAAAAACGTCCAAGGGGTTTCATGTAAAGTACCCCCTTCCCCGAAAAATTAAACAATAGATTTCAAATTTAAGGAGCCCAGTATAGTCAAAAAGCCCTTAAATAGACATTGGAGAAATTGTTAGTAAACTTAGAAGACCTTTGCCTCAGAGTACACAAACCTTAGCAGTACGTGGGATGCCACGGGTAGAATTCTCTCCAACCGTTGCTGCAGGCGGAGCAGTGATGATCTGGTGATTGCACAAAGTCCGCACCCCAACTTCTCTCCAATGACCAATGAGAGCGGTCGCCGTCGGCGAGAGGCGTCGGGCGTCGCGGCGCCGAGTGGAGTGGCGTCGCAAGCGCCGCGACGCCTCTTAAACTCCCACTCGCGTGACGTCAGAATGGTCTAGGCTGGCAGCGTCATGACACCGCGTCCTCGTATGCAACAACTACCGATGTAGATTTTCAAGCAGAAAACAAGCAGTGATTTCACGGCTGCACGCATGTTTTCGTATTATTGGTAACAGTATCATTTTATTATATTGCATATTTTTTTAATTGCTTAAATGAAAGTGCATCCTGATTTTGTCTAGTAAGTGATCTAATTAAATGTATCAATAAAATGGATTTTGTTGTGTACTAATGATAGTTAAATAATTAACTATACTGGGATCATATATCTCAATTGGATGCAAACAGCATTCGCTCACAGGAACAATGTTTCAAAGTTTCTTCACTTTCAAACTTTCAACCATATTCATTTCCAAAAACACTATCCTAAAAGTAAGGTACATTTACGTTGTCACTTACATTGGTATAAAAACCCAATTCACCCGATAGTTTAGTGTTGCCTCCTTTCAGATAAAGAATATATACAGAGCTTTATTAATTTTTTTTCTAATTTTTCAGTTCCCCAATAGGTAAGTGGATATGACTAAGAATGGCATACAGCAACAAATCTTCTTTTCATCCAGGAATTGGTGTACAACATTCTTATTGTTTTTTTGTGTTATATTCTACCTGAAAAAACTTCATTATTAGTTGACTTAAAACCATTCTGAGATTTTGAAAAATTACATTAGAATTAACGATTTATTATTACGAATTAACGATTTTGAAATATATACGAATTAAGATTTTGAAAAATTACATTTCAGACAACAAATTCACTTTCATTTTTATTCTTGGTTTTCCCGTTTCTGTGGGGTCGGGTTTCTAAGGGGAGCGGGTTCATTTTCATAAAATTTCGGCACACTCCATCTTTTACTGTTTTGGCGATGATTTTACGACCGAATGGCAACAACAAACGTCTCGATCAGGTTTTTCGTCCAGTTTCCCTGATCCATTGAGCAAATGCTGAGATGGCCCCTTGTCTTGCTTCGGGATATAAATGTAACTTCATTTTCTGTGCACGTCTTCCAGAATTCAGTGGGAAATACAATTATTCAAATTATCGTTTCCATGTTGTCGCGCCAGGAAGTATTGTTCTGAAGGACAACATGGATAAAAGCCAAAATTTATTGCTTATATATCCTTGAAAATAGATTTTATTACATGAGAGTTTTTTTCTTGTTTTTTCTCGTTTTTTTCTCCCTTTCAAAATTTAAAATTTAAGTAGTATATGACTTAGTGTAGGGATCACAGAATTTTGAAAATGTGCACACAATTCACTTTTTTCCCATAGCACGTCATACGCAGTTTTAACTGTTTTTTTGACGTAAAATAAATAAATAAAATAAATAAATAAACGTCATACATGCACATTGCTCATAGACACTGTACACAATCATGGAACACACACACACAAATGCCCGAGCCGGAAGTCGATTCTTCGATCCGAAATGGCCACGGCCCTACTGCCTTAGCGATTTGGGCTCTGTGTGAAAAATTTCGAAAAAGTCTAAGCAAATGTAGAATTTCAAAAGGTTAATTTAATATTGTGTTCATTGTAAGATTTGTTTTCTTCTATATGTGTAGACCCTATTAAAGGAAAGTTTAGGACAGTTTTTAAGACAATATTTTTAATGCTCTAATAGAATACGGTCACGATTTAACTATAAAGTACCTGAAATATACGAATATTTTGAAAATACTGTAGATGAAATCAAATTTTGTTCTCATTTATAGAAAATAAAATTGCGTTTTGAAACACTTTCTTTATAATTTGTATGTACTTTAGGGGAAACATCTGCAAAATGTTCTCAAAAACGGCATTAAATTTTTTCTTTAAATTTCTTGTAATTACTTATAAAATAATATAAATGTGATTGTTATTGTTAACTCTAATGTTTTAAAAATTTACAAAAGTGTGATTTTTTCGGCGTCCTACAACCACAATATTCGAGACTGATCTTTTTTCAAATGAAATTTGTTTTTCCAAAATTATATGGTGAACGTCATAAACGTACATTCAAGCTACATATCTTTACATATTTTGGTGAAAATTACGTATGTTTACATATTTTACCTATTAGCACATATTTCGTTAAATTTTAATTCATTTATACGTCAAAACAAAACATTTCAGTTGTGCGTTTGCAATGTGGGTTCCATCTTTCTTACAAATCAAATGAAATGCTCTTGCGCTTCTATGACCACCTTATCTTCACCATGAATTGGCGAACTTATCCTTATCCACTTACTGCGAACTCAGTCAAACATGAGCGGATTTTTGTAAACAACAGTAATTTCATCCGCATACTTTGCTCATGTTTCAAACAGAAGTTCGTCAATTGATCGAAAACTAACAAATATATTTTACAGAAAATTGCCTTACCGCGTCGTTCTAGTTTTTTTGGGGGGGGGGAGTGGGTATATTCCCCTTAATCACGTAATCTTTCACTGGCGTTCGTATGTGTGGTGAAGTCTAATGTACAATTACTTTTGTAGGGGTAGGACCTACTTTCACCCCCCCCCCCGAATCCTTGTTAAGAACTGATCGGCGACTTTCTTTGAAAGCAGAAAATGCTTGTCGAGAACAATTTTAAACACAATAATGGATTTTTAGTTTACATATTTTCTTTTTTCTTACATGTTTTTGAAAAAATAAGTACATATTTTTAATTTTTTATTACTTTAGTACTTATTGTATTTTTTAAAATATGTACATATATTAAAATATATGTAGATATTTTTAATTTTTTATTACAATAAATTCCGTTCCCTAATTATGACAATTAAGAAGTAATGTCACAATGCATAATTTTCTCCATTGCTTGAATTGTTAGCTTAGGGAGAAGATATGCGATATCGCCATCAAAACATTTATACGTTGCCCAAAAACCATCGATGATTTTCAAAATTACTTTTCTGATCATTATTTTTTAATCTGGAAGAGAGATTTAAATTATGGTGGTTGATTATATAGAGACATGACTTACAAAATTATCAACACATTTGATAAAAATTGTTTTTGTATGTTATTTGATAATATTAATTTATATAATTATTTTAATAATTATATATATTTTTTATTTTATTTTTCAGGTTTTTCATTAAAATGATACACTTTTTATTTAAAAATAAATTATCAGCCATGTAAAACCATTGAATGCAGTACATCGATGTTTTAAAACATCAGCTTAAAAATAGTTGTTAAATTCATTGATAATTTTATTAAAAAATCGATGTTTTGAAAACTGCGTAACCTCCATTCTTCTGGGATATGTGTATCAAGGTGACATCAATAGTAGGGGGCACTCGGGGCAATTTACATATAAAAGAATGTAGGAGCTGCTGCGTGATCTCTTATCTCTGGGATATGTGGATTAAGGTCGCATCAATGGTAGGGTGCACTGAGCATGCTATTATTATACAAGACTGCAATTCCTGAGTATAACTACTGCAGTTTCCGTGGAGTAAGTGCTTTAATAAATTAAGACGCAGAACATTATCGTGGTAACAGAAAAATTCGTTGTTTCAATGTGAATGTTTCTTTATTATTTAAAAGTTCTTATTAAATGTCAAGGTACATCATAAATATTTGAAATATATTTAGAATTTAATTCAAGTGTTTGCTTAATCATAAAGAACTAAATTAGAGAATTAAAGATAAATAAAATGCATTTCGTTTAGAAAAATGTGACAAAATAAGGGTAAAAAATCAGGGTTAAAAATAAGAGTCCCTAAAAAACTGTTGAAATTTCGAGAAACTTTAAATGACATTATTGAAAGATCTAGAACTCAAATACAATAATGTTAACCAATCGTCGATAATGTAAATATTAACGACGTGAGAGACAAGCTAAAAATTTACATTTTTAAAATTTTTGACAAACCAAAAGAATAGAGCAATATGGCGTTTGCATCGTCTTATAGAGCGCATTTCGCAGTATCCCTATCAAAAGTTTAAAGAAACAATTTGGAGTCGTTTCGAGTAAACCTTATTTTTGTAATTTTTTAAACTTGCAACTATAGCTACTAAAAGTTTTCAAAAAATGTAAATGAATGTAATATAAGAACTAATTATGGACAACTAATTTCATTTGAAAGAAAAATCCCTATTTTAAAATTTGTAGTTTTAGGAAGACGCCGAAAGAAAAAATCAAACTTTTGCAGTTTTGTAAAATTCAGAGTAAACCGTGAAAATCCTATGACATCTTTATGCGTATATTTTACTCTGTTTTTACTATAAATTTAAACAAAAAGTTTGGTTGCCGTTTTTAAGAAAACTTGAGGGAAATCAGGAGTTTCGAAGAAAACTTCTCCGATCAACACCAGGCGAATGCCGGAGCAGTACCCTACCAAACGGTCCACGGACCGCGCGCGGTCTTTCCTTCCTCTTCCTTGCCTATCCTCACCCTTTGCACACATACTTACACTAACATGCACTGCACTACCACACTATCTTATATTACGGGAGACCGGTCGGGAGAATAGATCTTGTCCCGGTTGGGACGGTGCTCTGCTGGTGGGAGAGTCATGGTTAGGGGAAACCTCACTAGCCGACGGTAAGTCGACGCCGGATCTCGGCATCCATCCAAGGGAAGATCATCGCCACCACCAGGGGAAAATATGTACTACACTTACGGGACTAATGACCTCCATAGTTGACCCGCCCGGAATCCCAACCCGACCTGACCCGACACAAACCCGCCCAGCGTACGCGGTGCTGAGATCCTGTAGAAAAGGACAAGAACGATTGCCGCCCCCTTCCCTTCCCAGAAACCAGGTCACAGAATCGCAGAGAAGGAGGCCGTGGCTCGAGGTGCAGCACGTGACATGAATAGAAAGAATCGGTGGCAAGGCTAGTTCCGTTGAAAGCAGGTCGTTCTCTTGCCTTCTGTGATATTTTGTGTGTCAATATTGCAATGGGTTATCTGAGTTCAATTCCATCTCATCATTAAAAAAGATGTTTATGGAGGAATGTGATACGATAGGCAACAATGGAGGGCAACGTTCTCAGTCCTGATAAAAATATAAAGAACGAGATAATAATGGGAAGGAAGGATAATAAAACAACTGAGAATAGGGTTAATTTTAGTAGTAATTTTAGTGATGGACGCGTGATAAATTTTCGTGAATAAAAAAATAATAAAAGAATTGCGATGAGATAGAACGTCAAAGAGTAAATCATGTGGTATGCAAATAGTTAGTCAGCCAACTGCAAGAAACTCTTGATATTATACAATATGAGGGAATTGCCAGTATGATATGAGGGAATTGCCAGTATAGGGGGAGTGTACAATGCGAGGACGCCAGGTGCCGAGAATAGGTGCGTAGATAGACCACGAAGAAAAGAGTTTTAAGATATTAATGCGCATAACGTCGGTAAAGCTAGCTGGGCTATTTGCAGCGTTTTTCCCAAAATTTTGGGCAACCTCCCAATACCCCGAAATTATATCAAATTGGGGAGATAAAGCTAGCACCCTTACTCAAAATTCAGTTTTTGTACGGTCGAAACAAGTGAATTTTTGACAAAGGAATTGCTAAAACAAAGTTATTGAAGGGAAAGGGAGAAGGTGAGGGGGTAGTTGTCCCTCTTCCCAATATTTTCATTTTTATTATCGCAACAACCAAGATATTATTTTTAAACATTTCCCCTTCTCGTCCATTTCAAATTATTCCATAGTGATCTAAATATTTTAAAACTTTTTATTACTATATATTTACTCATTTGACCGGGAGCGGTAGCTCAGTGCATCAACTGATGTCACTGCAGCGCCTCTGACCGAGAGGTCCTAGGTTCGAGTCCTGACGGCGGCAGGATTTTTGACACTAGCTTTTCAGCTAGGTCGAATTCAGTCGCTGTCTGGAGGAGAATTCTAGCGACTGGCTGCTCTGATCGGTAGTTTTCCGTGGTTTCTCCGATCAACACCAGGCGAATGCCGGAGCAGTACCCTACCAAACGGGCCACGGACCGCGCGCGATCTTTCCTTCCTCTTCCTTGTCCTTTCCTCTCCTCTTCTCTTACACACACACTTACACTAACATGCACTACACTACCATACATTCTGGGAGACCGCTCGGGAGCTTAGATCTTGTCCCGGTTGGGGTGATGCCCCGCTGGTGGGAGAGTCCTGGTATGGGGGAAACCCCACTAGCCGACGGTAGGTCGGCACCGGATCTCGCTATCCAGCGGGGGAAGATCACAGCCATCTCTCGAGAACAAACATGCACTACACTTGTGGGACTAATGACCAAAGCAGTTGACGCGCCCGGAAACACGAAAAAATCAAGCAAGCAAGCAAGTCACTCCCGATTCAGGGAGCGTGCGCTCAAAAACAATAAGATTTTTCTCCACTTTTTGAAATAAACTTAAAAAATCAATATAAGAGATGTTTGGAACAGCAACTCACAAAAATATTCTTTTTAAGTCTATTTTATGCACATTATTTTTCAGTATGCAGTAAAGTAGGCTTCACACTACCATTATGATATCTGCGATGCACTTTGTTCAGAATCAAATTCCACTTTTTAAAGAAGCATCACCTGTTGTAACGAACAATGACATTTTATGCAAGCACACTCTACTTTGGGAAGATACCGTAGCATGAATATACCATATATCTTTGAAAAATCTCATTCCAAAATGCTTAGTTCTCGATGAGCTTGCATTTTATGCAATGTGCTGTAACGTAAGCTTAACAGTATCCTTTCACAACACAATTCAGTTTTGTTCAAAATTAAATAATACATTTTATACCGTGTAATCTGCTTTAAGACTATATTCTTACATACATACATACATTTATTTGAACTGCAATTGGGTATGACCCGGTGGCAGTTAAATAACAATAATTACAATAATAATAACAATATTATTAATAATAATAGCAATAATAATAAAGGAGTACAGTACAAGACGTACATGCAATAATCATACTATCACTAATATTAAGTATTATAACAAATATTTCAACTCTGTCATCCAATAATTATATATCGGTGGTGCTAAAATTTAATACAAAGTACATAAATATTGGCTATTTTTTTAAATTCATTGATCGTGTTCACTACACTTAACTGCACGGCACTGCACTACACTACACTACACTGTTTTTGCTTTGAATTACACTGACCAGCACTTCACCGCACTTACTCATTTAATGTGTATTAATCTCATATTGTTCTAACTTATTTCTAAAGCTTCGGACACTTAGAGGAAAAGCTTTAAAAACTGCTGCGGGTAAACTGTTCCAATCTTTAATTGTTCTGTTACAAAAGTAAAATTTCCCAAGATCTGAATTTTGTTTCCTTGTTCGAATTCTTGACATTTAACGAACACTTAAATCATAAACATACACAAGTAATGGAAGTACTTGGTAGTTCTCGTTTACTTAACCAAATACACATACAGTACCTCACTGCGAGTACTGTGCGAAGAAGTAGAGTTGGATTGATTTCGTGTGTTTTGTTAATATTCAATAACAACAGTAAAACTTACTTTGACACCTGTTAACAGTTACATAGATATAAAGTTTTCTTGCATCTGTGAGACCCTTTCGATTGTGTTGACACCAAAGCAATACCAGTCAGCGCACCTATCCCTATATGATTACCATCTTTTGTAACCAACAATACAAACGTATCCTGTAAATGCACAGTCTCTACACTTTATTCGACTACTTTATTTCATGTTAACATCCTTTAACCATTCTGTAAAATCCCATTTTCTCACGTTCGTTTTATATTCTTGATTCTGTTGCATATACCGAAAACAAGTACATCAATTTGCACCTGCGAATCGTTTCCTCTGATTTCCACATTTTCCAACCAACCATATGAACTTATATTTTACATGTACACTCATTACTCTTCATTACACTACATTTTTATTAAGGTTGATATCCTTTGACAATAAAATCATGTTTTCTCGTGTCATTTTGGAACCCTTTTGAATCTGTTACGTAGACCGAATACTAGCAACAGTTTGTAACCGTGAACCTGTTTCCATTTATTTCCCTAAAGAAGAACCACTTGTTACCATCATTTCGTCTAATTGTACACATGCACACTCATTTTTCATACTTAATTTATTATGCGTTCGTCGTCGATTTCAGTGACGCAGGAACCGACGAAGTGTGTGGAACCGATGACCGCAAGCTCCAACCCCGTAGAATGCGTGAGTGCTTTTAAAAGTAAGGTTGTGGCATCGTTTGATAGTCGCACTACTACGGATTTCTTTGTACCATCATTCCTTTCACTAGTGTGCACACCAATGAGTTACAACTCGCGCCTAAGTACATTACCTGGCTCGATAACGCTTAGGGTAGAAGTAGCTTTCGAGAACGCAGGGTCCAATACTGCGGGTTCAAATACGGTGTTACCAAGTGATGATTTAATCTTTTGGCTTTCTTGTCTCATCTGTAACGTCATAGCATTTCACTAGTCGTCGGACCGCACAAGGGGGCACGATCCGGGGTAGCTCAGTAAGGGGGCCGGGGCGTGGGAGGGGGTGGCCAGGCGTCGGGCTGGCGGTGCAACCGGAGCAGTCGTTTCGGGGTGCAAGCCGGCGGGGGCGTGTCTGGGAACATCCGGGGGTCAGCTAGCGCAGAATGATGTGTGAGGACAGATCGTCTGCAGCTGGTCGGCGGGCCCCATTGTGCGACCGGCCCAAAACTCTGTAATGAGGTGACGCGGTCCGCGGGTCTTCAGCGTGGGAGGTCTGTCACGTGACTCCTCGCTATAGACGCCGGTGGAGTGTTGGCGATTCATTCGAGTTTGGGACGAATCGCGGTGCGGAGGCACTGGTTGATCCGTGAGGGGTGGTCGCAGGTTTGCGAGGATGGCTACAGCAGATGCCGGGAGCGGTGTTACAAGTTAGCACGCTGGGGTACGCTGGGTCATGCTGGGGCGGCTAGCCTCAGGAATGGCAGTGCTGTGGAGTGAAGTGGTAGTTTCCGGAGGAGTATGTAAACATTGTAATATACAGTAATTGTAAATAAACCGGTAAAAAGAAACTCCGTGTCTGTGTTGTTTTTCACATCACGACGACGTCATACATCACTGCATTCTTACCTGAACATCATCCTATGCACTATCGTTGGTGCATCGTTTTTAATTTGTTGCGTCTACAAGCCCTTTAAGGGGCGTTGAGCGTTTTGCACTCGGAGTAATCCTCCATTAATGTGCTTTTTACTTTTAATACTTGTCAAGTCTCGTCACGTCACAGTCAGTCAGTCAGTGCCTTTTATCCCTTCGGCCAGGGGCTCGACGACGTTAGATCCCGGGGTTCCTGGCCGGCCACCCAACCAAGAACCCGCGAGTCTCGAATGCGCTTAACCTTCGTGACTTCACGGAGCGTAGTAAACGAATTCGGCTAGCGCCGCCGGCTTCATTCAGTATCCAAAATAATCTTTCTCATCTTCTTAAAATCTTCATTTTGAGTAGGTATAGCGCTATTCTTTTACAAGTTTCGGGAATGTTTTACTTGATTACAACTACTCACAAAACCATGATCTACGAATTGGCACATGCTGGTTACACACAAACTGGTTTGAACTTAACCATCAGATCTACACGATTTCACCGTTTACAAACACCTAATCTGGAGTGCTTAGACCACACATTAATAATCGTTAAATCAATTATCTGTAAGTGAATCCATCTTTTAGATAGAAGGAAGCTTCAATTGCCGGTTCCAGGAGAAAGATGGCTGGGGCACCAGAAGATACACTTTTTAAACGACTGCAAACAAACATTACTGATGGAATGTCACTCGACTAACCGCTAAGGCACCGATAAATAATTGATAACTCATTTATTTGATTTCGAATATTGTCTCAGAGGAGCAATTAAATTTTCTGCAGAATAAAAAACGAGTTTACTATAATCTTGATGCGATGAACACGAAAATATTTCATTTTTTCTATTCACGTATAGTTTCTCGAAAATTAGGTCGATCTATAACGAGATAACCTATACCGAGATCCTGCATTTGAAACGTGAAAAATGGTGTATATTGAGATATACATAATTTTCTCTATGTTAATATCTGTCAAAGATCTTAGCGTCCGGCTTGCTGGGTCAATGGGTTACGATATATTATAATCCTTATTACCTTTATAATGGATTATAGGATCCGCCGACTATCCAGCGCAGCTGGGAATCTGATATAGAATGATTCTATTCCTAGTTCATTTCTGTTTGGATTGACTCAATGAAAGATCACTTTCTTTTCTAAAGAACAAAATTTAACAAAGTTTATTGTTACCTTTTTAGCAAACAATTTAGTGAATTTATGTTATGCCTTTGATCAAGATATCTTTGAATTTACAATTTTATACCGCGGTTAACTTATCTATTCTTCGTTGATGTCCCTCGTAGACTTCTCAGTCGAAATATCTTGCAAGCTTGCCGTAGTCCAAAGTCCCAAGAAATCCTCTTCTGCCCCTATCCAAGTTGGTCTCAAACTATCAAAATTATCACTCCCGATTACGTCCTATGACATAGTCCCGAAATATATTACTCGATTACCACTCCCGACAAAGTCCCAATTTATGCGTCAATATTACTTCCACATGCAATATTAGCAATATCATTTACTGTCCTTAAAATTTCACGATCTGATAACCCGATTCTGACTATCCGTATTATACTCGTTCCCTCTCACGAACTTACGATCAGTTCAGAAACGCGATGCCGGTCAGAATGAATTCTTCCTGCATGATTCACCCTCGAAGACTTCGTATTAAACTACCTTCCTCTTTTTTCATAACATTTGACCGTCCTTCTCTCACCCAGCCAATCCATACATTCGTTATATTTTGGTGTAGCTGACCTTTCGATCGTCTAAACTTCTTCGTCCAATCCCAAATTTTCTACTTTCGGCATCCAGCCACCTCTTAATGCATTTACAAAAAACAAAAACTACATTGTTTATTCACGGTCGTTGCTAAGTCCTTGCTCTCGTGATATTTGCTAATGCATGTTCCACCGTATAGTCTACAAATAAATGTTAGTTTATTTTCATGTGACATATCGGTATGTCACTATATATATATATATATATATATATATATATATATATATATATATATATATATACACACACACACACACACACACACACACACACACTCAAGACATTTTAAGCTACATTGGATAGCACTCACTCCGAATTCCAGACCTCTATATGCGACTTCCGGTAGGAAAACTCTTTTTTATTACCCTATGTTCACTGGTGTGCAATTTCTACTCATTTGTGACCTGGACTATGAGATTTATTCCCAACGGATGAGAGTGTAGTGAATATTAGTTTAACCTCTGAAATCTGTACTGTACCATCGGATCTAGTCCTTCGCATCCGGTTTAGTGTCAATCTGGTGACTTCCAAATTTCCTCATTTATTCTTGCTTATGCTTCCTCTAAATCTCTGGATGGTATCAAGAGTAGCACCTCCAAGATATCTTTTGATTCCACCAAAGTTAGCCCCTTCGTTGTGAATCACCTAGGCCACTTTCGTTAACAAATGGTGTATGGGAAATAAAACGAATCAGTAATTAAAAAAATAATCTTGCATACTACTAAAATTTCTTACAATAGGCACTATCGCAAATTTGCTTTTGAAGAGCATGTACACTCTGAAGTAAACACTCCAAAAACTAATGTTATTAGTGTTATTTTCTACTTAGCATACCAAGTACACCATATTTTCAAAGCTTACATATTCTGCAAACAAATTTTATGTTTAATATTTTGTATTATGTCAACGACCAAATCAGGATTCTCGCAAAACACTAATTTTGAAAGTAAATTGTTCACTTTAAAGCCATTTTATTGACTTTTGAATATCTTATTAACCTTCATAATAAACGTGTCTATGGTTTTAACCTCCAAATCATGAAAATAGATTTTTTTGCATAATCCTTTTACGACAATTCATCTAACACGATGACTTACCAATACTGAAAATAAACGAGATCTTAAGTTTTTGTTTACTACCACAATTCATGTAATAAAACACAGCTTACCAAACCTGGAAGTAAATGTTATACGACAATTTTAATTAAAATAAAAATTATGAGTAATCTTACAATGACAATTTAAGAAGACGATACTTTCCAATCCTGCAAATAAATGTTCTTTTGAGTAATATTTACTATGACAATTCTCTAACAAGACGCAGAGTACGAATTCCTGAAGAAAATGTTATATTGAGTAATCTTATTACGACAATTCATGAAACGATATGACAGCTTACCAAGCCTGTAAATAAATGTGTTGAGTAATTATTGTTTTACAAAGCCAATTCATGTCAGAAGACTGCCTACTAATCTTTAAAATGTATGTTATATTGAGTAACTGCGACATTTCATCTAACAAGAGAGCTTACCAATTCTGCAACTCAAAATAATTGAATATTATACTATAAACAGATAAATTCTGAAAATAAATTAATTAAAAATTTTGCCGTCTCAATTCACCGCACAAGCATACATAGCATTCGAAACCTGAAAATAAATTTTATATTTAGTAATCTTCGCAGAGCAAGCACTTAGGATACTTGAAACGGTCTTGTGGAAAGTTTCGCATCACATGAACACGAAATCTGGAGATCTAGATAAGAAACAAGAAGTTAGATAATTATGTAAAATAATAAAACTAAATGCTTTTAACAATACATTCAAGCCGATATATCTTTTTAAAGCAGCGGTTTTGAATTTCATTGCAATATTTGTATTCAGCAACTTCAAAAACGAACTTTACATATAACCATATTTCTACGTACAATCCCTTCACTTTCAAGCTTCAATTTTGAATTTTGATATTTAATTTCGATAATCGTTCCGCGAGAACCATTCTATCAATCTTTTTTTTTTATGAGTCAGTTAGCCATTTCTAACCCGCCATTTTGAATATTGAAATTTCATTTCATGATATTGAAATTCAGCGTTCTCAAAAACCCATTTATACCAATTTTTACGCAAATCCACTGGCATTTGCAATTATGACCACGTTTTAGGCCCTATTCAACCAGTGTGCGCCGGAGGAGGTCTCAACTCGATTTTCCTCGATTCCATGCGATCGCAGCGCCACAGAATGGAATGCGATAGAAACGCGCGGAAACTTCAATTTTTTTCTTTTTAATGAAATGGACAATAGGGGGCTTCAAAAAATCCGTTGCTTCAAAAGGAGGTTTTTCTTTTTAATCTAACTTTACGGAACATAAAAATACTTTGTTCATCCTCCTATACGTAGTACGTATACACGGAGTAATTACGTAGTATAGAGGAAGTTACTTAATGCTACGGAAAATCGATTCCGAGATTTCAAGGGAAATATACATTTTGAGGTACTCTGATACCGAAAAAGTGTTTTTTTAAACGTCCTTCCGTCTGGTGTATGTGAACGACACTAGCGCTTAAACTATGAGTACGATTTTTTCCAAACTGAATAAACGCCTGTCGATCTGACCTGAGACAAAGCTCTGCGATTTTGAAAAACATTTATTAATTTTTAGTGTTACATTACATTAAACCCCTGGGACATTTTCAAAATTTTCTCAAAAATGGCTCCAATATTTGCTCCAAATTTCTTGAAAGAATAGGGCAAAATACACTTCCAAAGATGGCATTGGTCCGATTTTCACTGATAACTCTCAATTTTTAAACATTCCCAAAGTTTGAAAATTTTCGGCGTCTTCCTACTACTATAATATTAAAGGCAGATTTTTATTTCAAATAAAATGTTTTCTCCATACATAGTTCCTTCAATAAGGTCATGCATTTTTTTTAAACTTATAGTAGTTTTCGCGCAATATTGCGTACAATATGTACAATATAAAAAAATGATTACAACAAGAATTTCTCCAAAATTACCCCAAAGTTTTTCTTTAAACATTTGTTAGAGATAGAGCTATATGCTAGAAGCTAAATGCTTTTGGTAGAGATAGAGCAATGAGATGACATAAATGCCATTTTGCTATACACTTTTGTTTTTTCAAAAAATACAAAAATTTAGTTTCTTTGACTTCCTCTCACATCCTTAATATTTACATTAGTGGCGTTTTGTTAACATTCTTTTATTTAGGAGCACATGTGCATTAAATGATGTCTTATCAAGTTTCTCTAAAACTCAAAAGTTTTCTGCAAAAACGAGCTCACAATTCCGCATTTTCAGAAATGCTCAAACACCATTTTCTCAAAAACGGTTTTAATTTTTTTCTTCAAACTTTTCGTTAAGTGGTAACGCTGATTGCACTTTTTAAGACGACATAAAATTAATTTTGCTGTATTATTTTGTTTTTTTCAAAGAAACCCACGTAATTTTTTTATTGATTGACTGATTCTTTCGTGTTTCCGGGTGCGTCAACTGCTTTGGTCATTAGTCCCGAGAGTGTAGTGCATGTTTTTTTCTCGGGTGATGGTGGTAATCTTCCCCTGCTGGATGGCGAGATCCGGCGCCGACCTACCGTCGGCTAGTAATGTTTCCTCCTAACCAGGACTCTCCCACCAGCGGGGCACCGCCCCAGCCGGGACAAGCTCTAAGCTACCGACTGGTCTCCCAGAATATGTGGTAGTGTAGTACATGTTAGTGTAAGTGTGTGTGTGTGTGTAAGGAGAGAGGATAGGACAAGGAAGAGGAAGGACAGATCGCGCGCGGTCCGTGGCCCGTTTGGTAGGGTACTGCTCCGGCATTCGCCTTGTGTTGATCGGAGAAAGCACGGAAATCTACCGATCAGAGCAGCCGGCCGCTAGAATTCTTCCCCAAACAGCGACTGAATTCGACCTAGCTGAAAAGCTAGTGTGGAAAATCCTGCCGCCGTGGGGAGTGGGAATCTAAGGCCTCCTGGTCAGAGGCGCTGCAGTGACATCAGTTGATGCACTGAGCTACCGCTCCCGGTGCGTGCTATCCTCTTTCACCTTTTTACAGAAACGAAAATGCGATCTTCTGCCAACGATACCTATATTATATTTATAATTATTGTGACCGTACAAAATCACAATGTAACCTAGTTGCACATTTTACTAGGCTAAGCAGTGTAAGCTCTGTGACGAACATATAGGTAGTCGCTCATTTGACTAGGGTAGTGGGGGTAGAAGCTAGAGAGAAGAGCAAGAAGTCTTTGGGGTAATGAAAGGTGCCACGAGTATGTGTGGAGGTGTCTGAGATTAAGGCGCTGCTGGGAACCGGGAACCGGCCAAGAACATTCTGGACTTCGCCTACCAGCGTTCTAACATCGTCACCGATAAGTAGACGTGTTCCCTTTTGCTTTATGCTAGTGTTTTTTTTGTTGTTTTTTTTTTTGTGGAAATAATGAGTTCGGATCAAGCCAGTTGACTTTAGGAGACTGAAGGATTGTTCGGCAGCGAGATTATTTCACAATAGCCTCTGAGTGAGGGCGTGTAGTATGGCGACATCATTGGTGCTGCCACAACCGGTTAAGTTAATGTAGGAAGAGTAGACCACAGACAAACAATTTTATGCTAACTGATTGAGCTTTAGCAATTGGGAGTCTTCCTTTTTCTTAGAATGTGGGAGAAAGTGGTTAAGAAGATTCATCTCAGTTGTTTTCATTGTAAATGAGATATTTTAGTTGTGCATGTTAACAGTGGCTAAATTTTGTTAAATTAGTTTCTTTTTGGGAAAGGTTATTGTGAAGTCAGAGCCTTTTGTTAATCATTATCAAGCTTCCACTATATTGTGAAACCAATTTTGGGGTTTGGTATCACTTGTATTTACAGTAAGTGTGGGATCAGAATTGAAATCACATTAAATTTCAAGCTTCACTATATTGTGAAAAATTTTGGGGTTTTATCATTGTATTTAAGTAAGTGTGGTGATCAGTAATTGAAATCCATGTTAATATTATCAAGCTTTCACTATATTGTGAAACCAATTTTTGGTTTGATATCATGTGTATTAAGGAAGTTATGGTGATAAGTAATTAGAAATCACATATGAAGGATTCTCATGCTTTCAATATATTGTGAAACAAGTTTTTGGTGGAGACAAATGTGAAAGGAGTTATGGTGCATAGAATCCATGATAATTTTTGCAATTTGTTTTTTGTTTTTGAAAGAGTGAAAATATATTTAATTTGTATACAATCTATCAATCAAGATCCCAAAGCCCAGAGATTAGACAGGTTCATTGGCTCAAGTTTGGAATGAGCATAAGATATTTTAGGCATAACAGAAGGTTAAGCTGTGGTGTGTACACATCCTGGAATATAGAGGGATGGGTGTACGGTTACATAATTTAGTCAAAAAAAATTGTATGTGACGTACGGGTTAGAAAATCATGTGCGCACGCTTTATTGAGGTTTACTTTCCCAGCCATTTAATTACTATTAGTTGAAAGATTTTTTAAAAATATTTATTGCTCCTCGTTTGACAAAAAATTGTCTTTCAAGGGTATTAAAAATTACATTAACATCATACAAAATATGAGGAGAAACCTAATAGTAACCTTTGAACAAATTACTGATATGTAAAGGTTTTTTGTTTAATTTTGGAGTCATGATATTCTTAAAAATAAATAATGGTTAAAATATAACAAGATACATGAAACAATTTTACAATGAATAATAGATACTGGGAGAAATGATAACTAAGGAGATGTGAAAGATATTTTGAATAACGTGATTTAATTATCGCAAAAGGATTAACTGTTTTCTCTAGCAGAAAATATGTATAAGCAGGAGAAGAAGAAAAAGAAAAAGAAAAAGAAGAAGAAAAACAAGAAGAAAAAGAAGAAGAAGAAGAAGAAGAAAAGAAGAAGAAAAGAAGAAGAAAAGAAGAAGAAGAAGAAGAAGAAAAGAAGAAGAAGAAGAAGAAAGAGAAAAAAAGAAAAAGAAAAGAAGAAAAGAAGAAGAAGAAGAAGAAGAAGAAGAAGAAGAAAAGAAGAAGAAAAGAAGAAGAAGAAAGAAGAAGAAGAAGAAGAAGAAGAAGAAGAAGAAAAGAAGAAGAAAAGAAGAAGAAAAGAAGAAGAAGAAAAGAAGAAGAAAAGAAGAAGAAAAGAAGAAGAAAAGAAGAAGAAAAGAAGAAGAAAAGAAGAAGAAAAGAAGAAGAAAAAGAAGAAGAAAAGAAGAAGAAGAAGAAAAAGAAGAAAAGAAGAAGAAAAGAAGAAGAAAAGAAGAAGAAAAGAAGAAGAAAAGAAGAAGAAAAGAAGAAGAAAAGAAGAAGAAAAGAAGAAGAAAAGAAGAAGAAAAAGAAGAAGAAAAAGAAGAAGAAGAAGAAAAAGAAGAAGAAGAAGAAGAAGAAGAAGAAGCATAACATTTATCTGAGAGACGAAGGAGGCCAAGGCTTTCAATGCTTTTCTTAAAAATTTCTTTAGTATAACTTCTACTTTTTTTAGTATGAGATTTTGCTGAACCACCCCAACTGGTGCATGCATAAGTTCACGAAGGGCGACTTATACATAGTAAATGCAGAATTTACAGAGAGGTTAAACATTTTATTCAGAAATGGATTTAATTGTAAAAGCTTGAGATTAGTTATATTTATTAAGATAAAATATGTGATATCCATGTTGATTTAGTATCTAGTTGTATTGGCGGGGAATCGTGGTTTTTTGATTGATAGATTGATTTTTTCGTGTTTCCGGGTGCGTGAACTACTGTGGTCATTAGTCCCGTTAGTGTAGTGCATGTGTTTTTCTCGGGAGATGGCGGAAAACTTCCCACGCTGGATGGCGAGATCCGGCGCCGACCTACCGTCGGCTAGTGGGGTTTCTCCCTAACCAAGACTCTCCCACCAGCGAGGCACCGCCCCAGCCGGGACAAGCTCTAACCTCCCGACCGGTTTCCCGGAATATGTGGTAGTGTAGTGCATGTTAGTGTAAGTGTGTGTGTAAGGGGAGAGGATAGGACAAGGAAGAGCAATGACAGATCGCGCGCGGTCCGTGGCCCGTTCGTTAGGGTACTGCTCTGGCATTCGCCTGGTGTTGATCGAAGAAACCACGGAAAACTACCGATCAGAGCAGAATTCGATCTAGCTGAAAAGCTAGTATGGAAAATCCTGCCGCCGTCAGAACTCGGACCTAGGACCTCCCGGTCAGATCGTGGTTTCTTCCTCAGCACAGATGCAGCAGGACGTATCCGGGCGTAGCTGAGAGCGCTTGCTGCGAGAGAGAGAGAGAGAGAGAGAGAGAGAGTGTGCGTGCGTGCGTGCGTGTGTGCGTGTGTGCGTGTGTGCGTGTGTGCGTGTGTGCGTGTGTGCGTGTGTGCGTGTGTGCGTGTGTGCGTGTGTGTGTGTGTGTGTGTGTGTGTGTGTGTAAAAGTTCTTTACATTTGGGAGAAAAAGCTTTACAGTCGCTGCCTGAGACGAAGAGTCCCAGCGTGCCTGCCATCTTTGGAGCAGCTCATCTAGACACTTCAAATTAAAGAATTAGCCGATTTTTAATGACAAACACACGGCAGCAACATATAACACAAAATAACTTGCGTTCTCATCTTCACGTCAGTCAAATGTTTCCTCTACCACTACCTAATAAGATCAAAATGAAATTACGATCCAATTTATTTTAATAATTTTCCACGTATAAATTATAAAATTATATAATAAAAGAAATGAAATCAGACAAAAATAATATATTATTAAATGCAATTTTAATGTACACAATCGAACTACCCATTTATTATAACGATTCTCAATGATTAATAAAGTGTCAATAGATGGTTTGTAAAAATCTCTGTGATTAGTCATGAACCTGTATCATAAGGAAATCTGTATCGTAATGAGTATAATTATGCAACGGGGGCAGCAATTAAATGGCATAATACAACGGGAGTATAAAAATGATTGTTTGAGTAACGACTGGCTCGGTCATTCTGCTTTAAAAATCTTCCTCTGTCGCAATTGAAACCGTAGGATATCGCTATCTTTTTAAAGTTTATTATCGCTTTGAAAAAATCAGTTACATCATTTGAGTTTGAAATTGATTGCATAACACTAGAACATTAACAATAAATTTCAAATTGAAGGGGTGAAACTCAATTGTAAAGCGATATTTCCCTTTTACCCATTGAGTACCAGTGGTCTCTCCGTAAAACCAGCATGTCATTCGTTTTGTTCGGAAATCCCAGGGACATTCGCGCAAAACCACCGACGCTACTGCAAAGCAGTCATCCAGCAGTACGCTGACGTACTTTCACGTATTGATCTCCTTGTATTGGCCGATCTCGATTGCAGGCGTTTTGTTTTTGCTATTATTTCTTGAGGCTAGGATAGTTTTAATAAACATATAGAGAAGGTATCCGACAATGAATATAAGTACACATAGGCTTATTTTTACGTAAATTACAAACTATACTAGTAGCTGTAGTACGTGTTGTTTCAACCAGAAACCACTGAGACACTACGTACTTTTATCAATTTTCTTTTTGGTCTCTAGTTTATTATATTGTGGGTAAGTTTTGTTGCTTGTAGCTTAGTTATTTGTTGTAGACATTATGAGTGCATGGAAGTTTCAAGATGTTGCATGTACATGATTTTAGGGTCAGTGTTTTAGAAGAAATTTCGAGCAATGAGGATTACGTCGTTATGCTCATTGTAGCACAAAAGCTTATTCATATTTTGAAATTTTTGTTGTATTTGTAAGTTATTACACTAATGGAAGTATATTTTTTAAAATATTAAAAGAATTTTCATATTGTTGTGACTCAGTGTTAAAACGGCATTTTCTCAAAACATAGAATTTAAAATTTTTGCTTCTTAAAACTGCGCATGCGATTTATACACATATTATTATGGGCAAATTGATGTCAACACAAAAGTCAGCAGCTATTTTTTGAATTTCGTGATAAATGGAATATTTTCTTTTGCTGTGAAAATTTTCGTTTCCGAGAAGTTTGAACTTTTGTATTACTTTCCGACACGAAATTCAAACAGGCTTTTCCATACTAAACGCATTAGAAACGCAGACTCGATAAATTTGGATTTGCCGTTGTGTTGGTCAACGTTCAGTTGTCACTTACCTAGCAGTGTATAACGTGTCTGTATGGAACATGTTATAGAGACAATTAGTTTTAAAAATTCACTTACTTCTTTTCATTTAATTTATTTTATTCAAGTAAACAATTACATGATTCTCTTAAACGTTCCCAGTGTTGATATCGAGATCCTATTACAAAATTTGTTTATAAGTTTGGATGTTTCCGCCAGATAATTGAGTTAAAAATACCACTCTGGATACTCAGAAGAATTTGTTGACATGTTCATGTCGTTCCGAAATTCAATTCAAAATCAACATTAGCTGCAATGAAGAAAAACATTTCTACCAATATATCTTCTGTACGCAAAGCTCTCAAAGTATCGTTCTTCATTTTGAAACAATCTTTAATTTCAGTAGTTCTTGTCTTATCTGATCGTGTTTGTTCTCGGAGGCACATTCAAGTGCCGTTTTGCCTTCATTGTTTCTTGCGTCCACATCCGCACTCGCAGCCAAGAGAAGCTGAACCACTTCCAAATGACCTTCTTTTGAAGCTAGTATTAAGGCTGTACTTCCATCGTTCCTCGAAATATTCACATTAGCGTTTGCTTTTATAAGCTCACGTACTGTACTGACGTGACCATTCGCTGAAGCATCCATGAGAGCCGTTGTTCCGTTTTGGTTTCTTGCATCCACATCCGCATTTGCAGCCAAGAGAAGCTGAACCACTACGCAAAGACCATCTCTTGAAGATATTATCAAGGCTGTGTCTCCATCATTGTCCGAAATGTTTACATTAGCGTTCGCTTTCAAAAGCTCACGCACTGCATTGACGTGTCCGTACGATGCGGCATGCATGAGAGCCGTTAATCCAAGTTTGTTTCTCGCATTCACATCCGCATTCGCAGCCAAGAGAAGTCGTACAACCTCAATTTCGTCTCTTGAAGCGAGCATTAACGCTGTATCCCCATCATCGTCCGCCATGTTTACATTAGCATTTGCTTTCAAAAGCACGCTTACTGAACTCTCGTGACCATTCGATGAGGCATGCATGAGAGCCGTTGTTCCCCTTTTGTTTTTAGCATTCACATCCGCATTCGCATCCAAGAGAATCTGGACCACTCTCTCATAGTTCATAAATGAAGCCCTCATTAAGGCGGTATCCCCATCATTGTCCGAACTGTTGACATCAGCGTTCGCATTCAAAAGCTCAAGCACTGTTTCTTCATGACCATTCTGTGAGGCTAGTATGAGAGGCGTTACTCCATTTTCGTTTTTTTCATTCACTTCCGCATTTGCAGCCAAGAGAAGCCGCACTATCTCAAATTTGCCATTACCCGCAGCGAACATTAAAGCGGTTTCCCCGTCATTGTTTGAAATATTTAGAATAGCGTTCCCTTTCAAAAGCTCGCGTATTGCATTTGTTTGACCAGTGACTGAGGCAAACATGAGACTCGTTTTTCCGTTTTGGTCCTTCGCATTCACATCCGCATTCGCAGCCAAGAGAAGCTGAAGTACTTCCAAATAGCCATAAAACGAAGTCAGAATTAAGGCTGTATACCCTTCATTGTCTGCTATGTTTACATTAGCGTTCGCTGTCAAAAGCTCACGCACTACATTAACGTGATCATTCCATGAAGCATGCATGAGTGCTGTTTCCCCTCTTCTATCTCTTGCATTCACATCCGCATTCGCTGCCAAGAGCAGCCGCACAACCTCGAAATGGCCTTCTTTTGAAGATAGCATTAAAGCGGTTTTTCCGTCATTGTCCGAAATATTTACATTAGCGTTCGCATTTAAAAGCTCGCGTACTGCATCGGCGTCACCGTTCGATGAGGCATACATGAGAGCCGTTTTTCCCTTTTCGTTTCTTGCATCCACGTCCGCATTCGCAGCCAATAGAAGGTGAAGTACCTCTGTATGACGTAACTTTGCAGATAAACTTAAGGCTGTGTTCCCCTCGTTGGTCGAAATGTTGACATTAGAGTTTGCTTTCAAAAGCACACGTACAACATCTGTATGGTTTTGCTCTGAGCCGAGAATTAAAGGTGTTCTCCCAGTGTCGTCTTTAGCATCAACTGCCACACCCGCTGCCAGCAGCGCTGCTAGCGCCTCCACGCGGCCGTCGCTCGCGGCTTGACGCAGCGCCACCTTCCCAGCAACACCCGCTACCTGAACAGAGGAAAAAGGCAATGACGTCACAAATAAACATGCACACCATCTGAACAGAGAAAAAGGGCAATGATGTCACAAGAGAACACACGCCCACCACCTGAACAGAGCAAAAGAGGATTGTAGTCACTAGTGAACACACGCCAATCACCTGAACAGAGCAAAAGGGGTGTATATTCACAAGTAAACACAATCTAACCATCTGGACAGAGGAAAAAGAATGATGTCACAAGTGAACACACACCAACCACCGGAACAGAACAAAAAGGCAATGACGTCATTAGTTTTAATTTTCTACTTGTTTTATTTATTTTACGTTAATTTGTTATTATTCATTAATTAATATTATATTAAATTATTAATTCATATTAATAATTAATATTAATGGGAAGACTACAGGTGACAATGGTTGAGAACTCACGTCTTTGAGAAATGTATTACATATTTTAAATATTTAATAACAACTTGAAGTCTACAGATCTCCAAATTTGGAGATTGATGCATCAGCTACCTGCTATCTGTTCATACTACCCGGGACCTGTTCATGCCATTCGGGACTAGTGGAAAAACAAAATTAAAATTACATAAAGTATTAGCATTTTGGGGTAACAGGAAATTATTTATTAACAATGTAAAACTGTGAAATAAATAAATATTTTACGTTAAAAACTGTTAAAACCTGTGTGTGACTTGCTGTGTGGGAGAAGTCAAACATTTTGTGCACGTTTTCATAATTCTGTAATTCCTACCCTAAGCCATTCACTAATTGAATTTTGATTGCAGAAAGAAACTGAGCGTATTATGTAAGGATTGTTAACAAAATATTCGCTTCGATATAACAAAATCTATTTTAAAGGGTAAATCAGCAATAAATTTGGACTCTTATCCCTCATCATGTCCTTCGTTAAGGAATAATACTTCCTGCCGCGACAACATGGAGAACGGTAATTTGAATAACTATTATTCCCACTGAATTCTTGAAGACGTGCACAGATCATGAAGATACATTTATGTTCAGAAGCAAATCAAGGGGTTATCTCAGCATTTGCTCAAAAGATCAAGGTAACTGCACAAAAAACCTGATCGACATGGAAGTCATTGACCTAGAAGCTGTGGTACCACAATACTTAGAATTATATAGTCCAAATGGTAAATAATACATTATGTATCACTGTTACAATTAATGTTACTCTCCTTTTAATGCTTTATAGGCTCTAATTGTATGGAAACAGTTGTGCAGTAGACACGATTTCACTTGGAGTTTAAACTTTTCTATCGAATTTAATCACTTAATGTCAACTGGCAAAGTGTTGTAAAATAATGTACATATATTGCATGTGAAATTTTTGTAATGAGCTGTTGATACTGTCACCAGATGAACATGATTTCTACGTCGAGTGTTATAGTAATAGACATCGGCATTTTCTGAAAATATATTTCCGCCCTTAAGCAAGTCATTTTTGACAAAACCACTGATTCGTAAATCAACAGACAAGGCAATGATAAAATTTCTAGATTAATAAAGAGAGGCTTACAAGAATCACGGGGATTTAGTTATTATTTATACAATTCTTTTTCGTAATCTAAGTCTGGGAGCTATAACATGTATTTCTCTAGAAAATTATGCCATATCTTCGGCGGGAATGAACATTCGCGAAATATACACAACGAGCAGTATGAAGGCTGACTGAATTTGCAAGAATTCTGAACACGTAGCATAATGAACTTAATTTTGTGTTCAATTCTTTTAAATGGACGTTTTTAATCCAAAAAACAGTCAATGGTATTCTGTTTATTTTCAATGGAGTACAGACTTATTTATTTGAAATGGAAATGCATTAATACCATTTTCATTTCATTTACTATGAACTTGTTATTTCGGAACCATTTTTGAAACTTCTGATATTGTATTATTTACGGTTTCTTTATTGCAAAGAATGTTCGTATCATCCGCAAAGAGAACTGTTCTTTCGTTTCGAATCATCGAGGGCATATCGTTGACGTAAAATATGAACAGAATAGGGCCTAATATCGATTCTTGAGGAACTCCACGTGCAATTGGGAAAGAGTCGGAAAGGTGTGTACATAACGTTTCATCATTCCAGCAAGGTATTTCCACTCTTTGAGATAGTTGTTTAAGGTACGTACATAACCAATCAAGGGCAATACCACGGATTCCATATGAAGGTAATTTTGAAAGTAAAATGTCATGATCAATTACGTCAAATGCTTTTGAGAGATAATCCAATAGCTGCTTCATTTTGGTCCAATGATGAGACGACATCTTTAAGAAAAGAAAAGAATAGCTGTTTCCGTTGATTTTGATTTTCTAAATTTATGTTGGCAATCTGAAAGCGCATCGTGTTTCCTGAGAAAGGTTTCCATTAGTACGTAAAAAAGTCTCTCTAATATTTTTTAAAAAACTGATAGAAGAGAAATGGGCCGATAATTTTGAATTTAATTTTTGTTGCTTTTTTTGAAGAGTGGCTTAATTTTAGCTGTTTTGAAAATATCTGGAAACGTTCCGGTTAAGGATGCATTAAATATGTGAGTTAACGGGTGTATAATGGCATACGCACAGGTCTTCAACAAAGAATCCGGGAATTCATCTAAACCGGACGAATATTTATTTTTTAGTTTACCGATTATTTTGAGAATTTCATAGGAAGAAGTTTCGGAAACGAACATTGTGTCTAAAATTTTGGGTGAACTGTCTGTTTTTGAATTTTGTGGCTAAAGACCTTTAGTGGGATCGGCAGCAATTCTCGAAAAGTATTGGTTAAAGAGACTAGTCACTGTTGCCTGATCGTTTACATTAATATTGTTATATTTTAAAACAACATTTTCAACAAGGTTTCTAGTTGATTTGACAGTATTTTTTATTATATTCCACATTGATTTTGTTTTGTTATTTTAATTCAAAATATCCTGATCGTGTTTCATGATTTTAGCCTGCCTTATGACTTTTCTAAACAACGATTTGTTTTTTTAAGTAGGGGAGGAATTCTTAAGTACGTTATGACGTTTAGAAATGAAAGAAAGAATTCGCTTGTTTTTACGTGATGTTTTAATCCCTTGTGTTATCCAAGAATTGCTTTCATATTTTGACAATATTAAAACATATAGTAAATTAAAATATAGTAAAGATTTCAAATTTCCTTGGTGTGGGTTACCTTTACGGTCTTGCCCCATCATCTTGTAAGTTGGCATCTGTCGCCGTTCAAAATGTATTTTTTGAAGTTTTATGATATTTTTGTTTTTTCATTGAAAATATTACTCAAAAAATATTTAAAAAGAGTAAAGGGTCGTCATCTACGAACATTTGGGGCCGTTTTTAAGAACAAAATTTTAAGTTTAAGAATAAAGACGAAATTTCAAGCTCTTTTACACAGAAATATTTTTTGAGCTTTCGAGAAACTTCATTTCAATTCATTTGAATCACTTTCATTCATAAATTTACACAAATCTCTAGAAATGTGCATATTAATAGCGTGAGAGACATTTAAAAATTACATTTGTGTAATTAAAAAAAAACTAAAATTGATTGCGCTTGAGCTTTTCTGAATATCCGGACTTTTAAGCTCATTTTCACTGAAAACTTTTGAGTTTTCGAAAAACTTTATCTGTTAATATTTAAAGCACATGTACTCGTAAATGCAACAATATGAACAAATCGTCGTTAATGTAAATATTAACAACGTAAGAGGTTAGTTAAAATATATTTTTGGAAATATTGAGAAAATAAAAAAATAGAGCATTACGGGGTTAATGTAATTTCATAGCGTACAGTTACCTCCCAAGATTTTAAAGAAAAAACTTTGGAGCCGTTTTCGAGAAAATCTTTTTATTAATTTTTTGGCACAACATTACATAACTTTCCCTATACTACGTATATTAGCACGTTAATACGTTCGTATACAAGAAGGTAGAAAAAATGTTTTTTGCAGAAATGGCTCCAAAGGTGTTGTGGCATACGTTTTCTAAGCCTAGTACTGTAACAGCTAACATAAACAACATTTGGCTGTATCCTTGTTTTCTTAACAAATGCACAAATGTAATTCTCTCTCTCTCTCTCTCTCTCTCTCTCTCTCTCTCTCTCTCTCTCTCTCTCTCTCTCTACATATATATATATATATATATATATATATATATATATATATATATATGTGTGTGTGTGTGTGTGTGTGTGTGTGTGTGTGTGTGTGTATCACGTTCATTGACACTACCTTTGTTTAGTTTATGTTATCGCATTTTTGAGTTCAAGGCCTTTATATTATGTCTTATGGTCGTGACTGCCCGCGCGCATTTGAAAGAGCCGCCGCCGAGCGACGTCAGCGGTGCGTTACCGCCCCTGGCGGGAGAGGAAAGCAACAATTGCGGGCCGGGCTGAGCTCCCCGCGCGCGGCCGTCACGCCCGAGCAAGCGGGTAGGGACTCGCCACCGCCCCTACTCCGCAGCTAGTCGGCGGGCCAATAGCCCTAGCGGCCTATAAGAGGGATCCGACTCGACGCCAGGACAGATAGCGAGCGGCAGTGTTAGTGACTGGATCCTGGCGAGCAACTTGAAGACAGAAGAGTGGAGATCAGCTACGACGACGACCTGTGCAACGAAAGTGGAACTCTCTTGTGGATATTTGACGACTCGGCTGATTTTGGGACTTCTTCTGGACAACGATAACACGGCTTCGCATTTGGTACATTCTTCTGGTGATACGGAACTTCAGCAATTGTACCTGGTCTTGAATAAAAATCGTATTACGAATTCTTGCCTTTTGATTGAATACTACACTTATTTAATTAAATGAAACTAAAATGCCAAGACTCTTGATTCTCCCTAACTGAACAAATTGAGGAACTGACTGATCTCATCCTCAAAACAGCTGTCGAGAGAATTCCAAAAACATCAGGAAAACCAATAAGGAAACAACTCCTTTGGTGGAATGATGAATGCAAAATGCTCATATATTGTACGGAGACGTTTTCAGTAAATTCAAGAGACACAACTATAGAATCATATCGGATATAAAAGAACACGAGCAAAGGCAAGATGAATATATAAAGAAAATAAAAGGCATTCCTGGATTGACTTCATCTCATCTATTAACTCTTTCTCTAACTCAGCAGACTATTGGAAACAATCAAATCTATCAATGGTTGCTATAAACAGTGAATCAAAGTTTATTTTACTCAACAGACGGATTACCTCATCAAAAGAAGAAATTGCAAATATTCCAGCATCTACATTTGCTAATAATTCAACTTTAACTAGAATAAATAATCATAATGGCTTTATTGATATGGAGAGGCTATGAACTCTAAATACACACATCCGATTCAAATATAAGAATGGATAAAATTATTTACCAAATTACCTCATGTAACTATTCATTGAATTATTCCGTACATTTACAAAAAGTTAAGATTGGTCTAGCTGGAATTAAAAAAAATCAAGCCCAGAACTAGATGGATGTAACAATATTTTTCTTAAAGAACTGCTGGCCAATGGTATTGAATATCGTATGAATATGGTATTGAACTCGTCTGTTTAGTGAAATAACAACTATTTGTGAATTACCAGAGAAATGAAAAGACTCTATGATTATCTCTATTTTAAAATCTAATAAAGTTTCTACTAACCAAAATAATTAAAGACATATCTCCTTAACTTCATCTCTCTTCAACTAGTTAAAAAAATGATAAGTAGAAGACCCTAACTGGTACCTCGAATATTATATTAAAATTTCACTGTTCCCTTGTGGTTTCAGGTAAAATCGTTCCACAATTGACCATCTAGTAAACATCCATAACGACATATGTATTACCTTAGTAACAAACAAACATCTGGTGACAATGAGTGTATACATGTAAAAAGCTTACGAAGTAGTATGGAGAGACCAAATCATCAAAATACTCTACGAAATGCGAGGCCAAATACTAACTTTCAAAATGTCCTTCACGAAGAATAGATTTATGCAAGTTAAATTCAACTATATTTTGTCGAACATATATACAATTAATAACGGAGTGACACAAGAATCTCTACTTTGTGTACTACTATTCTTACGTGTTATAAATTGTACCACGAACAATATCCGTCGACCATTAAAAGTATACTTGTTTGCTTGAATGATGTTTCCGACATTGACATTGGTGATAGACATTATTGTAAAGAAAATGTTTATTTATGACAATGTTATTTCATTGACTAGTGCTTGACTAGGTTTTCATTGACTACTAGTCAATGAAATTTGATTGGCTGGAGCCGGTCAACCATGTCCATTATATCCGTTAGAATTCTTTGCGTTATATACCAGAATGAGGTGGAGTTAGCCGTCAGATCTGGCACAGACCTGCCCGTCCCTTGTTTACTTAAATGATGATTTCGTCGGGAGGGTGGTGATAGACATTATTGTAAAGATACAGTTATTTCCAAAGGATGTTGTATTTATATTCATTGTTTTAAATACGTTATTTAACTGATTCGTGTTTCTGATGGCATCAATTTCGATCACCATGTGATATGTGAGTGCTATACGCATTATATTCCGAGATGAAGTGTTGTTCGCTGCTAGATGTCCGATCTTGCACTAACATATTCGCCGCTTCACAGAATGACGTTTCCGGATTAAAGAGTGGCGATAACTTGTATAGACCCACATCGCTACCACAGTTACCACAGACCCACATCGGAAGTTATGACTTTGAAACCGCATCATTCGTAATTAGCAGTGAGTTTATTTATGTAAAAAGTATGATTGTCAAATTAATCATATATTTTTAACAAACGCGTACATAATCATATTTATGTTAAATATGTTTGTCATGTTTTATGAATGTCTAGTATTGACGTACACCGTGTTTTTTACGAGCCCTAATAAAAATGTATCTTAAAGACGCAAGGCATTGTAAACTGAGAAATAGTTTTAAAGCAAATTCGATGTACGTGACAAATGGCGAAATCTAGAAGCACTATTAAGCATTATCTTGTAATTAAACAATTCGTAAATAAATAATAAATTTATATTTATACTTTCACCGCGTCTGTTTTGCGATCGCTAGGCTTAAGGGTAGAGTGCGCTTTCGACCGCGTTATTATTGGAAGATCTGCAGCCCTCACCTCTTCAGGAGCCGCCTGCGCGATCGCCCATACTTGGGGGCCGCCGGCCGCCGCCGCCAGCGCGCGCGCCACCTCCCTTGCGTCGCACAGCGCGCCGCGCCGCAGCATGGCTTCCAGCGCCGCCAGCGCCCCCTCCTGCCCCGCGGCCAGCAGCAGCGCCGACACGCCGTCGCGGCCGCGCGCCGCGGGTGCCGCCCCGCCGTCGGCCAGTTTCTTGGCGCGCGCCCACTCGCCCGCCCGCGCCGCCGCCAGCAGCGCCGAGTCGCCCGCCGCGTCCGCCCACTCCACCGCCGGCTCCCCTGCGCAGCCACTCGAAGAGGTCGGAGCGGTGGTTGTGGCGGGCGGCGAGCGCGAGCGCGGTGGCGCCGCGGGCGTCGCGGGCGCCGAGCGGCGCGCCCGCCTCCACCAGCCGCCGCGCGCTCCAGCTGGCCGTGGGCGGCGGCCGCGTGCAGCGCCGTGTCGCCGCGCGCGTCGCGCTCCTCGAGTGTTGCGCCGCGTCGCAGCAGCGCCACCAGAGCGTCCACGTCGTCGCGCGCCGCGGCCTCGTGCAGGGATATGTTGGCAGGGGCCTCGGGGAGCTCTTCCGGATTGAAGGTAGGATCAGGATCGGAGACGCCCTGCAGCGGGAGCGGGGGCGGGCTGGAAAAGCAGCCGCGCCGATACGGCGCGTCCTGCAGCGCCTGCAGCTGGGCCTGCAGGGCTTCGAAGCGTGCATTGAGGCTGCCCACTCGCGCCAGCAGGGCCTCCACAGTAACGGACCCTGCAGGCTCCGTAGCCTCGCTCGCAACCACCGCCACCAGCCACGCCAGCAGCAGCACGCGCCGAGTCGCAATCATAGTGTAGACAGTTCTTTTCTCTGCTGAAATGAAGGAACAACCTTTGGAATCAATCACACTCCGTTTCTAGATTTTAATTGGTCTCATTTCCTATATTGTGCATTTGTATTCTTCGTTTTTGGATGGATAGACGAAACAAAGGCTCCCACATACTGGCGCGGTAGATCCACAGCTGGTGCGGCGCGGAAAGTTCCGAGCTAGATGCGGCCGCGGAATTCGCAGGACCGTTCACACCAGAGGGTCAGCGTTTGGTGACGGTTGTCAAGGTCGCTCGTCTCAGAGCGGAGCGAAGACTCCCGAACACAGGCAGACTTCCAGGAAACTCGAGCTGCAACGGAAGAAACGCGTCTGACTGCGTTACAAATTTCGCTACCGATTAAACGCTGCCAATCCGTTACCGCAACGCTCGCCTGCCGCGCAGATCTGAACGTGCTCATAAGGCAACACGTGACGCGAAACTTCCGCTGCGGCCAATCCGCGTAGGCAGCGGATCTTCCGCGTCGGTTGCGGGAGCCTTTAAAAATTTTGCCGTCGATAAAACGCTGCCAATCCCTTGTCGCGACGCTCGCCATTCAAGCAGGTCTGAACGTGCTCATAAAGCAACATGTGACGCGAAACTTCCGCTGCGGCCAATCCGCGTAGGCTGCGGATCTTCCGCGTCGGTCTCTGGAAGCCATCCAAAAAAGCCATTTATTTCACGTTTTCATAAAATTATTCGTAAGCGCTGGAAAATAATTGTATAATCTGAATATGATGAATTGTAGTGAATGGTCGATTTGCATTATTGTATGACAAAGTAAGAACAATATAATTTATTAAAAGAAAAACTATACGGTAATTTTTATAGTACTTGTAGATAGTTTTATATGTATTGTCTCTAAGATCAATCTGGAATGCTTTCTGAATCAATTCTCGAAACTTTTGTGGCTGCCAGAAACGTTTCCTTAACAGATAGATTCAATCTATGCTTTTGCCTTAATTGTTGTTATCTCGCTGCCTTTGGGACAGACAAAAAGTATTTTCTAACAAATAATTAAAGAACATGTTAAAAACATTAAGGAGACTGGCACAAAATTAAACTCAATATATCGACATCGCCTTGATATTTTCATTATTTTAATTTTGACAGCTCTGCCATTTTCGATAATGAACCCAGAAAATATTCACGAACAATCCTAGAGATACTACATATAAAACACACAATATCATTAATTCCATGTTGCAATCGAATATTTTCGCAGAGATGACAATACTCTCAAAAATGAAGAATTCCCTAAAACATATTTATACTTTGTGATATGGAACGTTTTTCTTTATTTGTGTAAGTGTACACCTTCCTTGATCTATTTCTTCCCCATTCCATCTGTTTATTCCTTTATCAATAGGCTCCCGTGGCTCCTTTAGCATTGACATACATCCGTAGCGCGATAGGCGGCCGCCGATATCTATTCTTTCTATACTTTGTTTTAATCGTAGAGTCCATTGACGTTTAATCAGTTGTTATGATGGCATCCAATCTTTCCGATTGGATGACATGTCACTACTGTAGTGACGGTTAAGCTCTCGATTGGATGTTACCCTAACAGCAGATTTACGACAACGGACACTATATTTAAATCGAAGAATACCCACATCGTTATAGGGAGCGGTGGCTTAGTGCATCAACTGATGTCACTGCAGCGCCTCTGGCCGGCAGGTCCTAGTTTCGAGTCACGACGGCGGCAGAATTTTTGATACTAGCTTTTCAGCGAGGTAGAATTCAGTCGCTGTTTGGAGGAGAATTCTAGCGGCCGGGTGCACTGATTGGTAGTTTTCAGTTGTTTCTCCGATCAACACCAGGCGAATGCCGGAGCAGTAACCTAACAAACGGACCGCGCGCGATCTTTCCTTCCTCTTCCTTGTCCTGTCCTATCCTCTCCCCTTGCACACACACTAACATGCACTACACTACCATGTATTCCGGGAGACCGGTCGGGAGCTTAGAGCTTGTCCCGGCTGGAGCGGTGCCCCGCTGGTGGGATAGTCCAGGTTAGGGGGAAACTCCGCTTGCTGACGGTAGGTCGGTGCCGGATCTTGCCATCCAGCCGGGGAAATCACCACCATCTCCCGAGGGTAAAATATGCACTGCACTTAAGGGACTAATTATCTAAGCTGTTCACTTAGTTGAATCACTAACTAACCAACTAAGGCATGAACGTGATTGATATCTTGTTCAAGAAAATCATTTGAGTTTCGTAAAATTCGTCGACAGTGATTTCGTTTTGAATCTGGCATACCTTTGTGGTACATTTGAAAAACCCATTTCTTTAAATGTATCTGTGCAAGGAAGCGAGACCAACATTTTGCAAGTTTCAGACACAATTTCATCGTTCAGAAAGAAATAACTATTGTGGAAGACAAAGTTGGAAACTAAAGATACTCAAAGTAATCAGAGAACAATAGAATAAAACAAACATAAGTAAAATAAATGCAGAAAGTGAAAATAAATATATGGAAAACAACTTTCCAAAATATGTTAATATTAATAAAAAAATATAAAATCAAATAAATACATCCAAAATAAACACAAGTAAGGAAAAACATTCTCATTGTAAATTTTTACTTCCTCCCTTCAAGAAGAAGGGGCCAAGTATGAATTTATAGGTTGCAAATCAACGTAAAATATAGACGTTATCATTTGCAGAGAATGACGATGATTTGCCAGGTTCAATTAATCCACAATTTATCAATTTAATACAAAAATAAGGCATCATTGTATTATAGACAGCTATATTTGTTCATATCCTTCACATTTTACATAAAAGTCCTTTATAAAACAACACCAAACTTCTAAATCACAACGTTTCGAAGATTACTAGTCTCCATCTTAAGGCGTCAACGTAACCTAAAAACTATTAAGATACAACACTAAAAAGATACTACAACTATGAATATATAAATTAAACAGAACATTATTTACATAAATTCATGAGGTACAGTGTACATCTCGTCATATGAATTGTATAAATCCATGAATGAATGACTAATTAGTCGAAGTCGACGAAAAATGCAAAAACAAAAGACGTATAAAAATGAGTCATACTCTTTTTTCATAACATAATATGAATTTCTATACTAAACGGTATTTTTCTAAATTGAAAAGAAACAATTACATTCCATTGATCTGATATAGTAATGCATGGTTGCATCCCCCTCCCTGATCAGGAGGAACTGAACACACTACCGAGTTTCGCAATATGGGGTCACGTGACGATCCCCCGAGTAATGAAAATATGCACCGCAACCAACCCTCGCATGGCCAAGCATGATATTGAAACGAGCCCTTAGTATGGAGGACCCAAGTGACCCCCAAGTAAAGTTGTTACAAATTAGCTGTTATACCGGGAGCGGTAGCTCAGTGCGTTAACTGATGTCACTGCAGCGCCTCTGACCGGGAGGTCCTAGGTTCGAGTCCTGACGGCGGCAGGATTTCGACACTAGCTTTCCAGCTAGGTCGAATTCAGTCGCTGTCTGGAGGAGAATTCTAGAGGCCGACTGCTCTGATCGGTAGTTTTCCGTGGTTTCTCCGATCAACACCAGGCGAATGCCGGAGCAGTACCCTACCAAACGGGCCACGGACCGCGCGCGATCTGTCCTTCCTCTTCCTTGTCTTATCCTCTCCCCTTACACACACACTTACACTAACATGCACTTCACTACCACATATTCCGGGAGACCGGTCGGGAGCTTAGGGCTTGTCCCGGCTGGGGCGGTGCCCCGCTGGTGGGAGAGTCCTGGTTAGGGGGAAACCCCACTAGCCAACGGTAGGTTGGCGTCGGATTTCACCATCCAGTGGAGGAAGATCGCCAAACCTTCCTCCTTCGTAACCCCAAAAACCGCCATCTCCAGAGAAAAACATGCACTACACTAACGGGACTAATGACCGAAGCAGTTGACGCGCCCGGAAACACGAAAAAATCAATCAATCAATTAGCTGTTATATTGAGTTCAGAATAGTACTTGCTTTATTACGTGTATTGTTCATCATCTTACAATATTGTACAAGAACATAGGTGTAAATTTCGCAAATATTTTGGAATAAATTGAGTTGAAAAAAAATTTTTTTTTGGAATAACATATTAAACGTTTTTAATTTCACATCATTATTATTACAAGAACACTTGGTTGCACTCGTACACAACTTTTAGAAAATATGTAAAATAAATATCTCGCTCTGCAATCTGTCAAATGTCTCGTTCACTCACAGCTGACGTAAACGCAGTTTCTTACAACTCGTTAAACACAAATAGGAAAGTAAAACGCTGCATGGAGAGTAAAACAGTAGATAATCGCTGGTTATCAGTGTTTAAAAGTTTTTTTTGACACGTTAGTGCCTTATTAATATTGAAAAAGCAACCAAATACAACAGAAATATAAATATGAACCTCACGATATCAACGAGAATGGCAAATGAGGGGTGTCGTGAGGCGCCCGGAATTATTTCTATGTAACCCCAAAACCATATTACTATGAAAAGTGTGCTAAACTATTCCAAATAAATGAATATTTACATACGTGAGAGAAAAATTTCTATTATCTTTTTCCTGCTAACCATGAAGTAAAAAAGAAAACAGGGGGACCTTAGGTCCCCCGCTCGGCCATGAGAGGGTTAAAGGATTTAGTTGTGGTCTTTGAGGCCTTGCAAGGAGCACACTCCTAATATACGATATTATAGACTGTACTAAACTTCGTGATTAGTAATAATATACTATTATTTTGTAAAATATAAGATTTCTTCTTTTAAGCGGCCAGCTATCAAAAAGAGCCACTTCTTCAAGGAAACAACAGAGATCGAGTAATACAGGTTTCTTTGTGCATGGAAGAATTTTTTTGAAATATAAATCTACAGCTTCAATCTGAATGACCAAACATTTAGAGGCATGATTAGCAAAATTACAAGAGAAGTTACTGCAAGATATTCCTTAATAACTCCCTCTCTTGACCTTTTCGATCTGCTAATCTCAAAATTCAATGATCTCCATTTTCATTTTTTGTCTAACACATCAAAAAGGTCCACGAAAAATAACGAAGTGAACCAGTGGGTTCTGAAAGTGGATGAATACCCATATCAATTTTGAATAACCCTGGTTGCATAATTAGACGTTGTGCAATTGAAGTTTCAAATTATTGAAGCGTGCGTTTGTAGGGAATATGCAACAATGTCCGCGTTCACAGCTGCCCGTAGATGGTAGCAACGTGATAGAGCAGGGCACAGCCGAGCGGACGGGGATGAGATGGAGAGAAGGAGGGGGGGGGGGAAGGGAGGGGGAAGGGGGGAGAAGGGGGGGGGGGGGGAAGGAAAAGGAGAAGAGGGGGGAGAAGTGTAGAAGGGGTGGAGAGAAAGAAGGGTAGGATGGATGGTGTGAGTGGGAGGACGGGTGGAGGGGAGAAAAAGAGGAGGGGTGGAGGGGGAAGATGGGGAGGGGCTGGAAGGATGCAACGAATAAGGGAAAGCGACCTCTGGCTCCTGCCTCGCTCTGACCTTTGGCCTGCAGCGGTGGCTCTCTGCCAATGATGTGGTGAATAGAAACATTCACAGCTCGTGCGCGAATTCCCTTGGCGATTAATATTGCCTGGCGACCGCATGCGCAGTAGCTAAAAAGGCGTCTGTCTGCATTTAGCCGCTCCTAAACAAAATCATATTCTGCTCCTTATACCCTCGCAAAAAAAATCTCACTACTAGGATGTATGGTCACAGTATACACTACACAGAGCAATGAATACGGAGGTAAGAACAATGACAATATCTTCACTTCAGTTTTTCTCCGAGTTTAACTACTTTTTCCCTATTGTATGGTCGGTATACAATTAAAGTAGCTTTTTTAACTTTCTTCCAATAATAACGTGCAAAATAATTATCAGGCTATAGGTTCACTTTTTTTACCTTAACGACCGCACTTAAGAAGAGAAAGACGGGGAAACGTGCCTCAGTGCATCAACTGATGTCACTGCAGTGCCTCTGACCGGGAGGTCCTAGGTTCGAGTCCCGACGGCGGTAGGATTTTCGACACGAGCTTTTTAGCTAGGTCGAACTCAGTCGCTGTCTGAAGGAGAATTCTACCGGTCGGCTGCTCTGATCGGTAGCTTTCCGTGGTTTCTCCGATCAACACCAGGTGAATGCCGGAGTAGTTCCCTCACAAGCGGGCCACAGACCGCACGTGATCCTTCCTTCCTCTTCCTTATCCTATCCTGTACCCTTACATACACTTACACTAACATGCACAACACTACCGCACATGCCGGGAGACTGATCGGGATCTTAGAGCTAGTCCCGGCTGGGGTGGTGCCCCGCTGGTGGGAGATACCTGGCTGTGGAAAACCCTTTTAGTCGAGGGTAGGTCGGCGACCGATCTCACCATCCACCGGGCGAGGATCAACGCCTTCTTCCGATGAAAAACATTCACTAAAATTACGGGTCTAACGATGACAATAGTTGACGCGCCCGGAATCACTAACAATCAACCAACCGTAAGTACAGAGAGTATTTTACGAATAATCGTGCGCCGAAAAGGGGCTAATTTCTGACAGAAAAAACTGTGATTGCTAACTCAAAAAAAAGACGAAATAAATACATGTTGTTCCTAAATACATTAAATTACTTCTTCCAGCATATTGTGTGGTCAGAATCTATGTTGGGGGGGGGGGGTCTTCGTACCGAAAAATCAATTGGCGACAAAACGTATTTCTGGCTGTCCGTGGTCACAGCAAGCGCCTAAGTTGTTCAGCAGATTTTCTCCAAAATCGATATTCTTCCAACAATTTGAATGAACTCAAGACCCTCTAAGTTTGAAACAAATATATTGATTAAGGGAACTTCGCAAGAAACCTCGACTATTTTCAAAATTTTGTCAAAAATAGCAGAAGAATTTTTGTATAAGTTTCGCCTCTGTGTAGTGTAGAGAACGCTGAAGATAATGGTACGTGTCTTATTTTCATGGAAATCTTCAATTGTTGGAAAATTTCAAATGTTCAATTTTTTTCGGCGACTTCCTACATCTACAATATTGAAGTTTGAGATTTGTTTCTCAATGAAATCTATTTTCAAGATAGATTTTCATGGTAAGGTATGTAATTTTTCAAAAAGGAATTTACCGTCATTTTGTGAGAAATACAATTTGAAATCATTTTAAACAACAATATTCTGACAGACAGCTAGAAATGTTTTCTTTAAACTTTCTCTTCGTAAGTATCAAAGTACATAATAAATTGTAATAATCAATTCCAGAGACCTCATTTTTTTGGAAAGTTGAAAAGTTTAACATTTCCAAACTACAATGTTGAAGATAAGGAATTTAGTCTTCAAAAACAAAACCTGATTTAAACCAATTAGCTCTTTAATAAAAGTCAGATACAATTTTTTGAAAACGCTAGTCGTTTTTGCGTAATTAGTGCTTTAAATTCATGAAATTATTAATAAATACTTTTCTCAAAGCTACTCCAAATTTTTCTTTAATTTTTTCCACCAACGACGGCATAAAAGAATGCGACATTTTTGTTGAACTCTTTAAATTTTTGAAAATTGTAAATATATAAATAATACGAAAAATATCTGCTATCCAGTATTATAAGGAACATTAAGTCTACTATCCCGTCCTTATTTCGTAAGGAGATAAAGTATTCTAATTATGCCGGTACACGCGCATATATGATAGAAAAACATAATTGTCAAAGTCTGAAACAAAAAAGTGGTTAATTGTTCCAAAAAATATAAAAAATTACTTTCTGTATCATATTGTGTAATCAGAATCCATGTCTACCTTGAAACCTAAAATTCCATAGACGGGAAATACGCAATCCGTCCGTTTCATTGAAATTCTGATTTCTTTTTAATTTGAAAAGAATCCTTTTTTGGTGTCTGCCTAAAAGTACAATATAGGAGAGAGAGAAAGAGAGAGAGCGAGAGGGAGAGAGAGAGATTTATAGTAAAATCTGTCTTCAGACTCATTTTCAAATAAGTCTATTTATATTTTTTCGAAAATATTTGTATTTTTAAATATAAACAATTTTTTAAATTTTGTTAACAATTTCATTTTTCAAAAAAGACTTCAAATATTTCATTTCAATATTTTTGCTTATGAATTGAATGACAGTAAAAAAAAAGCTGGTAGTCCAACGTTCGACGAAGTCTCATTTTTTTTCGAAAATTGCAAAAACGTTAACATTTTAAAACTGCAAAGTTAAAGGTGGAGATTTTTTCCTTAACAAACTCTGTTATATCTGTTACATTTCTGTAAAAGCACTTGTACAATTTTATTAAAAACAAGTAGTTTTCGCTTAATTTCAGAATGAAATTATTGCAAATATTTAAAAGCATATTTTCCTTTCCGCGGATTCAATAAAAACCTTACAAAATGCAGATGTGATTTTTATTTGAAATCTCTGAATTTTCAAAAATTCCAACAGATAAATATTGCAAGAAGAATGTTCTAGTTCTACTGTTTTGGATTCTTGACGATAAATGAAAATAAATCGATAATAATTGTAGGTTGTGAGATTTTTCTTCCAAATATCCAACACAAAAATTCCATATAATTTATTCTCCCTCTGAAGTCCCTCTTTCTCGGAATCTCAGGGAATGTCCACGGTTGCACCAATAGTTACCAAAATCCCCTTAAATAGAGATTTGAAATATTGTTAGTAAACATAGAAGGACAAGGCCTTTGCCTCAGAGGGCACAAACCTTAGCAGTACGTGGGATGCCACAGGTAGAATTCTCTCCTACCGTTGCAGCCGGCGGAGCACTGATGATCTGGTGATGGCACAAAGTCCGCGCCCCAACTTCTCTCCAATGACCAATAGGAGCGGTCGCCCCGGCGAGAGGCGTCGGGCGTCGCGGCGCCGAGTGGAGTGGCGTCGCCAGCGCCGCGACGCCTCTTAAACTCCCACTCGCGTGACGTCAGGCCGGTCTCCGCTGGCAGCGTCTGCGCTTCCTCCTAAACAGCGACTTCCGATGTAGATTTTCAGGCAGAAAATACGCAGTAAGGCCACGGCAGCACGCATGTTCTCGTATTATTGGTAACTGTCACATTTTTTTATATTGTATCTTCTGACCTCTTCACCTAACGGTTTAAATTTAAATGTTTGATTGATTTTTTCGTGTTTCCGGGCGAGTAAACTGCTTTAGTCATTGGTGCCGTAAGTATAGTGCATGTTTTTTCTCGGGAGATGGCTGTGATCTTCCCCCGCTGGATGGCGAGATCCGGCGCCGACTTACCGTCAGCTAGTGGATTTCCCCCTAACCAGGACTCTCCCACCAGCCGGGACAAGCTCTAAGCTCCCGACCGGTCTCCCGGAATGTGTGGTAGTGTAGTACATGTTACTGTAAGCGTGTGTACTAGGAAGAGGAAGGAAAGATCGCGCGTGGTCCGTGGCCCGTTTGGCACTAAACTGTTCAGCCACTTTTCTTCAAAAGTGATATTCCCCTATTGATCTGACTGATGTCGCGGCCCCTTTAATTTAAAATAAATATTTTAATTTTGGAGGTACTTTATATGAAGTCCCTGGTACATTTTCAAAATTTTTAAAGAAATGTCTCTAGTGTTTTCGATTCTTTTTATTAATAGTGTGAATGACGTTTAAAAGAATGGCGCAGGTCTCATGTTGGTTGAAAGCCCTGATTTTTCCAAAATTGAAAAAAATCCAAATTTTTGGGCTTCTTCCTAAAACTACAATTATGTAGATACAATTTTTTCTTAATGAAATGTTTTCATCAATATCAGATCTTTAAATAAGGTCATGGTAAATTTTACGACATGAGTATTTTTTGAGTAATTTGGCAACAAAAATAGGTCCCCCGCTCACAATTTCCTGTCCTTCCTGACCGTAAAATGAATAGTGATCCCATGCAGTTGGATGCTACGGAAGTTAGAATTTGTATATTATTTCATATTTCTTTGTTCGTTTCTTCTGCGAGCTTTTGTTATAAGCTTTGAAATTAATCTTTTATAAATAATTTAAACTCTATTTTAAATTGCATCCTTTAATTGAGTTAAATGTGAAAAGGAATTGATGAGTTCGCTTTGCATTATAAGATGTGGGAATAAAATTCAATGCATGTAAAAACGGTGAAATTTTGGCGAATATAAAAATTTATAATTATTATATTTTTTATTTTCATTTTCTTGTTAGCGGTATCAACAATGTTAATTGAAAAAATGTGTATCCCATACAAATTAACGGTCATTATTGCTTATAACCCATTGTTGTAACGCCGCACTGGTACCAGAAGGCGATAACGACTGTTGCCTTTTCTTTAGCATTAACATAAACTAATAGTTTTATTTTCGGTTAGACTACGCCTCGTTGATCGTTTGTATTTGTGTAATTTTGCGTGATTTGTGTAAATTCGCGAACTTTTCGCGCAGTTTTCCTTGAAAATAGAGGCGATAAAGTGCGTGCTGCGCGTGCACCACTAGTTAATTTCTCGTATACGTACGTAGTATGAACGGAGTATAATGTCAGTAGTATAGAGAAGGTTATGTCATGCTGCGGAAAACTGATATCGAGGTTTCAACGGTAATACGTGTTTTGGTGACCCCTGATATCGAAAAAGTGTTATGTCTTTAATGACCATCTGGCCGTCTTCGATCTGCCTGTCTGCCGATCTGTGTATCTGCCAATCTTTCCGTCTGAATATTTGTCCGTCTGTCGATTAGTTCACCTGTTGATGCGTCGGTGTGTTGATCAGCTCTGTGATTTTGAGAAACATTCTCTAATTTATTGGGGTACTTTACAGGAAGCCCCAGAGATATTTTTAAAATTTTTTTGGGAATTGCTACAAACTTTGTTTTTAATTTAGTGTAAGAAAAGAGAGATTACACTTACAATGATGTAAATTCGATTGTCACTCTTAACACTAAATTTTCGAATATTAGAAAAGTTAAAATTTTTTCGGCGTCTTCCTACGACTACACTATTAGTAATTTAGATAGTGACCTTTGCAAATGAAATTTGTTCTCAAAAATTATTTCTTTAATTAATGTTATTTAGGGGAATTCAAGGTACATTATGTTCTTCTGAATCGCTAAAATCTGTCTCTAATAGTTATTTATGTATCTAGAGCGTTAAGTAGATTTTTTGCCCCGAGGACGACTTCGAAACCGGAGGGCTTCTGGCCCGAGGGGTTGGAAGTCACCTGAGAGGCAAAAACGACTAGTAACGCACGTGGTGCATACAAAAATGAATGGTTTACTAGTTTGTTCTGAATAAAGGAAATAAAATATTATAGTCATTTGTCAATGTGATGTCAAATGAACAAAACAGAGTATAGAATTACTACTGCATAATCGTTGTTGGAATAATTTGTTTCTACAAAATGAAGAAGATTATGAAGTTTCTGCGGAAATACTTGCAAAAGCTAACAAACCTATGGACAGTTGTTTCCAGTAAAATCTCTAGAAATATATGAAAATGATTGTTTTTTTAAGAGTTCTATGGAAAATAAGTGTGAATTGCCCTGATGAAACGGTACTTTTAGGTTATTTGCCGTTATTTTCAGAAGTTATTTCGAATATTCATCAAAACATTACATTTCGAGGACGTTAGCCCATATGCCTTATCTATATATTTAAAAAATAAGGTATTCTGTCATGGCTTCGTTTAGAGCTTCTACTAAACCGTTTGTAGTATTTTTCCCTTTAAATAAAAGAATGTGATCCCTAGATGTGTTTTCATATATTGTTTGTGTTGATTCACCAACATTTATGGTGTAAATTAATTAATTAAATCATTCTTTAATAGTACGGTTATCAATAGTCAATTGTTTTTTTCCAAAGAGTGGCTGCTTCATGGTTGGCGCTACTTGATGCTTTATTTTGATTGTTGAGATTTGTTTACAATTCGTAAAGGTTTTGTTTCAGTGTAATAATTGCATTGTGGTGTTGACAGTTTGCATGGATTTCCTTTTGTGGTGTATATTGTAGAGAACATTCGGACAGTGAGTTTTGCTCGGTTTTACTTAAGTAGTGAAGTTGTTCACAGATTATGTCGGATTCCGAGTCGTTGCCCACGCGCCCCAAAAGACGCAAACGTACATTAACTGGACGCAGGGAAAGATAAAGTCAGCGTAGATGTCATGATAATGAAGTCATTTTGTTTTCTATTGGGTCGTTGTCTATGAAATGTCAGTTTTGTTCTGATTTGTACTTCGTGAGAGAAATTCTGCAAACCAGTTTACTCTGTGTTGCTTAAATGGGAAAAAAAGTTTACCTTCGACCAATAGCCAGAAAAAATCAAACAGTTGCTTACAGGAGATGTTGACACATCACAAAACTTTAGAAATAATAACCGTCAGTATAATAGTGCTCTTTCCTTTGTGTAATTTGGTGCCGATATTACATTGCCACCTGGTCATGGGCCATACGTGTTTAAAATTTTGGGAACTCCACATCACAGAATATCTTCGTTTTACCCTGAAGATCCAAACAATGCAACATATTGTGAACGTTCGTCTGGGCACAGAATTTTACATTTATCTCAGATCTCACCGTAACATTTTGACGGGTTCTCACTAGTATAGTGTACTATATCTTATTATTACTACGTAGAAGTACCGCTACTTAATATTCATAAGTGTCCCTAAAAATAAGGTGATTCGTAACAGGGAAGTATAAATGACTGGTGGTAATTAAAAATTCACGAGAACATTCCAAATTTGCAATCATCATATCAATATTAAGCAAAATAAGGTTTATAACGAGATATTTTACTTATGCATTATGCCATTCATTTATTGTATTTGCTCGTATTTTAACTTTAATAAATCAAATTCATAAAATGTTGTATGGGTTGTGTTGGTATTAGAGCGGGTCATAAAGTACTCAAAAGGCCCGAGGGAATAACGAACCAGAAACGCCCGCGAGGGTATTAACAATACCCTTACGTGTTTTGAGGTCCGCAAAGGCACAGCAATGAACTGGTAAACCATAAAGGTTTTTTAAAAATTGTTTTCCCAGATATCTTACTACCGACCACAATAAACTTATGACAGAGTAGTTGGAAGAATGTTTCCCATCTCCTTTCTGTAACACTTATATATTCGGTCTGTAAATAACCGTTGAAAAATACATTAATATATACAAGTATGCTAGGATTTCATATGGATCGTAAAAAGATTTTTTAGGAAAATCAATAGCTGCTTCTCCTGGAGATAAGGCACTACCATTTTTCATTTCTCTAACAGCAAAATAAGTTTGATACAAAATTTTGTTGGTAGGGTAAGTAGATAAATATGACAATTAAAGAATAGCGGGGCAATTTTCGTTATTGAGTGGGCGATTTTCAAGTGATGCGACATCACCATCAAAATATCGATGTTCATCATTAAACATCATCCCGAAACCATCCATAATTTTTCAAACTACATTTGGGAACTTTAACGTTTAATCTGGGAGGGAGATTAACGTTTCGGTGTCTGCTTGTATTGAGATTTGATTTATCAAACGGTCACAAAGTGATCAGGACATTTGACAAAATAGTACATTATGAAACGATGATGTAATGATGGGTATTCATACACGAGTGTGATATTACGATACGAGCGAGGTACGAGCGAGTATCGTTAACTTCCCACTCGTGTATTAATATCCATTACAGCGAGTTTCATACGGTACTTTTTCTACGACTTTTATAAGTTAAACTTTGATTGATTGATTTTTTCGTGTTTCCGGGCGCGTCAACTGCTTTGGTCATTAGTCCCGTTAGTGTAGTGCATGTTTTTTCTCGGGAGATGGCGGTGACCTTCCCCCGCTGGATGGCGAGATCCGGCGCTGACCTACCGTCGGATAATGGGGTTTCCCCTAACTAGGACTCTCCCACCAGCGGGGCACTGCCCACGCCGGGACAAGTTAAACTTTTACATTGAATCGTTTCATGATAGTTAACATGCAGGATTCAGCCAAGGCCACCTAGCGGACAGCTACCCTACCTGCCGCAGGTGGCTTTGTGTCTGCGAGAGAATACAAAAGTTGCGCCAATAATTCCGAAGTCACCATTTTCGTTTTTGCTCTTATTTCTGGAGGTGCCAACTCCTCCTTTGATTCACTAGACATTTCAAACTAAAGAATTGACTGGTTTTAAACGACGAACACACGGCAGCAACATATCACACAATAACTTGAATTCTGATCATAACGTCAGTCAAAGGTTTCCTCTACCACTACCACTGCAACAGTTAAATAGGATCAAAGTGAAATTACGATTCAATTTATTTTAAATAATATTCCACGTAAAAATTATAAAATTATATAATAAAAGAAATGAAATATGACAAATATAATATATTATTAAATGCAATTTTACACAATCCAACTACACATTTATTATAACGATTCTCAATGATTAATGAAGTGACAATACTTGGTTTGTAAACTTCTATGTGATTGATCAAGAACCTGTATCATAATGAAATCTCTATCGCAATGAGTATCATTATGCAACAGGTTGTAGCCATCAAATGACAGAATTATGCAATGGGAATAGAAAAATGTTATCTTATGTCATTGGATAATTCAAAAACTATATGAACATCTTTTCCCGATATAATTTCGAATTTAATGTTTTTTCGTCTTTGATCGCTTTGCTCTGAAGAATGTCCACTTATGGATATTTAAAAATTATCACTGGTTTTAATTACGATGGTACGTTTTCTATTTAAAAAATAAAATATTAACTTCACATAAAATAAAACATCGACTTTAAAATATCGATGTCAAATTCACTGGTGATTTTATAAAACATAGATGTTTTGAAAACAACGTCATCAATGTCACATCTCTATTACAGACTCTTTACACCCACAATGCAAGTAGAATTCAAGTAGGGATTGTAAATTGTAAGGGAGCAACATTTACGGTGGTGATTGCACTTACAACTTGTAAAAGATTTCTGCATAAATGCTCGGCAAAATAGAATCGCCAATCCTTCTCTTATCACGTCCCGTGTTAAGCATATAGGAGTTGCTGCGTGACCTCTTATCTTCTGGGATATGTGGATCAAGGTCTCATCAATGGACAGGGGCAGAGAGCATGCTAATATTATACAAGACTGCAATATCTGAGTGTAACTATTCCGATTTCTGTGTAGTCAGTGCCATAATAAATTATGACTCTGATTCTTCAAAACTAAACCTTTAAATAAATGTGAACGATGTTCGATGTTTCAACGTGACTATTATTATATTATTTGAAAGTTGTCATTGAATGTGGCAAGGTACATCGTAAACATTTGGAATGTATTCGGTATTTAACTCACATTAATGAACCTTTACTTCAAATTTAAGATAAAAAGCATTTCGGTTCGAAAAAAGTGAAACCGAAATTTAGGTATTAACGGCGTTTGTTAAAGTATAAACGTAAATAAGGATCTCCGTAGAGAAAAAAACAAAACTTTTTTAAAAAATCTTGTTCGGATGTTCTTTGCCCTGTGCATGGATTAATGCCATAAGTCATATACGTTTCTCTAACTAGTTGTGTTCAGATATTAGAGCTGATACTGAACACAGACACAAACTATACGCAGAGTAGACTACCGTGCCGGAGCTGAGGTAGCCTGTGCGACGCGGAGCGATATGGACCGCCAAAACCGGGAGCGGTAGCTCAGTGTATCAACTGATATCACTGCAGCGCCTCCGACCGGGAGGTCCTAGGTTCCCACTCCCCACGGCGCACAGTGGTCTATTTTGCTCATTTACGGGGACATTTCCCTTGAAACCAAAGTTGTTGAATCCTCAATGTATCGATTCAGGAGTGTGAACAGAAGCTTGAATTGTTCGAAAAAGTATGAATAGACCATATTCTATGAAGCGTAGAGCGATGAGGATTCATGAAACGAAGCGAAAGACACAGAGCGCGCTCAGTCTTGTTTGGAGGTCGCTCGGTAGGCTGTGTTCGAGGTGTTCTAGTACGTGCGTGTTATATTCCTGTGAGAAAATTGTTATCCCATCATAGAATCTGGTTCTTCAGATACGTTATATATTAATTTTAATACGTGTTTATCGTTTTAGAAGTATAAAATGTATTTTATTAAAAAACGGGGGGAAAATGAAGGTGTATAACTCGTAGTCGAAATTCATTGGAGTAGATCAAAAAAGGACCTCGTAACATGACCAATTGTTTATATGATGTAGAATATTTATCTACCTTTAATACGAGACTAATTTTAATGTGCGGAGATTTGCGGAAATTGTGCTATTTAGTTTTATTTGTCGGTAGGTGCGCGACTGGGAGTGACGCGTCTGGAACTGTTTGGATATCTTTCGAACGAAGGTCTTCTGTCTCAGGCAAATAAAACTCATGTGAGAAAGAAGGTAGTTGATTTGATAATGTCGAGAGTGCAGAATGTTACAGAAGACGGTATTATCAGTAAAATTAGATTTTTTTCCTATCTCAATTGTAAATTGCTGGAAAGCAAGCGGAAAGCGGAAGGAAATACTTTTGAAAGAAAATAAAGACTGGTTAGAAGAAGAAATGACCTTTCTTCGACCTGATATACGACCACGAATATCCACGACACATCATCAAAGAGAATTTGATACGTTGAGCACCAGAACAAAGAGAAGGCGCACAAGAAAATTAGTTGAGGGCCACAGTTCTGAAGAACTAGCTTTTGCGACACAGTCTTCAGAAAACAAGGCAAACGAAATGTTGCTCATGTCATAAAAAGGCTACAATTCCAAGCCCTCGTTCGTAGAGGACAATGAAAAAAATAAATATGCAAAAGAAAAAATTTGACCCTTGCATTCCAGAAGAAGCCCTGGCTCTGATTATAGACGCCAAATTGAGTAAAGCACAATATATTCAGATAAGAAAAGGTGCAAAAGAGAGAAATTGTGATATATATCCGGCCTACAACAAATTACTGAAAGTTAAAGAGCAGTGCTACCCCAAAGACATAGTTATTTCAGAGACAAAAGGCGAGGTTAAATTGCAAAGCCTACTTGACCACACAGCACATCGTTTATCCATAGCTCAACACGAAGTTCTCAGCAAAGTTGTTAGTAAGCATGAAACTTCCTCTTTCGAAATTATTTACAAATGGGGTTTTGATGGAAGTTCCTGTCATTCAACTGTTTGTGGAACAGTATAGGTGGTTCAAAATGCCAGCGAGTGTCCACAAAATTCTAATTCACGGTGCTGACGTCATGGACACACTTTTGCTTCCTGTAGGACAATTAAGCGAGGAAGCATTAGAAACAAGACATAAAGAATGTCGCTACTTTCGCGAGCACAATACTCGCAAAAATAACAGGCAACGAAACATCGAAGACCTTCTCCATGCTCTCTTGATATCTTCTGATCCAGTGATATCTAGCATCAGAAATTTACCTAAAAGAAAAATAAATCAATTGCCACTGCCCGTCATCAATCTCTTAAAAGTCCTTACACATTCACCTGAATTGTCACGAGTTCACCAGCATTCAGATGATTCATTTCAAAGCCAGACTGAAGAAGACCTGGAAGATACTTCAGGCAGTGATTTTGATATATAAATCGTTTGGGTATGTATTTATCACTTATTTTCTTTCGGAAAATACAAGTTCTACTCTTTACAATTCGTTTACTTATAGAATATATGTATATCCTTGTTTGTACGCAATAATACGCAGAAAAACGATTCGAATATCTTTTGCATATTATAGAACAGCAGTTAAGAGTGATAAAGATTTCAAAATTATATACAATTAACAAAAAAAACTATTATACAGTTGATTTCAGTTCAAAAAGAGCAATGTCCCCCTAAATATTGAAAATAGACCACTGTGCGGCGGCAGGATTTTCGACACTAACTTTCCAGCTAGGTCGAATTCACCCGCTGTCTGGAGGAGAATTCTAGCGGCCGGTTACTCTGATCGGCAGTTTTCCGTGGTTTCTCCGATCAACACCAGGCGAATCCCGGAGTAGTAACCTACCAAACGGGCCACGGACCGCGCGCGGTCTGTCCTTCCTCTTCCTTGTCCTATCCTCTCCCCTTACACACACACACTTAGTTACATACACTACACTACCACATATTCCGGGAGACTGGTCGGGTGCTTAGAGCTGGTCTCGGCTGGGCGGTGGCCCGTTGGTGGGAGTGTCCTGGTTAGGGGAAACCCCACTAGCCAACGAAAGGTCGGCGCCGGATCTCTACATCCAGCGGGGGAAGATCACCGCCATTTGCCGAGAAAAAAACATGCACTACACTAACGGGACTAATGGCTGACGCAGTTGACGTGCCCGGAAACACGAATCAATTAATCGACCGGGATAAGCGAGGTGAACTGCACATTTATTAATTATTTTTATTTATTATTTTACGTCAACAACAGTTAAAAACGGTGGATGACGGTGCTATGGGGAGAAGTGAACTCTGTGCACGTTTTTAAAATTCTGTGATCACTACCCTAAGCCATATACTACTTCAATTTTCAATACAGAAAGAAAATGAGCGTTTTTTGCAAGAATTGTTAACAAAATATTCGCTCCAATGAAATAAAATCTATCTTCAAGGGTAAATCAGCAATAAAGGGTAGCCGAATAAGGCGGTAAGAAGTACCCCCAAACCAAATCGATAATCGCGATGCTCATATTGTGACATACCGATATGTCACGTTAAAATAAACTAACATTTATTTGTAGACAATATGGTGGAACATGCATTACGAAATATCACGAGAGCTAGAGCTTAGCAACGACCGTGAATAAACAATGTAGTTTTTGTTTTTTCTAAATGCATTAAGAGTTGTCTGGATGCCGAAAGTAGAAAATTTGGGATTGGGCGAAGAAGTTTAGACGATCAAAAGGTCAGCTACACCAAAATATAACGAACGTATGGATTGGCTGGGTGAGAGAAGGACGGTCAAATGTTATGAAAAAAAGGAAGGTAGTGTAATACGAAGTCTTCGAGGGGTGAATCATGCAGGAGGATTTCATTCTGACCGGCATCGCGTTTCTGAACTGATCGTAGGTTCGTGAGAGGGAACGAGTATAATCCAGATAGTCAGAATTGGGTTATCAGTGAAATTTTAAGGACAGTGAATGATATTGCCGATATTTTCATGTGGAAGTAATATTGATGTATAAATTGGAACTTTGTCGGGAGTGGTAATCGAGTTCGGGACTATGTCATAGGACGTAATCGGGACTGATAATTTTGATAGTTTGAGACCAGCTTGGATAGGGGCAGAAGAGGATTTCTTGGGACTTTGACTACGGCAAGCTGCAAGATATTTCGACTGAGAAGTCTACGAGGGACATCAACGAAGAATAGATAAGTTAACCGCGGTATAAAATTCTAAATTCAAAGATATCTTGATCAAAGGCATAACATAAATTCACTAAATTGTTTGCTAAAAAGGTAAAATAAACTTTGTTAAATTTTGTTCTTTAGAAAAGAAAGTGATCTTTCATTTAGTCAATCCAAACAGAAATGAACTAGGAATAGAATCATTCTATTTCAGATTCCCAGCTGCGCTGTATAGTCAGCGAATCCTATATTCCATTATAAAGGTAATGACTATAATATATCGTGACCCATTGACCCAGCAAGCCGGACGCTAAGATCTTTGGCAGATTAATGTAGAGAAAATTTTGTATATCTCAATATAAAAGAGAATACAAAATGTCGTTGATTCATAAAAATTCAGTCTCCTAGGGTAATCTGTTGCAGATATATAACGAAAATAGTGTTTTGCATGTTTTATTTTTCTCAGCATCTATTGCGTGTATCAGGATGAACTAACGACGGAGTAAACAAAAGACTGGTTGAATTTGAAGGTTTATTTGTCAACGAATTTTGACGCCAAATTCATATAGAAAAAAATAAATAATTTTTTAAAATTCATTTTCGACGTGATGACGTTGGATTGACTGTCTCAATTTCCCCCCCGCCCTAAAATGGGTCTCATAATATTCTACTACATATAACTTTTTCAGATTTTTAACCGGCCAGACTTTTAACAGGCCTCATAGCTTCATTTTCGCCACGTAAAAAAAGTCATCATGCGAATGAATTGGATTGGGTGGGGTCGATTCTTTACTGGCAGTTCCCGAACTACAGGCGAGGAGTACGCATTCCATTTTCTTTCACTGCTAGTTTAGCGTGGTGGTCAGAAATTGTTCGTTAACGCACCGTGTATGTTTCGTGAGTGCGTCAGGAGTAACTTGAGTGATGATTAATAGCTTCGTTCGGCAGTTTCTCAATTAACACTTGCCGTACGATAGTGTCCCAGCGAGAATGTCGATTCCATACAATAGTGCCCATTCCAAATGTTTTTTTTATCCATCCATAATGGCACAGGAAAAGTAGTACGCTCGAACTCATCATCATACTGCAGATTTTTCACGGCGATTTCACAGCTCTGCTAAGAGCTCAAGGCTACTTGAGTTCTGCTCCTCTCTCAAGATTTTGTCGGTTAGGGCGAGATTTTAATTGGCCCGTTTCTTTATTTACCTGTGACTAACCAATGGAGATTTCGTATTTTTTTCAGGAATTTAGGCCAATTTTTGGGGTTGGTCGACGCTGTGTTCGCCCGATGGTTTATTATAGCGACGAGTGACCACTTCATCGACGCGCGAGGTTTGAACTCTAATCTCTCTCACGCGCGCGCGCCCACACACACACACACACACACACACACACACACACACACACATATATATATATATATATATATATATATATATATATATATATATATATTGAACCGCTCTCCGTTTCTGTCAAATTATTTCTGCAACCGGTTTCCAAATTTATATCATTTTTGGGCGCCAGGAAAGGGTTGCGATTTTAAATTTCCCACAAACACATCTAAAGGGAAATAATTATCCTACTAGCTCTGCCGGTTGGGTTCTTACGAAAATAATCGTCGCCGGTACTTACTTTCTTCCTAGCAAACGATCATTCGATCCGCTCTCCATACGGAAGAAGCGAGGAATCTGAAATTTGGAAACGGGTTACGACGAATCGCCCAATAGTTGTAGCAGTTCGGGGTATGTTTCAATATGTGTGTGTATGTGTGTGTGTATATATATATATATATATATATATATATATATTGGGAGCGCGAAATTTATTTGTGAAGAACAATTTAACGAAACTCGGATGAAACCGGGGCTTGAGGCTACTTCCTCCAACTCCTCATCCTCTCTATCCCCTGCAATATATGCGCACTACTCGAAATCAGCCAACCCGCAGCGCCGGAGTCTCAGGCAGCACCGACCAACCGCCCGAGCGACGGCCACTCGCAAGCAGTGCGGACGGCAGAGGAGTTCCGCCAGCAGGCAGAGCGCGGCCGCCGCGAGGCCGCCGGCCAGCGCTGCCAAGGCCTCCCAAGCCGGGCTGTGCGGGGCAGCTGCCAGGGGGCGTGGCCCGTCCAGCGGAGGCAGCTGCTGCTGGTAGGAGGCGTCGCGTTCCGCTGCGGCGTGCAACCAGCCGACGATGCCTCCTTCGACCAGACGTTGCAACACGCTGCTGAAGTGGTTTGCGGGCGGCCAGTTGCCTCTCACTAGGAACGACCTGATTGGAAGAGAGAGGGATTTTGTTAATTCGTGTTCTCAGGCGCGTCAACTGCTATGGTCGATAGTTCTGGAAGTTTAATGCTTGTTTTTAATCACGAGATGTGATGGAGGTTTCCTGTCCCTGGTTGGTGATATCCGAGCTGAACTACAAATCGGGTTGCAGGGTTTTTCCCAACCAGGTATCTCCCATCGGCGGGGCACCGCCGCGGTACGGACAAGCTCTAAACTTCGGTAAAACGGTACAGTTTTCGTGCAGGTTGGACGTAATGAAAACGTGCAGTCCAGGCTGTACGTTTTCTAAATGAACATGTTTATAATTTTTCATGCAGAAAGCCTACAATTTGACTGAAGCGCCTTTAGCAGAAGAATCGTTTACAATAGTAATCGGCCATTTAGATTTTGTGGTTAGGTGGATCAAAATGCGATTGTGTGAAGTGGTATATTGTGATACTCTCCCTTTTCCCTAATTCCTGCCTTCCTATTTAGATTCTCTATGCTCCTCATGGATAATTAATACGATATAAAAATCAGGGCCAGATCGCACGCACAGAAATACCAGCACTGACAGTACTAGAACGGCACAATTCAGTTGTTTCTCTTTAGAACTCCTACCGGCGGCTTGTGGCGATTCGTACAGAAAACGTACAGACCGTGTAAGCGTCACTTCTAGATTTTATACTTCTAGTTTGGGATCTTGAAGTTTCTGTACAGAAACTGTTTGAGAATATGCACGAAAACTGTACCGTGCATACCAGGCTTAAGCCCCCAACTGGTCTCCCGATATGTTTGGTAGTGTAATGCATGTAGGTGTGTGTGTCTGTGAGTTTGTGTGTGTAAGTTTGGGGAAAAGATAGGACAAGAAAAACGAAGGAGCCGGCCTGGAGAGCCAAGGTTACTAAGACTCAAGGTTTGTAGCTACCTCCTACTTGCAGGGTCGGGGGTTCAGATCCCGTCCGGGGCATGGATATTTGTGTGTGTCCTTTACAGTTATCCCTAATGTTACTAACAGTGGTCGCTACATGACCTTAGTAATTGAAAAGCGACCTTAAAAAATTAAAAAAGACGAAGGAATTGTCACACGATGTCCGTAGCCCGACTTTTAGGGAACAGCTCCGGCATTCACCTGGTATTGATAGGAGAAAGCACAAAAAACTAACGAACAGAGATGTCGGCCGGTAGACTTTTTCTCCCGACGGCGGACGAATTTGACCTAGCTGTATGTCGATTATTCGACCTAGCTATAATCGACCAAGTATCAAATTTCCTGCCTCCACCGGGACTCGAACTACAGGACCTCCCGATCAGAGACAGTGCAGTGACATCATTTGACGCTCATAGCCACCTCAGACGAATGGAAAAACTGAGAGGTACGATAATTTTAGTCCATGTACTTTTTAAACGAAGACATACGCAACTTATAGCGGATAATTTAAATTACAAATAACTATACTTAGTTGTTTTGGATAGAAAACAGGTCTTCCATTAAGCCGTGTACTGCGTATAAGTTGTCTCAGGTGCCCCCCCCTACTTCACCCCCCCCCTTCATGCAACATGAGCACTGCTCTAAATGAGTCAGTTGATGCTTTTCTGACCAAAGAATCCCAATCTCATAACTTCTTCACCTCAATTTCCGACTAAATTTTGACACTGGAATATATTTATTTTTAATACAAATGAACGCTGTAAATTGTTTATATCTAAGTTTAAATGTTATATGGACATGACTGATAGGAGAATTTAATTTGTATAACTTATAATCCACTAAGGATCTCCGTTTTGGAAAACGTTTTAGCGTTCTACTCAAATTAATTTTTGAACATTTTTCTTTAAAATAAAAGTAGTCAGCTGTAGATATTCTATCAATTGCTCCTATTAATTGGTTTTATACTTTAATCAATAAATATTATTTATTTCGTTAAAAAATAGAATGAACGCTTATCCGCTGTTACTCTTTTACTTCTTCGTTTTGTTGTGTCAATTGCAATGGAGTTATCGAAGGTCTCTGGCGCGGCATGAGGATGAGAGAGTTTGTGTATGCGGTTAAAGTTGGCGAACCAGAGATAGCGAGATTAGAAAGTGCGAAGATCATTCAGTGCACATCAAATTTAATTAACAATTATTATATGCTCGTCCTATCTCGTGCGAAAAGTAAGTATTGTAGACGTGAGCAGGAAAACGAGGATTTTTCGTCATAACACTCTTACTGCCGGGTCCTGGTAAGGAAAATCGGATAAATTTTGTTCCTACATCAATAGTTAATTACTTGCACTAACTTGCTCTGTAGTCAGAATGCGGGTTTTGTGACCTAGTTGACCGAAAAATTGATTGACAGCAAACATCTGATCGGTCGTCTGTTTGACTGTCCTTCCGACCGTCTTTCTGTCCATCTTTCAATCCGACCATTTATCCGGCCGTCTGTCCCTCCATCTGTCAATGGTCAGACCGTCCGTCTGTCCGTCCATCTCTCCGTCCATTAGTCTATCCGTCTGTCTCTTTCCGTCTGTCATTCCGTCTCTTTCCGTCTGTCCGTCTGGCGTTCGGTAGAATTCCGAGGTAAACTTAACGTAAAAGCTTGGAGCTTGTGAACTCTTAAGTTTACGGACTTACGTCTACGGTTACGTCAAGGTATTGTAAATGGTCTCGCTTAGTAACTCAGTTGTAGGTTTTGCGGCTACGTTACGTTTACGTTTAAGTTTGCATTGTGAATGAAGCCTAACGATGGTGATGAAAAAAATACTAGGTCCCATAATTCTTGCAGAACTCCGATCACACTATTCTTTGGAAACCAGGGGAGGGTTTTCTGCATTCCAACAGCGATTGTTTTAGCTGTTGTATCCACTCAGATGAAACCGCGCTTGATCAGAAAAGACACTTAGAATATGTTCCGGAGGTGCCAAGAATGTATTCCAGCCGAAGGACACCCCTTTCAACATCTTCATTAAGGTAATATAATCGCAGCGATAGATTATATGGTGGTGGTTGTAGTGGTTGTAGTGTGGTGCATGTTAGTGTAAGTGTGTGTGTAAGGGGAGAGGATATGACAAGGAAGAGGAAGGAAAGATCGTGCGCGGTCCGTGGCTCGTTTGTTAGGGTACTGCTCCGGCATTCGCCTGACGTTGATCGGAGAAACCACGGAAAACTACCGATCAGAGCAGCTGGCCGCTAGAATTCTCCTCCAGACAGCGACTGAATTCGACCTAGCTGAAAAGCTAGTGCCGAAAATCCAGCCGCCGTCGGTACTCGAACCTAGGACCTCCCGGACAGAAGCGCTGCAGTGACATCAGTTGATGCACTGAGCTACCGCTACCGGTATGGAATGAACACCCGGTTTTATTACGCCATATGACCGTGATGTGATCAAATACTATAATGTAAATTATTATTATTCTTATTATTTTATTAGCATTATGTTTAAAGCTCACACTCGAATGATACCATTATACTCGTGACTATCGTCGCTTCTTGGCCACAAGCCAGGGTAGGAAGATATGTGTGTGAGTTATTTATTTGAAATGAAAATTGACATCAGCACTAGGTCTCGGGATGTATGAATGATTTGTCAATAAAAACACAATTTTATAAGAGTATTATTTTTATGATGCAAATTTAGTAGTGACCGTCATTCTCCTTTTCATTTTATTTCTTTCACATTCAGTGTCTTTTTCTTCTTGCCTGTTTTTTAATAAATGTGTAATGCCACTGAATGCCAATTCTACACAACCATGTAATAAATTAAGGTTTACTCTCATGAAAAATTCCTTTTCTTTTTTTATTAAAAAAATATTGTGTATTCCCGAAAGTGTGACTCCGAAAGATCGTAAAAAGAGGAGTCAGGAGTTTGTTGGGCAACTTGTTCGGCGTTCGAACATAGGGACTTGATAAGATTCTGGATTTGTCAAATAAAGCAAATTTGCTACCTCCATAAGAGAAAACCTTCATTAGTAATGTTCATAAAACTGGTATCACAATATAAATATTAAAGGGTATTCAAAGTGTTTTGTATGAATTTGTGTTTTTCGAAGGATATTTCTGTATATTGGTGTGTTGTTTAGAGTGTACTTCATGTGTTAAAATATTGTATGTGCACCAAAATAATGAAGGACAAAGTCTATATAAGTCACAATGAGAGAGAAAGTGTAGTGACAAGGGTAGAAATGACGAGCATGTAGTGTATCAATTTCACAATTAGAATCACAATTAGAGGATTCGGGTGAAATAAGAATGGAGTTAGAGAGAGTGAATTTGTCAACGCCAAATTCTGGACTAGCAAAAAATGGTGAGAGAAATTGTTAAATATGTTTCGAAAATTACTTAATGAATAGAAACAAAATATGGAAAAAAAAAATAGTTTAAAATTAATTTAATTAACAAATGATACGAAAACAGGTAAGTGAACATAAGCAAATGGTAGCAATTCAGGTAGAGCAGGTATGGGAGCAAAATAATATATTAGAGAATTTGCAGTAATAATAATAAAATAGAGCATTTGCAGTAATAGAATAGAACAGTCATGATGAAGCTTAACAGACATAAACAAGAAATTGCGGACGAGGTTCGGGAATTCGGTGAGGAAATTAGACAAGAGTAGTATACCACAAGTCAGGACAAAGTCATAGAAAATTTCTATGGCTTTCGCTTTCTATGGCTACCGCTTTCTATTAGAAACACAGCATGAATGAATGGTGGAAGTATCATTTTGTTTGGTTGGGATACAATAAATAATGTACTTGATGAATTAAAGCTTATCCCTCCAAATGCAAGATTAATTTTCGGTTGATTGATTTTTTCGTGTTCCGGGCGCGTCAACTGCTCTCGTCATTAGTCCCGTTAGTGTAGTGCATGTTTTTTTCTCGGGAGATGGCGCTAATCTTCCCCCGTTGGATGGTGAGATCCGGCGGCGGCCTACCGTCGGCTAGTGGGGTTTCCCCCTAACCAGGACTCTCCCACGAGCGGGGCACCGCCCCAGCTGGGACAAGCTCTAAGCTCCCGCCCGGTTTCCCGACATGTGTGGTAGTGTAGTGCATGTTAGTGTAAGTGTGTGTGTAAGAGGAGAGGATAGGACAAGGAAGAGGAAGGACAGATCGCGCGCGGTCCGTGGCCCGTTTGGTAGGGTACTGCTCTGGCATTCGCCTGGTGTTGACCGGAGAAACCACGGAAAAATACCGATCAGAGCAGCCGGCCGCTAGAATTCTCCTCCAGACAGCGACTGAATTCGACCTAGCTGAAAAGCTAGTGTCGAAACTCCTGCCGCCGTCAGGACACGAACATAGGACTTCCCGGTCAGAGGCGCTGCAGTGACATCAGTTGATGCACTGAGCTACCGCTGTCGGTTTAATTTTTGACATAATAATATTTGAACATAACATGGTAATATTTGAACATAATGATAACACTGATGACATGTTGTTTATTTAAATGTTAGACCAAAATGGAATTCATACATTCGAGACTTTTGGACCAAATTTCGTCGGACGTTTTTGTCAATTGGATCATTTTTTTTGACTTATTTTCATGAATCTCTTATCATTAGACTTTCAAAAATCGACCTACTGTCATTAAACCTCACACCGTTTGTCCTAACGAACCTTTGGAACTACAAAATTGCGTACAGAAGTCAATAGGAAATGCGGGTATTGTCAAGCCTCTAATTACAAAAATGTATTAAAAAATTATATTACAAAACTGATAAATGATAGTAGCTTGTAAGATGAGGTAAGTAAGTAAGCAAGTAAGATAAGGCCATCTTACTTGTATGCAGGTGTCCATATGCACTGTTGGGCTATGTGCAACCGTATTCCATAGAAGTGCAGAGTACCTCTCCGGTTCCTTTCAAGAACAGTTTTGGTGTCCAAGATGGCAGCATAACCACTGTGAATCTCTTCCCAATCAGTCCCAGGACTAGACTAGGACATAAATACAAGATGTCTCAGATATAAGGGAAACTTCTGGGACATGTTGGGGGGTGGGGGTGGAAGATGATAGTTGTTTTGCCAATTAACGAGGGAAATTCGTATAACAAAGACACGGGTAACATTTTCTCCAGGTGGTTAGGTAACTAATCATGTTAATCTCTTTAAATTTGGGATATAAATATTTCACCAAATTACTTAGCAAACATTATTTAAATACATAAACAAAACACATTAGGTTTTCATTTCTTAAATAGATATGTTTATAAACTACTTCAAATTATCAAAATACAGTGTATTTTTAGGTAATTTAGTAATTTTTGGTAATTTAGTAATTTATCTTTTTATTGGAACAATATATTGTAATTTTGAATTTTAATAAACTATTAATTGTCAGTCATAAAGTTTTGAAGAATTACTAACTATAATGTACATATTTGTATAAACACTTTCAATTATAAAATGATATATAAATATGGCTAACTCAAATAAATGGAAACTCTTCCCGAGATGTGCTCCATAGTAAAGAGTAATACCGCAAGGCTGCATTTCCTTTCCATGAGGATCCTCGAGGTACTTACCAGATCGTAGAGGCGTAGGGCGTCCTCATCTACGGACTCGTAAAGGATCTCGAGGTCGAACTCCCCACCCTCTCTGTTGTAGACGACGTGCACCTGGTCCATCACGTCACGCAGCGTGTCGAGCTGCAAAGATTTTGCTTCTGAGCATTTTGCCTCATAATAATAATAATAATAACAATAATAATAATAATAATAATAATAATAATAATAATAATAATAATAATAATAATAATAATAATAATAATAATAATACACCGGGAGCGGTAGCTCAGTGCATCAACTGATGTCACTGCAGCGCCTCTGACCGGGACGGCCTAGGTTCGAGTTCTGACGGCGGCAGGATTTTCGACACTAGCTTTTCAGCTAGGTCGAATTCAGTCGCTGTCTGGAGGAGAATTATAACGGCCTTCTGCTCTAATCGGTAGTTTTCCGTGGTTTCTCCGATCAACACCATGCGAATGCCGGAGCAGTACCCTAACAAACGGGCTACGAACCGCGCGCGATCTTTGCTACATATTAACGAGGAATCGCACATTACTACGTTCTTTTGTTTCTTGATCTGAGGAAAAATTTAAAGAAAAATCTGGATCCGTTTTCGTTAATAATTGTTTAAAAATTGCTTATATTTCACGCAAAATACGTGGAAACTATTTGCACATTCCAAAAAATGTGCGTGACCTCATTTCAAGATTTGACTATACAACCTAATTCATTAAGAAAATATTCTCTCTCTTCAGCATTGTAGTTGTGGGAAAACGGAGAAAAATTTATAACTTCTATAATTTTCGAAAAATCAGAGAATTCAACGAAAATTAGACCCACTCCATATTTTTACGAGATCTTTACGTTGTTCAAAGACAAAGTTTATTAAAAATATTTTAACCATTGTTGAGAATATTATTAAGTACAGTATCAGTAAATATCAAAATATCCTTTTTGAACTCAGAGGATTTCTAATTCGGTTAAATTAATTAAAAAATATCAACTTTGAAAAAAAATGTGTAAAAATTTTCGGCGCTAACATTGACAGCTAGGAAGAAGGGCTCTCAGAAGTTTTGCCGTAAATAAATTTTTCGATATAAAAACCCACAACACGTGGATTCTGACCACACTACATTTTAGAGGAAGTAATTTGGTACATATACCAGACCACGAGTTTTCTGTCAAAAAACTGCTGTTTTCTGCCACGTCATTGTAATTCTTTCTCTCTACTACGAACGTTGTAAGGTGAGAAAGTAAACGTGTAATTTCACCAAACGTTTGGTTTACTTTGAAAATACGAGTTCATCCACATTTTCCTTCCATTTTACCTTTTAATGGGAAAGCCTGCGGCCATGCGCCTGTACATACATAACGGTGAAACCCCTGCCATTCAGCAATCGGAGAAAATGAGGTGTGTCATTCATCGCGTCTCGGTCTCCTGGGAGATAATTAGTCATTTCTACATTATTAAGTCAAAACACTCTTAAGAGAGTTCCTGAATATGGGGCTTGGGGAGATTTTGAGCAACTAAAATGCGTTTCGGTGACTTCAGACAAGGCACATTCATATCAACGGATCATTCGATTCCTCTTAACAAAGCAAATCGACTGACACTAACCTTCGGAGTATCACTCCATAATAATCTAAAATAATGAAAATAAGTTGTTTTAGATGGATGGATATGCCGGGCAAGTGTCACATTTCTACATGAAATTTTGTAATCACAAATAAACTTTTATGTATACCAACATTGTAAACGGCATTTTTCGTTGCAAGAAATCGTTCATACATTGAAATGTTACGACACAGATTATAATGTATTAGCATTTTCTGGCACGGATACGTCCGTCATCATAAATTCAACTAATCGCAGCGACCGAATCTTTGCGTTGACCGTAAACCGCGGGAATGTCAAATAACCGTATCATCACAATAAAGTTGTTTCCCAAAATTAACGTTGATTATCTTATAAATGTCTAATACTATTATACAAAAGTAACGTATGCAACCCATTTATAATGTTTCTTCATTGAATTCCCACAAGTATGAAATATCGCTTTCAATCTCGCTCGTTTTCAAAACGTATTTATGCAATGTCGGTTAAATGTCATAATGTGCTGTTAACAATAAAATACCCATTACACACACCATAGTAAACTATATTGTGGTTAGGACTGTCAGTGGTGATTTTGTGAAAACTGTTTTGCAACAGAGTACCTGGTGTCCCATGGTGGGAATTGTTAAAAAGCTTGTGATGACCCCACTGAAACTGTTAAGCATGACGATACTCAACAGCGTGCCCCACAACATCATGTGCCTGGGCCGGTGGCTGAAAAAGAGCCACTGAGAAAGATCTGGGCCGTCTCTAAGGCGGCTTGGCTGCAAGTGGCTTGAAGAACGAACCTGCAACAAGAATTTCTTAGAGCTTGTCATGGTCAACAGCGTGACCCACACCATCATGTGCCTGGGCAGGAAGCTAGAAAAGGAGCCACTGAGAAAGATATGGACAGTCTCCAGACCAGATTGGCTGCAAATCGCTTGTAGGACGAACCTGCAACAAGAATTTCTTAGAGCTTGTCATGCTCAACAGTATGCCCCACACCGCCAGTGCATCGCACCAGGTAACAGCTATCTTGTCTCTGGAAAAGATGTTGATACATGTTACACTACTGCAAGAAAAATGGAAGAAAGCCGTTCGCCGTGTTTTTGATACTGAATAAACCGAGAGCAGTGGGTCAGTGCATCAACTATGTCACTGCAGCGCCTCTGACCGGGAGGTCCTAGGTTCGAGTCCCGACAGTGGCAAGATATTTAACACTAGCTTTTCAGCTAGGTCTGGAGGAGAATTCTAGTGGCCGGCTGCTCTGATCGGTAGTTTCCCGTGGTTTCTCCGATCAACACCAGGCGAATGCCGGAGCAGTACCCGACCAAACGGGCCACGGACCCCGCGCGATCTGTCCTTCCTCTTCCTTGTCCTATCCTCTCCCCTTACATACACTCTTACACTAACATGCACTACACTACCACATATTACGGTAGACCGGTCGGGAGCTTAGAGCTTGTCCCGGCTGGGGCGGTGTCCCGCTGGTAGGAGAGTCCTGGTTAGGGGGAAACCCCACTAGCCGACGGTAGGTTGGCGCCGGATCTCGCCATCCAGCAGGGAAAGATCACCGCCATCTCCCGAGAAAAAACATGCACTACACTTACGGGACTAATGACCAAAGCAGTTGACGCGCTCGGAAACACGAACAAATCAATCAATAAAAACATACAGATAAATTGCTGCTGCTTGCAATGCATTTTATTTTAAACTCGTGGTGCTACAAAAGCAAGTATTTTATCGCACTAAGTAACGACTACGTAATATTATAATGCAGCAATTTCTCATTAACATCTATTTCAACATCTACGAGTAAATACTCGCAATATTATCACGTCTCTGTTATCGCTTGTAAATCTCATTAAAAATCGCAGAACACTATGTGGGAAAACGTTTTGTTTTAAAGGTAATAGGTATATCAACCAAATTCGACAAACCTTCTTTTCATCCAGCTATTACATCTCCCAACAACGAGAAAGAATTCTCAGAATAGCCAATTGCCGTCTCGCGGCGCTGAGTATGCTATTGTCTCATTCCAAAATATTTCCTGAAGGATAGCAAATGGGGCGCGGAAAATTAGACTTTAATTATTCGAAAATAATATGTATATAACCGTTTAAATGATGTATGATATGGATTCTGCCTTTAGAATGTGTTAGAGGATTTATTTCTTAATTTAGAGACACGATAAATCCTGTTGCTAAATTTAGAACAAATTCGTCGTTTCCGGTGTACAATTACATAACTTTCTCTTTTTACTAAGTATCTTCATAAAGTCTAGAAAGAAATAATGTACTATTTTGTTTCTTCAATAATACGCGATTATTTTGGTTTATTTAATGAGTTTAGAGCCAACCAATGATTGTCTATATTAAATGAATTTGTTGTTTTAATACTATCTATGCAATTGTACTTCATGTGTTTAATGAATAAATATTAGCATCTCACATTGAACAAAATGATGTAGTTTTTTCTGTTTTTTGTCACATGTAGGTAAGAAAACCTTCTGTACCCAAAAAGCATTTTCAAATATTAAAAATATCACATATATAATCTATTGGAAATATAGTATCATAATAGTGTGTCTGCCAGCCTTGTCATTTGAAAGGCAGATGGCACATGAAATTGACATCGGTATTTCAAACCATGCGGCACATCCGACAGTCAACTGTTAGGCAGCGAGTCAACGTTCTGGGCTATTCACTGAAGGTACAACTAACAGAAGTTTGCGTCGACCCGAGACGGAAGGGGCCAGAATCTGTTTTATCTGTCGCTCACTAGAAACACCGCTCTCAAAACTGCTAAGGGAAGCTATTTTGAAAGTGTCTTTTGATTATTAACGAATCGATAATACAGGTAATGGAACAGAGCTCACATATAGATCCAACTGAATTGGACGTGAATAGATTCGCCTATCTACTAGTTGCAAATTTCATTTAACTACTATAATTTATACAAAATCGGATCCATTTCAGTGTCGATTAATTGCACAAGTAAGCATTTGCATAGGGGTTATTTATCTATAATGAGATATGACTCATGCACTGAAGAATTGCTGATACGTTACGTACTGACAAAATCTCTACATTTCTGGAAAGGAGAGCCGGCAGATGGTTGTTGCAGCGGAAGCACAAGATGAGAATTTATATCTCTTGTATGAAAACTACTGTGTGAGGTAAGATCAACACTGATTATTTATGTGTTAGAGAATCATAAACAAACGAGGCTGCGCTGTAAAACAAAATTGTGCGATATCACATTTGCGCACCTGAGAGGTGAATCATTAACTATTAAGTCATTAGGTAAGGATATAATAGTTATAAGGTTAGCGGTACGAATAGTTAACTGTTAAGAAGTTAGCTATTCTTTGGAACATGGTCAATGGTACGATTATAGCCACCGCTCACCTAATAGGTTCTATTTAAGAAAAGAGCCGGTGTTACATTATAAAACTAGAAGGAAACTTGACTCTTTGTCAAAATACAAACTCTCTGGTTTATTTATTGATTAAAGATTAGTCCAAAAATTATACTTATACTTTTAGTTTTGTTTGATAATTAGGATTACATTTTATTCTATGGAGATTCACATTTAAAGAATTCACAATTAAAGAATTTTCTAATTTCAATTGAGGAAATGTCAGATGGAGTTTAGACTCAGTTCTTGAATACTTTGAGGTAGAGCTGTATAAATTTATATGTTTGCAATTTGTTTGGTTTCTGTGTATTTTTCTTTCTATTGGCATTCTGTGACTAACTAGCTGAATACAATTTCTTTGTATATGGAAATATCTCATATCGTTCGATTCCTAAATGATGGATTTCATGTATCTTATAACTTCAAGAATCTAGAGAAAACGTCCTAGAAACTGAGGATTTCAGGAGGTTTTTATAACAATTGTCACGGAAAGCAAGTTGTCATAAATTGTCATTGAAAATTAATGACAACTCCTCATGACAGATAAATTGTCTAGTGAAGCGAGGTGAGGGCGATTGCAATATGAACATTAGTCAACTTAAGTTAATGTTCGTTTCACTTACATATTTTCATTTTAAGTAAACAGAAACATTTATAGGAAGTCCCTGTATTTAAAAGAGAAATTTAAAGTGAACATGGAGTAATATAAATACACTAGTCAATACAAGGATCACTATAGCATTTACCATGATGTGTGAATATCATAAAAACGTTTTTCTACTCCCATTGTATTATAATTCTGTCATTTATTGGTTGCAACCAGTTGCATAATGATACTCATTACGATACAGATTTCATTATTATACAGATTCTTGACCAATATCACAGAAGTTTACAAACCAAGTACTGATACTTAAATAATCATTGAGAATCGTTCTAGTAAAAGTTGCCTTCGATTTTGTATATGAAAATTGCATTTGATATTATATTATACTTATCATTTTTAATTTCTTTTATTAATTAATAAGTCTGTAGTAATTTGTTCGTGAAACATTATTTAAAATAAATTGTATCGTAGTTTCACTTTGATCCTGCTTGACTAGCGCAGTACTTCCTCGCAGGCGGACTGGTAACCACAGCCACCTGCGGCAGCATGCGAGGGTAGGGTTAGGTGGCCTTGGCTGAATCCTGTACGTCAACGGCCACGAAACGATTGTTCGGGCCCACACGCAAAAGCAGAAAGGGACGTATAAATATAAAACGCTTCCTACGCCCTAAGCGGCAACACCGGAAGCGCGGCATGGAAGTAAGTTGCCAAGCGGCACCACTGCGCCGCGTGATATTCGCTTTCGCGACCCGAATCTTCTAAACCGCTCTAGAACATTTCAAATTCTAGCAGTTCCCTATTGGACTGTTCAAATTCACCCCACCTCGCCATACTGCAACCGCTGGAAAAGCAGTCGCTAATTGGCCAGTTCAAATCAGTTCAAATCCCCTCTTCGCGTGCCCGATAGAACTCGCAAACCGAACAGAAATCAGTCGCTGAGTAGCACCCTTGCTAGAAGCATGTCTCGGGCTCCGTGTTAAAAGATCACGTAAATTCTTATACAGAAAGTAATATTCTGTGCTTATGTTGCGGCCAAGTGAAAAGCCACATTGTTTTAATTCGTTGTAGTTTAGCATTGTGTATAAATCACTCGCTGAGAAGCAGCCAGTGCGAGAAGTATATCTCGGGCTCCGTGTTAAAAACATCACGTAAATTCTTATGCAGAAAGTAATATTCTGTGCTTATGCTGTGGCCAAGTGAAAGCCACATTGTTTCAATTTGTTATAGTTCAGCATTGTGTATGTATTGAACTAATTAATGTATCGTGATTCAAGATGGAAAATTCCTGTATTCTCACATTGAGAACAATAACTTACGTGTATTTTCATTGTAAAGAACAATTGTGATAACTCAAAGGTAATTAAACATCATTCTGCAAGGTGAGAAGTGTGTTTCCATGATAATCCACATTATTACAAAATTCCTAACGAGCGTCGAAAGGGACTGAGTGGATTGCCTACCTACTTTCAACAACCAATAATACAGTCCACAACAAGCAAAGGTAACCCGCCACGTCCATGGTCCTTCGAGCTTCGGATATCGAACTAGTGACCCGTGGAAAGCAACCCGCTCCGTCCAACGATTCTATGTAAAAGTTTAACTTATAAAAGTCGTAGAAAAAATACCGTATGAAACTCGATGTAATGGGTATTAATACACTCGTGTGAAGTTCACAATATTTGTTCTTACCTCGTTCGTATCGTACTATCACACTCGTGCATTAATACAAATCAATACATCAACGTTTCATAATGTACTATTACTGTGTATCTGGATCGTCAACTTCTGTGAACAGCCTGGCAAGGACCAGTAACGAAAGGAAGCACGACACAGTGATCACCTGTCGCGTCACATTTCCTTTAGGACGAAATTTTCTCGAAAGAATCGAAAGCGGTTGTAAGTTAAGAGGGCAGTGAATGCATAAAGCTTTCCCTCGAAAAGTGTGAGAAACCCAAAAGATTGTCAATATATCTAAAAGTACAGAGGGCTCCGAAACAGCGCTGGGGCGACCCCCAAGATAAGGTACTAGCACTCACTTGAACACGGTGGCGAACAGAATTAAGAAGATGCCTGTCGCAATCCACACGCTGAGAGAGAAAGCATTGTAGATTCTGAACGCCAGTGGACCTGTGCTGCGAACTGCTAGGCAAAAGTCATCGTAATAATGCGGGTACAGGAAATCTACCGGTTGCCGGTACACCTGCAAGATGATATTTAATCCACATTAGCATCCAAGAGAAACAAAATACTTACGTCTTACAGGAGTACCTATTTGTACATTAATTGGTAGGTATTTGATGTAGTCGTTGGTGTATAACGGGAAATTACGATTTGATGAATTAGGAGTAAAGCAATGAAGGAAGAAGATAGGAGAATTTGTGCACTCATTTCCTTCAATTATTTCTTGTCCTGGGCTGAAGGAAGTAGATAAAATTGAAAATCTGGAGGAATGTAACAATGTCTAATTGTGAAAGATAAATGTTGGTGAGAGAGAGGAAAAGAGAGAGAAGAACAGAAGGGAGCGTCTATAAAAAAATATGGTAGTGAAAATCCTGTATGTGCGATAAATCTGAAAAAAGGTTGTGGAAGGTAGAGAGATAAGGGGGTAGGGAGGGAGAGAGGGAGGGAGCACATAAAAGATGCAAGGGCAGAGAGAGGGAGAGGGGGAAGGACATAAAAGGGAGAGACAAAGAGAGGGAGGGGCAAAGAGGGGGAAGGACAGACAGCGCGATGGACAGAGAGGGAAAAGAGAGCTATGGAGAGGGACAGAGTGATGGGATGGACAGCGAGATGGGAAGGGACAGCGAAACCGGAAAGCACATAGTTACAGAGGGGGGCAGAGTTGGAGGGGCAGAGTTGGAGGGGCAGAGTTGGAGGGGCAGAGTTGGAGGGGCAGAGTTGGAGGGGCAGAGTTGGAGGGCAGAGTTGAGGGGCAGAGTTGGAGGGGCAGAGTTGGAGGGGCAGAGTTGGAGGGGAGAGAGAGCAGTGGAGGGGGGATGAGGGAAAGGGGAACAGACAGAAAGAGGAAACTGAGAGCGCAAAGGAGACTCAGTGAGACGACGGTGAGGGAGAATCAAAAAAAAAGGGGCGAAAAAGATATGTAAGGTACGTGGATGTGTGCGTTAAAGTGGTAAGAAAGAGGGGCAGGGAAAGAGATAGAGATAGAGAGATGATGGCGAGAGTGGGTGAAAGTAAGAAGGTGCTTACGACGAAAACATGCCTAGCGAAAATGCTTGTAAATTATGTGTGTGTGTGTGTGTGTGTGTGTGTGTGTGTGTCATAGAAAGAAGAACCGGAGGAAACTAGTCGTGATTAAGGGAGTACCTGGTCCACGAGGTCTGGTATCCAGTAAAATGCCTCCATGTAGAGATGCGCAGTGCCATTAGCCAGGAAGTCGATCGGTCCGACCCGCTCGTCGAATGGGACGTCTTCCTGGTCGCCCTCCTCGAGGACGTAGCAGCCCCAGCGCAAGTTCCCCGCGTGCATCGCCAGAATGCGCGCAATCTGCGCGTCGACACCCCGCGCCTGCCATTGGAACGAGTTGGTGGGCGACGGACAGGTGGCCTGTGACGAGGGCGACTTCTTCGGCAGGGCGAACACCACCTGATCGCACGAAGCATGAAAACCTTCGGTGAATCAAGAGAAATATTAATTACGAGAGCAATGCGAATGTTAGGGCCTGGGAGGGAGATAAATGCAGATAGAGAGAGAAAGGAGACATTGTGAGAAAGGAGAGATTGTGTGTGAGAAGAGAGACAGTGTGTGAGAAGCGAGAGAGTGGTGAGAAGGGGAGAGGGCGTGAGAAGGGGGAGAGAGGTGGGGAGGGGAGAGGTGCGTGAGAAGGGGGGAGGGAAGGGAGAGAGTGTACGTGTGAGAAGGGAGAGAGTGTACGTGTGAGAAGGGAGAGAGAGTGTACGTGTGAGAAGGGAGAGAGAGTGTGTGTGAGAAGGGAGAGAGAGTGTGTGGAGAAGGAGAGAGAGAGGTGTGTGTGAGAAGGGAGAGAGAGGTGTGTGTGAGAGGAAGAGAGGAGTGTGTGTGAGAAGGAGAGAGAGTGTGTGAGAGGAGAGGAGAGAGAGGGTGTGAGAGAGGAGAGAGAGTGGTGAGAAGAGAGAGGTGGAGAAGGGAGAGAGAGAGAGTGCGTGAGAAGGGGGAAGAGAGAGATTGAAAGAGTTCTTTCCATTGCAACAAATTGTTGAGCGGCGGAGTGGTGGCTCGCTCCTGTCTCATAGCGAATCTCTAGCTTTTCATCGCCGAGGTCCTGGTTCGACTCCCGTCTCTCTCATGTGAAATTTGTTGCAACAAAACGAGTTTGGCTGCTTCGCAAAGATTAGTCCAAACCGTGTGAAGGGCCCTAAACTCTATCCCCTTTCCTAATTCCTTCCCAATTCTGGCTTTTCCAAATAAGCTTTGAAATTTCCCTGAAGGAAAGTACCCTTTCTAAAATACCCCCAAATTCTTTAAAATTTGGGAAAACTTTATATGAAGCCCTCGGACATTTTCAAAATTTTCTCAAAAATGGCTCCAAATTTATTCTTGTACGAATGGAATAAAATACACTTATAAAGGTTGCATAGGTTTGATTTTCACGGTTAACTCTAAATTTTTGAAAATTGCAAATTTTTGAAGTTTTTCGGCGTCTTCCTTCAACTATAAAATTGAAGACTTATTTTTCTTTCAAACAAAATTTACTGCCCACAAATAGTTCTTTCATCAAGGTCATGTACACATTTTCGAAAATTTTAGTCGTTTTCGTGCAACAGCGTGAAATTTTAAAAAGTCACAAAAACAAGATTTTCAAAACGGCTTCAAATTTTTTCTTTAAATTATTGGTAGCGGTAGTTCCAAATGCACCCTGTATGATGAGATAAAGATCATATTGCTCTATTCCTTTTTTTAAAAAAAAAATTACAAAAATGTACTTTTTAATTTGTTTCTCACGTTGGTAATATTTACATTAGAGGCAATTTCTTCACATTATTTAATTTATGAATACATGTGCTTGAAATAAAGATTTTCGAAAACACAACACTTTTCTGTAAAAACAGGCTCAAAATTCTGCATTTTCTGAAACTCTCAAACACCATTTTCTAAACATTTGCTCAAAATTGTTTCTTCAAATTTTTTCAATGGATATATTGCATTGTTTGCACTGTTTATTTTACGTAAAGTTCATTTTGTTATATGCTTTTGTTGTTTCAAAAATTACACGAATGAAGTTTTTTTTTTAAATATCTCTCACGCCGTTTATTAGCACATTTTCATCGATTTGTATACATTATTACATTTATGAGTGGAAGTGCTTAAAATTACTTTAAATTAAGTTTTTCGAAAACTCAATAGATTCCTGTGAAAAAAGCTTCAAATTGCACATTTATAGTAACTCTTGTCATTTCTTCAAAATTTTCAATGAAAATTTCTATGTTGGACGAGTTTTTAGTCTTCTTTAATATTCTCGAAGTCATATTTCGGTTCTACTATTAAGAAACCAAAAGCTGAGAAAATGTAAAAAAAAAAAAGTAATTTGGGCGACGATAGTTGGTAGCTGACCAGAGAATGGAGCATGACCTTAAAGCAAGTCCACACCAAAGAAATTAGAAACATTTAGTACGAGAAACTCAGTGCCATTCTACTTGTCAGTGCATCTATATATATATATATATATATATATATATATATATATATATATATGTATGTTTGTATATGTGTGTGTGTATATGTGTGTATGTGTATGTGTGTATATGTGTGTATGTGTATGTGTGTATGTGTGTGTATGTGTGTGTGTGTATATAACTGTTTGGGCTAAAACAGCACGCATTTTTTCGCCTTTAGTAATGGTTATGTAATACTATTTATACCACAATTTATCTCCAAATTTTCGTCGATCTCAGTCATCATTTTTCGTAAAACTCTTTTGAAATCGTAGAACACTTGGTGCAAAATTTAAATAGGTTCAAACAACTTTTTTTTCAAAGCTTTATATGAAAATCAATTTCTGACATTGAATTTATTGCATAATGTACGCAGTGTATTCACATACATATCGGATGAGTTTTCTAGCCTTACAATATTGTTTGTAAGCAGTATGCGGGAAAGTAAAATAATTAAAAGATAATACTGATAGCATTGGCAAACATGTGAAAGTAGATTGAAATGTATATAATAGTAATTATTAAACCCTATGAGATTGTAATATTCTACAAATATATAAAAGTATTAGTTATATTACCGCGAACGAAAGACAGCTGTAAGACAGTTATCAGTGCGGCGTTACAATACTGGGTTACAACAAGCTACAATTCGACCGCTAATTCGAATGAGATACACATTTTTCCAATTACTCTAGGGAACTTTTTTTTCATATCTCCAGGATGAAAGTAGGTGATTTCGAAAGGGAACGGTCATGCAGATTTCGAAAATCATTATAAAAGTTTCTATCATGCAAGGGTCAAAATATTTGAACATATTTACTATTTGCAATAAACAAAATCCTCCAACTTTCCGCATTGCCACTCCGTTTGTAGTACTACAAAATTTCGTGAGTAAGCTTCATCAAGAGTTTACTTCAAGTTAAAAATGGAATTCTCAATTTCGTGCAATGATATGTAGACATTAAAATGGCTTGTTGGTATTCTCCACAACATTGGAGGAGCGAATGAAAATGATTTGAATTTTCCTTACAACCACAATCTAAGGTTCGTTGTACAGGTAACAAAACACTAGTGAGCATCGACATAAAATCTCGACATAAATGTTACCATTTAACCTGTCGTATGTCGATGTGCAATTCTATACAGTATTAGAAAAGGAAGTCCTGTTGGTTGAAACCAATTATTTGAATTGATGGGAACTAGCAAAAAATTATCAGCCTTTTCTTTTTCAAATAATAACTTAACATAAGGACATTATTACAGTTATCAATGAGGCCATTTCGATCTGATCTGACTTTTTCTGTTTACAATAATTCGTAATCCCTAATCGTTTTTCCTTGAAGTCAAAATCGGTTGCAAATGTCCCCAGAGTATTATAAGTTATTTGGTAGTATCGTGAAAAGTCAAAAACTGCAAATAAATTATTCTACAATCGCGCCTATTTCCTATCTTTCGTCTCAAACGGACTCCTACTGGCGACTGTCTATATTCAATTCAAGTTGTTAAATTACCATCCCATCTACAAATCTAGTAAATTAAATTAATATCCTATCATACATTTGTCTCGAACACGAAGTCTATTTTAAATGCAAATTTTGACTTGCGACACAAACTATCATTACATCTTTAACTTATTAAATTGTACATTTGTAACCATTTAAACTGTACAGTTAACATGGCGAAACTACTTACATCTCACCCACGTCCTCGTACTTGAGCCACGATACCCAATGTTAAGTGAAAATACTCTACCGTGTTTGGTCGGATCATCCTTTTGTTTAGCGTCGCATAAAAGAGTGAGAATTATTAAATTTTAAATTAACTTAAATTAAAAATTTAAATTAATTTAAATTTAAAAATAAATTATTTCGAAATAAATGTTTTCGACTCGATGGGCTCATACTGCTTTCGACGAATTTCATGTGGAAATACTCACATTACAATACAGTACAATTTGTAGGCAAGAATGTTTCTGAGCAAACATGTAACAATTCCCAATAACCTGAGAGGAACGACATTTTATTCATCGATTAAAATTGTGCTCAAAATTAAGGCGTTGAAACCTTTTATTATTATGTTGAAGGCAGTAATAAATTTGTTGAGGCATATGAATCAAGAAGATCAATATATTTTTTTTCTTTCTAACTGGATACCTAACTATACCATCCACACTTCTCACATGTCCAGAGGCTGCTTAATTTTGTTTCATCTTCTGTGCGCAATAGAAATTGGTAATGGCGATTCCATGAGTTTTCATCAGTCTTACTTGCTCGTCATGATTCTTGACGCCAATTGGTTCGTCGTCTGGAACTGGCAACAGCGCCTTCTGCCCGTCCGCGGCGAGCGCCGAAACTATCCAGACGAGCGTTAGCACATTTTCGACCGGCACTGACATACTCGGGGCACTTGATCCTGAAAGAGAAATCAGTCACAACTCTCTCCTAGAAAAAATAATCACTAGTCACGCTAAACTCCGCTTAAAATCAAGCAGTGGTCACGGTGAGAAAAGTTATGCTGAATATGATGAGGAGAAAAACAAAACAGAGCGACAGCTGGTGTTAGTAAGAAAACGAGGTATAACTACACTTCCTCTGCTTAATTGCTTTCTTTCCGGTCGATTTGGTCTTCATGCAGTGATACTGATTACACAGAAAAGGGTTATACTGAGTATGAATGTGACTGGTATACGATCCCGAAAAAACAGAACGAACTGCTACTGTTTATTTATTTATTTATTTATTTATTTATTTGTTTGTTTATTTATTTACTTATTTATTTATTTATTTATTTATTTATTTTTATTTTACGTCAAAAAACAGTTGAAACTGCGTATGCTATGCGGAGAAGTGAATATACTACATACATTTTGAAAATTAAAAAAAAACAAAAAAAAGCTCTCATGTAATAAAAGCTATTTTTAAGGATAAATAAGCAATAAATTTTGTGCTGTTATCCATGATGTCCTTCGTCAAGGAATAATACTTTCTGCCGCAACAAAATGGAAACGATAATTTGAATAACTATATTTCCCAATGAATTCTAGAAGACGTGCACAGATAATGAAGTTACATTTATGTCCAGAAGAAAAACAAGGGGCCACCTCAGCATTTGGACAATACTTTTTACATGTTGTTTATACACATTTATACAGTCCAAATGGTAAATAATGCATTATGTATCAGAAGAAAACAAAACACTTTTTTATTAATTTATAGAAACAGTTATGCAAGAAACGATTTCACTTGGGATTTAAACTTTTCTATTGAATTTAATCGTTTAATGTCATCTGGCAAAGTGTTGTAAAATAATGTACATGTATTGTATGTGAATTTTTTGTAATGAGCTGTTGATACTGTCACCTGATGAATATGATTTCTACGTCGAGTGTTATAGTAATAGACATCGGCATTTTCTGAAAATATATTCCCGCCCTTGAGCAAGTCATTTTTTACAAAAACCACTGATTTGTAAATCAATAGACAAGGTAATGGTAAAATTCTTAAATTAATGAAGAGAGGTGATAAAATAATATGTTGATAAAATAACAATGTATACCTACTATTCCCTTTTTTATTTGTTGCTGATTGTTTGCAAAATTAATATTCTTTAACTGATTTTTATGAACTTCAGGCCCTCTGACGTTTTCGGCAAAATCTCTGAAATTTCGAAAATTGCAACACTTAATATTTCAATACTATGTAATTGTAGATCGAGATATTTGCAAAAATCAAGATTTGCTCTAAAAATCGGCTCATTAAAAAAGGTCATGTATAATTTTTTTCAATAATCGAGTAGTATTTGTGTAATTTCTGCTTGAAATTAATGAAATCTATAAAGAATATTTTTTTCAAAAACGCTCCATTTTTTCTTTAAATTTTCTCCTCGTTGGTATCAAGAAAAGGTAAAAAGGTATGCCGCTCGTTCCATTTTCGTTGAACTCCAAGAATTTTGAAAAATTACAAAAAGTTTACATTTAAAAACTACAAAATTGAAGAGAAAGATATTTGTCTTAAAATTAATGTTCTAAAAAATACCTCTTTAAAAATATCACGTACAATTTTTTTAAAAACAAGTAATTTTCTCCTGATATCTGCTTGAGATTAATGCAAGTAATAAAAAAAAATTCTCCAAAACACCTCCATTTTTTTTTATTTTTTTACGGATAAAGAAAGTTACGCTTAAAAGAATGGTGCCGGGTTGGTTTTCGTTGCACGCTGTAAATTTTCGAAAACTGTGACGTGTTGGAAATCAAGAGTGAGACGATTACATTTTTAACCATTGGACCAAGTTAGTACGTTACAGTGACTGTATTGGTGTGTAGAGGCTGAAGCCAGCGGCAATTTAACTCGATGGATCCTGAATTCGTGTGTCTGTGTAGAAAAAACAATTGCTTATTGAAAACTGATGTTGATTCATATAAATAGTAGAGAAAAGTGCCAAAACTCGGGCAATTTTCTTTTCAAATATTTTTGTGTTAAATTTTCTGCACAATTAATTAATTTGCACTCAATATTTGCAATTCATGCCTTACTTCGTTATACAAATGTTATATTATACTTAAAATATTTGTCAAAATAGTTAAAAAATAAAATATTTTTTCGTAAACATAACATTTAGTGATTTTTTTGAGACTGAGATTGAGATTGCAGAAGATAGGGAGCAAATAGCAGATAAAATTGAAAGAAATGAAATGCAACGGGGGGAGGGGGGATTAATGTAGAGAATAGACAGCAGTTCAAATTACAAATTATAAATATAAGTAAATAAATACACATTATGAGATTGCAAAAGATACGGATTGATAGCAATAATCATGAATAAAAAAGGAAGGATATAATAATATTTAATAGATTTGTAATTTTTTTTTCTCCTTTTCCTTTTAATCTCATGACGTGTATTTTTATTTATATTTATAATTTTTAATTTGAACTTCTATCTATTATCTATACTAATCCTCTCCATCGCATTTCATTTCTTGCAATTTTATCTGCTATTTGTTCCGTATGTTTTGCTATCTCATAATGTGTCTTTCTTTATTTGTAATTTTATAATTTAATTTAGATTGCTATCTATTATCTATTTAAAAATCCCCTTCAGTTTTTACAATTTTATCTGCTATTTGTAATTAAAAGTTAAATGTATCTATTAATTGTTATTTAATTTGCTATATTATTTTGTATTTTATTTATATTTTATTTTCTGTACATTGTTGATTGATGATGACGGCAAAGCCGTCGAAAGCCAACTATCTCAATAAAAATACTACGTTGACATAGATGACCTCTTTTATTTCTTAATTTTTGTAAGGCCAGTAAAATAAATTACATTGTCTTACATCAATATCTTCTAATGTTCCCTTCGAGATAATGTAATGGTTAGAAGACTTACCGATGAAGTAGGCATCTGAAAGTAAGCACTTGAAAAAACATTACTTTTCACTATAAACCATTGAAGGCTTTCACGGCCGGAGTCAGTATTCATGTTTTCTTCCGGGCTGATGGGCCGTGGCCCAATTGGCTTTGAACTGCCAAACGTTTCGCCCACGACTGCGGTGGGCATCTTCAGTGGCGAGGTCTCGGGCGAAGTGTCCGGGACGGCGGTTGACTGGCGACTGTGTCCCGGACACTTCGCCCTAGACCTCGCAACTGAAGATGCCCACCGCAGTCGTGGGCGAAACGTTTGGCAATTCAAAGCCAATTGGACCACGGCCCATTAGCCCGGAAGAAAACATGAATATTACATTTAACTGTTCGCACTAATGGCCGACTGTGCAGTAAAAAGTGAAGATGTAGACACTACCAATCGATTGGGCAGCGGTCTTGTAAAAAACTATTATAAAAAAGCTATAGAAGAGCGTTGAGCAGCGTAGCTCTGAAGAAGGCCACAACAAGATGGCCGAAACGTCAGCTCCATCGACCATGACGCGGCTAATCCCGGACAGTCAAGAATTCTATTATTTTAGTGCGTTCTCAAAAGGCAACAGACTCTCCAAAAGACAACAGATTCTACAAGGTCATCGCATTAGGAACCGGGCCCAGGATTAGGCACTTTCCGCTATAATATCGCGGATTTAATATCAAACAATGTAAGAAAGTGTGTTCTGTTGGAGCACCCCTAGAATTTCAAGCAAACAAAATTCGAATTGGGAGACGTACCTACTGAGATGATTAATAGCTCATCCGTATCTTCTCAACCACAAAGACTTGATTGTCACTTCTTAGTACTACTTAGTCTGTTCCTTCTAGGTTATTACGGAAGATTTCTAGATATTGTGTTTTTATTGTTAATGCACCCACGAGTTCATTAGTAGAACCGTGAGAATTACTATTCCCTCTTTTCGGCATTTACACGAATTGTTAAGTCTTGATTCACAAGATTGATGTTAATTAAAGCTAAGTTTGTAATCAAACAAAAAATTATTCACAAAACAATCTACATAATATTGTAACTCTATGTTGAGACACTAAAAGTCCGGTGTGGTCAGTTATTTGCTCCGAGGCAAGACACTAAACTTAACGAAATAGTCGATGACCGCCTGCAATCGATAATCTCGTGTCAGAAACGACTGTTTGGGTTCAAGGGAAAACTTATAATAGCTTTCGTGTTATATTGAAACCAAAACTGTTTACTGAAAATGGACACCAGCTGTTGAAAAAATAATGAGTTTTGTGACAGATTAAAATAATTGTCGTAAAACATGAAATAGGTTATCTTGTTTCAATATCTTTGAGATGCTCTACTGATGTACTTGAATTTATACGCTTCACCACTGACATAGAAGTGGCACAGAAGGTCAATACATCAATACGGAATTTCCTTATAGTAATGTCACTATTTAAATGTATTACGGCAATTTTCCGTTTTGGTCAGAACATCAATCAAATAATTTGCAGTTATTAATTTACCTCCAAAACTACTCAAGGAACTCTTTTCCCTTGATCTAGTTTTATATACGGTAGGATGCCTGTTAAAATTATGTCCTGAAAACAAATTGCTTTCTCGCAATTGACGTTTCGCTTTTTTATAAAGCCGTTATCAGATCCTCATAATTACTGCCAACAAAATTAAATTCTACCATCATAACTTCAATCATAGCTCCCTATATTCATATTGCACTTTTCAATTTTACTACCACATTCACACATATTGCCTTATCGCATTCTCCAATCCCCAATCACTACATCGAATGGTACTATAATGAAATGGCACCTAATGAAATGCAGCATCTCATTAGGTGCTGAAGGCGAGGTAGACCGTATACATGAACTCATTCCTAAACGGTGGATGCAATATAATTAATTATTGTAAGTCTTCCTTAATTACAACGTGTAACAAAAAATAATTATATTTTATGACTTCAAAAAAAATTAATACAAAAATAATAACAACATATTTTGAAGTGTTACTAAAAGAAATATTCAGTTAAATATGAGTATTATTGATTTGTTTAATTGTTGAGAGCCAATCGGTAATTATCGCTGATCTACGATGGTTCGATGTCAGTTTGAAGGAATTAGTTCCATTATATTAAAACATGTGAGTTGACGTGAAAGTTCTCTGCTGTAATTTGATATAGATTAACTTATAAACCGGCCCATTCACGAGTGCAAAGCTCTTACCTAAACAGCCGGTGTCACGAAACTATCAATTACTCTAATCTGTAATTACTTTTGGAAGTGGTGCAATGCGCGTGCCGTCCGTTTACAGAGAAAACTATAAGTTCTACAAAGCACATACTTCCTCGCATTGGTTCTAAATGCTACGCAATATCACACTACTACATGCAGCGCAAGAGTTTTCAAACAGCAATTTTTTCCGTCCCGAGACCCGAACCCAGAAACTCAGAGTTAACTTGCCGCCACTCATATCACTACACCACACAAACGCCGTATGGATCGAATCCGAGCAGAGGGATAAAAAGATAAACGGCCGATTCATGTAAAAAAACAAACAAACAACATTCACAACATCTGTTAGAAACTGCCAAAGCCTCCAGTCCGTTCATATCGATCAGGGAATATCAATTTTGAAGAAAATCGACTGAACGGTTTAGGCGCTACAGTGGTTCACAGACGGACTGATATCTGTTAGGTTGATAGATTGATTGATTCCGGTCGCGTCATCTGATAAAGTCATTAGTCCCGAAAATGTAGTACACGTTCTTGCTTGGGAGGTGCGGGGATCTTCCCCCTTGGATGGATAAATCCGGCGCCGACTTACCGTCGGCTAGCAGGATTTTTTCCCCACCTCTCATCAGAGGGGCACCGCCCCAGTAGGGATCGTTCCCGATATGTGATGTAGTGGTCAGCATGTAAGTGTAAGTGTATGTGTAAGAGTAAGGATAGGACAAGGAATAGGAAGGAAAAATCGCGCCCCATCCGTGGCCCGTTTGGTAGGGTACTGTCAACATTCACCTGGTGTAGATCGGAGAAACCACGACAAGCTACCGATCAGAGCAGCCGGCCGCTAGAATTTTCCTCCACAGAGCGACAGGGCTCGACCTAGCTATCTGGCTGGTAACGAAAATATTGCCACTGTAACACTCGAACTTACGACCTCCCAGTCACTGGCACGATACTCTGAGCAATCTCTCCCAAATTTTACAATAAATGGCTCCATCGTTTTTTATTAAATTTTGTTGTTGAAAAGTCTAAAGGACGTTTAACAGAATGGTTCAGGTCTCATGTCGGTTGAAAACCCTGATATTTTTAAAAATTGAAAAAAATCCGAAAGTTTTTTCGCCGTTTTCTGACAATTAGAATTATGAAGATAAAAATTTTTCTTAATGAAATGAAAAAACATAAAAAGCATTTAAAAACAATGTCAAGTTCAATTTTTCAAAAACATGTGTATTTTGTGCTTAATTTGGAGTCAACCCAGTTTTTGGTGTCAACCATTTCTTTTTAAAAAAAGACACAAAATTGTTTGATTAAATTTAGACCTTACATAGCGTAAAGGATGCTTAAGTGCAGATTTACTGCTCGTATAAATGGCTGATTTTTCGAAAGTTTAAAAAAATGTTGAATATTCATCGTCTTCCTTCAACTGCACTTAAGACACATTTTTTCTTTCTAATGAAACGTGTTCATCAAAAACAGATCTTCAAATAAGACCATGTTGAATTTTTGGAAAATATTACTATTTTTTGTGTGGTAGGAAATGGTGTCGAGTTCACATTTACATCATTTAAATGAAATTGAAGCGTTGTTTTGTGGTATGTATTTATTTTAGCATAAAGCTTTTTCGGCCACATTGCGGCCATCTTCAGTGACACTAATAATAATAATAATAATAATAATAAGAAGAAGAAGAAGAAGAAGAAGAAGAAGAAGAAGAAGGAGAAGAAGAAGAAGGAGAAGAAGAAGGAGAAGAAGAAGGAGAAGAAGAAGAAATAATAAAAAATTATAATAACATTGATATACTACATTCAAATATGGAATATTATAATGAATAAAATTAGAATTTAAGTGAAATAGAAAATTGGAATATATATGAACATAATTTTGAATAGAGAGTGCTAATAAAAGATGTACTATTAAATTAAATAAAATACAAATAATGTAGGCAAATATATAAGTGAATAAATAAATTTAGATGAGCATACTGACTTACCTGTTCTGAGGCGGCTGGGGGCCTTGGTCCAAACAAAACGGCGAGGGTGAAGGGCATTGCCCGCTATTTAAGACAGCTCTCAATGGAGAGGGGAGAGACCGCAGGGTTTTCTGGGAAAGACCATTAGGGGAAAGACCCAGACGGGTTGCGGAAAAGAGGTGAGCAGATGGGTTAATGTGCGTGGGAAGCGGCGAGATTCAAGAGGGGTGAGAGGGAAGGAATTTGTTCATTCAGAATAGTGTGTTGTGGATTGTTTAATAAGTTATTGATGTGAATGGCACATCACAGACAGTGGCGTCAAAATTTTAGAGATGGAAAACAGATACACTCACAGACTTAAATTAAAAGCCTGTCGACCTTGGAGCAGGATTGGGCGAAGGATGCTTATCGGAGTACTCCGGATTGCACTTTAAAGTCCGGCGGGAAACTCATTACCACCCGTTAGATTGCTTCGGTACCGGCGTTACCCACGTCGTGAGCTGGCGGTACGCATTGGGGAGTCGGGATGGGGGCTCCGAGCCGCCTGCACCTTAGTTCAGGTGGCCCCCAGTTGGGCTCTCGGATTCGTCGAGGCAGTGGCCCGGTACTCTGGGTAAAGAGGAGGGAACTTGTTCCCGGTGCATTGTGGAGTCTCCGGTACTAGCCTGAATAGCTAGGAGCATTACCTCTCACTACCCCGTCAATACCTGAATTTCTCTTTCACATTTTTTAAATGAAATTTATTTTATTTACCTTTAATTATTTAATTTAGTCTGTTTGAATGTGCAAAAGATAGTTTAATTCTACATACATTCCAAATGTTTATAATGTACCTCGACATATTTATAATAATTTTAAATAATATAAAAACATTCACGTTGAAAAACGAACATTTTTCTCTTATCAATATAATGTTCATTTTTCAAGAATTTAAGTCATCATTTATTTAGGCACTTCCTACGCAGGAACCGCAGAAGTTATTCTAAGAGTTCTGAGGTACCAGGGCGGCTCCCACCCAGGCATTGTATGGGGAGGTTGCCGCGAGGACAAATTGGGTTCCGGCTGGATACAACCATCAGCCTGTCGGCGTTAATGCGTCGGCAGGGGGTGCGGATTAGAGCCCAAAGAGGAAAAGATGCCCACCCCGGGGACTTGACCCCCTGAAGAAGCGAAATGTTGTGGTGTTGTAAACCACACATGTTTCATTAATGTACGTCCGCTTATCTAAATGTGCACAGCGCAAAGAAACCACGTTCCCGGCACTAGGTAACTTCGAAAGTTTATTGAAGAGCTCCAGAACTTCTCAACAGAATTAAAATTCATTTAATAATATTTGTTCTTAACCATATAACCAACTCATATATTTTCTATATTTACGTTTATATTTTAGCAGAAGATATTAATACCTGAATTTCTCTTTCACATTTTTTAAATGAAATTTATTTTATTTACCTTTAATTATTTAATTAAGTCTCTTTGAATCTGCAAAAATTTAATGTTTATAATGTACCTTGACATATTTATAATAATTTTAAATAATAAAAAACATTTACGTTGAAAAACGAACATTTTTCTCTTCTCAACATAATGTTTATTTTTCAAGAATCTACGTCATCATTTATTAAGGCACTTACTACGCAGGAACCGCAGAAATTATTCTAAGAAATTGCCGTCTAGTATAATAATAGCATTTCCCGGACTACTATATGCTGATGATTTAGTTTTATGTTCGGAGACTATTGACGGCTTACAAAAAAGTTTAAATATCCTAGAAACGTATAGTGAAACATGGGGATTAAAAGTAAATATTCAAAAAACCAAAGTAGTTGTCTTCAAGAATGGATTTATCTGGGGTAACAAGGAGAGATGGTTTTACGCTCAGGAGGAGATTGACCGGGTTAAAACATTTACATATCTTGGGGCAAAATTTTCCATGAATGGTGGATGGAGTAATCACATAGTGGCGGCGCACAGTAAAGGAAGAATTGCGCTCAAAGAAATCGTTTGCGCAGTGCGCAGGGTTCCGGAATTGCCTTTAAAGGTGTGCGAGACGATGTTTAAATCGCTAGTTCTCCCAGCAATGAATTATGGGGCAGAAATTTGGGGAGTGGATAGGATAGATCGACTAGAAAGCGTCGAAACAGATTATTTCAAATTAATTCTCGGAGTCTCTAGATTCGCAGCAAATGCCGGAGTCCTAAGAGAGGTCGGTAGTGTAGGAATTTGGAAAGATTTTAAAATGAAACCCATTAAACTTTGGATTAAATTAGCAGGTGAACAGGCTGACTCACTTATAAATAGATGTTTTCGGGTGCAGTTACAGGGAAGCAACCAACGCTACTGGTCGTATAAAATTAAACTGCTACTGGAACGTTCAGGTCTGGGAAACGTTTCTCCGGAAATGGTGGGAGATAGGGGAACACGTGACATAGAACGGTTAATTTCGGATAGACTTGCGGATATTAAAAGGCAAGAGATCCTGGCAGCAACGGCCGAAAACGTTCGCTAGTTGCGCAAATTCACGCGAGTCCGTTATGGGGTTGCGAACGTTACGTAAACACACTGCAGAAGGACGCAAGAGGGGGATACGCTTGGTTCAGGGTCGGGGGGTGGATGCAACGTAGATTAAAGGACTCGAATGGTAATGGCATCTGTGTGCTTTGCGGTGATAGGGAAGACTGGATCCATATCCTTTTAATTTGCAGTGCGACCGAAACTTGGAGAGGAAAATGGATGGGAATGGGAAATTACTACTTCCAACATAGGAACGTAACGCTTGCCCAAAACATTCTAGGGGATAAAAGAGCTAACTTCATGAAAGAATTAGGAACATTTCTCGGAAAGGTTCGGACCACTAGAGAAACGGAAATTAAGGAGTGGGAAAACAGCAGTGGTTAGTACGAGCAGAGCCTAGACTGAGAGAAATATGTAATAAATCAATAAACTAACAATAATTAAAAAATTAAAATAAAATTAATTTAAAAAAAAATAAATTAAAATAAGTTATATCAATTAAAATTAAATTAATTAAAATAAGTTAAATAAATTAAAAATAAATTAAATTAAAATAAAATAAAAGGAAACGGCTAAAATAAAGCACATTAGGGGGCGAAGGGAAGTGGAATCGGAAATGTTAGGGCAGAGGCGTTGGTGCGGACGATTTTCTGTGGTGCTGTTTGTTTTCAGGTGCGGTGGAGGCCAAACACTGGAAGGAGAATGCCTGACGCCCGCGCCAAATAAATAAATAGTCTAAAAACCGGATAGAGTAGCATGTACTCGGCTTCTGACGGCAGGTTTTTCCCCCTTCAGGGGTTTTTCCCTCAGCCGTACCTTATGGTCTCGTTTCCGCGGCTTTGAGGCGATGGAGAGACCATTTGGGGTGAATACCAGAAGGCGAAAGGTTAGAACTCGGTAGAATGTAGGTATTGTAATGGCTTAAAGGCCTTCGGCCTAGCCACATTGGATCAAGTTTCTAATTTGGCTGTAATAATTACCTATTAAATAAAATAAAATAATAATAGCATGCTCTGTGCCTCCTACCAGTGACGAGGCCTTGAGCCACGTATCCCAGAAGATAAGAGGTCACACAGCAACTTCTTTATGCTTAACACGGAACATGATAAGACAAGTATTGGCGATTCGATTTTGAAGTGCATTTATACAGGGATCTTTTACAAGCTGCAAGTGGCATCTCAACTGTAATTCTTGCTCCCTTAGAAACCTACGTACCAAAAGGATACCATCCTGCGCTCTGGATGTGAAGGGTCTGTAATAGAGATTTGACATCGATGACGTAATTTTCAAAACACCGATATTTTTATAAAATCATCAATGAAATTAACAATGATTTTTTAAGCCGATGTGTTTAAACATCGATGTACTGCGTTCAATGATTTTACATGGTTGATAATTTATTTTTAAAGCAAAAGTGTACCACCATAATCAAAACCAGTTGTTACAAAACTTACATGAGATCATCAATATATATATATATATATATATATATATATATATATATATATATGACTAAGGAAGAAAAAAGTAATTAAAATTGAGATTCTGTCGGGAAATTAAGTTCGTAAATATTTTGAATTATCCAATTACATTCACTAACAAATTTTGTAAAATGTTTTGATCATTTTGTGACTGTGTGAGTGTGGCTGTTGTGACTTTGTGAGTCATATCTCTATATAATCAACCACAATAATTTAAACATTCCTTCCAGATTAATCAATAATGGTCACAAATGTAGTTTTAAAAATCATTGATGGTTTTGGAGCAATATATAAATGTCGATGTTTTGATGGCGATGTCGCATATCGTCTCTCTAGACAAACAATTCACTCAATGGGGAAACTCACTACTTCTTAATTGCCTCACTACTTAATTGTCGTAATTACATACTGACCATATCAATAAAATTTTGTAGCAAACTTATTTTGCAGTCGGAGAAATAATGAATGGTAGAGCTTTGTGTCCAAGAGGGACACATATTGATATTTCTAAGAACTCTTGTAATAATCTAAATATATGAAAACCTAGCTTTATATGTAAAGTATTCTTAAACGTCATCATGAACGCAACATATATGTGACATATACAGAAAAGAGGCAAAATTTCTTCAACTACTGAGTCATACGTCTAACATGTTTGGTAACAAGGATATATGCCTGGGCACCGAGATCGCTAAGGCTGTAGTTTCGTAGCGATCTCGGGCCAAAGGATCGCGAATTTGAGCCCCGTCTCGGGCATGGTGGTATTTGTGTTCGTTCATTCACACCTTTCCATCACCAAATAACTTCATCTTCACAGTTAGCATAACATGAACTCCAATAGTGGTCGCTAATGACTTACATGTTGATGCGACCTGAAGTAACAAAAAAATATGAGAAAATAATAAAAAGAACGAATAGTGACAGAGTTCGACGATTTAGGAACTGACTGAGGACAGACGGACAGACACGAGGGAGACGAACAGACGATTGACTGGCGGAAGCGATTGACTGCGGACAGGCCGATTGACTGGCGGACAGGCCGATTGACTGGCGGACAGGCCGATTGACTGACGGACAGGCCGATTGACTGACGGACAGGCCGATTGACTGGCGGACAGGCCGATTGACTAGCGGACAGGCCGATTGTCTGACGGACAGGCCGATTGGCTGACGGACAGGCCGATTGACTGACTGACGGACTGGCATATTGACTGACTGACTGACTGAGGACAGACATATTGACTGACTGACGGACAGGCCGATTGACTGACTGACGGACAGGCCGATTGACTGACTGACGGACAGGCATATTGACTGACTGACTCACTGAGGGACAGGCATATTGACTGGACTGACTGACGGACAGGTATATTGACTGACTGACGGACAGGTATATTGACTGAATGACGGACAGAGTATATTGACTGACAGATGACAGATTGACTGACTGACGGATGGACAGATTGACTGACGGACAGACAGATTGACTGACGGACAGACAGATTGACTGACGGACAGACAGATTGACTGACGGACAACAGATTGATTGACGGACGACAGATTGATTGACGGACAGATGATTGACGGACGATTGAACGGACAGACTGATTGACGGACAGACTGATTGACGGACAGACTGATTGACGGACAGACAGATTGATTGACGGACAGACAGATTGGCCGACGGATAGTCAGATTGAGTGACGGACGGACAGATTGACTGACGGACAGACATATTGACTGACGGACAGACATATTGACTGACGGACAGACATATTGACTGACGGACAGACATATTGACTGACGGACAGACATATTGACTGACGACGACAGGTTGACTGACGGACAGACATATTGACTGACGGACAGACATTTTGACTGACGACAGACATATTGACTGACGGACAGACATATTGACTGACGGACAGACATATTGACTGACGGACAAACATATTGACTGACGGACAGACATATTAACTGACGGACAGACATATTAACTGACGGCAGCATCTGACGCGCGGAAGTCTGACTGACGGGCAGACGGACAGTCTGATTGACGGGCAGACATACTAATTTACAGATAGGCTGACTGACGGAGTGACAGTCGGACAGTACGACAGAGCAACAAACGGTTGTTTTGAAGAATACAGGTATTCTCGGTAACAAGGGACTCGTATTTTCGTTGAAATTTCGAAATCGACTTTTCCTCCACATTCATAGTTTTCTCTGTACTACTTATACTCTGTGTATACGTATTTCATGTACGACAAAGTAAACAATACACCATTTGAGTAACAAATTTCGCGTGAAAAGTCAAAGGTGGCAATTGAAAAAAACGCGCAAGGCTGAAAGACGTATCATCCGTGTGCGAGGATGATGGTACAGGATAGAGAGAGAGAGAGTAATAAAGAGAGTGATGTGAAGGAGAGTGTGTGGGAGAGTGTGTGGAGAGAGTGTGATGGAGAGAGTGTGATGGAGCGAGTGTGAGAGCGAGTGTGTGGAGCGAGTGTGACAGAGAGAGTGTGTGACAGAGCGAGAGTGTGTGACAGAGCGAGAGGTTGACAGAGCGAGAGTGTGTGACAGAGCGAGAGTGTTGACAGAGCGAGAGGTGTGACAGAGCGAGAGTGTGTGTGAGTGTGTGTGTGTGTGTGTGTGTGTGTGTGTGTGTGTGTGTGTGTGTGTGGAGTGGAAAAGGGGAGAGAGAAAAGAGCAAGATAAAATAAGAGAGAAAAAAAGCTGAGGGAGATAAAGAGCAATAGAGATAGTGTATTTGAAATAAGAATTTAAATAGTTTTAACTCAATTTTATTTTCAATAAACGAGGTCAAAAACTAGTGTTATCTACAATATTTTCAGAATGTTCGTAAATTTCAGGTAATTTATGGTTAAATTGTGATACTCCATTAGATCATATAAAAGATTTTCTTAAAAATGGTTCCAAACTTCTTTTTAATTGCGTCTACACATATAGAAGAAAACAAATCTTACAATGAACATAATTTTAAATTATCCTTTTGAAGTTCCAAATTTGCACTTGAATTTTTCAAAATTTTTCACACCACCTGTACATTTAAATTACATGTGAGTTTTATGATTTTTTGAATTCGTTGGCTGTCGATCCGGGTAGCCGAGATCGCTAAGGAAGTACGACCGTGTGGATCTCGGACCAAAGGTTCGTGGGTTTGACTCTCACCTCAGGCATTGTTGTGTGTGTGTGTGTCATGATTGTGTATGGTGTCTATGTATAATGAGCATGTCTATCCCTGTGTTTGTCATACGGCCGTAAAATCATCGCCACAAGAGGACAGAAATGAAGTGTGCGGAAAATTTATGAAAATGATCCCGCCCCCATGAGCGCCGACTCAAGAAATGAGGAAAGCGTTGATGAAAACGAAAGTGAATATGTTGGCGGATATACTTTCTAATATAGTTTTTCAAAATCTCAGACATTTTTTAAATCAGGTAATAACGATGTTTTACAGGTTGGTTCTCCCATAATCACAAAATGCAATAAAAATATTTTACACGAATTTCTGGATGAAAAGAGGTTTCGATACTGAATGCCTGTCTCATAAGTCATATCACTTTATTCATTGGGAGACAGAAAAATTTTAAAAAATTTAACAAGTATCATGTCATTAATAAAACTCACTTTATATTCATTATCTGAAAAATATGGCCACACTAAACCACCGGGTTAAGTGAGATTTCGTACCAATGTGACAATGTAAATGTACATTATTTTAAGGAAATTGTTTTTTGAAATGAATATGGTGGAACGTTCGAGAGTGAAGAAACTTTGAAACATTGTTCCTGTAAGAACAAATACTGTTGGACCCATTTGAGATCAATGAGCTGAATATAGTTAATTATTTAACTATCATTACTTCACAACAAAATCTCTTTTACTGATGCATTGAATTTGATTACTTACTAGGCAAAATCAGGATGCGCTTAGAATTAAGCACTGAGAGGAAGAGGTGAGATAATGCAATATTATAAAATGTTACCAATAATAATAAGTTAATATGTTATAATAAAATGTTACCAATAATATAAAGTGTTACCAGTAATACGTCGACCTGGATGGCCGAGGTGGCTAAGAGCGAGTACGAACTCAGCGCTTCGGTCCGAAGGGTCGCTGGGTCGAGTCCCGCCTTGGGCATGGTTGTTTGTCCCTTGACTTTGTATGTGTTATCGCAGAGGACCTCGCGTTCTGCTGACTCCAGATCAGAGGAGCCCGCAAGTGTGTTGGTCTAGTGTATGGTCGAATATGCGTCCCATCGGGACGTAATGGGTAACCGGCTGTTGGCTGGATAAAAGCCCTAGAAAAAAAACAACAATAATACCAGAACATGCGTGCTGCCGTGGATTTACTGCGTATTTTCTGCCTGAAAATCTACACCGGAAGTCGCTGTTTAGGAGGAAGCGCAGACGCTGCCAGCGGAGACCGGCCTGACGTCACGCGAGTGGGAGTTTAAGAGGCGTCGCGGCGCTGGCGACGCCACTCCACTCGGCGCCGCGACGCCCGACGCCTCTCGCCGACGGCGACCGCTCCCATTGGTCAGTGGAGAGAAGTTGGGGCGCGGACTTTGTGCAATCACCAGATCATCACTGCTCCGCCGCCTGCAACGGCAGGCGTGAATTTAACCGGTGGCATAGCACGTGCTGCAAAGGTTTGTGTACTCTGATTGATTGATTGGTTTTTTCGTGTTTCCGGGCACGTCAACTGCTTTGGTCATTAGTCCCGTTAGTGTAGTGCATGTTTTTTCTCGGGAGATGGCGGTGATCTTCCCCCGCTGGATGGCGAGATCCGGCACCGACCTACCGTCGGCTACTGGGGTTTCCCCCTAACCAAGACTCTCCCACCAGCAGGGCACCGCCCCAGTCGGGACAAGCTCTAAGCTCCCGACCGGTCTCCCGGAATATGTAGTAGTGTAGTGCATGTTAGTGTAAGTGTGTGAGTAAGAGGAGAGGATAGGACAAGGAAGAGGAAGGATAGATCGCGCGCGGTCCGTGGCCCGTTTGGTAGGGTACTGCTCCGGCATTCTTCTGGTGTTGATCGGAGAAACCACGGAAAACTACCGATCAGAGCCGCCGGCCACTAGAATTCTCCTCCAGACAGCGACTGAATTCGACCTAGCTGAAAAGCTAGTGTTGAAAATCCTGCCGCCATCAGGAATCGAACCTAGGACCTCCCGGTCAGAGACGCTGCAGTGATATCAGTTGATGTACTGAGCTACCGCTACCGGTTTGTGTACTCTAGGGCAAAGGCCTTGCCCTTCTAAGTTTACTAACAATATCTGAAATCTCTTTTTAAGGGCTTTTTGGTAATATTGGCAGCTACCACATAGAGCAAGTTATGTAATACTGTGCGATATAATCGCGCATTTGCGGCGGAAAAATTCTTATTACAGTGCCATGGCAACGAAACAGAGGATAAATCCTGATGCTAAATTTAGAAAAAATCTTTAAGACGTGGTATAGTAAGAATCCATGTTTTGTGGGTCACTGATACTCAACAATCAATTGACGACATAACTGAAAAAGCTAGCGGCTAAACCTTTCAGCGTTTTTTTCCAAAATTGATATTCTCCAATGAATGTGACTGATGTCGCGTCCGCTAGAAGTTGAAATCTATGTTTTAATTTTGGAGGTACTTTATATGTAGCCCCTGTGACATTAAAAAAAAGGCTCATTTCAAAACTAATTAATTACATTTCGCTTTTGGATAGTGTAAAAGACGCTTAAGAGAAAGGGGTAGGCTTCATGGTGGTTAAAAATTCCAAATTTTCGAAAATTGAAAAAAACTCCAAATTTTTTCTGGAGTCTTCCTACAACTACAAATGTGAAGACACAATTTTCTTTCTTAATGAAAAGTGTTTATTAAAACCAGAACTTGAAATAAGGTCAAGTTAAATTTTTTGTAGAATATGAGTATTTTTGTGTATTTTGGCGACAAACATAAGTCGCTCGCTTCCAAATTACTGCGCTTCGTGAACGTAAAGTGAATATTGTTCCTATGCATTTGTATGTTACACAAGTTACAATTTGTATATTATTTCATATTTCATTTTACTATTATTACTTAGTACATTTGTGATTTCATTTTAAATTGCGTCCTTTAATTGTGTTAAATCTGAAAACGAACAGATGATTTTGCTATGCTTAATAAGATGTGCGAATGGAGAGTAAAGCACGTAAAAACCGAGCAATTTTGTTAAATATAAAAATATTAGTTTAAAAATTAGATTTTTCTTTCAATTTTATTATTTCTTGCGTTATCAACAATGGTAATTGGCAAAATGTGTATCCCATACGAAATACGGTCATTGTTGCTTGTTGTAGTCCATTGTTGTAACACCGCAATGATAACTGAAGGCGGTAATGATGGCTGCCTTTAGTTGTCGTTCATTTAATCTAATACTTTTTCATATTTGGAGAATATTACAATACTACAGTGATTAGTAATTACTATTATATATTTTTTGATCAAACTGCATCTGTTTGACAACGCTATAAGTATCGTATTATTTATTAATTTTTAATTATTTTTCTTTCTTGCATACTGCTTACGCAGAATTTTGTAAGGTTGTGTTAGTAATAACATTAATGTAAGCTGATACGTTGGTGAATATACTGCATAGCTTGTACAATGAACTCAAAGCCAGAAATATATTTTCATTTATAGTTTTGAATAAAAAAATTATTGCTTGAAACAATTTCATTTCCGCACCAAATGTTCTACGATTTCAAAAAAGTTTTACAAAAAATAATGACTCAGATGTGTCGATTGGGAGAGACATTGTGGTATAAATAGTATTGCAAAACCATTACGAATGGCGAGAAAGTACGTGTGTTTTAGCAACACTAGTTTGTATTGAATATTTGGTAGAAAAAAATCACAACGTGGAATAATTATCAATATGTTTTTATTTAGGAATACATCACAACAAAACTAGCGGTGCTACTAAAGCACATACTTTCTCGTATTATGTATAAATTATATTTTTATAAAATGCAGAGAGTCAAACGAAAATGAGACTTGCTCTAGTTTCATCAGTGGTTTTCTTTTAATACGCGGAAAAGACATGAAACAAAAAATGTGGAGTCTTTTTGGGAAAAGTGTTTTTAATAAATTACAATAATTTCATACAGAAAGTATGGGGAATATGCTAGTTTTCTGAAAAGAAATATACATCATCTTTTTGAGTTCTTTTTATAACAGGTTTTCTTAAAAGCAAAAATCTCTACCACCATCTTTGTAGATTTAAAATATTAGGTTTTTGCAATTTTCGAAAAAAAAATAATTTTCCGAAGATGGTACTAGCAACAATCACTTTACTGTCCTTCGATACACACAGAGGGAAATTTAAATAAAACATTTCGAGCGGTTTGTTGAGAAAACCCTTGTTTAAAATTCTCAAAAATGTTGTATATCTCTCACGAAATTTCGCAAAACATACTCATATTTCCAACGAATTGTACATCACCTTATTTCAAAATCTGTATTTGTAGAATTGATTTTATTAAATATCTATCTTTTCCTATATTATTTCAGTAGTATAGATGCGTTTTTCGGCTCTCACACGCAACCAATCTTTATGAATGAGGTCTCTAAAGAAAGAGACTTTCACGGAGACGTGAGGAATGACACGATGACTTCAAAAATATGAAGAATTGGTTTAAAATAACGAAACTAAATGTTAATATCAAATGCAACCCGCAACACACGGACAGCATTTAATAACTCCTAAATGAAGCGTTTTAGTGCCTTAAGGTCTTAAATTTGAGGTTCAAAGAAACGACCCATATTCAATAATCTACAAAATGAGTTATTTCTGGACATTCTATTACATTTTTGTCAATTCGACGCTACCACAGCATACTTATCAAACAGTGGCACAGGTCCGTGTTCAGTCCCTTATCACAATGTGTTGAACAGCGACTCTAGCGTTCCCTGCGGCGACAAAGAAACACTACGATTACAGTCGATACTTCAATCGTAATGCAGCTTCGTTGGGCTAAATACGACCAAAATAAAAAAAATGTTTAAATATTGTAATTTCCTCTCACATATTCTTAAATATACAACAAATGAGGTACATTTTTCAACTATTTTTAAGAATAATTATTTAAATGCAATTAATGTTCTCTATTGAAATTTAATAATTTCTTGATAAATAAATTTTTCTTCACTTTTCACTAAAATGTGTAATCTAAACAAGTACCCAAATTACACAAATTAGAAACAGATTCTGAATGAATTCAGAAGGGTTGATTATGAGAAAAAAAAATTGTACCTAGACTGGCAAATAATAACCAGGGTGATACTTATTGTTTATATTTTATTTCGCAGTACTACAGACTATTTTAAAAATACATCTAAACTATTTTATTTTTTTCTTTCTAATAAAATATTAACACCCCAATTCCGAAATATCCGTAAAATTTGGGACTTCAATTAAATAAAGGCTTGCACCATTTTTACATTATCCAAAGATACAATTTCATAAAAAATTGGAGTTATTTATTAAAAAGGTTGAACATGAAAATTCTTTATTTAAAGTACCCACAAGAATCAAAATATCCTTTTCAAACGCAAAGAGATTTGAGATCCTTTAAATTGTAATTGAGTAATATCAATTTTGGAGAAACTCTGCTGAACGGTTTTCGCGCTAGCTTCGCCCACAGACGGAAGGACCGACGTTTTGCCATCTATCAATTTTTTGGTGGCACTTCAAGGTCACAAGCTGGAAGAAGAGGTTGACTCATCTAATCGGGATCTTCAAAACCTAAATTTAAATCATAACGAAGCTCCTGATTAGACGAGAGTGTCTCCCCCTCCATCCATCTTGCTAATTTGAAGTGCCAATAGATATTTATTGTTTCTGGAGGTAGGTATATACAACCCGGTGGCAGAACACTACAATTTTCATAATACAAATAGGAATATTAACTTTAAATTACTTAACAATGTAACATTAACTTATTTAAAGACATAATAATAATAATAGTAATAATAATAATAATAATAATAATAATAATAATAATAATAATAATAATAATAATAATAATAATAATGCCCTGAGGATGGAAATAAAAGTTTCCGAAACGTTGGCAAACAACTAGTGAAAATTTTTCTGACCAAGCCCTGTTAACCTGCTTTCAAATAATAATTTATGGTCGTAAAGTACTCTTCATAATAATAATAATAAATAATAATAATAATAATAATAATAATAATAATAATAATAATAATAATAATATGCTCACAATAATAGCATTAACTACATTTTATGGCTGACCTGCACAGTTATTTTAAATTATTCAATACAAGACTACACGACTTTTTAATTACACTTCACTTCACTTTCACTTCACTTCACTTCACAACATTTGGAATTCATTCCCCTTTCCACTTCTATACTGCACTACACTCCACAACACGTCACCACACTTCAATACAATACTACTTTGAATATAATTATATATTTAATACAGGAACTCATTTAATAGTAATTAACACAATAATAATAGCAATAATAATGATAATAATAATAATAATAATAATATTCAAATAATAACTGATATAATAATCCTAACTTACTAAATTAATAAAGTTACAAATATCATTAGTTAATTTATTTTTAAATCTTTGAACACCTAAAGAAAAGGGTTTCAAGGCTGTCGCAGGTAACTTATTCCAGTCCGTCATTGTTGTATTTGTAAATGAAAATTTTCCAACATCTGTTCTCTGTGGCCTAAAATGAATTTTGTGCTTGTGATCCCCCCTACCAAAGTACGAAGGTCTACCGAGTCCGATGTAGGTATCTTTCCAAGCTGGATAACTGGCATACGCTTTGTACAGGGCACAGAGTCTTTCCTTAACTCTCCTAATTTCTAATATCTTTAAGTCCGAGAATATCACATTCTTGAATTCATACGAAGGGAAAATATAAAGGAAATAAGTGCAGCCGTTTCTAAGAAAATTATGGTTTAATACTTTTAAAAAAAATACCTTATTTCTCAATAAATTACGCGAAAAGAACTCATTTGAAAATTTGTACATGACCTTACATCATGATCTGCCTTAAAAAACAGATTTCGTTGAGAAAAATCTTTAACTTCATTATTGTAGTTGTAGAAAAACGCTGAGAAAAAATTGAACATTTACAATTTTCGAAGAATCAAGAATATCCATTAAGATGAGATAAACACCGCTCAGTTAAGCATTGTTTAAACCATCGGAAGACAAAATTTACTCAAAAGTTTTTGTTCTATTTTAGAGAAAAAATTGAAAATGTTTTCGAGGCTTTATGTAAGGTGCCCTTAGAAATCGAAATACCCATTTTTTTCAACTTTAGAGTGCCTCGAGTTCAATGAAATTGATGGAAGAAGATCGATTTAGGAGAAATTTGCCTAAATAGCTTGTTGTGACAACAGACGGGCAGCAAGACATACGTTTTGACGTAAATGGGGTTTTCTGTATAAAGATCACAGAACATGGAGGGATTCTGACTACACAATGTGTTAGAGAACGTAATTTACTATGTACAGGAACAACAAGTATTTACATTTTCGTTCAGAGACGGTAGATAGAAAATAATTGGCTGAACCCAATACATTTTAAAGAAAAATATATTTAATAAAAATCACCATTATGTTAAATTATATATTTTTAAAAGTAAAGATGTTGACAATAAGCATAAAATGCATCTAATTGATAAACATACAAGAACAAAACAAAATTATTAGAATGTTATTGAATTTCATAAGCAGAACAATAGAAACAATGTTTGAGTGTCGTAAACAAATAAAATTGGGGTTGTTAATGAGAAGATTTTTTTTCAGGCAGATCATCGTAGATAATCTTCACAGCATGTTTTTCTTGTTCTCTCTAGATATGCTGATTGTGGTCTAAGCACGGGTTGATAACAATACTTGCTTACTTCTGTCCAACAATTGTAGGATTTCATTGTCGGTGATTTCGGACATTTGAAATGTAAATAAGGAATTAAAATAAAAATGAACACTTTTTAATAAATACAATGTATTTTCTATCGTAATAAACGACGTTGCTAAATTATATCGATTACATGAGAAGACATGTATTTTGAAAATACTTCCGTTACAATGCTAGTGTGTCAAAGGATATCTGAAAACGTTGAACTCTACAATAATTCGCCACTGCTCAAACCCAACAAGATGGTCGCCTGTGAGATTGAAAACCCAACGATTTGAAAGGAATACTCAAGTTATTTAGAAATTATTTTTAAAAATATTTAAGTTATTTAATAATTGGTGTGGGTGTCACAGACTTCCACCAGCACAGTTACGGGAAAATGGTGTTAAATGAGGAAAACTGGATAAACCGCAGCAAAACAAAAATGCGGATGTTTGTCATAGTTCCAAATATTCTGATTGATTGACTGATTGTTAGGGATTCCGGATTCAACTACTATAGGGCATTAGTCCCGTAAGTATATTGCGTGTTTTTTGCTCGGGAGAGGGCGTTGGCCTTCCCCCGCTATATGGGAGATCCGGCGCCGACAGACTGACGGCTAGCGGGGTTTTCCCTGATCAAGAGTCTCGAACCAGCGGGACACCACCTCAGAAAAATTTTATGTTTCGACCGGTCTCCCGGCATGTGTGTTAGTGTAGTGCATATTAGAGTAATTGTGTGTAAAGGGTGAAGATAGAAGGAAGAGGTAGGAAAGATCGCGCGCAGTCCGTGATCCGTTTGTTAGGGTACTACTCCTGCATTCACCTGGTATTGATAGGAGAAACCACGGGAAACTACCGATCAGAGTACCGGGACGCTAGAATTCTCCTCCAGACAACGACTGAATTCGATCTACTTGACAAGCTAGTGACGGAAATATTCGGCTGGCACGGCGCGTTGAGTTCTCCATTGGCGACAGGAAGCCGGCGACTGCGCGACTGCCCGACTGCCCGACTGCCCGACTGCCCGACTGCCCGACTGCCCGACTGCCCGACTGCCCGACTGCCCGACTGCCCGACTGCCCGACTGCCCGACTGCCCGACTGCCCGACTGCCCGACTGCCCGACTGCCCGACTGCCCCACAGCCCCACTGCCCACACCCGCCGCCCCACAGCCCGACTGCCCGACTGCCCGACTGCCCCACAGCCCCACAGCCCCACAGCCCCACAGCCCCACAGCCCCACAGCCTGGCAACACCCGCCGCGCCGCGCGGAAAGCGATCAACTTCACTAGCGCTTGCACCATCCCGCAACCCAAAGGATCTCGTTTGTAAAGTAGTGGCAAGTAAAAGGACTTTCGGAGGGTGGGACGATGTATCAACAGTGCAGAAGGCAATTAAGAGTGTCAAGATTGCATTACAATACTTAGAGACAGAGGACAATACAGACACAAGTATGGAGAGAGCGCCAACTCTAATAAAGGATCTAGAGATATTACAAATGAAAAATGTACGAAGCAAACAATTGAAATCATTTCATTTTTAAGGAAAAATAAAGATATTGAAATTTTCAGTTCGGGCTGTTATTAAAATTTGCTCGATTTCTGTAACAATGAAATCAATCATTGTGGATAAATTTTATTTAATTTTGGCATCATTCGATATAGTGAACCAAATATGTTAGTCCCAAGAAGTTCACCATAACCGTTGTATATCCATTAGCATGGGAAAATTGGGTAAAACGTACCGTTATGATAACGTCCACGGGACTGAGATTTTTGGGGCGGGAAGGGGCGCGCAAAGGTATTTTGTTGCGACGAAATGCACTGCGCCACCTTGTCAGCTATTGCGCATGCGCTCGCCAAGAGTGTTAATCAGCAGAGGACTGCGCCTTGCTCTAAGTGTTCTCATTTGCCAAATTGTTGGCAGACAGCCACAGCTGCAGGCCGAAGGTCAGAGCGTCATTGGGGGCAGAGGTCGCGCCTTCCCTTCCCAGATGCTTTCCCCCAGCCCCGACCTCCCCTTCCACCCTTCCTACCCCTCCCTTCCTCCACCCTCAATACCAATGCTTCCCCTTCCTCCTTCCACCCTTCCTACCCCTCCCTTCCTCCACCCTCAATACCAATGCTTCCCCTTCCACCTTCCACCCTTCCTACCCCTCCATTTCTCCACCCTCAATACCAATGCTTCCCCTTCCACCTTCCACCCTTCCTACCCCTCCATTCCTCCACCCTCAATACCAATGCTTCCCTTCCACCTTCCACCCTTCCTACCCTCCATTCCTTCACCCTCAATACCAATGCTTCCCATCCACCTTCCACCCTTCCTACCCCTCCATTCCTCCACCCTCAATACCAATGCTTCCCCTTCGACCTTCCACCCATCCTACCCCTCCATTTCTCCACCCTCAATACCAATGCTATATACTCAATACTCAATACCCTTCTCCTTCCTCCCAATTTCCACTTATCCACCCACAACCCCTTCTTTCCCTTCTCTTCATCCGTCCTCCCCGTCTCTCTCTTTCTTCACTCCTCGTCCACCTCCCTCTTCTCTCCCTTCCACCCTGCCTTGCCAGCGTCTCAGCCTCGTCCAGCTACTAATGTTACTACGGCCCTCGTCAAGTTAGTAATGTAATGCAGGTTTCTCTGAAGATGAAGGAAATTTTCAAAACTCATCTAGTTGACCCCACTTGGTTTCCTGAACACATCGTTCTTTTGGTTAGGTGGTTGCATAATAGAGGCAATCCATTTGTTTACTAGAGAATGGTGTATTATTACTGATCATCGGAGGTTTAGAAAAGTCTCTAATATCTTAAGTGTATGAATCATAGTTGTGTGAGTTTTCATACCAAAAAATCGATTAATATAAAACGTCTGAACGTCCGTCCTTCCGTCCGCCTACCTGCCTGTCTGCCTGTGGACAATGCTAGCGGGTAATCCATAAGTAGGATTTTCACCAAAATTTATGTTCTAGAATCAAACAGGCTTACGTCGCTGACACCTGAATCCCCTGAAACTTTGGAAACCTTTCGAAATCTTTGGAAACTCCTGAAATTGGTGACCTTTCAGAACATCGTTGCAATTTAATACCCTATGAGATTCTGCGAATATTGTATTGATACGTTGCTTTGGCAAGGAAAGGGGCATTCTCGAATAATTTCTGTCTTCTCATAGAGAGTAGTTCATTTCGTTAAAATACATATTTCATTAAACATTCATATTGCTTCTTGAATGCGTTTATCAATAAGCTTCCCTTTAATGTAGATGTTTGTAATCTGCACAACATGAAGGTGTGTGTTTCATTGCACGTGGTTTCATATATGATCGCAACGGGTTGACTCTCTCAAAATCTATCTTTGTCCGTATTTTTCATTCGTCGATTTAATTTTAAGAATACAGCATTACTGGTAACAAATTATGTTACAAAATTTTCTTAAAATGTTCATAGCTTAATTTTGAGGCCCATTTATACATGAATAACTAGGAGATTCATCGACATCGCGAATTCTTTTAAAATTAGAGCAATTAAGGATGATTGTTTATGGCATCCGCACTCGTCAATTGCCATTGTCATTAGTCCTACAAGTGTAGTGTATGTTTTGATGCTGGTGATCTTTGTCCGCTGGATGGTGAGATGTGACCCAGAATACATACCGGCTTGTCTACTTATGCGCGATCTGGTATTTCCCCCTAAAAACGCCCCGCCCCCCAACCAGCTCTACGCTCTCGGCTGGTTGATTGAGTAATTGATTGCCTTTTTCGTGTTTCCGGGCGCGTCAACTGCTTTGGTCATTAGTCTCGTGAGTGCAGTGCATGTTATTTCTCGGGAGATGGCGGTGATCTTCCCCCGCTGGAAGGCGAGATCCGGCGCCGACCTACCGTCGATTAGTGGGGTTTCCCCCTAACCAGGACTCTCCCACCAGTGGGGCACCGACCCTGCCGGGACAAGATCTAAGCTCCCGACCGGTCTCCCAGAATAAGTGATAGTGTAGTGCCTGTTAGTGTAAGTGTGTGTGTAAGGGGAGAGGATAGGACAAGGAAGAGGAGGGACAGATCGCACGCGGTCGTGGCCCGTTTGGTAGGGTACTGCTCCGGCATTCGCCTGGTGTTGATCGGAGAAACCACGGAAAACTACCGATCAGCAGCCAGCCGCTATAATTCTCCTCCAGACAGCGACTGAATTCGACCTAGCTGAAGAGCTAGTGTTGAAAATCCTGCCGCCGTCAGGACTCGAACCTAATACCTCCCGGTCAGAGGCTCTGCAGTAACATCAGTTGATGCACTGAGCTATCGCTCTCTCAGCTGGTCTCACGGTGGCAGTTTAGTACAGCAAATTGTAAGTAAGGGGTGAGGGTAGGGCAAGGAAGGGGGAAGAAAGATAGCGCGCGTTTCGTGGCCTGTTTGGCAGGGTTTTGCTCCGGGATGTGCCTAGTGTTGATCTGAGAAATCTCGGAAAACCATCGTTTAGTAGCCCAAGGCCGCTAGAATTCTCATATACACAGAAAGTTAATACGACCTACCTATCTAGCTAATGTCACAAACCGTTCCACCGTTGAAACTCGAACACTACACTGAAAAAAATGACCACTGAACGCTCATCCATAAACCCAAAGTTACGTGCCTCCTAGTTATGACAATCGATTTGTAGGTGCAATACAATCTCTATATTTAAAAAAATAAGGTATTCTGCCATGGCTTCGTTTAGAGCTTCTACTGAACTGATTGTAGTATTTTTTCCTTTAAATAAAAGAATGTGATCCCTAGATGTGTTATCAGATATTGTTTGTGTTGATTCACCACTATTTTTTTGGTGTAAATTAATTAATTAAATCATTCTTTAAAAGTACGCTTATCAATAGTCAATTGTTTTCTTCCAAAGGGTGGCTGTTCGAAATCGATATGAAACGATATATGTGAATCCAATCTGCTTCATGGCGGCGCTGCTTGGTGTTTTGTTTTCATTGTTGAGATTTGTTTACAATTCGTCAAGGTTTTGTTTCAGTGTAATAATTGCATTGTGGCGATGACAGTTTGCATGTATTTGCTTTTTTGGTGTTTTGTAGAGAACATTCGGACAGTGGGTTTTGCTCGGTTGTACTGAAGTAGTGAAGTTGTTCACAGATTATGTCGGATTCCGAGTCGTTGCCCACGCGCCCCAAAAGACGCAAACGTACATTAACTGGACGCAGGGAAAGAGAAAGTCAGCATAGGTGTCGTGATAGTGAGGTCATTCCGTTTTCTGTTGGGTCGTTGTCTATAAAATGTCAGTTTTGTTCTGCTTTGTACTTCCCATGGAGAGAAAGTCGGCAAACGAGTTTATTCTGTGTTGCTTAAATGGGAAAATAAGTTTACCTTCGAGCAATATGCCAGAAGTAATCAAATTTGTTTATAGGAGATGATGACACATCAAAAAACTTCGAACATTCGTGGTAGCGAAATGACTACACAGACACGAGCTCTAGTTACAATATTTATTTACAGAATATTATACAGTATGTACAGCTCTGGGGTTCCGTTCGCAATCTACCTCCGCGACTCCGCACCTGCTCCCATCTCCTGGCTGGTGCATCCTCCACCCAGACGCTTTACCGCCGGTGTCCTGACGCCCAGTGCTACGCCTCGCAGTGCCCAAGGAATGCACTACCGCCAACGGGCCGCAGTTGCGTCCGCACGCGAGGCGATCTCTAACGAACTCCTTCCGGCCGGCTAGCTTCTGGCGGTCATCCCCACCCCAGCTCTCTGCGTGTGGGTGGCTCTGAGACCACATGGCCAGCCAGCCTCCCTGACCGCCGGCGGGGGTCAGGTCCTCTGCCCGGCCGACTTGCGTCCCAGGGTGTTAAGCTCCCTTTCCCAGTTGACAAAGCTACTAACATTTTTTGTACTAGCCGACCGGATGCACTTCCTCTGCTAAACTTTCTAAAGATGGTCGAACCTGGCCGCCATGTGGTGACGTTACAGACTCCTATATCCCCGGAAATGAATTTTTTCCGCAGGTGCCAACCACAGGACAAAAATTCACTAGTAACCTGTATTCTGCATTCTACATGGCCGTTTTGGCCTACAGGCTAAAGCAATTCTCTATACCTTTATTTTTTTCTCCTAGCCATTCTAATATAATGTCTCGACTGCGAACGACCCCAGTTTTTTTTTTCTGTCAGTACAAAGCAAGATTACAATTTCGTATTAGATCTGTCATACACACATATGTACATTTATATATTATTTTCAATCTTCATTTAACTTACTATGATACACATGAATGACCTTGAGAAAAAAAAACAAAAACATATCAAATAAGCATACATGATTATACATTAGAAACATCTAACAACACGACCTTATGACATCAATAATTATAACCTTTGAAACAACGATTAAACATGAACCTAAATATAGCTTCGACAAAGAAAAAACAAAAACAATACATATAAGCACATTTTGGATTTATAATGCAACCGTTGCAAGGACCCTACAGTGTGTCCTTCCGCATCATTGTGATCAGATCAGCCTTCTCAAAACATTCGACTCAATGCGTCGACATTTACATGTTCTTTCCCCTTTTTATGAATGATTTCAATGTTGTGGTATTGAATCATTAGTGACCACCTCATTAACCTAGGATTTTTCCAGAACAATTCTTAACCATACCAAGGGGTTATGATCAGTCTCAATTTGATCTTTACGCCCGTCTAAATAATATTTCAGTTTCTGCAAGCCCCAAATTATAGCCTACCTCCTTTTCCGTTGCACAAAATTTAATTTCCAGTCAGATAATTTCCTACTTATGTACAATATGGGATGTTCATTCCTTCCTCATCATTTTGAGCCAGAATTACGCCTATTCCACGATCTGATGCATCACATTGCCTAATAAATGGTTTGCTGAAATCTGGAGCGTACTACTGATTCACTACATAGGGCGTCCTTTAGGGCTTTGAATGCGTCATCACATTCTTGCGACAATTTACTTTGCCTTGGCGTTCCCTCCCACGCAGTAAATCTGTTAACGGTGCCCTTTTTCTGCAAATCCTGGAATGAACCTTCTATAATATCCTGCAGAGCCCTAGAAAAGCCCTGACTTGCTTTTTGATTTGGAAGCGGATACTCTTGGATCGCGTGAACCTTTGCTTGGACTGGCCTCATTACGCCCCCTCACAACGTATCCCAAGTACTGCACGATTCCTGAATTTACATTTAGTCGGCTGGATATGCAGTTTCGCCTTTTGATAATCTGAAATACTTCTTCCAGATGACGGATATGATCTTCCCAGTTATTACTAAAAATGGCAATGTCATCCATGTATGGAACAGCAAATGTACTACACGATCTAACAAGGATGCCATCATGCGACTGCACTGGTAAGGTGCGTTCTTAATCCCAAGGGAAGTCGTAATGGTCGATAAGTTCCAATTTCGTCACAAAAGCCGCTAACGCTGTGCTCTCGGCGTGAGGCAATTTACCAATAACACTTCGCCAAATCAAGCGTGCTAATGATTTTGGCCGCCGCCACTGTCTCTATTCTTTCCTCCATGCTCAGTAAGGTAATCTCTGTCTTAATGCATTGATTCAGACGTCTGTAGTCAATACAGGCCGCGGTTTCCTTCCAGTGCTTCTACTAAAATCATCGGTGAGGTATAATCTGAATCACCTACTTCAATGATTTTATCCATAACATTTTAATTTCTTCTTTCAAATTTCCGACTGTCTAGGCGACATACGGTAGGGTGCACTTCTGACAGGTTTGGATTCGTCCATGATTTCGATATCCATTGTTACCATGTCAGTCAGACCAGGCTTGTCGAGAATATCTCTCATATTTGAATACTATCTCTTCAGCCTTTTCCGAAACTCCGGTTCGACATCTGTCCCCTCAACATCACTTCTAACTCAAAATCCCTATTTTCTAGTTTCACGGCATATTGTCCAATTCATCTTCGTCTGGTTCGAACTCAGGTGCCTGTGTTGCCACGTAACTAATGTATTCCGTTCTCTGATGGTACCTTTTCAACATGTTCACATGGTATACACAGCCCTCTTTTCCCAGGTAACAAAACGCATAATTCGTTTCGGATATTTTTCTAACACCTGCCGGCCCGACCCACTGTACCGAAGTTTCAGGTTCTGTTCGGCCTAACACTAGGACACGATCTCCCACAGCAAATGTACGGTGCACTGCTTTGCGGTCATACCACACCTTTCTCTTTCTTGCTCCTTAACTAATTTTGATGAGAAAGCTCTGCGATCTTTTGAGACGGTTCACTAATTTAAACACGTATTCGACCACGGGTTCTCTTCTTCCTCAGTTCCGCAAGGCGCTCATACATTAAAGTGATTGGAGTACGTAAGTTCCTGCCATACACAAGCTCAGCGGGAGTGAATCCTAAGCTTTCGTGCACAGTAGTCCATAACGCAAATAAGATTGCCGGAGCTGCTTCTCCCATTCCGTGCCCGCTTCCAAACACATACTAATAAGTCTATTCATCGTTCGATGTACACGCTCTATTGCATTGGATTGAGGTGGTACGGCGAACTCCTAACTAGCCGAATTCCGAATTTCTGTCGAATTCCGCTGTCAGTATGCTAGTAAAGCAAGTGCCTTGATCCGTTTGCATCTCTTTGGGAATCCGATTCTACTAAATAATTCCAGTAGAGCATCAATAACCGTAGTAGATCTTAAATCCGTTATCAGGATTGCCTCCGAAATCGACTAGCTACACAGATGGCAGTCAAGATGAATTTATGCCGTTTGCGATTCAGGAAATGGTCCGCATGCATCTACGTTTATTTTGCCAAATATTTCTGAGACAGGCGGTACTAAGGTAGGTAGCCACGCACCTTGTCTCGACCTTCCACCTTCTGACAACTATCCAAGATCGATAAATTTTCATTTCCTGAAACAATTCGGCCAATAAAGTATTTAGCCATGCTATCCTTGCTCTTAGTGGTGCCTAAGTGTGCATTGGCTGTTTCAGCAAACTTAGGACGGTACTTCGATATATTTCCGGTACAACAATCAGTCAATCTTTCTCCGCGTTTACTGTGTCGCGATCGAAATAACACTCGATCCTTAATGAAGTACGCGTCTTTTCCCTTCTCTGGTACTCTATTCACGTACGCTTTGTATATTTCCTTCAGGCTATTGTCCTTTGTTGTTCCGCCGCAAACGTCTCTCTGTCTACGCGGATTAATTCGACAACCTGAGGTTCAAGTTCCGTCTGACTTCCCTCTACGGCTTGCGGTGGCTCCAGCCCTTCTGTTTCGTGAGCCCCGTCCGGGAGAGCCTCCTCCGGTCGCTCACCTGACGGCGACTCGGATGCTACGGCCTCGAGCCTCGGCCTGGCCGCCCGCTGAGTTACCACGGCCCCAACCACTTGCGGCTCTACGTAACCTTTGCGTATTTCATGAGCAGAGAGCAGTTCTGTTACTCAACAGATAGTAACCGATATCACATTCTTTTTACTACCGCTGCCTTCGTAACTCGGTTCCAAACGGCCCGAACTGTTACCTGCGCGACTGGCAAGTTCCGTGGTTCAGAGTCTAGTGGCTGAAATATCCAAACCGACTCGCCCGTCAGTGCTCATCTTTACCAGCCGTTCATTAACAATATCAAAACTCGCACCAGTGTCTCTCAAAAGTTCCGATCTGATTCCGTTAATTAATCCGCAAACCGTGTGTGGGCGAAATAATTCACGCGCATCTTGCTCGGCCACATGACCAACCTTCTCCCCGGTTCGTGCACCTGGACAGTCCCGCTTAAGGTGTTGAGTCGAGCCACAAGAGAAACATTTTCGTTTGCTCGGCTGATCGAAATCTATTCTTACTTCACCCTTCTTATCATATGGCTTCGCACTATGCTTCTCCGAACTCAGGTAATATCTGCAACTGGTTCTGCCTTCTACCGTGCTTTGGAAACAAGCTCTTCCATCCTGCCCTATTATTTTCATAATTATTAATTTTTGCGAAGTCCAACGCAACTGTAAATGTACCCCATTCGTCTATAAAATGTTCCTGATCTCGGGCGGAACCGCCGCTTCATTTGATCAGTAACAATTAGATCAGAAGAGCTCAAAGTAGATGTTGCAATCCCGCCACCCTGCATACAATTGTGCAACTCTCTCGCTACACGTTCCAAGTGGTACCAGTCACTTATATGTTTAGTAAATAGTTGCCTAAACTTTTCCGCATTAAACTTATACATTTCTAATAATTTTGCTTTTATCTCGGTATATTCGGTCGCATTTCCCTGACCTTCAATCATAACCATGAGTTGACTTGGTTCGGCAACAACCCCATAAGATTGATTACCCAATCTTCTTCCGAGTACCCAATTGATTGGCCTGTGCTTCGAATACCTTAAATAAGCCGTGATATCATCCTTTTGCCTCTAAATTTATCCATTACATGATATAACTTAATGTGCGCTTTAGAATTTGCCTCCGTACCTGCTTCCCAAATAGTCGTCGTCTGCCTCGTTAGCCTCAACTTCTCCAGTTCAAACTCCCTTGCTTCTCGTTCCTTCCTCTCCTTTCTCTTCCTTTCTCTTTCCCTTTCTTCTCGTTCCTCTCCCTTTCTCTTTCCCTTTCTTCTCGTTCCTGGCGATAATATCTGACAATTATTCGCTAATTCTTAACAAATTCTTCCTCGTAATGAACACTATTTAGAATTATCTGTTTGAGACTGATCACTGTATTCTCATTACTTACAGACTCTCCTAATTCTCCGCGACCTGCCAGACAGTCTTTCCGGTACTTTGCTAAAAATGCCATTATGCCTGATTCTGATCGCTATGAATGCCGAAGGCTACACTTACAGTACGTGTCCCTTGATGTCCTTGTATCGGCGTCAGTTGGCTTTGACGTCGTCTTCCTTCCTGTCCGGATGGCTTCTTTCTTCGGTCCGACGATCCCGTCTCTGCCCTTCGATGCCTTTACGATTTAAATAACCCCGTGCGTTACTACCCGGTGAGCCCTCGAAGTTCATCCAAGTACCGATATACGTGTCTATCGTAACCGCATACTTCCTCCCCAGCCTGGTACTTATGCCGCTGCACTATTAAAATTTGTTAACTAATTTTACACAGCTTCCCTTGCCTGGGTTCGTTGACCGCTGCCACCATTTAAATAACCCGTCTGTGGCGTCGTGGTAGCGAAATGACTACACAGACACGAGCTCTAGTTACAATATTTATTTACAGAATATTATACAGTATGTACAGCTCTGGGGTTCCGTTCGCAATCTACCTCCGCAACTCCACGCACCCTGCTCCCATCTCCTGGCTAGTGCATCCTCCACCCAGACGCTTTACCGCGCCGGTGTCCTGACACGGTGCTACGCACTCGCAGTGTCCAAGGAATGCACTACCGCCAACGGCCGCAGTTGCGTCCGCACGCGAGCGATCTCTTAACGAACTCCCCCTTTCCCGGGCCGGCTAGCTTCTGGCGGTCATGTCCCCCCCACCCCTAGCTTCTCTGCACGTGTGGTGGCTCTGAGACCACATGGCCAGCCAGCCTCCCTGACCGCCGGCGAGGTCAGATCCCTCTGCCCAGCCGACTTGCGTCAGGGTGTTAATGGCTCCCTTTTCAGTTGACAAAAGCTACTAACACTTTTTGTACTAGCCGACCGGATGCACTTCCCCTCTGCTAAACTTTCTAAAGATGGTCGAACCTGGCCGCCATGTGGTGACGTTACAATATGTGAATCCAATCTGCTTCATGGCGGCGCTGCTTGGTGTTTTGTTTTCATTGTTGAGATTTGTTTACAATTCGTCAAGGTTTTGTTTCAGTGTAATAATTGCATTGTGGCGATGACAGTTTGCATGTATTTGCTTTTTTGGTGTTTTTTGTAGAGAACATTCGGACAGTGGGTTTTGCTCGGTTGTACTGAAGTAGTGAAGTTGTTCACAGATTATGTCGGATTCCGAGTCGTTGCCCACGCGCCCCAAAAGACGCAAACGTACATTAACTGGACGCAGGGAAAGAGAAAGTCAGCGTAGGTGTCGTGATAGTGAGGTCATTCCGTTTTCTGTTGGGTCGTTGTCTATAAAATGTCAGTTTTGTTCTGCTTTGTACTTCCCATGGAGAGAAAGTCGGCAAACGAGTTTATTCTGTGTTGCTTAAATGGGAAAATAAGTTTACCTTCGAGCAATATGCCAGAAGTAATTAAATTTGTTTATAGGAGATGATGACACATCAAAAAACTTTAGAAATAATATCCGTCCGTATAATAGTGCTCTTTCGTTTGTGTAATTTGGAATATTATTGCATTATGTGGGTCATATTACATTGCCACCTGGTCATGGGCAATACGTGTTCATAATTTTGGGAACTCCACATCACAAAATATCTTGGTTATACCCTAAAGAGCCAAACAATGCAACTTATTGTGAATATTAGTCTGCGCACAGTATTTACCATTTATGTCAGATCTCACTGTCAAATTTTGACGGGCTCTCACTAGTAGTTATTAATATTGTTATGTTAATAATATAGTATTTATCATAGCTGGCGTGCTCATAGTCGATATGTCAGTATTAATCAAGCAACGACAGTTGGAAAATGCGTGATGCACTGAACCACAAAATGAATGTTATTTTGTTAAGAGTTACCGTTACAGAGCATCTGTGAAGTTATTTTAAGTCTTATTTGTGGTAAGGTTGGCTAGCCTTAGAGGTTGGCGGGAGCAGAGTATACACCAGAAGAACGTTTTGTGTGGAGGTTATACGTTAGGTTTTATAACGTGGTGTGCAAGGTCTTTCTTCACGATACAATATGGTACGGCTTTTCTCGGTCGTGCCGCTAGATATCGCATGATTGCGAACGTATTAAGAAGTGCTGCAGATCAAGTGGCATCTAGCGGCACAATCGAGAATGACGTTAAAATCCGTGCCATGTTTCATCATGAAGTGTTATTTCTCTCCTTGTAGTCTGAATGCTGGTGAGTAGCATATTAGTGAAAAAAGTTGACGGCTTTAATTTATTTGTGAAAATGATCTGCAGTAATTTGATGAATTTGTAGTCAAATATTAATCTTTGGGGTGGTTGGATAATTGTTTAGTTTTGGAAATCGTTCACATTATATATTTTATAATTGAAGAGATTTGTCGAACTGCCAGCAAACTGATGCTCTTTCAGTGGTATTACATTCCATTGTCTCTTCTTCGATGCATTTAAAAATTAACGTAGTATTTTGAGTATTGCGAAACATTAGTCGTTATTTACTGCTTAAATATAAATTTGTCGAATGAAAAACTGTTACGAACGTAAAAATATTTCTCACAGATAACTTAATCGAGAGTATATAAATTTTAGGATTAGAGAATAAAGAGTAACATACCACATTTCTTCTACACATTCTACAAAAAAGAATGCAAATGCACAATGTTAAAAATGCGACAAATTATAATACAAGAAGGGTGTACAATTGATTAGATTGCTTGTTTCTCCATTTCAGCAAAGAAAAGAGCTGTCTACACTATGCTTGCAACTCCGCGAGTGCTGCTGGTGGTGTGGTTGGTGGCGATGGTTGGCAGCGAGGCTACGGAGCCTGCAGAGTCCGTTGCCGTAGAGAAAATTTCCGCCTTGGTGGCGGAAATAGACAGACTCACTGCGGGCGCCGACGCCGTGCAAGCCCAGCTGCAGGCGCTGCAGGAACCGCCCAAATGGCGCGGCTGCTTCTCCAGACCGCCACTGCTCCCGCTCAAGGGCATCTCCGACCCTGACCCTGCCTCCATCCCGGAAGAGCGCCCCGAGGCCTTTGTCAACATCTCCCTGCACGAGGCCGCGGCGCGCGACGACGTGGACGCTCTGGTGGCGCTGCTGCGACGCGGCGCAACACTCGAGGAGCGCGACGCGCGCGGCGACACGGCGCTGCACGCGGCGGCGCGCCAAGGCGCGGCCAGGGCGACGAAGGAGCTGCTGCGGCGGGGCGCGGACCCCAGGACGCGCGGCGCGCTGCTCCGCACGCCGCTGCACGCGGCCGCCGCCCACGGCCAGCTGGAGGCGCGCGGCGGCTGGTGGAGGCGGCGCGCGCGCCCGCCGCCCGCCACAACGACCCCCCTCTTCGAGTGGCTGCAGCAGCGGGAAGCGTCGGTGGAGTGGACGGACGCGGCGGGCGACTCGGCGCTGTTGGTGGCGGCGCGAGCGGGCGAGTGGGCGCGCGCAAAGGATTTGGTCATTGGTGGGGCCTCGCCTGCGGTGCCTGCCCGCGACGGCGACTCGGCGCTGGTGCTGGCCGCACGGGCGGGGGCGGAACAAGAGGGGGCGCTGGCGGCGCTGGAAGCCATGCTGCGGCGCGGCGCGCTGTGCGACGCAAGGGAGGTGGCGCGCGCGCTGGCGGCGGCGGCCGGCGGTCCCCAAGTGTGGGCGATCGCGCAGGCGGCTCCCGAAGAGGTGAGGGCTGCAGATCTTCCGCTCACGACGCGGTCGAAAACGCTCTAGCGATTTCAAAATGCACGCGATGATACTGTAAATGGAAATTTATTTTATATATAAGGATACGGTTATTTTCAAGATAATACTTGTTTCTTCTAGTTTTCACCATTTGTCACAAACATCGAATTTTAATTAAAACAATGTCTTAATTTACAATTCCTTCCTGTCCATAAGTGACATTTTATTAAAGCTTATAAATAACCACGACATACTTCTGACATGCACGATTTCGTTTCGATATTTAGTAGCCCCACGCTGGGCGCCAAATTGTGACTCGCACGTCGTAGTGAAGCATCGGCTAGCTGTGGTTCATCCTGAATTTCTATTTTCAGTGAAATGGAAGGACGGACATTATCGAAATGTAAATGACACTGCCATTATGAACCTGATAAACTACATTTTAATAGAAATGAACTTAATTTACTGCCAGATTGTAATGGTTTTACTGAGTTGATTACTCAAATAAAGGTTCTGCTAATCAATAATATTACAAAATTATTATGGTTCCAAGGCGAGGCTTTGCAACAAGGAAACCATCATTCAGTCATTTTTTGTGGAGATAATCAAAAGTCATTATTAGCGCTTGAAGAGCGTATTAGGGAGCTCGTGGCCCGTTCCTCATAAGGAAATAGTAGTTTATGCAATTAGTTTATAATGTTAAGCTTTATTGCATGAGTACATGTTTTGAAAACGAGCGACGTGAGGAGCGAGTTTTCAAATTTGTACGAATGCAATAAAGAAACATCATAAACGAGTTGCATACGCTATTTTTTTGTATAACAGCATTATAAATTTACAAGAGAATCAAACTTAATTTCGCGAAACAACGTTCTTCTGACGTTTCGGGTGCTTGACATCCAACGCCCTCTGGAAATCAAATTCAAGATGGCATTGTTGACATCCGTGCGAGAAAACGGTGGTCGGCTGTTCCGTCTTCTTCTACCTCCCCACGATTCTCTCGCTACTATTGTCCGAATGTGTGATGACGTCATGTCGCGTTTAATAATGGCGATGACGTCATGTATCGTGCGATAAAATACTGGAATATGCACGATTCGGGGTATCGAAAAGGGTCGTTTATAATGATGGTATACAAAAAACATAGTTTTTGATATTTGTTGGGGATAACTGCGCGAGGTCTTTTATCCGGCAGCTGGCCCGGCGGAAATGGGGACGTGCTGCTCCTGACGGTTCTCTAGCCGCTCGGCGGTCCTGGGGAAGGGCCATTTTTTGCAGGTTCGGCGGCGGCAGAGGGATGGCCGCCCGTAGGTCGGAGTCCGAACGCCACCAGATCATCATTCAATCACACACGTCACATTAAAGTTATTTGATGCGCACTCGTTGGAGAAACGCATTTTATTGAGTGAGGCAGGCTCTGATCGCTCGAAACCTTGTCCCGACACCAATGATACGAGGATGCAGCACAATGCATCATACGATTAAAGTCAAAATCTAGCGTCTCAGAAAGTTACGTTCTCTCTATCGCGGCGGCCGGTGCGCTTCGTTTCCGCGAGAGTCAACTACTAAGTAATTTATCGCGGCGGCGGATGAGTCTTTAACCTCACCGACCGTCACATCCACAGTAGTCTGGTCTCCCAAACAAAAAACATCTCATTCCTCTCTTTCCCCTTCCCTCAAACATCCAACATCCCTGATTTCTCCCACATCCAAAGTCCCTGATATCTCCCTTTCATTCACATTTTATATTCCGATTGGTTGGAAGCTATTACGCCGCAAGATATTCTCAGCCAATCACCAAAAGATTCTAGAATGTTCTACCGGGAGCGGTAGCTCAGTGCATCAACTGATGTCACAGCAGCGCCTCTGACCGGGAGGTCCTAGATTCCCACTCCCCACGGCGGCAGGATTTTCGACACTAGCTTTTCAGCTAGGTCGAATTCGGTCGCTGTCTGGAGGAGAAAAATCTAGCGGCCGGCTGCTCTGATCGGTACTTTTCCGTGGTTTCTCCGATCATCACCAGGGAATGCCGGAGCAGTACCTTACGAAACGGGCCACGGACCTCGCGCGATCTGTCCTTCCTCTTCCCTGACCTATCCTCTCCCCTTACACACACACTTACACTAACATGCTCTACACTACCATATATGCAGGGACACCGGTTGTGCGCTTAGAGCCTGTCCCGGGTGGGGCGGTGCCCCGCTGGTGGGAGAGTCCTGGTTAGGGGGAAACCCCACTAGCCGACGGTAGGTCGGCGCCGGATCTCGCCATCCAGCCGGGGAAGACCACTGCCATCTCCCGAGAAACAAACATGCAGTACACTAACGGAACTAATGACCAAAGCAGTTGACGCGCCCGGAAACACGAAAAAAACAAACAAACAAACAAATCCACTGGGCGAGGTATCATGCCTGTCTCGGCGGCAGCGGTGGTTTGGGTGGGGGAAGGTGTGGCCATTGGTAGCGGGCCATCAACACGTAAATAAACAGAGAGAAAAGTTCGCTGACCTTGCCCTCCCGACGGCAGCAAGGGGTGGCATTCAGTGTAAAAGTATCTTGGGAGAGGAGGAGAGCGGAGCGACACAGTTGAGCTCTCATGTGTGCACAAAGGAATTGCGTGATCATTTTCCTTACGCAGCCTTTCTCTATTATTAATTAGAACTAGTGAGAACCCGTCAAAATTTGACGGTGAGATCTGAGATAAATGTAAAATACTGTGCCAAGACTAATATTCACAATATGATGCATTGTTTGGATCTTCAGGGTACAGCAAAGATATTCTGTGATGTGGAGTTCCCAAAATTTAGAACGCTTATGACCCAACCCCAGGTGGCAATGCTCGTCACTTTTTCCGCTCGTCACTTTTTCCGCTCGTCACTTTTCCCGCTCGTCACTTTTCCCGCTCGTCACTTTTCCCGCTCGTCACTTTCCGCCGTCGGCAGTCCGAGGGTGTAACAACGCGAACGATTCTCACTCTACCGCCTGGGACCCTGGAGGAAACTGTCGCGCCGTTTTAGAGTTAGAATCCACATTTTGTAGATCCTTGTTTCCGACAATCTGTTTAACATGTTCACTGTCCTGTGATCAATATGATGTTCACATAAAATAACACTCGATGGTTTTACTACGTCCGTGAACCACATGTGGGTCACAGACGTTAACAACAACGGGAAATATTTCCATGGGACTCTCCCTAACTGCACGGATTTTGGTGTGGACTTGCTAGGACGGGCATAGAATTTAGAAATAAACCGGAATGTGCTGAAAAATATTTTTATTTTTAAGAAAATTACAACAAAACCTTCTGACAATCAGGAACTTTTGAACTCGGGTGATATTTTAATGTTTACATAGGGAAATGGAACGTGCGAAAACATTTCGTTCCGTCGTACTTTTTGTCGGTCTGTTTGTCTGTGCGTTTCCCAAAAAAAGCTAGTGGCTAAATCTTTCATACATCATGAAAGATTCCAATAGAATGAGTGCGAGAAATTCCAATTAGCAATTTCGAAAATAACCTGTAACACCCTGACGTCGACTCATATGGACCCGACAATTCTGATTCAAGAATACTGGGTCTTCTGCACAGTTTGGAGAGGAATAAGAGATTTAGCACACATAATATAGAAATACACGTAAAAATAACAAATCATCATGTTTACAAAATAAAAAAGAGGTAATTGACACTTTCTTTTTCTTCTGCCCCCACTGCAATTATTACACCGCTGAACGCAAGTGATCTCAGCTTATCGCGAGTTTCATACAATTGTAAGAAGTTACAATTTCTGGCTTCTACAGAGGAATTTTGCTTTCGTCAATTTTCTTGTCTTTGTAGAAACAGAAGAAATAACTACAGATCGTAGTATGGCTGGTATATCATATGTTATTGTCACCTCCTTTGTAAAGTTAAAGAGGCTTGAATTTACCTCTCTTTGTTTACTTGGCAGGAATTCCAGAGGAGAGTCCGGTTTCTTGCTATGTAGTATTTAAAAAGTGTCCATTTTTTAACCCTTTAGATGTCGTATTCACCACTTACCTAAAATGAGTCGTGAAGTCAGAGTTATCGCAATGCGTCACGCTTGCATATTCGCCACATTGAAATCTGCAAAAATATTATTGCTAGCGTCGGGCTAAAAAGGCATTTCAAAGGAAGGGATTTATCAACGGTATTTTTCATTGAACGCTCTGAATGGGAACGTTACAAGTGGAGATTATGTATAGCCGTCAATATCAGTAGCACGCCATGTTTTCAGAAAATAAAAGAAAATGTCTTCGAGTCAAATTGATTTGATGTCACTAGTTAAGGATTAACCCTAAAAAAATCTTTGTCAATTTTACATTCTACTAACAGATGACTGAAAATATGAGAAAATGTATTTCAGGTTCAAGTAAATAGAATTTAGGTTCAAGTAAATAGAAATATGAGGTATGTTTATTTTAGGTTCAAGTAAGTAGAAGCTGGGAATAGGTTAGTGAAAAACTCGATAATCTGGCAAAGACGATTGGTAAATGGACTCAACTAGGGCTAGAAAATCTATGAAACTTTGTATCTTAACTAGTTTAATTGTAAGTGAAAAAAGTTCGCTTAAAATCATATTGCTCTGATTTTCATTTAATGTGGAAAATTTTAGAAATTGCAAAAGTTCACCATTGTCTTCGTTGTACCGGAATTGTACTAGTATTAATTGCATTGAGACAACTAATCTAATCTACGGTGCTAGTGTCTGGCATAAGTTCATTGAACACGACCATGCGCAAGTAAGATGATATCCCAGCGTGAGCGAATAATATTTCGGTTTTGATTTCCCCTATGCTGTGATAAAACGTAATGGATACCAAAATTACGGGAAAGTACGTGAGATTGCTGGACCAGTCGTTTTACACATTCTCATCACCAAGTAAATTACTGACATTTTTCGTCCTTAAGGAAATAAACCGCCAAGAGGATTTAAAGCAAACCATTTGGGTACTGAAAGTGAACGAGGTAGGTGTTTCGTGATATCAGATAAGTCAAAAGTGCGCATTTTCTAAAAACATACAAACGACATCTTCTCAATACGACTCTCAATTGGTGTCATACTACTCTAACATCATACTCCTCTCTATCATTTGTCCTTCGCTCTGATCTGGAAGTTGGCAGATCTTCATTCGAACCGTGTTACTGCTATGTTAAGGAGATAGCACGTTTTTGCTGTTGACGTGCCAATTTCTCCGTTCGTGTGATTGGCAGTTCGTTTGTGTCGTGCCTTTTGTCCTGTTCTGGTAACTTGGCATCTTCGTTAGTGCTTTCTGCTCCAGTAAAAGCGTAGTCATTCTTGCTGTGCAATTTACTCAGTTTTGATGATAGGTGGAGACAGGTGGATTTAGGGATCAATCGCCTATTATTGTGATCAGATTATTGGCAGGTTTCCATTTGTGTAATTAATTGCGTTTTCCAGTGTTCAGTCATGGAAATTTGGAAGTTCAATTGTTAATTTTCCTCCGTTCTGATGGTATCAACATTCGTGAGGTCATTTAGCATTCACTCTGTTCAAGTTAGTGGCTTGTCTTAATTTGAGAGGCATTTTCCTTTTTGCTGTGTTCAAATAGTTGGCATATGTTCACTTGTGATATCACTGCTCTTTTGCTCTCTTTAGGTGGTTGGGATGTGTTCACTTCTAACGACATTGTCCGTTTGTGCTGTTCGAGTATTTAATGGGTGTTCACTTGTGATGTCATTGCCTTTTGCTTCGTTCAGGTGGTTCGCATGTGTTTATTTGTGACATAGTATCCACTTGCTCTGTCCGGGGGGCGGCTTGTGTTTCTTGTGACGTCATTGCCTTTTTGTTCTTTTCAGGTGGTGGGCGTTTTTCTTTGTGACGTCATTGATTTTTGCTCTGTTCAGATGGTGGGCGTGTGTTTACTTGTGACGTCATTGCTTTTGCTCTGTTCAGGTTGTGGGCGTGGCCGGAGAGGAGGCTCTGCGTCAAGCGGCGAGCGACGGCCGCGTGGAGGTGCTAGCCGCGCTGCTGGCGGCAGGCGTGGCAGTTGATGCTAAAGACGACGCCGGGAGAACACCTTTGATTCTTGCCTCGGAGCAAAATCACACAGATGTGGTCCGCATGCTTTTAAAAGCAAACTCTAATGTCAACATTTCCACCAACGAGGGAAACACAGCCTTAATAGAATCTGCCAGGATTAGTGATTCGCTGGTACTCCGCCTTCTTTTGGCTGCAAATGCGGACGTGAATGCAAGAAACAAAAATGGAGAAACGGCTCTCATGTGGGCGTCATCGTACGGTGTCTCCGATGCGGTACAAGAGCTTTTGAATGCGAACGCTAATGTAAATCTTTCGGACAATGTCGGGAGTACCGCGTTAATGTTATCTTCAAGAGCAGGCCATTTGGAAGTTGTGCGGCTTCTTTTGGCAGCAAATGCGGAACTGAATGGAAGAAACAATGATGGGAAAACGGCTCATGCTTTCGTCGTGGAATGAGCACGTCAATGTAGTGCGTGAGCTTTTGAAAGTTAACGCTAATGTTCACATTGTTGACAATGATGGGGATACAGCCTTAACTCTAAGTTCATTTTATAGCTATTTGGAAGTGATGCAGCTTCTCTTAGCTGCGAATTCGGATGTGAATGCAAGAAGCAAACATGGAAATACGGGACTCATATATGCCTCAATCGGTGGATCCGCCGATGCAATGCGCGAGCTTTTGAAAGCGAACGCTAATGTTAATATTTCAAACAATGATGGGTATACCGCTTTAATGCTAACTTCAGGGGCAGGCTTTTTGGAGAAGGTGCAACTTCTCTTGGCAGCGAATGCGGAAGTAGATGCAAGAGACAAAAATGGAGCAACGGCACTTATGGAAGCCTCACAGAAGGGTCAGATAAAAGTAGTGCAGGAGCTTTTGAATGCGAACGCGAATGTCAACATTTCTGACAATGATGGGAATACCGCTTTAATGCTATCTTCAAGAGATGGCCATTTTGAGGTTGTGCGGCTTCTCTTGACTGCGAATGCTGATGTGAATGCACGAAATCACAATGGAACTACGGCTCTCATGCATGCCGCATCGAATGGTCACACCAGTACAGTAATTGAGCTTTTGAAAGCCAACGCTAATGTAAATATTTCGGACAATGTCGGGGATACTGCCTTAATGCTATCTTCAGGCAATGGCAAATTTCAGGTTGTGCGTCTTCTCTTGGCTGCGAATGCTGATGTGAATGCAAGAAATAATGAAGGAAAAACCGCTCGAGAATATGCCTCCGAGAACAAACACGACTATATAAGTCAAGAACTACTGAAATTGAAGTTTGTTTCCAAATGAAGAACAATAACTTTGGCAGCTTTGCGTACAGAAGTAATATTTGTCATAGTGTTTTTCTGGTTTTCAGCTGATGTCAACTTTTAAATTAAATTCGAAGCGAGATGAACATTTCTTGGCAATTTCTTCTAAAAATTCAGAGTGGTATTTTTAACTTATTTATCTGATGGAAAAATCCACTCTTCAAAATGAATTTTGTAATGGGATCTGGATATCAACACGCAGAACAGTTAAAAGAATAATGTAATTGTTTCGTAGAAATAAATGAAGTAAATGAATATAAGTGTTTGTTATTTTTCAGAATACTATATGTGTGTAACACGATTTAAAAGGACACTTTTCACACTGATAGGTATACGACAACTACCGTTGACGAACTCCACAAAACGTCTAATTAACTAATGCCGCGTTTCTTGCGAATGTTAGGGCATATAATTTATCTGCTCTAAAAATGTAAAATATGAAAGCAAAATTCACATTTTACATTTTTAATGCATAACTAATCTAGCTCTATCCGTGATAATGCCTATTTTGCAAACATATATTTTGAAATTACGGCCAACTTGACAAGGTGATATTGGCTGCAAGAATGATTTGATTTGATTTTTTCCTGTTTCCGGGCACGTCAACTGCTTTGGTCATTAGTCCTATACTATCACACATTTCGGGAGAGGAGCTTAGAGCTTGTCCCGGCTGGGGCGGTGCTCCGCTGGTGGGAGAGTCCTGGTTAGGGGGAAACCCCACTAGCCGACGGTAGGTCGGCGCCGGATCTCGCCATCCAGCGGGGAAAGATCACCCGCCATCTCCCGCGAAAAAAATCATGCACTACACAAATAGGACTAATGACCAAAGCAGTTGACGCGCCCGGAAAACCGAAAAAATCAATCCATCAACCCAGTTGCCTTCTCACCAAGTAGCACAGAGCCGCTGTCTGCAACGACTCTTGCCATGAGGTCGTATGGTTTGAGACCCCATAGGGAACAGATATTCCACACTAACTAAATAACTGGCGAATGCAGCTGCTGTCTGGAAATTCTAGTGGTCAGCTGCTCCGATTCGCGGGTTCTCTGATCACTATTAGACGAGTGATTGATGTGTTTCCTAACAAACGGGCCTCGGCCGCGCGCAATCTTTCCTTCCTCTTCCTTGTTCTAGCCTCTTTGATGAAGCGTCTCCGTGACGAGGTCACGTGCCGTGAAGGTGAACATTAGATTAGGAAAACAATTTAATTAGTAGATCGTTTGTTTAAATTAAAAACAAGGATCGGTGACATTTTTATACAATACAAAACGCCATCAATCTTTTATTACCACAAGTGTTGGATATAAAATTTATAACGAGGCGAGAAAGAATAGAAAGATTTACAAATTAGTTTAAATAGAATTAATAACCTCAAAACACGAAAAGGGAGTTTTGTAAGTGTGTAGTAGATTAATGTAGAAAGAAACTTTATGTATCAATTAGAATTATGAGTTGTATTATAAATGAAATTTGAAGGACTACTTGTATTGAAAGGATAGAAATTTTATCTTGTTTGTGATGTTTTTTCTTAATATTTTAGAGAAATAGATACAATGAGCGTGTGTTGCCGTAGACTTGAAGATTTTGTTGTGTTGAGTGATCAAATTCACTTTGTAAATTTTTTGTTTTGGTTTAATTTTTGTAAAAAGATATTTGGTACAAAACGGATACAACTTTTGCAATGTTGAGATGAAACAAAAAGATCGTAAAAAATACTTCTTGCTAGTGTGTTTGTGTGGATCGAGCACTAAATCTTCATAGACCCAATGCTTTAGAATTAAGATTTTCTTTAACTCATGAGTAATCAACTCTGAATAACAATTAAATTTGATTAGAATGACTTTCTCAACGTGGTAAAATCTAACAAATAATATTCGATTAGAGTAGTATGGGCCAAAGTATTTGGTAAGAGTGAAAACTATCCCAGATCAAAGAAATTAGAAAACTAACTTCTGTAGCACAAGTACGTGTTATTGTTGTACTAATGGTTATCAAAAGTTCGAAGAAAAACTAATACTTAGTAACATTGAAAGTATTAAAATTTATAATTTCTAAGATTTAATTTGAATTTGGACAAAGAATGCGGTACTAATGTAAATTTAAAAAAAATTAGCGTTTACATTCGTAAGATGTAAGAAATAAAACGGTTCGTCATTGCCGTAACTTTGGCAACACTGTGCGATCGTGCCAGGTGACGGGTGGGAATTCACATCGAATAATAACTTTCATATTTTATCTCAATTTTTTTAAAATAATTTTTCAGCCAACATTTACATAACTAACATAACACAAATTTAAAACTACACGCTAACCACGTCGATTGCTTAGGGCGTCGCATGAAAAGCAACAGGATTGGCGTATTCCTTCCTTGAGTGATGTCACATCCAAAAGCGTCATTTAATTTCTTTTAGCCCAAACTTACGAGTAAAAAATTCAGTGTATAAAGTACGTCCTAGAAAACAATACGGTCTAATCAGTACTTTGTACGAAGCGGTCATCGTAAGCAAAAGGCATGTAATTGATATGATTTATATCAAACATTTTTAATAACGTGGTAAGGCCAAGTACTGCTTTAACGCAAAATATAAAAATATTGTCAATGATTATTATAACATACATTTTTTTAAGATACTTCGTGTTAGTCAAAGTCGTTCAACTTGTTAAAAACTTTCTGTAATAGTTTGATCACGTTCGAGCGGCGTGAAAATCCTAGTTATTACGTTCATTTATTTATAATGGTTCGCTTATTGAGAACTGCAAAACTAGCTGTGCTAAAACAACAATAACCTCCCCCCCGTAGTTTCGCGCAAAATTACGAGAAAAGTACTCACATGTTCGAATAATTGTATCGACCTAATTTCAAAATCAATCTTTAAAGATCAGATTTCATCCAGGAAAAATCTCTAGCTTCGAAATTGTAGATGTAGGAAGAGGCCGAAAAAATTATGAATTATTGTAATTTGCAAAAAATAAGAGTAGGATATGGACTACAGGATCGGTCAATTAATGAAACACTTTATTAATCGGATCAATCGGCCGATTAATGAAAGTTTACCAACGTTTCGTAATATTTAATTCCTTCATCAGGGCTACAAAAAAACACAATCACAAGGAATAAAGACAACTTGTCTGAACAACAACATTAGAAATCACACAATATATGCCATGAAACAACATACGTGGAGAAAAATAAATAAATAAATTATATTCTGTATACACACATACACATACATAGTATTGCTTTATATTTATTGCTTATTTATCCTTGAAAATAGATTTTATTACATGGGAGTTTTTTTTTCTCCCTTTCAAAATTCAAAATTTATTGCTTATTTATCCTTGAAAATAGATTTTACTACATGGGAGTTTTTGTTTTTTTTTTCTCCCTTTCAAAATTCAAAATTTAAGTAGTATATGACTTAGTGTAGGGATCACAGAATTTTGAAAATGTGCACACAATTCACTTTTTCCCCATAGCAAGTCATACGCAGTTTTTAACTGTTTTTTTTGACGTAAAATAAATAAAAAATATAAATAAAAATAAATAGTATATATACAAGCCAAGGTAATTTAAACGGTACACACCTTACTAATACACAACCTGGTCAAACATCATGTTCGCTTACAGCCCAACTCCAATAGAGAGTTGCTGAAGCACCACAAGTCCATTGCAAGGCCGACCAGGGCCACGGCCCGAAAGAAAGTGAATGAAAAACCAGTGTATTTTCAGGACCACGTGCTGAGCAACTCCATGCTGGAACCATACGTATCCGGTTTTATTTTCATTATTCATTTATTTATTTATTTTCCTTTTTTATTTTATTTGTTATTACCACATGTTAAAGAAAAACAATTGTTAACGATTATTTGTATTACTAAATTTTTATTAAACTACCCTTAATAGATATCTTGAGTACTGAGAGAAAATGTAAATAATAGTACATTTTATGTACTTCCGGTGAAAGTGTGTTGATATTACTTAAATTAATAGGGTCAGTTTTAGTTGTTTTATTTATTTATTTTAATTAATTTTTTATGGTAACAATCAGAAGACGTGTCAACTGGGGTTTGCACAATGTAAACTATACAATATTCATCAGTGGAACAGTCATATGAATGAAACCATTGACATCATTGCCAACACAAGCAACCAAATTATTTATTTATTATTTATCTTTCTTTTATATATATTGTGACTGTACTTACCTCAGTTTTCCAATTAGGAATCCATCATCAAATGAGGCAGTGACCACATATTAAATTTTGATAGCAATAGCTGCTGTTTCTAAAATGATGAAGGGACAAGGGATTCCTTTAGGGGGGAGCGCCTTTATGAGGAGGATGTTGGCTGTGATTTTTAATGCATTCTCTACCTTCATACAGTTCTTTAATCACTACTTTGCCATTTTTTTAATCACACATTTATTCATCAAAGAGAACTCAACATAAGGAGAATCTAATACTAGTACATGCATGAGTCTGCAGTCTTAAATGATGTTACATCAATATAAATTAACATCTATTTTTGATTACATAAACTGGATTACTCCAAAACCGATAAATACATGAATCTCTGACTAATCAATTCTGTAATTATTATTGCAATCAGTATGAATATCGTATGTGTATAACCTCTACTTCGTTCCCCTATCTACGTAGTGGTTCATTAATACGCCCTATCCCACTAATGCACTCTCTGGCCAACGTGGCTGTGCTGAATTCACTTGAATTACATGGCTATTATATGTTCGGTTACTCATCCTGTATTTCCCACTCTCTTGGCGCAGGAACACAGCTGCTTTTGTTCAAGGCCTTCACGCCACGGCGTGGCGTGGGGGCCCCTCGCGTTGCCGCTGGCTGGTTTACGTGGTTGCCGCTCCGACTCCAGTGTTTTGCTGTCCAGTCACACGCTTTCGATGTTATAGTGCGAGCTCAGTATTATTACGACCATGCGTTTTCTCAAAATCGTTCGTCTATTGGTCTGCCCATGGCTGATGGCCCATGCGCACTCGCTCGCCACATGCTTCCATTTTCATTCGATTATTTATCACTCACGAACGTTTATGTCACAATTCCCTCGACCTAATATTACTATCCACTGTCTTTAGTTACTATTCACTTCCTTGTCACTACTTCTCCCCACCTATATTCCCTGATGCTCACCGATTACACTTCCGTAATTGATGCACCTCACCTCGCCCGTGCGCGCCATCTCAACTCTCCCTCCCTTCTTCTCGTTATGACTCGCGTCTCTTCTCGCCCCGCGCGACTCGTTCCCCGGAACCGTTCGTCTGACTCTCTTGTCTTTCCTGCGCGCCCGATTCAAATTGGCATCGTTTTTATAAATCTGAATGGTTACATGACCATTAGGTCATTATATATATATATATATATATATATATAATAACCATCAACTATATAATATATAAGTACAAAATTATAATGTTAAATACAACCAAGTTAGAGTACCTGACAACAATATTTGGTTTAAACCATAATTTAAATTTTAATTTATATATAATATAGATACCATACCAACCCCTCAGGGTGGGCAGAAAAAATATAATAATTAGAGAAATAAATAAATAAATAAATAAATAAATAAATACAAGAAAAAATAATCTGGAAACATCAGTATTCGGCGCAAATTTTAATAAACAACATACAGTACTAAAATCTCATGATCCCATCCCCATTAAGTTATTTGAGTGGTACAATTGGATATAATTTTGATATAACTGTTACCGATATACATTATAACAGTCTGACCCTGGATGTAGATATGAGATTACTATTAAGATTTGAGAATGTAGGGACTGATAGTTCCTGGTATTACAATCCATATTCAATTACACATAAACAGTTCAAGCCAAAATTTAAAAAAATTAAAAACAAAAAAATAAAAAAAAAATAATAATAATAATAATAATAATAATAATAATAATAATAATAATAATAATAATAATAATGACCAATAAACTGTATTTGGAACCCAATATCATAGAGACAGTATTACATTTCTATTGACTTATAAAACTAAAAAGTTTTAAGTAATAAAGTACAAAATTATAATGTTAAATACAACCAAGTTAGAGTACCTGACAACAAAATTTGGTTTAAACCAGTATGATTAAACACATGTTTTCAATAGTGTTATATAATGTGTGTTATGACGTAGCCACAACCTAGTGCTATGGCTTAGGAATGTATAGTCTATGTTGAATACACAATAGAACAAAGAGATAGAACTTGGTAGAATAACCTAAGTATGACAATTTGTCCACCAGTCAACTACATTTACATGTAATTAGAGTCACTGTTGATTACAATGAAACTATTGATTCTATCAACCATAATAATATACATTAGTGGTGCATTAAGGAACCTGATAACAACAACTTGGAACGGTGCGTTGCATCATATTCACTACGATAGTATTTGGGAGGATGCCATGAGCACAGAGAACAATTAAACCTGGCAACAAGTGATCAGTGATAATAACAATTAGTGGGATGTTAAGTCACAACAATAATCTACAAAGCAGAAATAAAAGAGGTCATCTTCGTCAACATATCTTTTATTTCTTCTTATAAGAACGTCAACAATACCAAATCAGATTTCCCACAATCTACAAAGCAATCCTACATGTGGAAGATAAAAGGAATTAGGGCATGAATATTGACATTTATACTAATGGGGTGATCTGTGGTTAGAAAAGAAAAGAATGAAATAAAATAAAGTAAAATAAAATAAAAAAAGAAAACAAGAGAGAATTGCTAAATGTTAATTGTTAATGATATTGATATATAGCCTGCTGAGATTTTCCACATCGATTTTCTTATTGCATGTTGAATTTCTATTGATAGGAATCATTTCTTTAAACAGTCTTTTCTTATGGTTGGATTCTCTATCTACCATGCGGGTGTCCTTAAACTTGAAGAGATGTTTAGTTTGTTGCGTATGTTGTGCAAGGGCATACATAGGGGAGTCTTTTTTACATCATATTGATGCTGATATAACCTTTTCTTAAAAATGAAAAAATACGAGCTTTTAATTAAAATGAGACATGCACAATGCTCTTAATAATCCTTCACACTGTCCGTTCGTGTGTGAACAACGCTACAGGTTAAACCTTTCACCTGATTTGCTCTAAAATTGATATTCTCCAATCGATCTGGCTGATACCGCAGATTGAATTTGAAGCCGAAATTTTAATTTTGACTGGTACTTTACATGAAGCTCCTGGAACTTTTTCATTATTTTCAAAAAAATGGTTTCATAGAGTTTGATTAAATTTTGTTGTTGGATAATGTCACGACTGTCCCCCTTATCTTGTGATTGGTTGACGCCGGCCCGGACGTAGCTCAATCGGTTGAATTGGATGGTGGAAGGAAGTTGATGAAAATAGTTTCAACCAGACAGAAGTTATTGTAGGTTAATAAAAGTGGGCTTTATTCCTGACAGGTGTCAGAGAAGTTACATTGAGAATTTCGATTAAAATTAACCCTATCTAATGAGCTCATACAAAAAAATTTAAATTAAATTACAGATTGGTTCTTATTAAATTCAGCCAATGCGCGGCAACGCTTACATAAATGAAGTTTTTAGGAGAGTGCTAAATCCTGCGCGCAGGTTTATTTTGCCTGATGGCGGCTGGTGGCGAGAGAAGTGTCCTCGGGTCGCTGACCTCATCAGCTGGGGACTGCGTGCTCGGGGAAGCGGGGCCCTTGGCGGCCGTGGCAGCGTCTCCTGCACCGGTCGCGCTGGGGGGCGCGGCGTCAGGCCGCGTCAGCTGAGGGAAGCCCGGGGTGCTGGGGTCGTCTCCACCTCTCGGAGCGACTAGCGGCGACACCACATCAGGTATCGGTTGGCAGCGTGGCTCAGGAAGATGACGAAAGTCGCCAGAAGGTACAGGCAAGCATTAACCTGTGTCTAGCTGGGCGAAATAATGACTGGCCGTTTTATGCACAGTGGCGCAATGGTCACGAATCACAGTGCCAACAATCTCGGCGAATTGATCTGAGACCGAGAAACCATTCTTTTCTGCGCGTGAGCCTCTCGTGAAACTCCTCGGCCGAAAGTCAAATCGAGAGTGTTTCTTGGATTTTGCTCCGTGCGTTCGAGCCCTTTGGTTCCCCCCTCCCCAAATTGCTTACTTTCTTTCGAAATCACCCCTTCCCCTGTCATTTGTAATCTGATTGGCCTAAGCCTGTGGCGTCGTGGTTAATTCTTCACCAATCAGATTACAAGAATTTCTAAAATTTTCCGTCAATTCGACCTTTTCCCTCTCACTCTCTCTTTAAGTGCGTGCACGTGTGCAATGGCCGTTTTCATAAACACTCTTTTCAATAAACAGAGGTAATGTACTTCCAACCGGGGAATCACCTAATGAAAGATATTGGCTTCGAGGACAGTGAAGCATTCATAAGGGTGGGCCCTGCCCGCGCGCGGCTGCGGGTCGTAAATCCCTTTGGAGACGGGCAGTTACGGAGGGGACCTGCCAGCTGCGGCGGCGGCAGTGGAGGCGGTGGTGGGGGTAGTGGGGGGTGGTAGGCGCCAGCGTGTCCCAACACAAAGCCCTTTTGTTCACGAATAATTTTTCTTATTATACGTGAAAATCATGTGCCGCCACAATAATGAAAAGAACGTTTAAGAGAACGGTGCAGGTCTCATGTTCGTTTAAAACCCTGATTTTTCGGAAATTGAAAATGTTTCTGAAAGATATATTTTGAAAGGTGGTATACTATTTTTCGAGAATTTGAGTACTTCTCGCGTAATTTTGCATGAAAATACGGGCGAGAAAGTATGTGCTGTTTTAGCACCACTAGTTTAGTATTGAGTTAGGTGCCGCGAGCCGAAGTTTTATTTTATATCATCGTTTCAAATCAAATTCATAGTCTTACAATCGCTTTGTTGTCAGGCGTTGTACCTAAAAAAGTGGAATAGGAAGATGCAGATGCATAAGTCGAAGTGCATAAATTATGATGACCCTTCGTCATGGTCTAAGACAGATGAACAAGTTAAGTCAAGCAACAAGATAAACAAGTTAGGTGTTGTCACATTAAACACAAGGGAAGGACTACGATTTTAGGCTTTCAGTAACTGATTATGGCAGAACTTTATCAGCTGATTGATTTCAGAAAACCTTGCCAAATAATGAGAAAATAGTTTTTAAACCTAAAAAAAGTTTAAAATATTGTTCTTATAAGAATGAAATCTGTTGGATGAAATTGAGATAAATAAACTCAATAGAGCTAAATATCTAATTGTAATGATCCAACGTTTCGAGACCAAAGCCCCAGATGCAACGTTGCCAAAAGGTGGCAAAGAATAAACTTGTATATGGAGTGCAACGGTGCCGATAAAAACATGTTTGTAAGTCCAAATTAAAATAAGGAATTGTAGCGTGTGAGATTTGGGGAAAATTGAACATAATCATCCGGTAGAGCAGAAATTATAGATGAAATAAAACAAACGGCATCAAATTCGGTTAACGCATTCGGAAGTTATAAATTGAAATATATTTGGAATTTTTAATAAAATGAACAGAATATGGCCATTGTTGAGTTAGAAAATAAACATTACAAACAGGGTTTTTCAAGAATTATTACAAAACGCACGGACCGATTAGGTTGAAACATTGGGAAAGAATAGATTAAAATACGGGGAAGACGACAAAATTAGTATCAACTTTGTCGCATTTTCGGAAGCGAAGTAATCATAAAATGTTTGGAAGTTGTAATGAAGTCAATAGTATAAACAAATGACGCCATGCTGAGAAGTTAAGGAAATCTTCTGGAACCAACAGAGTGTGTCAATTATTTCGTGACAAAAATCTGTGGTAACAATGTAAGTGGATAAAAAGAATGCCGATGTGAGGCAGATGTGTCGTGGACACGGTGATGAACGCTTCGTGTACGTGAAATCGGTGTGTCGTTAATTTTTTGGAAAGTGTAAAAAAAATTTAACGAGAAGTAACGTCGAGATGTTTATAAAAATTTTTGGAATATTAGGAAAGGGAGCAAAATTTGAATTCATTTGAATTCATGTTATTTTATTAGTAAAACTTCAAGTAATTACGGATGATCAATTACGTTTTATTATAGTGTGAGGAAATTTGGCGCGATAAACATTTTTATTATGGGACATAACCGAATCAATACCGGATCAGGATAATTTAGACGATTATTTTCCAAGATAAATGGACGTAAACTATAGAACTTTTCAAGAAGTGACGTGTTTGACGATACGCGAAAAGTAGTGGTTTCTTTTTTTCGTGTTACTTATTTTGCCGAGCAGTACGCCGCATACATACAGAATTTATTAGTCGGTGACGGGATAGCAGCTGAATTTTCACATTTAGGTGAAATATAGCGATTGACGAAAAGTGGTTCTCGGAGGCGACCGCCAGTAAGAGTGGCCGGCGACCGAACATCGAGGAGCATTGGACAGCGGACACCGGACATCTTCAGTACGAGAGATGAGCTGCAAACAGGGAAGTGAAACGCATGTACATGTGTGTGTGTGTGTGTGTGTGTGTGTGTGTGTGTGTGTGTCGGAATTCCTCGCAAATGCTTCGTATGAAAACGCATTCCATAATTAAAGAAAAAAAATTGTTGAAGATCAAGTTTTGTTAATAGGAATAAAGTAGAAATAGTTAAAGGAAAAGTAGGGAATGCGCATTCGAGGAATGAATGGGATTTTGATATTGTTTTGTTAGTGTGTATGAATGATTTTTGTTATTGTGTATTATTTTGTTCTCTGTTTGATATGTTGATGTTATAGGATATTATGAATTAATGTAGAAAGAAAGACGGTGAATTATCGCCGTATCAATGAAAAAAAGAGTAAAGTTAGGAACGTAAATAAATGATCGAACCAAAAATGCGGTTCGTTTTGGATCAATTGAGATATTCGTCGTAATTTACCCTAGCACGCACAATCCAGTTACCTCACTGCGATTCCTGTATAGGACTGCCAGCGTATCTACGGCATTAGATAGTTAAAAAGGAAAAGGAAAAAGGGGATTTATTATGTATATTTGATAAAAGCGCGGGCATAGATAACGTAGAGAGGTTAGAGGATAAAATTAATGAATGATAGGAAGACAGCAGGAGAAGTAGGTAGAGAGTGTTACATTACATTAAATGACGACTCAACGGTGGGGCAATGAATAATAGCAGATGATAGGAGATGAGGGTTACATTACATGAATGGCGGCCCAACGGTGGGGCAATCAATGATAAATAATAGATAGCAGAGGAGAGTGAGAGAGAGTAGATTCATTACATAATAGTGAGTACATACAACAAAAAAAAGTATTATTTATAAATTTATTTTGTCACATTCTGAACTTAGTGTGTTTTCGTTCAAACAATTCGGAGATGAAAACAGGAGTTTCAATAATATAAAACATAATTGTTACCAATAATACGGTAAACTATTTGAGTACTGGTTTCTTGAAATCGTAAACATCCCCTGGAAGACGCTATGACGATGTCCCCCAACGAAGCGGTGACGTCATCCGAGTGCGTGACGCTGTCGGCGTAGACCATTCTGACGTCACGCGAGTGGCGGTTTAAGAGGCGTCGCGGCGCTGGGCGACGCCACTCTACTCGGCGCCGCGACGCCCGACGCCTCTCCCAAGAAGCGGTGGAGGACTTTGGCCCTGTCTCCATTTGGTGAGTTTTCAAGGACGAGAAGCAAAGGTACTCATCTGCGGAAAGAAATCGCAGCTTGGTCGACATCATATAGACGAGTGCAGTTAGATTAAGATTATTTTTACTTGTGAGCTTATTGTGATCATATTTTAGAAGGAACAGTTTACCAGAGGCGACCGGATCTGTTGAATATTGGATTGATCTTGGAATGTGCTACTTAGAGTGATCACTACATTATCTTCAGCTTCACCGCTTGTGACGGCAGCAGTGAATTCTGCATGTGGCGCCCTACGAGCTGCAAAGGTTTGTGCCTCGCAATTATATGTTTACTTTAGTCCGATTTAAACAAAATGTTCTTATAAAGTTATGAGCTATAAGAATAGAGCTCTGACCGGGAGGGCCTAGGTTCGAGTCCTGAGGGCGGCAGGATTTTCGACACTAGCTTTCCAGCTAGGTCGAATTCAATTGCTGTCTGGAGGAGAATTCTAGCGGCCGGCTGCTCTGATCGGTAGTTTTCCGTAGTTTCTCCGATCAACACCAGGCGAATGCCGGAGCAGTACTCTACCAAACGGGCAACGGACAGCGCGCGATCTGTCTTTCCTCTTCCTTGTCCTATCCTCTCCCTTTACACACACACTTACACTTACATGCACTACACTACCACATATTCTGGGAGACCGGTCGGGAGCTTAGAGCTTGTCCCGGCTGGGCTGGTGCCCCGCTGGTGGGAGAGTCCTGGTTGCGGGGAAACCCCACTATCCGACGGTAGGTCGGCGCCGGATCTCGCCATCCAGCGGGGCAAGGTCACCGCCATCTCCCGAGAAAAAACATGCACGACACTAACGGGACTAATGACCAAAGCCGTTGACGCGCCCGGAAACACGAAAAAAGCAATCAGTCAATCAAGAATAGAGTGACATAGTAATTTAATCGAGAGGCTTGTTACCAACATTCGACAACCAAATCGTCCTCTTCTTTAATCTCGTATTCTTGAAGGACACTGCATTTAAATCGGAGTTAAACGCTGCATTATAATAGAATCTACAAATATAAGTCAAAGGTATATTGAATAACTTTTGGATAGGGGCTGTAAGTACAGAGAGCTGTAAGTACAGAGCAAAGAGGGAAGTTTTCCGTGATTCCCAGGAAGCAAAAACTCAAAAAGAAAAGAAAAAATATCCATTTTTACTTTATTGGTTCTGCTTACGCAGTATAGAGAAGTTATTGTAAGCGCAGGAAAAAAAGCAAATTTTCGAAAGACAATCTCTTAATATATTCCGTCGTTTATTAGAATCAACAAATGGTTAAAGCAACGGAAAATACAAACGGCAACATTTTATTCAACAGATATTTAGTAATATGGTGCATGGTGCAACGCCCACTTCCGTAGTTCAAAGTCATCCCAAGAGACGGTATTTCTAATGCTGTATAGTCCGAATCCAGGTTTTGTGAGTCCTTAATGGCGTGAAATCGATTGATGACAAAACTTCTGTTCCTCTGGACAACTCTGGCGGTTATACCGTAACTAGCATTTTCATCGACATTGCTTTTCCTCAATCGATTTGACTGGCGTCGCGGATCTTGAATATCTAACCTATGTTCCAATCTTTTTAGGGTACGTTACACAAAGAGTCAATATTTTTAAAATTTTCAAAAAAAAATGCTTCATACTTTTGATTAACATTTGTCGTCAGATAGTGTAAAAGAGTTTTAAGAGAATGATCTAGGTTTCATTTTTGCTGATCTCTATAATTTTTGGATTTTTTAAAAATTACACAAATGTCATGGTTTTAAATATGTTTCTAGACGTTAATTTTTGTAGTAGCAGCGATATGCACACATTATTTCATTTAAGAGTAGAAGTGTTTCACATGATTTCCAATGAAGAGTCTCGAAAGCTCAAAAATTTTCTGTGAAAAAGAACTTCAAATTTTGAACCTACAGGAACACTAAAACGATATTTTCTCAAAAACTGCTCCGAATTTTTCAACGAAAAATTTCTTTATATGGACAAGCTTTTATTCTTCTAAAATATTTAAGTAATGTTTCAGTTCTACCTTGAGGAAACGGAAAAATTAGGAAAATGTAAAAAAAATGTCGTTTGAATGGCGATCGATTGCAGCTGGGAAAAGGGTGGTGCAAAACCAAAAAGATAGTCTAAACAAAAATAATTAAGTAACTACTAATACTAGAAAGTCTGTACCATTCTGTAGCACAATAGTTGTATTTGAAAGTGGAAATTGTAGTTGATATTTGCAGAAGTTTAAACATCTTTGGTCGTTCTCTGGCAAACAGAATAATAATCAAAAGCAGATCTTCAAATAATCTCAAGTTAATTTTTCTCGAAAGTATTGCAGTGTTTATGTTTACTTTTCTGTAAAACACGCAATATAAAAATCACTTTGGGCAATTATTTCTTCATTTTTTCCTTTAAATTTTCCATCGTATATTGTAATAAACCCAAAGAAATTGAGGCTGGTCCCTTTTTCGGTGAACTCGCAATATTTTTGGATTTTGCGAATAACAAGTAAAAATTAACATTTACAAAAGTACAATTTTGATGATAGCTATTTTCTTGTATGAAGTAATTTCTAAAATATTGGTTTTTCAAAAATGGTCATGTTTATTTTTTTTAAATATTGATGCTAAAACAGCACGTAGTTTCTCGCCCGTATGCTCACGCAAAATTACACGAAAAGTATTCAAACTTTCGAAAAGTTGTGCATAGCCGCTTCAAAATCTATTACTAATGGCAGACTTCATTAAGGAGAAAATATCTATCTTTAATATTTTAGAAAGGAAGACTGGGAAAGAATTTTGAGTTTTCGCAATTCTGGAAAAATTGGGTTCAACGAAAATGGGACTTGTACCATTTTCTTAAACGTCCTTTGCACTATCTAACAATACAGTGTAATCCAAAATAGTGAAGCGGACGGACAGACAGACGTTTTACCGTCAATCGATTTTTAGGTTTCAACGACCCACAAAACACCGATTCTGGCTACACCATGTATTAGAGAATTTTTTCTAAATTTAGCAACTGGATTTATCCACTTTTTTTGTTACTAGGGCCCTGTAATAAGAGTTTTCTGACAAAAATTCGCCTTTTTCTCGCGCAGCATTACTTACCTTTCTCTCTACACCGAACCGAGAAAGTAAAAATATGAATATCTAGTTTAGTGTACCCGAAATTAGTTTAGCGTATTGCAAATTTGAAATTCCCACTCTCCATTTGCCAACCTTTAAGAAAATGGATTGCGTTATAAGCATTCTGACTCGCGAGGCTTATTTAATGTTCTACTATTTGCAAATGATTTTCTAAGATTTGTGATGAGTAGAGACAGGATTTCCATGCAAATACATGCTTTTATTTAATATTAGCGAGAAAGTACGTGCTGTTTTAGCACCGCTAGCTTTATATTGGAGATTCGCTAACAAACAATTTAAAAACTAAAATTATTATCTGTATATTTTCAATTCTCAACCGGATTTCATTGCATTAAAAACATTTAATTAACCTATTCACCAGGTATTTGTCTATATTAATTTTATTCCATACATGCTAATAAAGTTAATTTAAGACTAGAAGCATCACTAATATGTGGATATTTATCTTCTTTTCCTAATATTGCAGCCGGATTTGTCTCCTTTTCCCAATATTGTAGTAGAGGTGGATTTGCAAAGATTGTGCATGGGGCCTCCAGGGAGTTTTTATGACGAAAGGAATGCGCGAGCTCTGTATTTGCCTACTTGTAACATGATCGGCAGGCATTGACATATGCAGACCTTGCGACGGAGCGGAATCGGGATCATAGGTCGTGCCTTCCTTTTCTTGTAGCATCCGCCCATCCCCATCCTCCCCTTCTGCCCCTTGTTCCCCTCCCCCTCCCCCTCCACCCTCTCTCCCCTTCCTCCCCTCTCCCCGTGCCATACCCCTATCACACCTCATTGTGATTCCGCGCACTCTTCCCTGACCTGGTACGCTATACATAGCGGGTTTCTGGGAACACGTGCATTGTTCTGACTTCCGGGAAACGATCACTAACCATTTGGACTTGCAATTGTGCTAAGACTATTTATGCAACCGGAATAATTGAAAATAAAATTGATACATTCACCGGCTTTCAGAATCCTTCAATGTATTTCATTAGTGTGACATACCAATATGTGAGACATTGTATTGCGTCACATTTATTGTAAACAAGGTGAATTGTAAGGATAGACATATGTAAATATGGCGGCATAGCAACGGTAGACGAGTTGTGGTCAAAGTCAACAAACATCATTGCTTTGAACCACGGGGCGCGGCTAGTTGATAAAGTAAACTGTTTGGGGATTGGCCGATAAAGCAATGACAGTCTGGGGCGTGGCTAGTTGAATTTGTAATTGAGGGATTGGCTAGGCATGGAATTCTTTCTGACAAGAAACAGTAGAAAGATGGACCGTTTTGAAGGGCGGGGGGGGATTGGAATTACTTACTTGGTTGTCGGACTTAGAATATTGATGTAATGTGCGGAAATTGGAAGGTAATATTTCGAGAGCAGCTAGAATTTAAATCGGCAACAGGACTGGGAGTATTTGATGCAGATAATATTTTGCTGAACTTTAATATTTTAAGCATACGAGTAGAAAGAACTGGGAACGTTTAAAAGGAAAATTAAGTAAGTCTTATCAACCTATGAGGCGGTGAGGATCAGTGACTTGAATACACTTGTGCCAGAACGGAAGAAAGAAGATGGTATTTGGGCCTGGAGGCAAGACACCGGGGAAGATTGAAAATGGTTCTACGCGGCGTCATCGGTCAAGAGCATGCGAAGACAAGTACTGCAATATAAGGTTTGTGACTGGTCATGACCAAAAGTTTCGTATTGTTAACAAGGAACATTGAATAAACTTTCAAGTTTCTGTGAATAGAAAAGATGATTTTTATTTAGCCAATTCCAGCAAATGAGTAGCTAGAAATGTATATTTGCTTTTCAGATTCCTCGGCCACTCTGTACAGATGGCAGATCGAATAATCGGTTATTGTAGGCAATAGCGATTATTTCTTATAAGACCCATCGATCCAGTTAGCCGGATATTAATTTATTTGAAATAGCAGTTGAAGATTAATTTTAATAATTGAATTAACGTAATCGTTTCCTGAAGCCCATATCTTTTATAAATTTGGAACGGGTTACGTTGAATTAACATTTAATTATATTAGAAGGGCAGAGGAGATATTTAATTTAAAAATAAATTAGACAGTTTGTTTCATTAGATTTCATCGCTGTTTTCGATATTGAAACATGCACACAAACTGCTCACAATTATTGGGCGTTTCGTCGTAACCCGTTTCCGAATTTATGTTAACATGGGCGACAGAAAAAAGGTTACGATAATATTTTTAGATATTATTGCTTCAAAGAAAGCTAAATATTGTCTCACTAGCTGGGTCGATGGGTTGCGTCTGAAATAATCGCTAATACCTATTGATAGCCAATTACCCGATCTGCCATCCATACAGTGTGGCGAGGAATCTGAAAACAAATATTTTATCTAGCTACTTATTAGCTCGAATTTTCCAATTAAAATCGTTTCTTTTTCCTTTCAAAAAGAAACTTAAGATTTATTGCTTATTGCAACGGAAAGACTGTGTAACGTTTCAACTTCGCGGGCGGATTTGTCACAAGGTAAACATGACATTTAAACAAATATTGGAAAGTGATTGTTAAATGTTAAAGACGAAAATAGATGTTGATACAAAATTGGAATTAGGAATGTTACGAATCGTATGTATACTTTGAAAGGTTAAATAAATTGTTCTTTTAAAGAAAAAGAATCTATCTCTTGTGATATCTGAAAAGTGAAGAACGTCACACAACATAATAAACAACATGATAAAGATACAACATAAAAAGGTGATGTTGTATGGATATATAAAGTTGTAACGGCCAGTTATTAAGGCAAGGTAACCAGGACGTTACAACTGTCCTTTGGTCATGACCTTGTTCGAACCTTTATACTGCACTAAACTTGGCGCGCTCTTGATCCACGTCGCCACGAACGACCATCTTCTGTTCTCCCCGATGATGCGAATTTCAGAGTCGAAGTACCGCGTTCTTCTCTCCTGTTCTTCCATGCGAACGTTGCCGAGCCATTGATCCGCAGTACTTCAAATATTCGTACTTCTAGTTCGATTGACTTGCAAAAATAATACCCAGTCCTTTCCGATTACACAGCGGAAATGTTTTAAAGTTCCACAAATTAATTACTTGTCCAGAATATTTCCGAGTCCTATCATATACGACTTTTCACAAGTTCTAATTTTCGCGTGTTGTAAAAATAATTTAAGTCCAAACTGTTCCCGAACGTTCGAAATTCTCTCAGTTCAATAATTAGTATAACTCCCTCGCTAAAAATACCAAGTTACACTTGTAACACACTGTAAATTATTCGAAGTCCAACGTTCTTCAATCTCATGAAAAATTACAAGTTCCTATCACACAAATTATCTATCCGCGAGCGGCCCGCACAGCGTCACGACATATGACAGAATGTAAATTTTCTTATTACTGGTCAGTCCTCCAGACATTGGCTTCAACCTTTCTGCTGTTTTTGTCTCAAAAAATCAGACATACTTCCGCAGCAGTAGACTATCGTTGCTCTCTCCAACAAATCCCCAAATCGTTTTTCACTTCGCCTTCACCACGCCGTCACTTTCAATGCCAGATGAATATTTATTTATCTTGACAACGACTTGGGCGCCGTTGCAAGAAAAATGACCAATAAAACTAGCATAAACAAAAGTACAAACAAATTAGAAATAGTAATTACAATTAAAGTCAGAATACATGAAAAGCATAAGAATACCGTGATTTCAACGTTCTCCTGGACATAATTATTTATTTATTTTACGTCAAAAAAACAGTTAAAAACTGCGTATGACGTGCTATGGGGAAAGTGAATTGTGTGCACATTTTCAAAATTCTGTGATCCCTACACTTACTCATATACTACTTAAATCTTGAATTTTTGAAAGGGAGAAAAAAAAACAAAAACTCCCATGCAATAAAATCTATGTTCAAGGATAAACAAGCAATAAATTTTGGCTCTTATTACTTCCTGCCGCGACAACAAGGAAACGATAATTTGAATCATTGTATTTCCCACTGAATACTAGAAGACGTGCACAGAAAATGAAGTTACATTTATGTCCAGAAGCAAAACAAGGGGCCATCTCAGCATTTGCTCAATGGATCAAACTGGACGAAAAACCTGATCGAGATGGGGGTCATTGACCCGGAAGCTGTAGTACAATAGTTGTTACAGGTTGTTTATACTCATTTATACAGTCCAAATGGTAAATAATGCATTATGTATCATTGTTAAAATTAATGTTACTTTTCTTGTTATGCTCAGTATAGTCTCTAATTGTATAGAAACAGTTATGCAGCAGAATCGATTTCACTTGGGATTTAAACTTTTCTATTGAATTTAATCGTTTAATGTCATCTGGCAACGTGTTGTAAAATAATGTACATGTATTGTATGTGAATTTTTGTAATGAGCTGTTGATACTGTCACCTGATGAATATGATTTCTACGTCGAGTGTTATAGTAATAGACTTCTGCATTTTCTGAAAAATATTCCTGCCCTTGAGCAAGTCATTTTTACAAAACCACTGATTCGTAAATAAAAAGACACGGTAATGGTAGAATTCCTAGATTAATGAAGAGAGGCTTACATGAATCACGTGGTGGGATTTGGTTATTATTCGTACAATCTGTTTTGTAATCTAAAAGTCTGGGAGCTATAAGATGTATTTCCCAGAATATTATGCCATATCTCAGGCGGAATGAACATTCGCGAAGTATACACAACGAGCAGTATGAAGGCTGACTGAATTTGCAAGAATTCTGAACGCGTAGCATAAAGAACTTAATTGTGTGTTCAATTCATTTAAATGGACGTTCCATTTAAGGTTTGACTGAATTGAGAGACCTAAAATTTTGTTGCCTTAACATCAGTCAATGGTACACTGTTCATTTTCAATGGAGCACAGAATTGTTTATTTGAAATGGAAAACTGCATTAAAACCGTTTTTTTCGTTTACTATTAATTTGTTATTTCGGAACCAATTTGAAACATCTGATATTGTACTATTTACTGTTTCTTTATTGCAAAGGATGTTCGTATCATCTGCAAAGAGAACCGTTCTTCCGTTTTGAATCGTCGAGGGCATATCGTTTACGTAAAGTAGGAACAGAATAGGGCCTAAAATCGATCCTTGAGGAACATCATTCCAGTAAGGTATTTCAACTCTCTGAGATCGTTGTTTAAGGTACGAACATAACCAATCTAGAGCAATACCACGAATTCCATATGAAGGTAATTTGGAAAGCAAAATGTCATGATCAATGACGTCAAAAGCTTTTGAAAGATCTAAAAATAATCCAATAGGTGCCTCGTTTTGATCTAATGATGAGGCGACATCTTTAAGAAAAGAAAATATAGCTGTTTCGTTGATTTTGATTTTCTAAATCCATGTTGGCAATCTGAAAGCGTCGTGTTTAGTGAGAAAGGTTTCCATTCGTACGTAAAAAGTCTCTAATATTTTTGAAAAACTGATAGAAGAGAAATGGGCTGATAATTTTGAATTTCATTTTGTTGCCTTTTTGAAAAGCGGCTTAATTTTAGCTGTTTTGAAAATATCTGAAACGTTCCAGTGCATAAAGATGCATTAAATATGTGAGTTAACGGATGTATAATGGCATACGCACAAGTCTTTAACAAAGAATCCGGGAATTCATCTAAACCGGACGAATATTTATTTTTTAGTTTACCGATTATTTTAAGAATTTCATAGGAAGAAGTTTCGGAAACGAACATTGTGTCTAATATTTTGAGTGAACTGTCTGTTTTGAATTTGTGCCTGTAGACCCTTAGTGAGATCGGCAGCAATTCTCGAAAAGTATTGGTTAAAGAGATTAGCCACTGTTGCCGGATCGTTCACATTTATATCGTTATATTTTAAAACAACATTCTCTACGGGTTTTCTAGTTGAGTTGGTAGTATTATTTATTATATTCCACATTGCTTTAGTTTTATTACTTGAGTTCAAAATATCCTGATCGTTTTTCATGTTCTCTTGTGTCTGTTTTCTAAAACATATTGAATAAAACATGTGATCTGGCTTAACTAGTAATACTGTCACGTAATCATTACTCACTCTTTACGAAATAGACTCACAGTCTGTGTAAAACACTTCAATGTGTTGTGCCCAAAGTTCTTGCACTTCCGACACTTGAATTTTGTTTTGTTTGTTATATAACAATAAATAATAATCATAATCCAATGTAAAAGTTCAAAACAATCACCGAGAAACATGCCCAATAAATATGTATGTATAAATATGTATAAATTACCAGTTCACTCACCGGGAGAGGTAGCTCAGTGCATAAACTGATGTCACTGCAGCGCCTCTGACCGGGAGGTCCTAGGTTCAAGTCCTGACGGCGGCAGGATTTTCGACACTAGCTTTTCAGCTAGGTCGAATTCAGTCGCTGTCTGGAGGAGAATTCTAGCGGCCGGCTGCTCTGATCGGTAGTTTTCCGTGGTTTCTCCGATCAACAAGCGAATGCCGGAGCAGTACCTTACGAAACGGGCCACGGACCGCGCGCGATCTGTCTTTCCACTTCCTTGTCCTATCCTATCCCCTTACCCACACACACTAACATGCACTACACTACTACATATTCCGGGAGACCGGTCGGGAGCTTAGAGCTTGTCCCGGCTTGGGGCGGTGCCCCGCTGGTGGGAGAGTCCTAGTTAGGGGGAAACCCTACTAGCCGGCGGTAGGTCGGCGCCGGATCTCGCCATCAAGCAGGGGAACGTCGCCGCCATCTCCCGAAAAAACATGCACTACACTTACGGGACTAATGACCAACTCTGTTGACGCGCCCGGAAACACGAAAAAATCAATCAATCAATCAATCAATCAAAACCAGCTCACTCACAATGATCACAACACGAACAGTATGCCCGGTCTCAGGGACCGTGTTTCAGTATCCAGTCACAAAGATCAGTTTTCCAACAATAACAATATCTCATGCTTGTGCGCATCTCCTCTACATATTCGTATTGCCAAACTAACATATATTACAATCATTCGTCCTATGCTAATGTATGCCTGTCTCATCTGGCCAATGCGACCAAATCCCAAATTAACAAAATTCAGATACTACTACAGAATAAATTCATCAGGTGACAGTATCAACAGCTCATTACAAAAAATTCACATATAATACATGTACATTATTTTACAACTCTTTGCCAAATGACATTAAACGATTAAATTCAATAGAAAAGTTTAAATCCCAAGTGAATCGTTTCTGCTGCATAACTGTTTCCATACAATTAGAGGCTATACTGAGTATCACAAGAAAAGTAATATTAATTTTAACAATGATACGTAATGCATTATTTACCATTTGAACTGTATAAATATGTATAAACAACCTGTAAGAAGTATTGTATTGCAGCCTCCGGGTCAATGACCCCCATCTCGATCAGGTTTTTCGTCCAGTTTCCCTGATCCATTGAGCAAATGCTGAGATGGCCCCTTGTTTTGCTTCTGGACATAAATGTAACTTCATTTTCTGTGCACGTCTTCTAGAATTCAGTGGGAAATACAATTATTCAAATTATCGTTTCCATGTTGTCGTGCCAGGAAGTATTATTCAGAAGGACAACATGGATAAGAGCCAAAATTTATTGCCTTTTTATCCTTTAAAATAGATTTTATAACATGGGATTTTTTTCTTTTTTTCTCCCTTTCAAAATTCAAAATTTAAGTAGTATATGACTTAGTGTAGGAATCACAGAATTTTGAAAATGCGCACACAATTCACTTTTCTCCATAGCACGTCATACGCAGTTTTTAACTGTTTTTTACGTAAAACTTACACATTAATATAAATCATACTCATTAGACGATTTGCAATAAACACACACTTTTAATCTACACCAATCCTATCAACTTCCTCGACGAATACTTTAATGATTTCCGAAAGATAAATTACATCCCCCATAAACTAAATTATATTTATTAACTTTCTCCCTCATTTCACGAAAAAATTAATATCTAATTACAATTCTTATCCTAATAGAATTTATATTTTTAACATAATATTGTCAATAATCCATTCTTCAGGTTCCCTGTGAGATCTAAATCAACAGCCGTGTCAATTTATAATGTGAAAAACTCTGAAAGATATTCCACAATTTTGTACTAATTTTGAACTAATTTATACCCAAATTTAGAAATTGCAACAGACGCAGAACTTCAAAATATACTTTATTGAGTGGGTGCGCTGAGTTAACGATAGCGCACCCACTCTTATCCATTTTTTATTCCAAAGTTGTGCATAGTTTCAAAATTTTTAATTTGCATAAAAATTAGTTCAAAATTAGTACAAAATTGTGGTATTTTTGTTTTTTTATTTTATGTGTTTTTTGTGTGGGTATGTTAACTTAACGTTGGAATCCACTCTTATCCGTTTTTTATTTCGATGTTGTGCATGGTTAACATTTTGAATTTGGGTATTAATTAGTTAAAAATTTGTACAATATTGTATTTTTAGTTTTTTTACTTAATGTGTTTTTTTGGTGTGGGTATCCTAACTTAACGTTTGGATATCCACTCTTATCCGTTTTTTATTCCGATGTTGTGCATAGTTAAAAAAATTTAATTTACATATAAATTAGTTCAAAATTAGTACAAAATTGTGGTATTTTTTTTTTTTTATTTTATGTGTTTTTCTTGTGTGGGTATGCCAACTTAAGGGGTTTATCCGTTTTTTATTTCGATGTTGTGCATCGGTTCATCATTTTTAATTTGGGTATAAATTAGTTCAAAATTAGTACAAAATTGTGGTATTTTTAGTTTTTTTACTTAATGTGTTTTTCTGGTATGGGTATGCTAACTTAACGTTAACTTAGCGCACCCACTCTTATACGTTGATTATTTTGATGTTCTACATGCGTTCAAAATTTTTAATTTTGGGTGTATATTAGTTCAGAATTAGTACAAAATTCTGGAATATTTTTTTTTTGATATCTGATAAGTGGGTATGCCAACTATATGGTCATGCGCTCTGCCGCTTTTTAGAAAGCAGTTCAAAATTTTAAGGTAGTTCAGTCATTCCAAAGAGTTACATACAAAAATATATTGCCTTTCTCGCAGGGAGCTCAGCCTCGGTTTTTACAGAAAAAAATATTATAAATCCAACGCGGGACGTTTGAAATGTATACTCTTTGCTGTTATTTAGCACCAAACAATTGCTATAAATATTTGAATTCATATTACCGCGTCGAAGTGAATTAATTTTGGCCGCCTATGTGTCAACACCTCCATTAGAAATTCAGTCAGAAATGTGGATGTTAAAAAGGTATCTTTATAAACTCTTAGAAACGCAAAAAGTTATTAGTAGGGAACGGAATTTATTGTAATAAAACATGCAAAATATGTACATAAATATGTGCTTATTTGTTTACAAAACATGTAAGAAAAAATAGAAAATATGTAAAATAAAAATGCATACTGTGCTCAAAAGTGTTCTCTACAAACCTTTCCGAGAATAGATGTCGCCCATCAGTTCTTCACGAGGATTCGGGGTGGTTGAAAGTACGTTCTACTTCTACAGAAGAAATTGTACACTACATTTCACCACAAAGAAGAATAGAAGATTCACCACTAAGAATTTTATTCGGAATATAAAATACACTCATAGTTTATTACAATGTTTAGAAGGAGCTGGTGTTCACGTGAATAGGAGTACCTAGTAGTCAGTGATGGATCCCTGGGGAGGGGGTTAAAGGCAATATATCCCTCCCCCAAATCGAATAACGCGGTAAGACAATTTTGTGTACAAAATATTTGTTAGTTTGAATCGCGTAACGTATGTGTTGATTAAAACATTAGCAGGAACGTGGTGGAAATTACTTTTGTTCATAAACGTCCGCTCATCGTTTACTCCAAGTACGCAGTAAGCGGGAGTAGGGAAGGGTAAGTTTGACAATTCATGGCGAAGATATGGTGGTCATAGATGCGCAGCAGCATTATATTTGATTTTTAAGAAAGATTATTTCGCAACATATATTGCAAACGCGCATCTGAAATGTTTCGTTTCTAAAATGTAACGAAATATATAGTAATACGTAAAAACAGTAAAAATATGTAATTATACCAAAATATGTAAAAATATGTAAAACAAAAATATATCTAATTCATTCAGAATATCTTGTACTCTAAAATAGGTTATTCAATGCAGGTATCTAGTTTCTGTAAAAACATGTAATTACATGGAAATCCGTTCCCTAATTACTAGTTGTAAGGTTATAACCACCAGCGAATAACGACTGTACCAAATCCTTTACTATTTTTGATGTTCTTTTTAAACAGATTTATCCATTCTTTTCCATAATATATTTTGTCCTTTAGTGTAAATTCGTTCCTCGAATACCAGCAATAAAACTCTTTATTCCTTCTTTATGTAGTCATGAGTTGTGTCTCTTGCCAAGTAAATAACAGTCTGAAACGATACAGAATAAATTAAAACAACATAAATGTATTTCGTACGAGTTAAAGATCCCTTAAGGGCAAAGAGACCCTCAGGCGTGGGAGGCCCACTTAGTGGAAAACCCGACTACCTATAGAAAAGTTAAAAAATATTGAAAAATTTCATGGCTTACTGAACCCTTTTTCGCAAAAGAAACATAACCATAACAGAGGATATCATGAAATGACAAAGCTGTATTGTTAACGGAAAAATATTTACAACATTAAGTAACACAAACGGATCTCAGAATCCCATTAAATGTACTGTAGGGTTAATTTAGGGAGTACTGCTCAATCAGTAACCAATTATGTAACGAGATCTTTTAAATTCTGAGAGCTGAATTTTCAACTACCGTTGATTGATGGAGGCCGACGCGTCTACCAGTACACCTGTTGCAAAATTCCCTGATAATAGACAGACACAGCGCTTCCTATATACACACACCAAATTGTAGCAGTTAGAGATGTGCAAATATTTCTCCATTATACACTACAATTAAGGAAGATTCAATTGATTCCAATTTCGTATTCATTCATTTCAGCAGAGAAAAGGGCTGTTTACACTATGGTTGTGACTCTGCGTGTGCTGCTGGCGGCGTGGCTGGTGGCGGTGGTTGCGAGCGAGGCCACGGAGCCTGCAGGATCCGTTACCATGGAGGCCCTGGTGGCGCGGATGGAAAACCTCACAGCACATGTCGACGCCCTGCATGCACAGCTGCAGGCGCTGCAGGACGCGCTCTCCCAGCGACGATGCTTCTCTAGCCCGCCCCCACCCTCCATCTCCGCCCCTCCCCCTGCCTTCATCCCCCTAGACCCCGAGGCCCCCGTCAACACGTCCCTGCACGAGGCCGCGGCGCGCGACGACGTGGACGCTCTGGTGGCGCTGCTGCGGCGCGGCGCAACACTCGAGGAGCGCGACGCGCGCGGCGACACGGCGCTGCACGCGGCGGCGCGCCAAGGCGCGGCCAGGGCGACGAAGGAGCTGCTGCGGCGGGGCGCGGACCCCAGGACGCGCGGCGCGCTGCTCCGCACGCCGCTGCACGCGGCCGCCGCCCACGCCCAGCTGGAGGCGCGCGGCGGCGGGTGGGGGCGGGCGCGCCGCTCGGCGCCCGCGACGCCCGCGGCGCAGGAGGGGGCGCTGGCGGCGCCCGGGCGCTGGCGGCGCTGGAAGCCATGCTGCGGCGCGGCGCGCTGTGCGACGCAAGGGAGGTGGCGCGCGCGCTGGCGGCGGCGGCCGGCGGCCCCCAGGTGTGGGCGATCGCGCAGGCGGCTCCCGAAGAGGTGAGGGCTGCAGATCTTCCGCTCACAACGCGGTCGAAAGCGCACTCTACGCTGACGCCTAGCGATCGCTTAACGGTCGTGGTGAAAGTGTAAATAGGTGTCTATTCGAAATGGACCTGGTGGTGCAACAGAATGACACAGATTTTCTCGTAATAAAATTCTCTAATTTCTTGGGGCAGAGTTACCTTTAAGGTAACTTGCACCATCCTCTTGCTAGCAGCCATCTATTGTTGCCCTAATGTCAATTTTTTGAAAGTAAAGAATGGCGCCACCGTATGTCACAATCTGTAAGTAGCCTGCCTAAAGTTACAAATTTGTACTAATGGAAGATGTAATCATGTCTAGTAGTTTTGTATTTTATATCGAATAAGTGATAGTCCTCTCTGAATTTTCTATGGGAATTAGGAATGTAATCTTGCAGAATGTTCAGCGAGTCAGAATTGAGCTTCCGAGTAGAGAAGTGGAGCAAAATCACCTAACTTCGCCAGATTAGGATTGTACGTGCACTAGTAATCCGCAAGTAATATAAAGCAAAGAACACTAACGGGAATATGGGCAAAGAAAGACGCGTTTGGGAACTGTATTCAAGGAAATACTCTATACCTACTTTCTATTACTTACTATATCTACTTTATATTACTTGCGGACGCGATGTACAACACTGGAACCCTGTCTCAGGAGCACATTCTCAGTCTCAGAAACTATGACGTAATGCCTCGACATCTTCGGTGCGGAACAAACACCTTTTGCTTTACATCGGCCTCTCCCTCAGACTTGACCACACGCAAATAGCAGCTAGGCACAGTTTCCGATAATTAATACATACTTCTTAATACGTAATAATACATACATGTAAATACATAAATTCATTATTTAAATAGATATCAGTACTATGTTTACAATAAAGTCCATTAATTCCCTCGTTAATCATTGAGTATATTTGTCATAATCATTCTCAGTTTGTCTCACAGAGATTTTGGTAAACGTGTTTATTGGATTTATATTCTCTATTTACTTTGTTATACTGTATTGTTTTATACTGTGTTATATAGTTTATATTTATAATTTATCAAAAAATTTGTTTACGATCCTTTACAAAATTAGCTATCCATTGTTGTTTCTTTCGTACCCATAGCGGGCCCCAATAATCACGGATACTCGAGAATCGACTGTATAAAATAAGATTTAAAAAGATATGAAATATTTAATTTTTTGCACGAAGGATTTAAATGCAGACAGTCAATACATTTTAAACAAAAATAAAATTGCCACTGTACTTTGAAAATACGGTGATGTAAGATATGTCACCGTATTCTCAATGAACAATAAAATAAGTACAAGAATAATAATATCGTTATTATTATAAAGAGAAAAATTGAAAAACATGATTACACTCAGTAAAACCTGAAATTTTACAATATTGAATTTCATTTTTGGTATTAAATTAGTGTTTATTTCAGACATTGTGTCCTTCGCTCTAGTCAGATGGTTTACTGGTCTTAATTCCTATCTGTTCTAGGAGTTGGCACGTTGTATGTGCCGTGCCTTTTGGTTGATTCCGATTAGACCATCTGTGTAGTGCATACTATTAAGGTTTTTGTCATTCGTTCCATGCCCTTGAGCACTTTTCAGGTCGTTGGAAATGCTTCATTCGTGATATCAATCGCCTTTTGGCTTTCCGGGTGAGCATGTGCCAAAGCATGTTTGTTCGTGCTGTGTCCATTCTTCTGCCCAGGTGACTGCCTGTTCGACATTTCTGACGTGCCTTCTATTGTGATCAGAGCTTTCACATTCGTGACATGGCCTTGAGCACTTTTCAGGTCGTTGGAAATGCTTCATTCGTGATATCAATCGCCTTTTGGACTTTCCAGGGTGAGCATGTGCCAAAGCATGTTTGTTCGTGCTGTGTCATTCTTCTGCCCAGGTGACTGCCTGTTCGACATTTCTGACGTGCCTTTATTGTGATCAGGGCTTTCCATTCGTGACATGGCCTGAGCACTTTTCAGGTTGGAAATTTTTTCCATCGCCTTTTGGGCTTTCCGGGGTGAGCATGTGCCAAAGCATGTTTGTTCGTGCTGTGTTCATTCTTCTGCCCAGGTGACTGCCTGTTCGACATTTCTGACGTGCCTTCTATTGTGATCAGGGCTTTCCATTCGTGACATGGCCTGAGCACTTTTCAGGTTGGAAATGCTTCATTCGTGATATCAATCGCCTTTTGGCTTTCCGGGGTGAGCATGTGCCAAAGCATGTTTGTTGTGCTGTGTCCATTCTTCTGCCCAGGTGACTGCCTGTTCGACATTTCTGACGTGCCTTCTATTGTGATCAGAGCTTTCACATTCGTGACATGGCCTTGAGCACTTTTCAGGTCGTTGGAAATGCTTCATTCGTGATATCAATCGCCTTTTGGGCTTTCCGGGGTGAGCATGTGCCAAAGCATGTTTGTTCGTGCTGTGTCCATTCTTCTGCCCAGGTGACTGCCTGTTCGACATTTCTGACGTGCCTTTATTGTGATCAGGGCTTTCACATTCGTGACATGGCCTTGAGCACTTTTCAGGTCGTTGGAAATGCTTCATTCGTGATATCAATCGCCTTTTGGACTTTCCGGGTGAGCATGTGCCAAAGCATGTTTGTTCGTGCTGTGTCCATTCTTCTGCCCAGGTGACTGCCTGTTCGACATTTCTGACGTGCCTTCTATTGTGATCAGGGCTTTCACATTCGTGACATGGCCTTGAGCACTTTTCAGGTCGTTGGAAATGCTTCATTCGTGATATGGCCTAGAGCACTTTTCATGAAGTTGGAAATGATTCATTCGTGACATGGCCTTGAGCACTTTTCATGAAGTTGGAAATGCTTCATTCGTGACATGGCCTTGACCACTTTTCATGAAGTTGGAAATGCTTCATTCGTGACATCATTCGCTTTTGCTGAATTCAGGTGGTTGAGAAGTCTTCATTTGTAACGACATTCTCTCTTAGCTAGATCACGTGGTTATGAGTTATTCGCGGCAGGTTTTACTTTGTTTCGAATTTTGTAGGTGTTTATTAGTTAAGTCATATTATCACATACTGCTGTTACTTAGGGATTTGGAAGGGTAAAATTATAATAATATTTGCTCTATACTGTGTTCAGGTGATTGGCAGGTATGACGTCATAGTTTTCTCCTTCAGATAGAGATAGAATCTGTTCATTCCTGACACTAAAGAACAAGTGCTTTGTCCAGGTGGTGAACAGGACTTGTTTCAATGTTTTTTCGCATTTCACCCTGTTCTGTTGTTCAACGAGTTAAAACGTGGCGTCATTTGCCTTGTGTTCTGTTCATGTGGCTCGGGCATGTTTATTTGTGACGTCATTCGCCTTTCGATCTGCTCAGGTGGTGGGCGCCGCCGGGCAGGAGGCGCTGCGCCAAGCTGCGCGCGACGGCCGCGTGGAGGCGCTGGCGGCGCTGCTGGCGGCGGGCGTCGCCCCCCCCGGGCAGCTGGCGGCGCGCGCGGGCCACGTGGCGTGCGTTCACGCGCAGCCATCTAAAGTTAGCAGCGCCCAAAAACGAATCTCTACCAAACTATATCCAAAATTAACGGCTAATTAAATGCTAATTAAGTGCTCTATTCCCGAATTTTCCGCTCTTATAGTTTTCCCAAAATCGTGGGCGCTGCTAGCTTTAGTCTAAAGCTAGCAGCGCCCAGAAACGAATCTCTTCCAAACTATATTCAAAAATTACGGCTAATTAAATGCTAATTAAGTGCTCTATTCCCAAATTTTCCGCTCCTATAGTTTTCCCAAAATCGAGGGCTCAAATCCCAAAAATTCCTCTCGGCAGAACGCCGTGCGCAAGGAAGAGAGACGCTCCTTCCCAACCATAGTAATTTATAATTCATACTCTACGCCAAAATGTCCCTAAACAAATACTAAAAAGCTATAATTAAAATTTACCGCTCACCGGTTAGTGTTAATAACATGGTTCGATCCCAAAATGACCCTCCGCAGAACGTTGTGCGGAAGAGAACGCTGCTTCAAACCATGGCAATTATAATTACTACTTTGCCAAAATGTGCCTAAACAAATACTAAAGTAATCTGTAATAACAGAATTTGCGCTCACCGTTTAGTTAGAGTACCTTGGGATCGAATCCCAAAAAATGAACCGCGGCCGAACGCTGTGCGGAAGGAAGAGAGACGCTGCTTCCAAACCATGGCAATTTATAATTACTTTACACCAAAATGTGCCCTAAACAAATACTAAAAGTAATCTGTATAACAAATTTCCGCTCACCGTTTAGTTAGGTACCTTGGGATCAGATCCCAAAATGAACGCAGCCGAACGCTGTGCGGAAGGAAGAGAGACGCTGCTTCAAACATGGCAATTTATAATTACTACTTTGCAAATGTGCCTAAACAAATACTAAAGTAATCTGTATGCAAATTTGCCGCTCACCGTTTAGTTAGAGTACCTGGATCTGAATCCCAAAATGAACCGGCCGAACGCTGTGCGGAAGGAAGAGACCTGCTTCAAACCATGGCAATTTATAATTACTACTTTACGCCAAATGTGCCTAAACAAATACTAAAAGTAATCTGTAATAACAGAATTTGCCGCTCACCGTTTAGTTAGAGTACCATAGGCTCAATCCCAAAATGAACCAGCTGGCCGAACGCTGTGCGGAAGGAGAGACGCTGCTTCAAACCATGGCAATTTATATCTACTTTACGCCAAAATGTGCCTAAACAAATACTAAAAGTAATCTGTAATAACAGAATTTACCGCTCACCGTTTAGTTAAGTACCTTGGATCGAATCCCAAAATGAACCGCGTGCCGAACACTGTGCGAAGGAAGAGAGAGCGCTGCTTCAAACCATGGCAATTTATAATTACTGCTTTACGCCAAAATGTGCCTAAACAAATACTAAAAGTAATCTGTAATAGCAAATTTGCCGCTCAACGTTTAGTTAGAGTACCTTGCGGATCGAATCCCAAATGCAGACAGCAGCCGAACGCTTGGAAGGAAGAGAGACGCTGTGCAAACCATCGCAATTTATAATTACTACTTTGCAAAAATGTGCCTAATCAAATACTAAAGTAATCTGTAATAACAGAATTGCCGCTCACCGTTTAGTTAGAGTACCATGGCTCGAATCCCAAAAATGAACCGCGGCCGAACGCTGTGCAGAAGGAAGAAGACGCTGCTTCAAACTGGCAATTTAACTGCACTTACGCCAAAATGTCCTAAACAAATACTAAAAGTAATCTGTAATGACAGAATTTGCCGCTCACTCCTTAGTTTGAGTACCATGTGCTCTAATCCCAAAAATGAACCGCGGCCGATCGCTGTGCGGAAGGAAGAGACGCTCTTCAAACCATCCCAAATCATAATTCATACTCTAAGCCAAATGTACCATAGACCAATACTAAAAGTAATCTGTATGTAGAATTTGCCGCTCACCGTTTAGTGACAGTACCTTGGCTAGATCCAAAATGCCTCTCGGCAAAACGTATGCATGGAAGAAAGACATCCCTTCCAAACCATTGAAATTCTCAATATTCACATAAAGTCCCCAAAACAAACACTAAAGTAATCTATAATTTAAAATTACCGCTCACCGCTTAGTGTGAATAACATGGTTTCAGATCCCCATAATGACAAAGGCAGAACGCTGTACAGAAACGAAGAGGACGCTCGTTCAAACCATGGCAATTTATAATTACTACTTTACGTCAAAATGTAGCCTTAAACAAATTCTAACAGTGAATCTATAAAAAATTTGCCGCTCACGTTTAGTTTGAGTACCATGGGCTCAGATCCAAAAATGAACTCGCGAACGCTGTGCGCAAGGATGGGACGCAGCTTCCAAACCATGGCAATTTTAATTACTACTTTACGCCAATATGTGTCTAAATAAGTACTAACAGTAATCTGTAATAAAATATTTGCCGCTGACCGATTAGCTTCAATAACATGGGTTCAGATCCCAAAAATGAACCTCAGTAGAACTGTGCGGAAGGAAGAGAGACCCTCTTTACAAACCATCAGCAATTGATAATTCATACTCTACGCAAAGTATCCCTACATGAATACTAAAATTAATCTATAATTAAAATTTACCGCTCTCCAGTTAATGTGAATAACATGGTTCAGATCCCCAATATGACCCTTCGTAGAACGCAGTGCGCAACGAAGAACGACTCCTTCAAACCATCCAATTTATAATTCATACTCACTGCCAAAATGTACTAAACGAGATATTAAAAGTAATCTATATTTAAAAAATTTACAGCTCTGGTTGAGTGAATAACATGGCGAATCCCAAAAATGTCCTCGGCAGAACGCATGAGCAAGGAGAGAGACCTCCTTACAAACCATTGCAATTTATATTTCATACTGTACAGAAAATGTCCATGACCATACTAACAGTAATCTGTAATAAAAATTTGCCGCTGATCAGTTGTTTGAATAACATGAGCTCAATCCCCAAAATAACCGTTGGTCGAACGCTGCGACTAATATAAGAGCTGTTCCTCTAAACCAACAGATGTCACAATTGAGACTCTAGCCTTAAACAGGGGCTAAAAGTAATATGTTATTAAATATTGCTGTACTGGTTAGTTTAAATTGCTCAGATTTAAATGATGCAATGAACCTTCTAGGAAGTCATCTAATGTTAGTAGCCAAAAACGAATTTCTGCAAACTATAGAATATTCAAAATTAACGGCTAATTAAATGTTAATTAAATGCTCTATTTTCAATTTTCCTCTCCTATAGTTTCCCAAAATCATGGCGCTGCTAGCAGACTTAGTTAGCAGCTCCAGAAACAATCTCTCAAACTATATCCAAAATTAACGCTAATTAAATGCTAATTAAATTCCTATTCAGAATTTCCAGCTCCTATAGTTTCCCAAAATCATGAGCCATGGAAACAATTACATTGTTTTATATGGGCGAAAAAACATTAAAACAAAACAAAATTAAAAACCCTGTCTAAACATTAACATAAATTAACGGCTCTAGTAAAATTACGCACGCATTTATATTCCAAATTGAGGCTGTACAAAAAAACAATTAACATACGTTCTTACGGCCGAATAAACATGAAAATTGAATAACCTTAGGGAAAGGTGTATGTTATACCAAATTGTAAGTGGAAAAGCATTACGTGTGCATTAATATATAATGTTACTTATTGACAGGGAACGAATTTATATGGACTAAAAATATATGAATTATGTAAATACATACTGTATGAAGTTATTTCCATCAAAATATGGAGTTAAGTATGGACCAGGGACCGAAAAGTATTGAATACGTAAAAATACAAGTATTATCCGTTTTTCCATACCTTTTTCAAATACCTTTATTCTTTTATACCGGTAATGCCTCTTTGGGACGTCTATACCGATATGGACGTCCATAAGGTATATCGAGTATTATACCGAGTATTTTCAATGAACAAATAAACACCATCCAACGTGTTGAAAAAATAGGTTATTTTAGTTAATAATATCTCACAAAATGTTTATTAATCAAATAGCATTCCATAATTATATTTATTGTTTAAATTATTATTTGTGTATATATATATATATATATATATATATATATATATATATATATACACTGTATTAAATTCTCTTCTTATTATTTAAATATTTTGTGTTCAGGCGTTTACGTTTGCATACTTGTATGTATTGAAACCTCACTAATTTAAACTTGGAAAAGTTGAAATATGAAATCATAATTATTGATTCCATTGAAGAGAACATTTTTTAGTGTCCTTCATGAGCTATCTCCCATCTGACCGAGAGATGACCTAGCCTGTCTTGTATTCGCATGGAGGCTGTCAACGTATGCACGCCGTGCCATGGCGTAGGACCATTCTTCCCTCCTGACCCTCCTTGCAGAACTGAGAAGCGTTACACCTTGAGATAATCACGAACACTCGGCTTTCAGGCCCAGTTTGTTATTGTTCAAACATGATTTCCTTTTACTTAATTTCATAATTAAATCTTAATTATACATTAATAAATAGGCTAAAATAAATGTTATTTTCCTAGTTTATATAAAGGGTTTAATATATTTTGACATTAACTGCAAATATTGAGAAATATTTTGACATTAACTGCAAATTTTATTGGAAAATTTGTAATAAAAGTAAATTATTTGTTATTATTATTACTATCATTATTATTACTATTATTATTATTATTATTATTATTATTATTATTATTATTATTATACTATTATTATTAGCATTAACATTGCATGTGGGCAAGGTTCCCTTCTAATGGTACCTTACATTGTAAAATGCATCTGGAGGATCCACTTCGAGAAGTTTTCTTCCTTAATAATAAAATATATACTAATATTTTAAAATATTTATTAAAATTAATTATTATTATATAGTACTATTAATATTTTTTCTTAATGAAATTTCTTAAATAATACATGGGTGTAAATTAAACATGCTTCAATCATTAATTTTGAATTAAACATAAAGCTTCTGTTTCCTCAGCGTAAGAATAGTTAATATGTCTACTCGTATAGCGTTAAATGTCAATTTTAATATTTTTTAGTTATAATTATGGTGCAGAATAAGTAAACTTGGTCAACTGAAAAAATTATTTTCGGGAATGTTAGTGATGCGATCAAATTTAAGCAAATAATCGTATTTAGTGATAAACACAGTCGTGCATGAAGGAAGTTTGGTATGCGTAGGAAGACTCATTTATGGATAAGAAGACACGTTCTCCATTTTTATCGCTACTGGAAGGACAGATTTATACGGAGAAATTCGATAGATTTTCAACACTATCACGTGTCGCCATATCTGCTGGACATGGAGTCAAGGTCAGCGAACGAGCTGGTGTTGATGTCTGCTAAAGCCCGTTGGCTGACGACAGAACTCGACGTCAGTCAACAGCGAACTCGACCTGCTAGAATATATATCGAAAATCCGCCAACCTCGGACTCGAACCGAGGACCTCAGTCAGAAACTCTGCCGTGTAAATAGTTGTTTCCTCTGAGCCATCTCAGCGGAAAAATCACAATGAATTTCCCCAAATACCTGTTTGATTCTTTGAAATACTGGTGTTTCCTAGAAAATACCGGTATTTTGATGAGAAGAATACCGTATAATACCTTTAAATGAAATTATTTTACCGGTATAGACAATCGGATTAAGGTAAAATAATCTAAAAATACCGATATTTGACGTCTTATACCAGTATTTTAAAGTATTTTGAATAAAGGTATAATAGAGGCAAAGGTATTTCTATACCGGTATAAATGCACTTTACCGCTATTATTTCGTATTCGGCCCTAGTATGGACTTAATAAGATAAAAATGACTATGCTAAATAGTATTTTGTTGTCTGTTTTAAATCTTCGTATTTAAATTCTGAAATGTAACTTCTAATTTTTCGCTGGCTTAATGGAAGTTAATAGAACTGAGCCAACACATAGTATTCTGACTAGACTGTAACTGACATTGAGGAGCTGATAAGTTGAGTTTTGTTGTCCCATTCCTGTAATTCATGATAACGATTCAAACGGGTAGAGTTTCAAATTTCTTCTCAGTTTTTAAGTTTTATGTTTTATTTATTTATTTAGTCAAAAAACAGTAAAAACATAGTATATGATGTATGGGAAAATCATTTTTTTGTTTCGCCATGTACAAAATTGAATGTTTCTCTTTGTATAGCCAGAATATTGAAATATAATGCAGGGTAATGTTTTCCTAGAGCAGTTAATTCGTGTTAATTTTGGGTATGGTTGGACATTTGTTCTGTATTTTAATTTATGTTTTTGCCATAAGAACAAAGTCACTGTTTCTCTTTCTACAACCTGAATTTTGAAATATCAATGCAGGAGTAAGTTTTCCCTAGAACCATTAGTCTTGCTAATGTTTGGATAGGGTTTCACATTTTTATCTGAGGTTTTTAGGTCATTGGTTCTTTTCCCTAGGCCAGTGTTAATTGTCTCTCTCTTGTACAGCCCTAAATTTTGAATATAATTGCAGGAGTAACATTTTCCTAGAGCCGTTAATTGATTTTAATGTTTGGTAGAGTTTTCAAATTCTCTAGTTTTAAGTTTTAATGTTTTACTAAACAGTGAGCAGCAAATTTTTATTATAGATTACTGTTAGTATTTGTTTAAGCACATTTTGCTAAAGTAGTAATTATAATTGCCATGGTTTGGAAGAGCATCTCTCTCCTTGCACAGCGTTCTCGTAGTCATTTGGGGATTCAGACATGTTATTCACACTAACCAGTGAGCAGTAAAATTTTTATTACAGATTACTTTTAGTATTGGTCTATGGTACATTTTGGCGTCGAAAATGATTTAGAAATTGCAATGGTTTGGAAGGAGCGTCTTTCTTCCTTACGCACAGCGTTCTGCCGAGATTCATTTTTGGGATTCGAGCCCATGGTACTCTAACTAAGCGGTGAGCGGCAAATTCTGTTATTACAGATTACTTTTAGTATTTGTTTAGGCACATTTTGGCGTAAAGTACTAATTATAAATTGCCATGGTTTGGAAGCAGCGTTCTCTTCCTTCCGCACAGCGTTCGCCCGCGTTCATTTTTGGATTCAGCCTGGTACTACTAAACGGTGAGCGCAGTCTTTTACAGATTACTTTAGTATTTGTTTAGGCACATTTTGGCGTAAGGTGGTAATTATATATTGCCATGGTTTGGAAGGAGCGTCTCTTCGTTGCGCACGCTTCTGCCGACGACATTTTTGGGATTGGAGCCATGGTACTCAAACTAAAGGGTGAGCAGCGCAAATTCTGTTATACAGATTACGTTTAGTATTTGTTAGGGCACATTTGTGTAACTAGTGAATAAAATTGCAATGGTTTAAAGCAGCGTCTCTCTTCCTTCCGCACAGCATTCGGCGCGTTCATTTTATTCGAGCCCAAGTACTCTAACTAAACGGTGAGCGCAAATTCTGTTATCAGATTACTTTAGTATTTGATTAGGGCACATTTGACGTAAGTAGTAATTATATATTGCCATGGTTTGGAAGGGCGTCTCTCTTCGTGCGCACAGCGTTCTGCCGAGCGACATTTTTGGGATTGGAGCCCATGGTACTCAAACTAAAGGTGAGCGGCAAATTCTTTATTACAGATTACGTTTAGTATTTGTTTAGGGCACATTTTGGTGTAACGTAGTAATTATAAATTGCAATGGTTTGGAAGCAATCTCTTCCTTCCGCACAGCGTTCCGCGGTTCATTTTGGGATTCAGGCCAAGTACTCTAACAAGAGTGAGCAGCAAATTCTGTTATTACAGATTACTTTTAGTATTTGATTAGGGCACATTTTGACGTAAGTAGTAATTATAAATTGCCATGGTTTGGAAGCAGCTCTCTCTTCCTTTCGCTCAGCGTTGGCCGCGGTTCATTTTGGGATTCGATCCCAAGGTACTCTAACTAAACGGTGAGCAGCAAATTCTGTGTACAAATTACTATTAATATTTGCTTAAGGCACATTTTGGCGTAAAGTAGTAAATATATATTGCCATGGTTTGGAAGCAGCGTCTCTCTTCCTTCCGCACAGCGTTCTGCCGAGCGACATTTTTGGGATTGGAGCCCATGGTACTCAAACTAAAGGTGAGCGGCAAATTCTGTTATTACAGATTACTTTTAGTATTTGTTTAGGGCACATTTTGGCTTAAAGTAGTAATTATAAGTTGCCATGGTTTGGAAGCAGCGTCTCTCTTCCTTCCACAGCGTTCAGCCAGGTTCATTTTTGGATTCGAGCCAAGTACTCTAACTAAACGGTGAGCGGCAAATTCTGTTATTACAGATTGCACTTAGTATTGTTGAGGCACATTTTGACGTAAAGTAGTAATTATAAATTGCCATGGTTTGAAGCAGCGTCTCTCTTCCTTTCGCTCAGCGTTCGGCGCAGGTTCATTTTGGATTCGATCCAAGGTACTCTAAACGGTGAGCGGCAAATTCTGTTATTCAGATTACTTTTAGTATTTGTTTAGGGCACATTTTGGCGTAAAGTAGTAATTATAAATTGCCATGGTTTGGAAGCAGCGTTTCTCTTCCTTCCGCACAACGTTCGCCGCAGTTCATTTTTGGGATTCAGTCCCAGGTACTCCTAATAAACAGTGAGCGGCAAATTCTGTTATACAGATTACTTTTAGTATTTGTTTAGGGCACATTTTGGCGTAAAGTAGTAATTATAAATTGCCATGGTTTGGAAGCAGCGTTTCTCTTCCTTCCGCACAACGTTCTGCGGAGGGTCATTTTGGGGATTCGAACCCATGTTATTAACACTAACCGGTGAGCGGTAAATTTTTTAATTATAGCTTTCTTTTAGTATTTGTTTAGGGCACATTTTGGCGTAGAGTATAGATTATAAATTACTATGGTTGGGAAGGAGCGTCTCTCCTTGCCTTACGGCGTTCTGCCGGAGAGAATTTTGGGATTTGAGCCCTCGATTTTGGAAAACTATAGGATGGAAAATTTGGGAATAGAGCACTTAATTAGCATTTAATTAGCCGTTAATTTTGGATATAGTTTGGTAGAGATTCGTTTTTGGGCGCTGCTAACTTTAGATGGCTTTCACGCGCTCCTGCCGCCGCTCGCCAACCGCACGGACCTCGTCCTGCGCGCGCCCTACGACGCCGACAGCGCGATGCTGCTGGAAACCTTAGATGCTCAGGTCCCTCGCGTCCTCCGAGGCCCCGAGTGGAACGCGTTCTTAAAACAAACTGCTCGTGACGGCCGATGCGACATTGCGCTGGCCCTGATGGCCATGGAGCCTCAACGGAAACAGCTGGACACCGCGGTTTTCCTCTCGCAGCCAGGAGCCAATGCAACGTGCGTTGAGCCACTTTTAAACAGCGTGTCTAGCATCCCTGAGAAAACGGAAATCGTTAAGAAGATTTTGAATCTCACTGAGACTTCTGATATCCTCGAGGCATTGGCAAAGACAGTCCCAAGCGTCTTCCTTTCGGTGGCTGGGGTGAATTCATTGTCGGAAGCGGTGAAGGATGACAGATGCTTCATGGTGAGAGCTCTCCTGGCAGCCGGCGTGGGCGCTGGGACAGACGACGCCCAGAAGGCCTTGGAGGCGGCTGTGGAGTCCGGGAAGGTGGAGTGCGTGCGAGCGCTGCGGTCGGGCGGCGTCGCGCCTCCAGACGAGAGCGGTGGGAGACGGAACTACTAGCCGCGGCACAAGACGGGAAACGTAACGCGCTGGTGGCGCTGCTGGAGGCGGGAGTGAGAATTGATGCTAAAGACCGCTACGGGAAGACACCATTGATTCATGCCTCAGAAAAAGCAAAAACAGTCATTGTTCGTGAGCTTTTGATATCGAAGGCTAATGTAAACATGTCAGACAATGCGGGGGATACAGCCTTAATTGTAGCATCTGGGGCGGGTCATTTGGAGGTAGTTCGACTGCTCTTGACTGCAAATATCGACGTGAATGCAACCAACAAATCTGGAATTACGGCCCTCGTAGCCGCTGCCAGGAAAGGTCATACGAGAGTTGTAGCTGAACTTTTGCAAGCAAAGGCTAATGTAAGCATTCCAGAAATTCTCGGTGACACGCCGTTAATATACTCTGCAAGGTTTGGTCATTTGGAGGTTCTGCGGCTACTCTTGGCTGCGGGCTGAGGTGAATGCAAGAAACATAAACGGAACAACGGCTCTCATTTATGGATCATGGAATGGTCATGCCAGTGCAGTGAGCGAGCTTTTGGGAGCAAACGCAAATGTTAACATGGCGAACAATGACGGGAATACAGCCTTAATAGTAGCATCTGGGGCGGGTCATTTGGAGGTAGTGCGAGTGCTCTTGACTGCAAATGTCGACGTGATCAAACCAATATAGAAGGACGGCCCTCGTAGCCGCTGCCCATAAGGGTCATACCAAAGTTGTAGCTGAACTTTTGCAAGCAAAGGCTAATGTAAGCATTCCAGAAATTGTCGGGGACACGCCGTTAATATTCTCTGCAAGGTATGGTCATTTGGATGTTCTGCGGCTACTCTTGGCTGCGGGTGCTAAGGTGAATGCAAGAAACATAAACGGAACAACGGCTTTCATTTATGGATCATGGAATGGTCATGCCAGTGCAGTGAGCGAGCTTTTGGGAGCAAACCTGAAATGTAGACTAGCGAACAATGCAGAATACAGCCTTAATAGTAGCATCTAGGGCGGGTCATTTGGAGGTAGTGCGAGTGCTCTTGACTGCAAATTCGACGTGAATCAAAGAACAAATATGAAGGAGCCCTTGTAGCCGCTGCCAAGGAGTCATACCAAGTTGTAGCTGAACTTTTGCAAGCAAAGGCTAAGTAAGCATTCCAGAAATTCTCGTGACACGCCGTTAATATACTCTTCAGGTATGGTCATTTGGAGGTTCTGCAGCTACTCTTTGGCTGCAGGAGCTGGTGAATGCAAGAAACATAAACGGAACAACGGCTCTCATTTATGGATCATGGAATGGTCTTGCCAGTGCAGTGAGCGAACTTTTGGGAGAAAACGCAAATGTTAGCATGGCGAACAATGACGGGAATACAGCCTTATATAGTAGCATCTGGGCAGGTCATTTGGAGAGTAGTGCGAGTGCTCTTGACTGCAAATGTCGACTGAATGCAAAGAACAAATATGAAGGACAGCCCTTGTAGCCGCTGCCGTAAGGTCATAGAGTTGTAGCTGAACTTTTGCAAGCAAAGGCTAATGTAAGCATTCCAGAAATTCTCGGTGACACGCCGTTAATATACTCTGCAAGGTTTGGTCATTTGGAGGTTCTGCGGCTACTCTTGGCTGCGGGGCTGAGTGGAATACAAAACATAAACGAACAACGGCTCTCATTTATGGATCATGGAATGGTCTGTACCAGTGCAGTGAGCGAGCTTTGGGAGCAAACGCAAATGTTAACATGCGAACAATGACGGGAATACAGCCTTAATACGTAGCATCTGGGGCAGGGTCATTTGGAGGTGTGCGAGTGCTCTTGACTGCAAATGTCGACGTGAATGCAAGAACAATATAGAAGGACAGCCCTTTGCCGCTGCCCATAAGAGTCATACAAAGTTGTAGCTGAACTTTGCAAGCAAAGGCTAATATAAGCATTCCAGAAATTCTCAGTGACACGCCGTTAATATACTCTGCAAGTATGGTCATTTGGAGGTTCTGGCTACTCTTGGCTGCAGGAGCTGAGGTGAATGCAGAAACATAAACTGAACATCAGCTCTCATTTATGGATCATGGAATGGTCATGCCAGTGCAGTGAGCGAGCTTTGGAGCAAGCGCAAATGTTAACATGGAACAATGACGGAATACAGCCTTAATAGTAGCATCTGGGGCGGGTCATTTGGAGGTAGTGCGAGTGCTCTTGACTGCAAATGTCGACGTGAATGCAAAGAACAAATATAGAAGGACGGCCCTTGTAGCCGCTGCCCATAAGGGTCATACCAAAGTTGTAGCTGAACTTTTGCAAGCAAAGGCTAATGTAAGCATTCCAGAAATTCTCGGTGACACGCCGTTAATATACTCTACAAGGTATAGTCATTTGGAGGTTCTGCGCTCTCTTGGCTGCAGGAGCTGAGGTGAATGCAGAAACATAAGACGGATCAACGGTCTCATTTATGGATCATGGAATTGTCATGCCAGTGCAGTGAGCGGCTTTGGGAGCAAACGCAAATGTTAACATGGCGAACAATGCAGGAATACAGCCTTAATAGTAGCATCTGGGGCTGGTCATTTGGAGGTAGTGCAGATCTCTGACTGCAAATGTCGACGTGAATCAAGAACAAATATAGAAGGACGCCTTATGGCCGCTGCCGCATGGGTCATACCAAAGTTGTAGCTGAACTTTTGCAAGCAAAGGCTAATGTAAGCATTCCAGAAATTCTCGGTGACACGCCGTTAATATACTCTGCAAGGTTTGAGTCATTTGGAGGTTCTGCAGCTACTCTTGGCTGCGGAGCTGAGGTGAATGCAAGAAACATAAACGGAACAACGGCTCTCATTTATGGATCATGGAATGGTCATGCCAGTGCAGTGAGCGAGCTTTTGGGAGCAAACGCAAATGTTAGCATGGCGAACAATGACGGGAATACAGCCTTAATAGTAGCATCTGGGGCGGGTCATTTGGAGGTAGTGCGAGTGCTCTTGACTGCAAATGTCGACTAGATCACAAAGAACAAATATAGAAGGACGGCCCTTGTGCCGCTGCCCATAGGGTCATCCAAAGTTGTAGCTGAACTTTTGCAAAGCAAAGGCTAATGTAAGCATTCCAGAAATTCTCGGTGACACGCCGTTAATACTCTCAAGGTATGGTCATTTGGAGGTTCTGGCTACTCTTGGCTGCAGGAGCTGAGTGAATGAAAGAAACATAAACGGAACAGCTCTCATTTATGGATCATGGAATGGTCTGCCAGTGCAGTGAGCGAGCTTTTTGGGAGCAAACGCAAATGTTAACTTTATGGCAACAATGACGGGAATACAGCCTTAATAGTAGCATCTGGGGCGGGTCATTTGGAGGTAGTGCGAGTGCTCTTGACTGCAAATGTCGACGTGAATGCAAAGAACAAATATAGAAGGACGGCCCTTGTAGCCGCTGCCCATAAGGGTCATACCAAAGTTGTAGCTGAACTTTTGCAAGCAAAGGCTAATGTAAGCATTCCAGAAATTCTCGGTGACACGCCGTTAATATACTCTCCAAGGTATGGTCATTTGGAGGTTCTGCGGCTACTCTTGGCTGCGGGAGCTGAGGTGAATGCAAGAAACATAAACGGAACAACGGCTCTCATTTATGGATCATGGAATGGTCATGCCAGTGCAGTGAGCGAGCTTTTGGGAGCAAACGCAAATGTTAACATGGCGAACAATGACGGGAATACAGCCTTAATAGTAGCATCTGGGGCGGGTCATTTGGAGGTAGTGCGAGTGCTCTTGACTGCAAATGTCGACGTGAATGCAAAGAACAAATATAGAAGGACGGCCCTTGTAGCCGCTGCCCATAAGGGTCATACCAAAGTTGTAGCTGAACTTTTGCAAGCAAAGGCTAATGTAAGCATTCCAGAAATTCTCGGTGACACGCCGTTAATATACTCTGCAAGGTATGGTCATTTGGAGGTTCTGCGGCTACTCTTGGCTGCAGGAGCTGAGGTGATGCAAGAAACATAAACGGATCAACGGCTCTCATTTATGGATCATGGAATTGTCATGCCAGTGCAGTGAGCGAGCTTTTTGGGAGCAAACGCAAATGTTAACATCGAACTAATGACAGAATACAGCCTTAATAGTAGCATCTAGGGCGGGTCATTTGGAGGTAGTGCGAGATGCTCTTGACTGCAAATGTCGACGTGAATAGAAGAAACAAGTATAGAATGACGGCCCTCGAAGCCGCTTTGCAGAACGGTCATATGAAAATTGTTGATGAACTTTTGCTAGCGTAGGCTAATGTAAGCATTCTAGAAATTGTCGGGGACACACCGTTAATAATCTCTGCAAGGTATGGTCATTTGGGGGTTCTGCGGCTACTCTTGGCTGCGGGTGCTGAGGTGAATGCAAGAAACATAAACGGAACAACGGCTCTCATTTATGGATCATGGAATGGTCATGCCAGTGCAGTGAGCGAGCTTTTGGGAGCAAACTCAAATGTAAACATGGCGAACAATGACGGGAATACAGCTTCAAGTAAAGGCCATTTGGAGGTAGTGCGACTTTTATTGACTTCGAATACGAAGATGAATATAAGAAATAGATTTGGAAAAACAGCTCTAGATTGTGCTTCCGAGTTCAACCACCAAAATGTGAATGAAGAGCTTCCTAAACATCATGTTCGTTAAAAAAATCGTTACCTAACTTTAAGAGTCTCAGGTTCAGTAGAGGAATTTGTCGTGTTCTTTTTTTTTTCGTTCGTACTGTGGTTGTTGCGTTTGCAGTAAAAGTTTTTCGTGTAGTGTAACGCATGACCAGTGTGATAGATATACAATTTCGCGCCTGAAGGTAACAGAAAAGCTCAATTTTCTCAAAAGCGATAATTCTCACTGCAAAACCAAACATGCTAATCGCCATGAAATAGAACAACCTTCTGCGAATTTTGTTTCTCATTATTTGGATATCCATGAATATGTGTAGTGTTGCCCAGTTTCAGAAGGCCTCAACCTAAATATCTTTTCTTTTAAATATTGCCTTTTTAATGAGTAATATCCCTTTGAAAATAAGTTACATCATTGCAGCGCAAAAAATTAAAATTACTAAAAAATGTTTTTTTAACATATGACAATATGTATGTCATTGAATTCCTCTCTTGACGCTCGTCATGATAGATTGAAAAATATGTATTTTTCCATTTGAGAAAACAAAGCTACCTCAAATATCTCGTAAAATTCAATTTATAAAATATAAATAAATACACTTATCAATTAGCCCCATTCCCTCGTGCACTTTCGTGAAAACTGCATTGCAATAACTTGAACCGTTCAAAAGTTACAGGAGGTTCTAGAGTTACGTGACTCACCCTGTATATAAGAACTGTTAACAGCGACACCGTGTGAACAATATTTCATGTACGTTTGCACGTGCTTTTTTCACACAGAAGGTCTATGTGTTGTTCTTTTTGTTGTAACTCCATTAAATAGCTCTATAGAACAAATATTCATGTCAAATGCAATCCGCCTTGGAAGTATTTTAAACAAAATCTATATGATTAAATAACTCTTAAACGAAGCCTTTCCAGAGCATTGAAAACAAAACTGAAGATCTCAAAGAAATGTTTCTCACGTTTCAATCTACAGGATGAGATTTTATTACATTTATTGAATATTTTATTACATTTTTGCTGGTCCAGTGCTTCTCAATGTTACCCCACTTGCTCAGAGACGTGCAGAATCCGCAACTAAATGTTAATGAGAGGGACAGAGAGAGAAAGATACAGAGGCAAGTAGGGAGAGAGACACAGAGACAGAGTCAGACAGACTGAGATAGGGTCAAAGAGAGAGAGAGAGAAGAGAGAGAAAGAGAGAGAGAGAGAGGGGGAGAAGAGAGAAAGGGAAAGGGAAGAAGAGTGAGGAAGATGAATGGCAGAACAATGTCTGCCGGGTTCCGCTAGTATGTTTATAAAAGCACTCCTTAACAGGGATTTGTGTCATTCCTTGCCAAACTCGAAACAGAATTCATACATCTTTTGGATATTGAGATCTCGAGAGAGGTATAGTGTTTGGGAGCTTTCATGCCTAGCGACTCATGTATCTGGGGAACCATCAAATGTTTTTCTTTATCTTTAAAATGTCGTTTTCAGAAATCTTATTAAAAGGTGTGTGCCTACTTCGCTTATCTGTTGGAGGAACACTTGTACAATGTCTGTTCTTCAATACATTACCATATCTCTTTTGACTGATGTTTTTTATTAATTTATTTATTGAATGTTTGGTTACAGTTCTGTAACATATTATTACTATTTCATGTGCTTTTACTGGCTTACATTATAACTTATACTAATTTTAACACTAACCTACATCACTAGTGGTGTAGGAAACTTCAAGAGCCCCTGCTATGAACAATTAATAGAAAATATGTTCTAGAACGCTTCGAAAGAAAATCTGTTTCAGATTATAGTAGGGAAGTCATTTAAAGAGGTCAGTTTGTAGTGGACTGCTCGGTTTATTGAATTTAGGTTGGATTAAAAATGATTGGAAACATGGGCAATATGGTTGATGATCGGATCAGTTCTTTATGAAGTTGAGCGTTTGAGATGAACCATGTGTCATGTGTTGTTAATTTGAGAAATCTATTTTATACAATTTGAAGTTTGTTAATGTCTGACAATTGCATTGTAAAGTGTAACATTTGTTGGAGTGACAGCTTTTGGTGTTGATAAGGGGCTTTATTTGAGCTATTTTTATTTTTGCTTGTCGTTTTAGTGTTATGTGTGTTTTCCAGTTGAGTCTTGTGTCGAAGTTCATCACAAGGTATTTTACTCTTTGGTTTTGTGATGTCCATGGAATTGAGTGTTTATTTATGTGTAATGGTGGTGGGTGGAAATTGGTCTTAGTCATAATATTTTAGCAGTTGTTTTAGTTGGGTTAAGTTCCATTTTCCACAGTGTTGACCAGTCGTCTGTTTTAATTAGGTGATATTGTATCCTGTCGGTAATGGTCTTCAGTGAGTGGGTGGACTTTGAGATTGCGGTATGGTCGGCGAACTGTGGTAATTGGGTGTGTCAGCTCTGTGTATGTTGAATAGTGTGGGTGAGAGTGATGAACCTTGTGGAATACCTGCTAATATTTTGCGGGGGGCGGAGATGTGCTTTTCTACGTAAAGTGAAAAGGGTCTATCCGTTAGAAAATGTTTGATAATGTTTATTAAGTAGGTTGGTGGTCCCATTGTTAGGAGTTTGTATAAAAGTCCTTCGTGCCATACTCGGCCGAACGCCTGTAAAATGTCAAGAAATGAAACTATTGTATGATGTTTGTTTTTGAACATTGTGTGGATATTTTCTGAGAGTCTGAGAAGTTGATGTGCGGTTGATACATGATTTATATGCCGAACTAATGTAATGGAATAATTTGGGTTGATTGTAGGAAGCTATTAAAAGTTTTTAGAATTAGTTTCTCAAGTATTTATGGAAGTGTGGTTAGTAAACTTTTCGGTCTGAAGTTTTTCTACACTGCTATGGTTTTGTAATAGGTAATATGATTGAGATTTCCCATTCTACAGGGTAATATCCAGTTCTTGAGTTATATATTATGATATGATTTCATATTGAGTTATATATTTTGTTTATGTAGGCAATGTCTGGGGATGGGAGGTTGTTTAGTATCTTATTAGTGATTTTATCGTGACTAGGGGCTTTTTTGTGGAAGTTTTTTAATTATGTTTTTCACTTCATTTGGGGATGTGAATTTTATCTTATGTGGTACATCATAGTTCGGGGCTGAAACTGTTTGTAATACTTGCACATGATCGGAATGAGTTGGTGTGCTATTGAGTGTGAATAATGTTTCAAAGCGATCGGTCAATGCTTCGGCTTTGTCAAATCTGGCGAATTTTTCCCCCGTTGTTGTCTTTAGAGGCAAGATGCTATTCTTTTTTAGATTTTTTAGTGAACTGCCAGAGAGAATTGTTGGTTGTGCTTCATGATTTTATAAGTTTGTTGTAGGATGAGCATTAAAAGTCTTTATTGCATTTTTGTTATTGAATTTAGAAGGTTCAATTCTTTCTTTAACTGTGGGGTTCTGTATTTGGTTCAAAATCTTTTGGTTCTGTTCCTAGTGTTGATTATTCGTAGTATTTTTTCGGGAAGTATCTTGTTAAATGTTTTGTGGGTGATGAGGGGTCAATTCGATTGTAATTGTTTACTTGTGTTAGTAATTATATCGCGTAAGTATGAAATTGAATTTTCTATTTCCAATGGGGTGTTTAAATTTTTGAAATTGGGGATTTGGTTTGTTATTGTTTTCCTTAATTCCTTCCAGTTCGTGTTTAATATGTGGATGGGTGGGGGTGGAGGCGAGTTGTGTGTAAAGATGATTGTAAATAGTCGGAATCCAGTTCAAATACAAATCACATACTACTCAACTTTTCAGTGTTCGTAATTGCGATATCCAAAACGTCTGGGTGTTTGTTCGTGTCGTTTGGATGATGTGTTGGTTCTGGTGGGATTAAAGTTCCTGAAGTTAGATCAGTTATTACTTTTAATAAGTGATGGCCTGCATTATTTGTAATTCTACTACCCCAATTGGTGTTTTTTGCATTTAACCTTCAATGAGTAGGTTGGGGGTGTTCAGATGATATAATTATTACATGTTTGTGTCTCGTATTTTTATATATGAGATTTGTATGTTGCAATCACAGTTAGAAGTCTATTGTTTAATGGAAATTTAATTGCTGTTGTTTCTCAGCCAGGCGTATTAAGGAGGTTTACTTGTATATATGGGACAGATTTTTCAATAAGGAGTATGACTCCTCCTCCATTACTGTTTAGTCTGTCGGTTCTGAGTATATATATATATATATATATATATATATATATATATATATATATATATATATTAATAATAATAATAATATTTATTGAGTCACAAATACAATTTCAATCGTGTATGACGAGTCAGATATGGCAGAGTGAAGTTACATTTACATTTACTGTCCAGAAATCAAAACAATGGGGACCATCTCAGCATTTGCTCAAGAGATCAAGGGAAACTGGACAAAAAACCCTGATCAAGTTGGTCATTGATCTTACAATACTCAATAATAATAATAATAATAATAATAATAATAGTAATAATAGTAACAATACTAATAATAAAATACTATTCATTCAGAAATGATTTAACGATATTAATGATACCTAGTGCATTTAGCAAATTCAGGATGAAGGAAATAGAATTTGGGTTTGGCATTCTCCTTCTACATCAGTTCTACATCATATTGTTACCTGGTATGATGAAAACTTTATTGCTTTTAAGATTGGATTCTGTTATGCATGCTATTTTGATTTGTTTAACTTTCAAGAAATAATTAAGTTCCTTTTTGATTGGTTATACAGGCTGTGATGTAATAAATTTGTGAGTCTATAAACGAGTTATTACTTTGATTAGGAATATGATAAGTTGATTGCCCGGAGTTTTGATTCAAATGAGTATTTGGATTTGTTCTAAGCTGATTATTCATATATATGACGTTTGGAATTTGATTGCTTGTATGGACATTTGGGAAGTTGTTGGTGGTGCGAGAGGTCTGCCATTGTTTGATTTAGTTATGGGATTCCTTGCTTGTGTTTTTGTTTGTTGGGGGGGAGGCCTGCCATTGTTTGATTTAGTTATGGAATTCCTTGCTTGTGTTTTTGTTGGGGGGGAGGCCTGCCATTGTTTGAATTAGTTATGGGATTCCTGCTTGTGTTTTTGTTGAGGGGAGGCCTGCCATTATTTGATTTAGTTATGGGATTGCTTGCTTGTGTTTTTGTTGGGGAGGTGGCCTGCCATTGTTTGATTTAGTTATGGAATTCCTTGTGTTTTTGTTGGGGGGAGGATGTTCTACAAGTTTCTTGTAGTGAGGACATTCCTCAGTGTGTGTGTCTCCGCGGTGAGGGCCTTTGCTGTTCTCACAAATCAGTACTTATTCCCGTTGGGAACAATTTACTGAGTAGTGGTTTTCTGCAGAGTAAATACACGCCATTGACCGGGAGCGGTAGCTCAGTGCATCAGCTGATGTCTCTGCAGCGTCTCTGACCGGGAGGTTCCAGGTTCGAGTCCTGACGGCGGCTGCAGTTTCGACACTATGTTTTCAGCTAGGTCGAATTCAGTCGCTGTATGGAGGAGAATTCTAGCGGCCAGCTGCTCTGATCGGTATTTTTCCGTGGTTTCTCCGATCAACACCAGGCGAATGCCGGAGCAGTACCCTACGAAACGGGTCACGGACCGCGCGCGATCTGTCCTTCCTCTTCCCTATCATATCCTCTCCCCTTACACACACACTTACACTAACATGCACTACACTACCACATATTCCGGGAGACCGGTCGGGAGCTTAGAGCTTGTCCCGGCTGGGGCGGTGCCCCGCTGGTGGGAGAGTCCTGGTTAGGGGGAAACCCCACTAGCTGATGGTAGGTCGGCGCCGAATCTCGCCATCCAGCGGGGGACGATCACCGCCATCTCCCGATATACAAACATACACTACACTAACGGGACTAATGACCAAAGCAGTTGACGCGCCCGAAAACACGAAAAAAACAAACCAAACCAAACTACACGCGATTGTGTGGTTGCAGTTATTTTTGGCGTGCCCAAAATCCAGACAGCTCAGGCATTGGTCAGGACCTATATTTTTTCCTCGTTGTTCAGGTTTAACACTCACTTTCTTTAATTAGAAGCACTGATTCAATACTGAGTCGACCGGTTAATTCTGCGGCTACAACAGGTATAGGGGTGTTGTGTTTAGATAGTCATGTGACACTAATTAATGATGAACACTTATTCTTTAGGTCTTCCTTCGTTATTGATATGTGTTTGTTTTTGAACACTTGAAAAGTTATTGTTAGCGGGGTCCTTATACGTGTGGAAACTTCTACTGGTATTAATTAAATGTTTGATAGCTATTCTGAAAAATGATTCTGAACGTTAATTTGATTCGATTGTTTTTAATATGAGGAGAACTGATTAGTTGTTTTAGTTTATATTTCCCTGTTGAGTTCTGCAATGCTTTCCATACCGTTAAAATAAATAGGAGGTAATTTGACATTTTCATTTTCTTGTTTCAAAGTGTCGATAATGTAGATGAAACTAGATTTTTTATTTAGTTTCTTTAGTGGTGCGTATCTGTTTTTAATCGGCACTGAGTATACATAGTCTGTGGTATTAGATTATTTATGTTCGGTAATGATTCATCACTGCGATATTTAAAACTACTTTTTTCACTGTTGCTCGTAAAGTTTACGTTGCTGTTACTGTTACAAGGGAGCATTTGGGAATTGTGGCCTAGAGCGAGGCCACTGCCTAGGCCATGGTCACTAACCTCGGGTATGCCCTTACCGGCACTACTAACGAATCGTGTTTCAGCTCCCAGTTGATAGGCGCCACCAGCCACGATGTGGCCAGCCGAAGTTAGCAGCAGGTCACGGATTCTCTTCCGCTTTTAGATGGTCCTCTTGATGAATCTGTGTTGGGCTGATAGGCGCCACCAGCCATGATATGGCCGGCCCTTGATGAATCTGTGTTGGGCTGATAGGCGCCACCAGCCATGATATGGCCGGCCGAAGTTAGCAGCAGGTCACGGATTCTCTTCCGCTTTAGATGGTCCTCTTGATGAATCTGTGTTGGGCTGATAGGCGCCACCAGCCATGATATGGCCGGCCGAAGTTAGCAGCAGGTCACGGATTCTCTTCCGCTTCTAGATGGTCCTCTTGATGAATCTGTGTTGGGCTGATAGGCGCCACCAGCCATGATATGGCCGGCCGAAGTTAGCAGCAGGTCACGGATTCTCTTCCGCTTCTAGATGGTCCTCTTGATGAATCTGTGTTGGGCTAATAGGCGCCACCAGCCATGATATGGCCGGCCGAAGTTAGCAGCAGGTCACGGATTCTCTTCCGCTTCTAGATGGTCCTCTTGATGAATCTGTGTTGGGCTGATAGGCGCCACCAGCCATGATATCGCCGGCCGAAGTTAGAGAGGCATGGTCCTCTTGATGAATCTGTGTTGGGCTGATAGGCGCCACCAGCCATGATATCGCCGGCCGAAGTTAGCAGCAGGTCACGGATTCTCTTCCGCTTCTAGATGGTCCTCTTGATGAATCTGTGTTGGGCTGATAGGCGCCACCAGCCATGATATCGCCGGCCGAAGTTAGCAGCAGGTCACGGATTCTCTTCCGCTCTAGATGGTTCTTGATGAATCTGTGTTGGGCTGAAGGCGCCACCAGCCATGATATCGCCGGACGAAGTTAGCAGCAGGTCACGGATTCTCTTCCGCTTCTAGATGGTTCTCTTGATGAATCTGTGTTGGGCTGATAGGCGCCACCAGCCATGATATGGCCAGCCGAAGTTAGCAGCAGGTCACGGATTCTCTTCCGCTTCTAGGGTTCTCTTGATGACTGTGTTGGGCTGGGTGGTGTATCTATGGCGTTACTGTCGCACACGGCCGCCATGGCTTCGGCGATGCTCTAGTCTAAGCCAGGGCGGGGTCGCGCAGCACTGCCACTAATTATTGGATATCATTAAATTTGTTTTGTGTAGCGCTCTGTACTTGAGTACTTTAAACTAAATAAGCTTGTCGAACAGTACTTTACTTTCGCTGTTACTGAGCAGAGCGGAGCGCGATGTGTACCCTACCGCTGCTCGGAGCGAACTTTTGACTGATGTCTAATGTTTAGAGAAAAAATGCATTCTCTTGTATCTTTCAGCTTCAGAACAATGTTCACCGCTTTGTGGGATCGTGCATAAGTGTGACAATCGTTTTGGCTGACACACATCTCTACATACACTAATAAACGATGTCTGGCGATTCCGTGATCCTAAATTCTAAATGGCTTCAAATATTTCGGTACACTCTTGTTGTGAAATAATTTTACAATCATACCTACAAACATGAACACAGGACTGCACACCCTAAAGCTTTTTTGTGAACACCATTTTGTCCTACATACACTTTTTCTATATCTCTCAGTTTCTTATCCCTGTTTGTCTTCGAAGTCAATTCTTGTCTAACCCGATTTCTTGTTCTTTTCTCTCTTTCTTCAAATTCATCTGATGATAGTGATTATTCATATACTTGAAAATCTTTGTCCATATCAGTATCATCTGCTGAATCTACTTGTAAAATAAAACACGATTAATTTATCATTTAGCATTTGATGGCACGAACAGTCATTTAAATACACGACCAGTAAAAAGAAAGGTTACGTTCAGAATCAGATTTTTTTGGGTACAAAATAAAGAAATTTTACCTTCTGTATCAGTACTTCTGCTTGTTCACTGTTCTCTTGTTTGTCTTATAACTAATTTCCATTGCAAATGTACAAAGTCACCATGTCATGTAATATGACTACAGACACGTCACGTACAGTATGAAGCTCTTTCGCGTCAAAGAGGTACAACTGCGCTATTCTGTTTTTTTTTCTAACGTGTCATCTGAGGGTATTATCTTCAAGATGGAATATGGTACGACTTCTTGTGTCTTTCTTGGTCCTGTCTCGAGAGTCACTTGATCTGCAGCACTGCTTGAGATGATCGCGATCATGAGACATCTTGCGGCAGGACCAAGAAAAGTTGCAAAACATTGTGTCCTATTCAATCTTGAAAATAATAACCTCAGATGACACGTTAAAAAACAAGCGTAGCATTCCTTTGCCGCCAAACGCTTACGACGTTTTGTTTAGTACTTTTCAGAAATTCCGTTAGAACACAGCACAAATCAATGAATTTTCGTTTATCTCTTCGCTAGCAAACACAACCAACTTTACGCTTCAAAGTAAGAGAGATACCTTATTTTCTCTATTTTGTCACTTACACTGCACGTGTTTTCTTTATGAAACAGTTAATGAAGCTGAAGATTTAGTGTGCATGTTTCAATGACTACGCGCCATACCTATAACTTCTGAACGGTTCACGATATCGAAATGCATTTTCGGCTCAATAATGTGAAGTCGTAAGGCAAGTAATATGCAGTAGAGATAGAAATAATATAGATACGTAGTAGTATACCGTGTTAGATACGAGGAGACTATTGAAATCTGCGTCAACGCAGAAGTGACTGTGAATGAACTTTCAGAGTTACAATTATTTCAAAAATATAAAGTTGTTTCTTTTAAAATTATTGATACAGTAATGACTCAGATGGACTATAGGTTTCAAGATTTTGAAAATTTTCATTTTATTGAATTTCTTTACAAAAAGCAGTTTTCCACGTACGAAGCCTTCATTCGTTCAGAAACGTTTTTTTTTTTTCGAATAAAACTATATTCATTATGTGACAGTGAGCAGTTTCGAAATTAACTGATAAATGTATACATTGATAACGCAAAATACAAGGTTGCAGATTTGTTGCTGAAGTATTTGTTAGATAAATTGGTCTATCAATAATTATCAAGAGACGGTTTGGTTGATACAACTCAGTCAAACTTTCCCTTTACATACAGTATTATGTGAAAGGAATATGATTACATTAAAGACAGTAAAGACGTTCCATTCCAAGACAAACATCAGAATCGGTAATTGCAGTACACTGGCTAAAGAGAAGTGTCTGCAACAATAACTGTGTAGAAACGACAAATTTAAAGAACAAATTATCGAAAATTTTGTTGAATGAGAAATCCGACGAACGGAGCTAATTTACAAAAAAAATGTAAGAAAAGTTTTTCAGAATACCCTAGTGCAGCACCGAGAGCGGTAGCTTACATTAACATGCACTACACTACCACATATCCTGTGAGGCCGGTCGGTAGCTTGGAGCTTGTCCCGCCTGGGGCGGTGCTCCGCTGGTGGGAGAGTCCTGGTTAGAGGGAAGCCTCACTAGGCGACGGTAGGTCGGCGCCGGATCTCGCCATTTAGCGGTGGAAGATCACTGCCATCTCCCAAGAAAAACATGCTCTACACTAACGGGACTAATGACCAAAGCAGTTGACGCGCCCAGAAAAACGAAAAAAATAATTAATCAGGCCCAAGTGCAGGACTCTTGCTTTGTCACTGACAATTGCCGAGTGTGACGCATATGCAGAATGTCATCCGCTGCTGATGATGTTGACGTCGCCGATCCGTTGTCCTCCTGCTCCACGTGCCATTACTGAGGGCTGAGCTTCGCTAATCTTCTAATACAGATCACGTATGTCAACACACGTTCGATCTCTGCGATGGGTAAAACTATTGACATAATGAGGAAAGAACTCGAATCAGTTCTTCCTTTCATAAAACGTGACGGCGGAAGTAGCCAATACAAAATGTGATAGTTTTTTTATGAATATGTAGAAAGGGGAAAAATTTGGTGTAGAAGGTAAATGTAAATGTATGACGTGGTAGTAAAGAGGAGAAGTATTAACATATATGAAGAATCTTATCATGTATTAAAAATTTAATAATTGGGTAGAAAGGACTCCCCTTTCTTCACAATTATTTGTGCAATTAAGGGCAATTGTAAGTGATTGATTAAGTGCAATGTAAGAAACTGAATGATTAGTATATATGAGTGTACAAAATTTAGTGTTGGCAATGGGCAGAGAAGTCGAGAGTTGAGGGGCGGCTGTATCTGCCACACCTGCTTGGAGATTTATAAAGGGGAAAGGCAATTGTAACTAAGTGAATGTAAAGACGGAAATCGAAATAAAGGAGACGTCGCAAAGCATTGACAACAGTAACAGGAAAAATGTTATGTAATTGTGAATTTATTTATTTTTATTTATTTTACCTCAAAAAACAGTTGAAACTGCGTATGACGTGCTTTGGGGGGAAGTGAATTCTGTGCACATTCTCAAAATTTTGTGATCTCTACACTCTATGATCCTTACATTTATGAGTCATACTACATAAATTTTAAAAATTAAAGAAAAGTTCTCATGTAATAAAATATATTTTCAATGATACACAAGCAATACATTTTGGGCTCTTATCCATGATTTCCTTCGTCAAGGAATAATCCTTCCTGCCGCAACAACATGGAAACGATAATTTGAATAACAATATTTCCCACTGAGTTCTAGAAGACGTGCACAGATAATGAAGTTACATTTATGTCCAGAAGCAAAACAAGGGGCAATCTCAGCATTTGCTCAATGGATCAGGGAAACCGGACGAAAAACCTGATCGAGATGGGGGTCATTGACCCGGAGGCTGTAGTACAATACTTGTTACAGATTGTTTATACACATTTATACAGTCCAAATGGTAAATAATGCATTATGTATCATTGTTAAAATTAATGTTACTTTTCTTGTGATGCTCCGTATAGTCTGTAATTGTATAGAAACAGTTATGCAGCAGAAACAATTTCACTTTGGATTTAAACTTTGCTATTGAATTTATTCGTTTAATGTCATCTGGCTAAGTGTTGTAAAATAATTTACATGTATTATATGTGAATTTTTTGTAATGAGCTGTTGATACTGTCACCTGATGAATATGATTTCTACGTCGAGTGTTATAGTAATAGAGATAGCTTTTTCTGAAAATATATTCCCGCCCTTAAGCAAGTCATTTTTGACAAAAACCACTGATTCGTAAATCAACAGACAAGGTAATAGTAAAATTCCTAGATTAATGAGGAGAGGCTTACAACAATCACGTGGGTGGGATTTGGTTATTATTCGTACAATTCGTTTTTGTAATCTAAAAGTCTGGGAGCTATAAGATGTATTTCTCCAGAATATTATGCCATATCTCAGGCGGCAATGAACATTCGCGAAATATACACAACGAGCAGTATGAAGGCTGACTGAATTTGCAAAAATTCAGAACGCGTAGCATAATGAACTTAATTTTGTGTTCAATTAATTTAAATGGACGTTCCATTTATCTAATAGTGTTTTCCATTTGCCGCACTGGTGCGCATTTAGGGCAGTTTTCGTATTCCATTCGACCGCTAGGGCGCACCAGTGCCAAGAAGCGCATGTTCCATTCGCACGATCACACTGAACCAGGCCGCACTCGGGGAGCCCTAAACTGCACTGACGATCGCGTCACTGCAGTTCAGTGCATCGGGCCATTGTGAGGTTAGGTACGGAAGTTATCCATGCTGATTTGGATTCGTGGTGAAATTGTGAAGGCAATTAAGGACCGACTGTCACGCAGGGATACTTCGAATGATGAAGTATATTATGTTTTGCACGAAATGTCTTAAAACAATTTTTGTGACGCGCGAAGTTCGGAAAATAAGTTTGTGTTTTCCTAAAATTTAACCTTGAATAACTTCATGTTAGCAAATCCAGTGCTATTTAGAAACCAAAGTGTAGGTACGTCTCAATTTCGAAACGCTAATAAAGTGAAAATAAAAATAGTGACCCTTACAAAATCATTCAAATAAATGTGCCAAGAAATGTTTCTCGCACGCCCATACATATACCACCGGAAATGCTCATGTTAATATTTTTATGGTTTTCAATAATCAAACAATTCTGCAGAAGCCTTTCGGTTCACAATCTGGTGTACTATATCGATTCACTGGCAAATCACCAAAAATAAAATTTCGACACATGCGCAATTGAAGTTTTCGTAGTTTTTAAATAAAAAAAAATCACAAGTTAATAATTAATGAATTTAGAAGTAAGAATTACCAAAAGACTTTTCTAAAAATTATAACGATGATCGGAATTAAAAATTATTATTTTTCGAGTTCCACCAGTGTGACAGACCAAGAACAGCTATCTGTAATCTCACTGCGTAGCGCACACGCACTGATTCAGTTCCGAATCCGTTTCATTTGTAGCTGCCCTTCACGCGTGAGGGGCAGCACTGCCGGGGAGCGAAGACGTCTTTGCCGGGGAGCGAAGACGTGAGTTTCAGTGCAACGAATGGAAAACGGTATAAATCTAGAAATGAAAATTGTATGAACTATTTTTCTTTGTATGTAGTTCTCTTCCAGTTTTTCTCTATTTGTTTTCAATTGTAAAACTTACCACAACAAACAAGAAAACTATTTTAAAATTATTTAAGACTGGAACGTTTCATTTGTTTTGATAAAAGTTGCGATTCCAAGTCTAAAAGTGAAAATTGTATGTATTCGCTTTTCAGTTTTTCTCCATTTTATTTTCAATTATATATATTCACCTCGAGAAGCATGAAAGCAATTTATTGTAAAATTATTAAACAGTTGAACGTTTTATGTTTTTTGGTTGCTAAAAGCAAAGAGAGAAAATAAAGTGATTGTATCATTCTATTTCGTTAAACGTTGAGTGATGTTCATCATTCTCCTGAACGTCTGGGTAGAACTCCTGGTAAATCAAACCATTCCCTGAGGGCATCGTAGTGAATAATTTACGAGATTTAAATTTTACTGCAACAGTATACTTGTTTATTTTAATGTGACATCTGAGGGTAGTATCTCCAAGATGGAATACGGCACCACTTTCTGCATCTTTCTCGGTCCTACCGCAAGATTTCGCATGATCGCGACCATATCAAGCGGAGCTGCTGATCAAGCGACTTCAGCGGCGCACCCGAGAAAGACGCAAATGCCGTGCCGTATTCCATCTTGGCGATACTACCCTCAGATGCCTCGTTAGAAAAGCCCAAGTACAATTCTTGGGCTCCGACATACGCTGCGCCATAAGGTTTGGTTTTAGTTTTTCGTGTTTCCGGGCGCGTCAACTGCTCTGGTCATTTGGTTAGTGTAGTGTGTGGTTTTTTTTCGGGAGATGGCGGTGGTCTTCCCCCGTTGGATGGCGAAATCCGGCGCCGACTTACCGTCGGCTAGTGGGGTTTCCCCCTAATCAGGACACCCCCACCAGCGGGGCACCGCCCCAGCCGGGACAAGCTCTAAACTCCCGACCGACCTCCCGAAATATGTGGTAGTGTAGTGCATGTTAGTGTAAGTGTGTGTGTAAGGGGGAGAGGATAGGACAAGGAAGAGGAAGGAAAGATCGCGCGGTAGGGTACTGCTCCGGCATTCGCCTGGTGTTGATCGGAGAAACCACGGAAAACTACAGATCAGAGCAGTCGGCCGCTAGAATTCTCCTCCAGACAGAGACTGAATTCGACCTAGCTGAAAAGCTAGTGTCGAAAATCCTGCCGCCGTCAGGACTCGAACCTAGGACCTCCCGGTCAGAGGCGCTGCAGTGACATCAGTTGATGCACTGAGCTATCGCTCCCGGTGCGCCATAAGGTATAAAAGGATTTTCCTACGGATGAACCAAAGTGACAGTTCGCTAAACAAGTGAACATCACACGTAATTCAGACAAATATCCCTCCGCCGACAACTGTTCAGCCACGCCCCTTCGTAAAGTGCTACTGGCTCCTGTGAAAACATCCCTGTGCTGAAGTGTAAGAGTTTCGCTGAGATATATGCACGTACGGAGTCCCAGAAATATTTAAATTTAATTACGAATGTGCAAAACCTCTTAACATGCTCACATAATTAGTAAAAAACTGTCACAGTGTAAATAGTAAGAAAAATGATTTTAAACCGGAAACACGTGCCTCGGTACGCATCTCGCATTCAAGTCTCGGTTTTAAAAGAAACATAATATTTATCACACAAAAATAAATTTAATTTAATGCTATAGAAAAAAGAATTTTTACCGTACAATACATAACATTGCACTTCCTAATTTCAATTATTTCTCGCGGCGAACTGTCTGACGACGACATCACAAAAGGATGCGTCTAAGCCATTTACGAGTTAGCCAACTGCAAACGTACGAATGCAGGAAGAGTGTCTAATGGGCTCAAAAACAGAACGACCACAGAACCTTTAGATATGTTGCCAGCACTAGCTGTCATTTGGGCTCATTCTTAGGAAAACTTTTCTATATCAGCGCTTCCAAACGGCCATGATAAACACGGTCGTGATCGAAGCGAGTACGATAAGGGAGCGTGCGAGTTAGTGTCAAACTTAGGCATTTTTTAATCTTAAGCAATAGTTTTTTCATAAACTGCTAAAGTTCTTTTCTATAAGTTGAATTGATTGAATTGAATTGGCCTTATTTCACGTGGCGAGACTCAGGTCATGAGGCCTGCTCTTCCGTCTGACCACGCAAATTCCACTACGCTCCTTTCACCAACCATGGGCGAAAGAAGGTATTACTTGGGAGACGAAACAAGCGATTTGAATTTAGCTCAGAGGCATCATTTAGGCTTGAGGATCTTTTACATGCAGTAAATCTACTAACATGGGACAGCCGGCTTTACTTCCCCTCCGAAGGAAGGCGTACGAAGGATTTTTTCGCCCTTAAAAATCTACGGCTTCGATCGGGTTTGAACCCGCAAACTCGGGTATAGCAAACCGCTACACCATCGCCGCCGCCGCGGTGATAAGGGAGATAAGTGCAGGTTGAAATTCTGAGATACGTTATGATACTTAGAAAGGAAAAAACAATTTGTGTTTTTACATGACATTCTAATCCCTCATGATATCCAAGAATTGATTTTCTGTGAACTGTTTAATTTCTTTTTTTTTATTTTTCAAGAAGAAAGCACAAGTTAAATGAAATCAACGGGTGAAAAAAAGGAATGGTATATTTATAGAGTGTATAAACAATAATGTAAACCAAGTACCCTGACTCCTGCAGCAAGTATTTATTTTATTCATTTTTTATTTATTTTATTTATTTTACGTCAAAAAAAAACAGTTAAAACTGCTTATGACGTGCTATGGGGAAAAGTGAATTGTGTGCACATTTCCAAAATACTGTGATCCCTACACTTAGTCATATACTACTTAAATTTTGAATTTTTGAAAGGGAGAAAAAAAACTCCCATGCAATAAAATCTATTTTCAAGGATAAATAAGCAACAAATTTTGAATTTTGAAAGGGAGAAAAAAACAAAAAAAAACTCCCATGTAATAAAATCTATTTTCAAGGATAAATAAGCAATAAATTTTGAAGTTTGAAAGGGAGAAAAAAATAACAAAAACACTCGCATGTAATAATATATATTTTCAAAGATAAATAAGCAATAAATTTTGGCTCTTATTACTTCCTGCCGCGACAACATGGAAACGATAATTTGAATAATTGTATTTTCCACTGAATTCTAGAAGACGTGCACAGAAAATGAAGTTACATTTATGTCCAGAAGCAAAACAAAGGGCCATCTCAGCATTTGCTCCATGGATCAGGGAAACTGGACGAAAAACCTGATCGAGATGGGGCTCATTGACCCGGAAGCTGTAGTACAGTAGTTGTTACAGGTTGTTTATACTCATTTATACAGTCCAAATGGTAAATAATGCATTATGTATCATTGTTAAAATTAATGTTACTTTTCTTGTTATGCTCAGTATAGTCTCTAATTGTATAGAAACAGTTATGCAGCAGAAACGATTTCACTTAGGATTTAAACTTTTCTATCGAATTTAATCGTTTAATGTCATCTGGCAAAGTGTTGTAAAATAATGTACATGTATTGTATGTGAATTTTTTGTAATGAGCTGTTGATACTGTCCCCTGATGAATATGATTTCTACGTCGAGTGTTATAGTAATAGACTTCTGCATTTTCTGAAAAAATATTCCCGCCCTTGAGCAAGTCATTTTTTACAAAAACCACTGATTCGAAAATAACAAGACACGGTAATGGTAGAATTCCTAGATTAATGAAGAGAGGCTTACATGAATCACGTGGGTGGGATTTGGGTATTATTCGAACAATTCGATTTTGTAATCTGAAAGTCTATGAGCTATAAGATATATTTCCCCACAATATTATGCCATATCTCAGGCGGGAATGAACATTCGCGAAGTATACACAACGAGCAGTATGAAGGCTGACTGAATTTGCAAGAATTCTGAACGCGTAACATAAAGAACTTAATTGTGTGTTCAATTCATTTAAATGGATGTTCCATTTAAGGTTTGACTGAATTGAGAGACCTAAAAATTTTGTTGCCTTAACATCAGTCAATGGTACACTGTTCATTTTCAATGGAGCACAGAATTGTTTATTTGAAATGGAAAACTGCATTAAAACCGTTTTCTTTTCGTTTACTATTAATTTGTTATTTCGGAACCAATTTGAAACATCTGATATTGTACTATTTACGGTTTCTTTATTGCAAAGGATGTTCGTATCATCTGCAAAGAGAAGCGTTCTTCCGTTTCGAATCGTCGAGGGCATATCGTTTACGTAAAGTAGGAACAGAATAGGGCCTAAAATCGATCCTTGGGGGAACTCCACATGCAACGGGCAAAGAGTCGGAAAGGTGCGTACTTAATGTTCCATCATTCCAGTAAGGTATTTCAACTCTCTGAGATCGTTGTTTAAAGTACGAACATAACCAATCTAGAGCAGTACCACGAATTCCATATGAAGGTAATTTGGAAAGTAAAATGTCATGATCAATGTCGTCAAAAGCTTTTGAAAGATCTAAAAATAATCCAGTAGGTGCCTCGTTTTGATCTAATGATGAGGCGACATCTTTAAGAAAAGAAAATATAGCTGTTTCCGTTGATTTTGATTTTCTAAATCCATGTTGGCAATCTGAAAGCGCGTCGTGTTTAGTGAGAAAGGTTTCCATTCGTACGTAAAAAAGTCTCTCTAATATTTTTGAAAAGACTGATAGAAGAGAAATGGGCCGATAATTTTGAATTTCATTTTTGTTGCCTTTTTTGAAAAGCGGCTTAATTTTAGCTGTTTTGAAAATATCTGGAAACGTTCCAATGCATAAAGATGCATTAGATATGTGAGTTAACGGATGTATAATGGTATACGCACAAGTCTTTAACAAAGAATCCGGGAATTCATCTAAACCGGACGAATATTTATTTTTTAGTTTACCGATTATTTAGAGAATTATCAGTATTATTAGAATTATTAGTATTATTAGAATTGTTTTGAGATGTATCAGTGAATAATTCTATTTTTTTTAAAAATACGTGTATTATTTATTGTGTCACTGTTTGAATTTCTTGTTGAAATGGGAAAAATTTGTGAATCGTGATCACTGTATTCTAAATCTTTTGTTGCAATTTCATATCTACGAGTAGTAGTGGTTTTGTTAATTATTTGATTGATTGCCTTCTTTGAATTAAGTGTGATTCGTGCAGGTAAGTTTATTATTATATCTAAATTGAAGGAATTAATTAAATTGAGAGACTGTTCTTTCTCGTAAGCTTAAACACAAAATCAATATTAAAATCTCTCCATACAACAATGGATTCAAAAGAACGAATGCTGACTTTGTATTTGGCATGTATGATGGCTGTAAGATGATTTGACTTTGTATTTAACATTTAGAGACCGTGCGACTAATCTTAAGTGCGAATGCGGATGTGAATCAAAAAGCAAATATGGAAGAACAGGTCTCATTTATGCCTCACGGAGAAGTCACGGACATACAGTGCGCGAGCTATTGAAAGCGAACCCTAATGTTAACATTTTTGTCAAAGACGGGAATACACCCTTAATACAACCTTCAAGAAATGGCCATTTAAGACCGTGCGGCTCATCTTAAGTGCGAATGCGGATGTGAATTAAAAACAAATATGGAAGAACAGGTCTCATTTATGCCTCACGGAGAAGTCACGGACATACAGTGCGCGAGCTATTGAAAGCGAACACTAATGTTAACATTTCTGTCAAAGACGGGAATACGCCCTTAATACAACCTTCAAGAAATGGCCATTTATAGACCGTGCGGCTCATCTTAAGTGCGAATGCGGATGTGAATCAGAAAACAAATATGAAAGAACAGGTCTCATTTATGCCTCACGGAGAAGTCACGGACATACAGTGCGCGAGCTATTGAAAGCGAACACTAATGTTAACATTTCTGTCAAAGACGGGAATACACCCTTAATACAATCTTCAAGAAATGGCCATTTAGAGACCGTGCGGCTCATCTTAAGTGCGAATGCGGATGTGAATCAGAAAACAAATATGGAAGAACAGGTCTCATTTATGCCTCACGGAGAAGTCACGGACATACAGTGCGCGAGCTATTGAAAGCGAACACTAATGTTAACATTTCTGTCAAAGACGGGAATACACCCTTAATACAATCTTCAAGAAATGGCCATTTAGAGACCGTGCGGCTCATCTTAAGTGCGAATGCGGATGTGAATCAGAAAACAAATATGGAAGAACAGGTCTCATTTATGCCTCACGGAGAAGTCACGGACATACAGTGCGCGAGCTATTGAAAGCGAACACTAATGTTAACATTTCTGTCAAAGACGGAATACACCCTTAATACAATCTTCAAGAAATGGCCATTTAGAGACCGTGCGGCTCATCTTAAGTGCGAATGCGGATGTGAATCAGAAAACAAATATGGAAGAACAGGTCTCATTTATGCTTCACGGAGAAGTCACACAGATGCAGTGCGCCATCTTTTGAAAGCGAACGCTGGTCTGAACATTTTGATCAGTGACGAGGATATTGCGTCAACACTATCTTCAAGTTGTGGTCATTTGGGGGTGGTGCGGCTGCTCTTGACTACGAATGTGGATGTGAATTCTAGAAAAAAAGCCAATGTTAACATTTCGGACAATCACGGGAATACAGTATTAATACATTCTACCAAGTCTGGTAATTTGGAGATTGGGCGGTTTATCTTGGCTGCGAATGCAAGAAATGAATATGGAGAAACGGCTCTCCTATACGCCTCATCGAAATGTCATTTAGATGCAGTGCGCGAGGTGTTGACAGCGAACGCAAATATAAACATTTCGGACAAGAACGGGAATGCAGACTTAATACTCTAGTCAAGGTATGGTGATTTAGAGACTGTGCAGCTGCTCCTAAATGCGAATATAAATGTAAAATATGCCCTCCTCGATCTTCTTCATAGTATAAGAAATAATGTAAATATTTCATGTGGTTAGGCGGAAGAGCAGGCCTAATGGCCTGAGTCTCGCCACTAATAAAGACAATTTTATTATTATTATTATTATTATTATTATTATTATTATTATTATTGTTATTATTAATATGGATGTGAAAGCCGGAAACAAATATGGTATATAACTTGGAGAAAATCAACTAATCATATAAATTGGACATGCTTCAGTGCATCATTATTAATTAGTGGTGCTAAAATAGCACGTACTTTCTCGCCTTTTGTAATGGCTGTGTACGTATACTACAATTTCTCTCCGAATTAATTGATCTCAATCATAATTTTTTGTAAAACTCATTTTAAGTCGTAGAACATTTCGGGCAAAAATATAGTTTCAGACAACAGATTTTTTTATTCAAAACTTTAAATGAAAATATATTTTTGGCATTCAATTCATTAAATAATATATGCAGGGTATTTATTAACTTATCCGATGAGTTAATCCTTACAATATTCTGCGTAAGCAGTATGCGAGAAAGTAAAATTATTAAAAATTAATAAATAATACGAAACTGTTAGCGTTGCCAAACAAATGCAAATAGATCGAATAGTAATTATTAATCACTATAGTATTGGAATAGTCTCCGAATGTTTCAAAGTATAAGTTTATATTAACTGGAACGTAAGGCAGGCGTCATTATCGTCCCGGCGTTACAACAATGTGTTTCTAGCAACAATTCGTATGGAATTCACATTTTGTCAATTAGAATTATTTATACCGCTAGCAAGAAAATGAAAATGCATAGAAAAATATATAATAATTAAATGTATTATTATATTCATCAAAATTACTCGGTTTTTGCATGAGTTACTCTTCATTTCCACCTCTATCTATTCTGTAGCACCTCTAGTTATATCTCTGTATAGCTTCGTGTTTTTTTCTAATTTCCTTGGTGTGTACTGGCTTTAAGGTCTTCCTCCTTTCTCTCGCCAGCTGCCATCTATCGTCGCCCAATGTACATGTTTTTGACATTTTTTTAATTTTCGCTTTCCTAATAGTAAAACCGAAATGTTACTGTAAGAACATTAAAGAAGGGTAAAACCTCGTCCTAAATGGCAGTTTTCATAAAAGAAAATGAAGCCGTTTTTAAGAAAATGGCGTTTAACCGTTACTGTATGGCCAAGAATGGTAACTGTATGGTAAGAAAATGGCTCCATTAGTCGTTCCCGTTTGATGTTATTGACAAGTCTGTGATGTATTTCTGCTATATTATAGAAGTTGGTTTCTTTTCATTCGTGCCCTGACATTTCCTCTGTTCAGGTAAATTAAGATCTTCATCAATGTAACGCCTGATTAGTGGATTTTCATGATTGAAAACACTTTCTTCGTGACTTCTTTCGCCATTGGGGATTTTCAGGTGGGTAGCATGTACAAACACATGTTGATTTGTTCGAGGATATTTGTTCTGTTGACGTGTTTGGTAGTTCATTTGTGACGTGCCTTCTGCTCTGTTCAGGTGGTTTAATATCTTCATTCGTGACGTGGGATTTGCTATGCTCAGGTCTCTCGTGTCATCATTCGCCTTGTAGTCTGCTCCGATGATTGAGAGCTCTTATTTCGTTACGTCATTCCCTCTGAGTTCGATCAGTTTGTTGGCAAACGTGACATACTTTTTGCGCTGTTTTCGTGATTTTTAGGTGTTGTTTTCTGTGAAATCATTCGCATTTTGCTGTGACCACGTGGTTGCAAATGTCCAATTATTAGGTCATTTGCCTTTGTTTAGTTCAGGCGATTCTCAAGTATTCATTTAGATAGATAGATAGAAATTTATTCTACAATTGGGCAGATGATGCCCGGTGGCAGAATGCAAAATAACAATTACAAATAACATAATAATATATAAAAATAAATATAAACAAACAAATTGACTTTGTCATTTCCTATATATGCAGATGGCATTTAAATTCCTATACTAAACATTAAAATGCATATACACTAACATATAAATGAATAAACTTACATATTACACAAATATACATACATACAAACATATACGCATGTATACATAGACGAAGGAACCCTCACATCACTTAAAATGAAATCACTTCACTTCACTTCACTTCACTTCACTGCACTGCATATAACTTTATCTAAATATTAATTGTTCATTACTTTTTACTGTAGACTACGCATAATCGCATCTTTCACTTCACTTCACTTCACTTCACTTCACTATACGTTTTCACCCTATTGACTAATTTCCTATATTTTTTTCTAAAACCTTGCGCTGAGCAAGGAAAGGGCTCAAAAACTGCCGCAGGCAAATCGTTCCAATCTACTATAGTTCTGTTTACAAAGGCGAATTTCCCTACGTCCGTTCTTTGTATTCTTGTTCTAGTGACGTCTTTCGCGTTTTCTCCGTTCACGTAGAAGCAGCAGGCGTTTAATCGTTGTTTCACTAAACATTTACTTGATCCCGGTGGTGTGCAGGAATTATTTTGTGACGATATTCGTCAGTTATGGGCGCCGCTGGACAGGAGGCGGTGCGTCAAGCTTCGCGCGACGGCCGCGTGGAGGCACTGGCGGGCGGCGAGCGTCGACCCCGCGATTCCAAGCGCGGATGTCCGGTTCCATGGGATTTGCTGATGCGGACAGGAGTTGCAATATTTTAAATCGTGACGGCAACGAGAATACCATAACGTATGTGCTTTCCCTTCATCAGTAATTGCGTTCCTTCTGGTCAAAGCGTACACTACCTCTGAAACAAACCGTCACCTTGGCCCGGAGGAAGAGGTGACGTCATTCGAGTGCGTGACGTTCACGCCGTAGACCGTTCTGACGTCACACGCACGGCTATTTAAGAGGCGTCGCGGCTGTGGTCACCGCCATTCCATTCCGCGACGCTCAACGCCCCTCGCGTACATTGCAGAACCGGTTGGCGGCCTTCGAGTGTTCCTTTTGGCGAGTTTGCAACAGTGAGATTCAAATACTTTCGCAAGCGGAAGGAAATCGCAGCTTCCTCGGCTTTGCTTGTTGTGGTCACATCAAGTGGCACATTATCAGAAGATATATTTGATTAAGAAGACCGACCGTTTCATTTGGACGTTGGACTGACATTGGGATGTGCCATACAATGTGATCAGCAGTTCATCTTCTGCATCATCGACTGCGACTTCTCCACAAGGCGTCGTACGTGCTTCAAAGGTTTGTGCACTGATAGGAAATGGCTTTGCGTTTTTGTGTTTACTGACGATGTATTATAACAAAGTTTTGGAATACATGTCAAATATCTATTTAGTAACTTATGGATGAGCGCCAAAATAGCAGCAACCTGGAAAATTCCCTTTTATTACGAGTTGTGCTCGTAGGCGAAGTAATATACGTAGAATATAGACTCTTCCACTCGTCAAAGTAAGGCTAATAGTGTTCAAGAATGCATACGGTATTAACAAATCACAGCAGTGATTCATAAAAAGAATATTAGTTTTCTTTCTCCTCCTCAGTGTTTTATCATATGCCGCGATTCGCCTCTCTTTGGGGGATAGTATATTTCGATCATTGCATTGATGAGCAATGACTCGTGCTGTTCCATTGTCTCACGAACTTATTCAAAGAGTTGTTAACTAAGGGAAAGGGTGATCAGATTTCGTGATGCGGCAAAGATAGAAATAAGAGATATTAGTCGATAAAACACTTTAAAAAACACTAATAAAAGTAAAAAATATGTTTGAAAACAGAAAATTTGTGTAAGTACCGAAGTTATACAAGGTGAGCCACGTAATTTTAGAACCTCCTCCAGTTTTGAGCGGTTGAAGTTACTGCAATGCAATTTTTACGGAAGTGCATGAGAGAATGGGGCTAAATGATAAGTTTTCATTTCCATTTTATCATATGGATTTTACGTGATATTGAGGTAACTTTATTTTTTCCAAATGGAACTATCAATATTTTTTAGTCTCTCATGGCGAGCGTAAAAAGACGAATCCAATGAAATACATGTTGTCTTATGTTAGATAAGCATTCTTTGAGTAATTTTGTTTTTTTGCGACTCCCGTTTAACGGACGATTTGACTGTAACAATCGCGCAGCACTCCCCATGCTAATGCGCTCTCGGGCAAGGCAAGATCATCGATGTGTTTGAAGATACGAATCGTATTTCAAATCTTCATGAAACTCGATCATCATAAAAAAATGTTAAGTCTGTTTTCCACCTTTCACATTTTCAGAATTTTGTTTTCATTGTTTAAAGAATTGAAGGATTGAAAATAAGGATTTGTCATAAGTAAAAAAATAAAATTGTTGGTCTTTCAACTCCATTTAATTGGGTTTCACACAGCAGGATATTAATGGGATCTTGGAACAAAACACAATTAAAACAAATATTGAATATTGTGCAAAGAATATTGCACGTTTTGAGCAAACAATGTAATATTAATGAGCATATAATAATAACTTAGAGATAAAAAATACCGTAGGATAATAACCATAATTATTCATTAAAATAAAAATATATTCGAAAAGTGGTATACCAAAAGCTAGTGGAAGAAAGTGAATTCTCACTCATTTCCCCTCCCAATCCAGAAAGAGGTGTACATGATGCACGATGGAGCGCCGCGAGGCGGAATAGTGGCTTCATACGAAAATATGTTTGCCGGATTTTTTCTATAACATTAACGATAATTGGATTATGTTTCTCTTCATTACTATTTATTACTATTTAATGTTTATTTTTCTTACTAAATTTTATATAAACATATTTTCTAAGTGACCAGAATGTGTTTGAATGGCGAATTAATTGCTTGTTTTCGTTTTGTGTTATGTTATTAAATCATTTAGATATTTGTTATATTTAGCAATAATGTGAAATAAATTAACAAGTCTCTAAGTTAACAATTACCGCTTAAGGGTGGTCAGCGCTGTTAACAGAAAATAATATTTGTTAAACTTAATCTGAACGTAGAAAGTTCATGCTTTTATATCACTTAAGTAAACAGGATTACTAAATCAAATTACTTTTGATACATTTATTGAAATTTCTCTCTCAATTGAAAATGTGCATTTGGACAGATGTATTATTTAATTTTAATGAATCATTTATTTCCCTTAAAGAAAACATAGTAATTAATACAGATAAATTTGAGAGAGTAACTGTCGAAAAACTTCTCCAAAAGACTGTCGAGTGTCAGGTATCCAGTGACGTACCGATATTCCGTAGCATTTGTACAACCATTACTTTTAAATCTCACGCCCATTTCTCTGGCCACAGTGCCCACGAGCTCTAGTAACCTTGATACCTTGCCCGCGTCATGCCTGGTTTATGCGTTAGCGTTGACTACTGAGAGACAAACACAATGACATCTGGACTTCAATGAAATTTTCAGTATCAAGGTCCCATAAAATATGGATTCTGAGGACACATTGTATCAGAGGAAACAACTGATAAGAGCCAGAAATTCCCCTCTTTTCATACGAGAACCCGGAATTAATTGTTTTGAAACAACATATATGTTTTCAACACATGCTACGAAAAAGTATGCAGAATGAAAAATGCTGAATATGTAACAAACAGTAATTCCCAAAGGGCATGAAATTTATTCAAATCCTTGGTCCTTTATTTCAGCAGAGAAAAGAACTGTCCACACGATGATTGCGACTCCGCGTTTGCTGCTCTCAGCATGGCTGATGGCGGTGGTTGCGAGCGAGGCCACGGAGCCTGCAGGATCCTTTGTCGTAGAGACCCTGGCGGCGACAGTAGAACACCTCACTGCACGCGCCGACGCTCTGCAGGCCCAGCTGCAGGCGCTGAAGGACGATACATCCAGCCCGCCCCCGCTCCCTTTGGAAAACGCCACCAATCCTGACCCTGCCTCCATCCCGAAAGAGCCGCCCGAGGCCTTTGTCAACACGTCCCTGCACGAGGCCGCGGCGCGCGACGACGTGGACGCTCTGGTGGCGCTGCTGCGACGCGGCGCAACACTCGAGGAGCGCGACGCGCGCGGCGACACGGCGCTGCAAGAGGTGAAGACACAGGCTCCTCCTTCACAAGGCGGTCTTACGCGCACTCTACGCTGCCGCAAGCGATCCAAAACTGTCGCGGTGAGAGTATAAAAGGCGTTCATTCTAAATTGAAAAATATAGGCTGCAGCTCTTCCTTCACAACGCGGTCTCAAGCGCACTCTACGCTGACGCAAGCGATCCAAAACTGTCGCGGTGAGAGTATAAAGAGGCGTTCATTCTAAATTGAAAGATAGGGGCTGCAGCTCTACCTTCACAACGCGGTCTCGAGCACACTATACGCTGACGCAAGCGATCCAAAACTGTCGCGGTGAGAGTATAAAGAGGCGTTCATTCTAAACTGAAAAATATAGGCTACAGCTCTTCTTCACACGCGTCTCAAGCGACTCTAGTGACGCAAGCGATCAAAACTGTCGCGGTGAGAGTATAAAGAGGCGTTCATTCTAAATTGAAAGATAGGGGCTGCAGCTCTTCCTTCACAACGCGGTCTCAAGCACACTCTACGTTGACGCTAGCGATCCAAAACTGTCGCGATGAGAGTATAAAAGAGGCGATCATTCTAAATTGAAAGATAGGGGCTGCAGCTCTTCCTTCACAACGCGGTCTCAAGCACACTCTACGTTGACGCTAGCGATCCAAAACTGTCGTGGTGAGAGTTAAAAGAGGCGTTCATTCTAAATTGAAAAATATAGGCTGCAGCTCTTCCTTCACAACGCGGTCTCAAGCGCACTTTACGCTGACGCAAGCGATCCAAAACTGTCGTGGTGACAGTATAAAGAGGCGTTTATTCTCAAATTGAAAAATATACTTAATTTCAAGAAATATGGGTTTTACCATTCATCAATTCCTGTTTTTGACATTTGTCACGTATATCCAATTGACTTTAAAGTAATGCCTTATTTTTCAGTCCTTTCAAAAATAGCATTTGTTTTTGACCACGTGAAACATATTTTTATCAAAGCTTGTAAAGAAACACGATCTACGTAAATGCTTAAGATCCATGAATTTGATCCATCCACGTTGAATATATGTACATGATGAAATATGATTCAATAATAAAATTAAAATTTATATAGAAAATCATAAAATATGTGCTTATTATGATATAAACAATTTTGTTTTAGTTTATCAGAGGCAGCATTTCCTTATATTAATTTTTTTCTGGAGGTAGGTCTACCAAACCTGGTATCAGAACTACAAGCAAATAAAACGCTCAAACGCCATTTTCTTAAACAACGGCCGTAAATTTTTCGATGAAAATAACCATTTTGGTCGAGATTTTACTCTTCTTTAATAATCTTAAAGAAATATTTCGGTTATACTATTGGGAAACCGAAAAGTTCAAAAAATTTCAACATAATGTACTTCGGGTGGCGATAGATCGCTGTTGGCAAGAGAATGGGGTAAGACCGTAAAGGCAGTCTACCACAAAGGAAATTGGAACACTTTACTACGAGAAAGTCTGTGCCGTTCTGTAGCATCACCAGTTATATCTTCACTCGTGATGTGCTTTCTGCCCCTTCGGAGCGTTGTCATTCGTGACAGGTCCATTTGCTCTGTTCATGTGGTGTGGCGTCATCCATTTGCAATAATAACACAGACGAGTGTGGGTTTAGTAATTTAGAGGTTTATTATCAGTCCACCGCCTTATTACAAAATAACGTAATTACTAATATCCCTACACGGAGTAATTTCCCGTTACGGCTACCACACCACTACGCACTAATCTCAAGCATTAGATGGCGTGAAGCGCCGCAACCCACCTACGACTCGTCCTCGAGTCGGCCTCTGTACGGCAACACATGCTCTTGCACAGCTCGCGGCCCGCGCCCACCCAGACCGTCCGATCCGTACCGTATCGCGGCTCGTAACCGAGAGAGCGTTCTGCCGCTCGCCAGGGCTGACGATCGCCCTTCCCCCCACCACGCTGCCTCCTAGGGTTTCCTGCCGACGTCACATCCGCTCCTAACAAAGGTTACCGCTTGGCGCCTTAGCGTCGCCTATGCCACGCGGCCGTTCGTTACAATTGCGTTTGTGCATGACGCTACAGTGGTTTAAAACACTTCATTTGCAATATTATTAACTTTTTCTCTGTTCAGGTGGATGAAAGTTCATTCGTAGCGTCATTCTTTTAGATTGATCAGATGGTTGGCAAATGGTCGTCCGTGACGGAGGTTTTGGTCTGTTCGGGTTATTGGCAAGTGTTCTTTCTTTGGTTGGTTGCTGATTCCGGGCACGTCAACAGCTTAGGTCATTAGTCACGTTAGTGTAAGGCATGTTTTCCCTCGGGAGATGGCGGTGTTCTTCTCCCGCTGGATGGCGAGATCAGGCGCCGACCTACCGTCGACTAGTGGGGTTTCCCCCTAACCAGGACTCTCCCACCAGCGGGACTCCGCTCCATCCGGGACAAGCTCTAAGCTCCCGACCGGTCTCCCGGGATATGTGGTAGTGTGGTGCATGTTAGTGTAAGTGTGAGTGTAAGGGGAGAGGATAGGACAAGGGAGAGGAAAGAAAGATCGCGGGGTCCGTGGTCCGTTTGTTAGGGAACTGCTGCGGCATTCGCCTGGTGTCCATCCGTGAAGTCATTAGTTTATTGCTGTAAGCAATTGTTTTACTTGTATTCATTTATGGCATTTGTCTTCTTGTCTGTTGACGCCTTTGCCGGGAAATAATTTTTTATATCTTTCGACATGTACTCAGTGGTTGAAAGATTTTCATTTGAGAAGATATTGTCTTCTGGTTTTGAAGAAGTGATTGGCGTATTGTCACTTGTGGTGTACATTTCTCTCTTCTGGTAATTTGTGGGTGTCTATTGAGGAATCATTCACTTATTGCAGTGATCACTCGCTTTACATCTATCGCTTTGTTAGTGATCTGCCATTTGTTATGTTCAGTCGATTGGCACGTGTTTGTGACGATATTTTCATTTTTCTCCATTCGCGTGGTGGTGGTAGGTGTCTGTTTGTAATATTTTATAATGTTTGTAATAAGCCTTTTTCTATTATATTTTGAAATATTTTATTGATTCAGAGTGTATTTTGTGTTTTCGGGTGCCTTAAATAATGTGGTCATTAGTGCCGTAAGTGTTGTGCATGTTTTCACCACGAAAGATGCTGTGTTGTTCCCCCGGTCGATGGTGAGATCCGGCGGGGATTGTTCTGGCATTCGTTTAGTATTAAACGGAGAAAAAGCGGAAACATTCCAATCAGAACAGTCAGCCCGTTGATTTCTAGTCCAGACGCCCTCTGAATTCAACCTAGTGTCTTTTCTACCAAGAATATTTAATCCTACTACCTTCGGGACACGACGTGTATGATCGTACGGTGAAAAGCACTGTGTTAAATTTGAAAAATTTAAGTGATCACAAGTACTGAATATCGGTGTGTAAACACCTAACAGAAGCCAACACTCATCTGAGAAGACCTGCTGAGAAGATTTCACATCCATAGTTTGTAAGCTGTTTCTATGTAATTAGATTAACTATGCTAGTACATGGGTAACTTTTCATCTTCAATTTTCTCTAAAAAGGTAATCTGTAACAAGCAAACTGTGATCTCATGGCCATGAGAAGGTTTCCAAAACCTAAGAAATGGTTAGTGAGAGCTGATGTTTTGCCTTATTAAGTACTGAGAAAAAATTGGTATTTTGTGCAAGAATTTTCTCAAGTTTAAAAACAGGTTTTCAATTATTGTAAGAAAACCACTGTTTACAGCGGGCTCTAACAACAAAATCCGCAATTTACATCAAATTTAGGGTTGTATGGACACCTCGTTTGCCTTTGTAGCCTCAAAATTAAGATTTCTACAGTAAATTAAAAATTATTTCTGCATCTTTTATACAGTTCCTTGTTTCTCTAGTAGAGACCGCCACCACAACTGGCGCGCTTTGCGGGTTGCCGACCCATGCAGGCGATAAATGTCTACGCTCTTAGGCAAAGAGGTTCATACTACTCTGAGAATGGATCGATATCTCCCCGCTACTTCTCCCCCTCCCCCATGCCACACTGTTACCCCTTCTGGATTTAGTATAAAAGACGTGCGCTCCCCGCGCACGATGCCTTTGCCTTTTCCTATTTTGCTTGTAGCCTTTTGCCTTTCGCCATATTCCGCTATGTAGCCTTTTGCCATCTGTCTTTCGCCACCCCGCTGCTTGTCATGTAACTTACGTATTTCATATGAGCCATTTATTGTGTTTTTAAGCAAAGGCCCGGTTTCTTCTGAACCGTATTTTAAATATGTGTACGAGTGCATAATGTTTAGTTTTACAAATGAGTGTTATTTTGGTATGGAATTGGATCTCATATTTGAAATGTTTGTTGATTGCATGATTGCATAATTTCCTGATTGTTTGAAGAGGTGTACTCTGTATTTTGTTCTTGCTTTGTATTTGTTTGAAGGGATCGCTGGTCTCCGATTGTTGAGGAGAATCAGTTTTTTGGTACTGTGCATTACTCATGTGATTGTTAATGTTGCAGTTTTTGTTCCTGCCGTGAGTAAGACGGCCTTCGGCCGCATTCGGCAGTTTGAAGCTTTGGCAAGGCATCTGCTAGGCCCGTGCGGTAGCTTTGGACCGCGGCCATTGGAAAGCAGCGTCACGTATCCGGTCCCGTAGCCGGCAGAGAAGTCGGCTGGGCACAGCGCGTCACGGCCGAATCGGTGCGGTCACATGCGGGCATTGTTGGGCCGTATGTTGATCGACGTTCGTGTCCGGTCACGGCTCTGTTGAATGAGATACGGGCGGCGTAAGGACCGCTCCTTCTCATTCCGGAGTATCCCTGCTTCATTGCCAAATTTGTAAAAGGTTTTGTAAGTTATGGTAAGAGATCCATTTCCATGTAATTTGGTAATTATGCACTCATACAAAATTTGGTTAATGGCTCAATTCGGTAGTTCAGTTTCTCATGTTCTTTTTGTATTGAAAGAAGACCGAGGCCGGCTTCTTTGGCAAATTTGTATATATGTGTATTCAACTTCCTCGCCCTAAAGTGGGCTTTTAGAGGTTGCTTGTAATACAGTAATTCTGTTTAAGGTTCAGGCGTATTGTTGGAAGCGCCTTTTAATTGTGTTCCTGTGTCATCACAGTGATTTTGTATAGAGACGACAACCCCGTCCTTCACTCTTGTATTTTCATATGTAGTTCAGCATTGTTTTTCTTGCAGCCTTTTGTGATCCTGCCCAGCAGGAAAAACTTATATTGTATTTCTTCATGGTTTTGGTAATAAATGTAATGTTTGAGTTATTTGATTGTTATATCTCCAAATACTGAGATCCTTTAAAATTCATGATCGTTTTATTTAGAACCTGGAGCGTCCTTTCGAAAAGTTTCGAATGTGACGACAGTCTTTGCGAATCCGATAGCTTAGAGGTTCTCTGTGTTAGCCTTGCATAAAAATGCATTAGGTGAAAGCATGGTCACCTCGCTTTTGCTTTGCAGCGAGGTTTCATTTAAAATTCGTGCTGTCTTAAACAGCTGGCGACCGTACTTTGTTATGTCTTATTAATGCATTTCCTAAGTTACGAGGTTAGCCAAGTTTGAAATATAACACACTGTAAACACATCAGTTCATGAGCTGTGACCGCAGGCGTTGATATTACTTTATCACGTTCTTCCTTTCTTGCTATTTTTAGGTGTTCAAAAGGAATTTATTCTTGACTTAGGTATTCACATGTGATCTCATTCGCTCTTTGCTCTGTCCAGGGAGTTGATTTGTATTAATTTGTGAAGTCATTCGCCTTTTGCTCTGTTAATGGAGTTGATGTGTATTAATTTGTGAAGTCATTCGCCTTTTGCTCTGCTCATGGAGTTGATGTGTATTCATTTGTGAAGTCATTCGCCTTTTGTTCTGTACAGATGTTAGGCATCGCCGGGCAGGAGGCGCTGCGTCAAGCTGCGCGCGACGGCCGCGTGGAGGCGCTGGTGGCTCTGCTGGCGGCGGGCGTGAGAATTGATGCCAAAGACATCGACGGGAAGACACCTTTGATTCTCAGCTCAGAAAAAGGCCACTCAGATGTTGTACGTGAACTTCTGAATGCGAACGCCAATGTCAACATTTCGGACATCAGCGGAAATACATCCTTGATTTATTCTTCAATTATTGGCCAATTTGAGGTGGTGCGGCTTCTTTTGACTGCGAATGCGGATGTGAATTCGAAAAACAAAGATGGAAAAACGGCTCTCATTTATGCCTCGTGGAAAGGACACCCCAATGTAGTGCGGGAGCTCGTAAAAGCGAACGCTAATGTAAACATTTCGGACAATGACCGAGATACAGCTTTAATACTATCTTCAAGGTATGGCCATTTAGAGATTGTACAGCTGCTCTTGGCTGCGAATGCGCAAGTGAATGTGGGAAACAAAGATGGAAAAACGGCTCTCATTTATGCCTCGTGGAAAGGACACCCTAATGTAGTGCGGGAGCTCGTAAAAGCGAACGCTAATGTAAACATTTCGGACAATGACCGAGATACAGCTTTAATACTATCTTCAAGGTATGGCCATTTAGAGATTGTACAGCTGCTCTTGGCTGCGAATGCGCAAGTGAATGTGGGAAAAAAAATGGAAAAACGGCTCTCATTTATGCCTCGTGGAAAGGACACCCTAATGCAGTGCGGAGCTTTTGAAAGCGAATGCTTATGTAAACATTTCGGACAATGACCGAGATACAGCTTTAATACTATCTTCAAGGTCTGGTCATTTGGAGGTTGTACAGCTGCTCTTGGCTGCGAATGCGGATGTGGATGGAAGAAACAAATTTGAAACAACGGCTCTCATGTATGCCTCATGGAAAGGTCATGGCAATGTAGTGCGCGAGATTTTGGAAGCAAACGCGAATGTCAGCATTTCGGACAGCAACGGTGATACAGCTTTAATACTTGCTTCAAGGTCTGGTCATTTGGAGGTTGTGCGATTTTGGCTGCTAATGCGGAAGTGAATAGAATAAACAATAATGGAAGAACGGCTCTCATTGAGGCCTCATGGAAAAACCACACCACTATAGTGCGCGAACTTTTGAAAGTAAACGCGAATGTAAACATTTCCGACAATAACGGAGATACATTCTTAATACTATCTTCAAGGAAAAATCATTTGGAGATAGTGCAGATGCTCATGTCCGCGAATGCGGATGTGAATGCCGAAAACAACCACGGGATAAAAGCTTATTTATAAAACGTAGGGACATGTCACGCTAATGTAGTATGCGAGCTTTTGTTAGCAAATGTAATTGCAAACATTTCGCACAAACTCAGGCACACGGCGTTAATACTATATTCCAGTTTTGGTCGTTTTGAAGTTGTGTGGTTGCTCTTGAGTGCAAATGCAGAGGTAAAGGCAAGAAAAAAATATTGGAAAATCTTCTCTGGGTTATGCCTGAGAGTACAAACACGACCTTGTAAAGCAAGAGCCACTGAAACTGAAATTGGTTTCCAAATGACGAACCAAGACCTTCGCAGCCTCGCATACAGAATACGAATTGGTCAAGGTGTTTTCTTTGAAAGCGATGTCATTTTTACAGTAAAATTGGAGACCAGATCAATGTTTTTTTACAGCTTCCTCCGGAGATCAAGAGGAGATGTAATTCATTAAATACTCTACGTGGAAAGAAATGTTGTTACCTGATGTTCATGTCATCTCGGAGAATATGTAACGTTTTGCATACGCAACGTAAAGCATCATGTAACGTTTTGGAGACTAAATAAAGAGAATGAAAACAATAATTTTTGGTGTGTGTTTTTGAGTATATCATGTTTTTTTACCGACGAGTACGTGACAACTGACAGTTGACCAACTCCACGCGACCACTATTGCAGCCGCCATTTTAAATTAGCGCCAAGAGGTGAGAAAAATATCTTCTAAACGAGATGAAATTCAACAATTTACCTGCGGGCTTTTTTGTCGCACTGGTTTATCTGTGAATCATATATATTATTTTCGTTAAAACCGTGAATTTGTTGTCCCTCCTACTCGGCTCATATTGAACGGATTTTAACAAATAAGGTACCAAAAAGAAAGATTAAAAAATCAGGAATGGAGGTCACTAAATGTTGCAAATCACGAAGCTTTTCGTTATTAATAAAATGCTAGGAAACTTTTGTTGTTTGAAATTTGCGGCTGCGATAGTTAGCGTGCCCTCCGCGCGCTGCCTGTCAAGACGGCGGTTATGCGCACACCATCCGCAACAGGAGAACTTGTGTGTTTTCCACATGTGGACCGAAGCGGCGGGAAGCGGAAATCTGTTGTGTGATCCGTTAAGACGAACGTGTATGCGACTATTTATAAATTGTGTTGTAAGTGTTCAATGTAAAATTTTGTGTATGTTCTTATATATCTTTTATGTGATTTATATATCTTTTATGTGATACCTACGGATGTATGTAATTCGTCTAGCATACGCCAGCTGGCAAGAAGCCTGTGCACGTGGTACCCACGTGTATTAATTGTACACGTACACATTAATTGTATTGTAAGTATTCAACGTAATTTTGTATATAGTCATTTCCGGGCTCTGATAACGAGAATCAGGATAAATCCAGTTGCTAAATTAAGAGAAAAAATCATTTAACAACTGGTGTAGCCGGAATTCTTTTTGATGGGTCCTCGATGAAGTTGAACATTTTCTTAAGCAATTTCCGAGCAACGACTCATGATTTAAAAAGATTCTTAATTTAGAACTCTTACGTGTCACTGAACAGAGTTAAATAAATGAAAAAAATACTCCTAAATTATTTAAAGGAGTTATAGAAGAAAAGAAGAGTGGAATCATGCTTGCTTAAGGACTTGAAGGGCATATGTACGTGAATGATTTTTCATTTTCTTGTGCGAGGTATCAAATATTTGTCTGTTGTTTTTTGAGTTAAGCATGAAACATATTTTCAGCATTTATCTTGTTACATTAGTTTTCTGGGTGTATGACTTTGTGTTTTTTCAGTAGCCTTCATAGAGTCCCGATGCCACGAAATAAACCCGACCGACAGACGATCGGTTGATTGATTGATTGATTTTTTCCTGTTTCCGGGCGCGTCAACTGCTTCGGTCATAGGTCCCGTTAGTGTAGTGCATGCTTTTTCTTGAGAGATGGCGGTGATCTTCCCCCGCTGAATGGCGAGATCCGGCGCCGACCTACCGTCGGCTAGGGGTATTTCCCCTAACCAGGACTCTCCCACCAGCGGGGCACCGCCCCAGCCGGGACAAGTTCTAGGCTGCCGTGGTAGTGTAGTGCTTGTTAGTGTGTGTGTAAGGGGAGAGTATAGGGAAAGGAAGAGGAAGGACAGATCGCGCGCAGTCCGTGGCCCATTTTGTAGGATACTGCTCCGGCATTCGCCTGGTGTTATTCGGAGAAACAATGGAAATTTACCGATCAGAGGAGCTGGCCGCTAGAATTCTCCTCCAGACAGCGACTGAATTCAACCTAGTTGAAAAGCTAGTGTCGAATATCCTGACGCCGTCAGGACTCGAAACTAGGACCTCCCGGTCAGAATCGCTCCAGTGACATCAGTTGATGCACTGAGCTACCGCTACCAATGACAGACGATCGGTATGTGTGTGTATACGTGACGTCATGGGCTTTTCAAACTCTGACGCCCGAATTTGGGAATAATGTTTTTCCGGGAGGTCACGAAAAGAGGAGAATATTCACTCTTCCAAAAATTTCCCCAGGCGCGAGTACCATAAGTAACGCGACGCGCCTCGGAGGAGATCTATATGATTGCGCCAGCGACGGCGACTAGACTGAGTTCTGAAGTTGATTGTAACTTGATAGCATAGGAATTTATTTTAACTTGGTAGCTAAAAGTTAGCTTGAGAAGCAAATCAACGAAAGTGATGTAATTGAGAAGTGGAGTGCACGAGCATTCTTCACATTAACATTCACAATATTTGAGAGAGCAAGTGAAGTGATTGTTTGACTTCGAAATAATTTCAAATTTCTAAAATTCGCGCAGAAGGACATTAACTAAATCCAGCATCTCATATTGCACGCTGAGACCACACACGCACAAAGTGTGGTAGGTAGGCCGAGCATTTAAAGCGTAAGTTCAGCAACATTAATTTTTCGAGGCTGGAAGCGCGAACAAACTTGTACCAGGCGCGGCAGAAGGACGACCCCAGGAAGAGCGAAGCGTAGGTGAGAAAGACTTGGACTGGAACGAGAATCATACGAGTCCGGAGAACGGGATAAGGGTGTGGAAATTGGAGGCGTGGCGGAGTCCAGAGCTCCAGGGAAAGAAACTGGTAACATCGTGGGACCGCGAGCGAAGACAGGTGGCAACGCGAGGCTGCGAGCGGCAGAAAATCCCCAAGGTTACCTACAGGCAAGCGATGCGGAGCTGTTGAGGTAAAAGAACTGGCAACTTTTATGCGGCGATCAGTTGGGGAAAGAGAATAGCAGTAAAAACAGGACATTTCGTGTTAAAAGTGGGGTGAAAAGTCCAGAATAGGTGAGAGAAGTATTCCGAACGATGTGTGTGGCAGTTTCAAGTTCATTTACTGCGCGTGTTGTTAAATTCATTCAAAGAGGCCATACCTTATAGAATTTTACTTAAATAATTCATGATTTTCACATGTTGTACAGTTGATGTTATCTGAAAAAATCATAGTTTATTGTATTGTGTTGAAAGTAATTGCTTTCTGTGATATATAAAGGGGTCAGATTTAAGTAACGTGTATGTTACGTTTTATTGTTTTTTGTCTTTAAAGTGAACGGGATGACAATGAATCAGATAAAATACGAATAAAATAAGCATATATTAAATGAAGAATTACAGTGGCACAATTATATAATAGGATTATACACTTTAAATAGTTGGTCACTGAAAAAAAAAAAGAAAACAATGCAAAACAAAAAAATTGGCGTCACCTCGACTACCAGAAAACACTTTTACCGATTACTATTTACAATTTGCTCATTCCTCTTTCTGAATTTTCATCTACCAAATTATTTTACTCTTTTTAGCCTCTAGGTTTTCCGTGCACGGCTTTTAAAAATAATTTTACACTTGTTTTAAGGAATCCCGTTCACATCACCCTTGGGTTTCGCACTCACTATAACACTGAACTTTAAAGAGGAAAAAACAATAGAACGTAACTTACACGTTACCTAAATCTGACCCCTTTACATATCACAGAAAGCAATTACTTTTAACACAATACAATAAACTGACTTTTCCAGATAACATCAACTATACATGTGAAAATCATGAATTATTTAAGTAAAATTTTACAAGGTATGGCCTCTTTGCATAAACTTAATGACACGTGCAGAAAATGAACTTAAAACTGCCACTCACATCGTTCGAAATACTTCTCCCACCTTGTCTGGACTTTTCACCCACTCTTAGCACAAATTGTCGAGTGTTTTGCGGCCATTGTCTTTCCCCAACTGATCGACGCATAAAAGTTACCAGTTCCTTTACCTGAACAGCTCCGCATCGCTTGCATGTAGGTAACCTTGGGGATTTTCTGCCGTTCGCAGATGCAACCCGTCTTCGCTCGCGGTCCCACGATGTTACCCGTTTCCTCCCCTCGAGCTCTGGACTCCGCCACGCCTCCAATTTCCACACCCTTCTCCCGTTCTCCGGACTCGTACGATTCTCGTTCCAGTCCAAATCTTTCTCACCTACGCTTCGCTCTTCCTGGGGTCGTCCTTCTTCTACCGCGCCTCGTACAAGTTTGTTCGCGCTTCCAGCCTCGAATAATTAATGTTGCTGAATTTATGCTTTAAACGCTTGGTCTACCAACCACACTTTGTGCGTGTGTGGTCTCAGCATGCAATATGAGATGCTGGATTTAGTTAATGTCCTTCTGCGCGAATTTTACAAATGTGAAATTATTTCGGAGTCAAATAGTCACTTTACTTGCTCTCTCAAATATTGTTAATGCGAAGAATGTTTGTGCACTCCACTTCTTAATTACCTCACTTCTGAAGATACGCTTCTCAAGCTTACTATTAACTACTAAGTTAAAATAAACTCCTATGCTATCAAGTTACAATCGCCGTCGCTGCTGCAATCAAAAGGGGCTCCTCCGAGGCGCGACGCGATACTTATGGTACGCCTGGGGAAATTTTTGGAGGGGTGAATATTCTCTTTTCGTGACCTCCTGGAGAAAAATTATTCGCAAGTTCGGGCGTCAGAGTTCGAACAGCTATGGGTAGATGGCGCGTTTACAATCCATCACTCTGCCCCGTACCCTGCTCCTCTCAGTTCGTGAGTTTCTTTTCGTAGCCGATGGTGGCGTTATGGGGTTGTTTAATCCTATGACGTCACAATATGTCTATATATATATATATATATATATATATATATATATATATATATATATATTGTGACGGACCGGCGATTCGGTCCTGTTCTACAGTAAATTTGTAAAAGGGATCAGGTATTCTTTCTTGCGAATGGGCTCTGAGTGCATGCACCAACAATGAAACAATTACTTTTAATGTAAAAAACACAGAATGATTTATTCCCAGGAAAGATATTAGATATTACAAAAACATCGTTCCATTGGATGTGTAGAAGGTAAACAAAATAATGGTTAGCATTGATAACCTTCTCATGATACTGATAAACATGAACAATTTTCTTACTAACTACGTGAATATTGCTAATGAACACTTTCTTTCTGCTTTAACTTTACACCTCATACCGTAATTGGGAGCTCCCTTTGCATGCATTGATTTACAATCACCCCGTTATTTCAATACTTAAACTATTTACAGACAATGTGCACTCTTCCAAACACCCTTTCTATTCTTCACATCAAATTAGATTATTTATTATTACATGGCAAATTCCCTCAGCTAATATCCCCTCTCACAATCGTCTACCCCCTTTCCAAATCACGGGATTCTTTTACCGCCTAATAATGAGTTTCTTCTAGTAACAGGCTTACTGGTTTTGCTGCGTCTGGAATTCCTTCGAGCTCACCAACTCCGGATGCGCCGGCGCGATGTGACGAGCCGGGGCCGTCTTGCCCGCAACGTGGCCACGGCGCTTGTCCCCGCCGCCGATGCAAATCCCACGCAGTAGTCGTGCTTCACCGGGCACGGCGATGTCCACTCGCCGCCAGATCCGCAGCCGTCCTTGTTTCCAATTCTTCCAAATTCGTTTGTTAAGCCCGCCGATGCTGTATCGCTATGTTCGTTTCACTCACGCTGCCTTTGTCGCACCCGTGTCTATACTCTCATCACTTTCCTCACCTCACGCCGTTTAATCTTTACTGTATATCACTTAACTCGAAATCACTTAATAGTTCTCGCTGTTTATCATTGTCCTACGCTTCGATTTCTGCTCGATGTCATCGGATTCCTATCAACTATATTTCATCGCCGCCATCATTAGCTTTTCCGCACTACCGTCCGTTACATCTTCCACACCGACTCTCCCTTCCGACTGCTTCCTCCCGACTGCCGTCGTTCCCACGATCCCCTCCTCAACTGTCGAAGTCTCGTATTTCGCGCTCGCCTCGTCTCGCCCACCGCGGGACTCTCTCCCGCTCGGCCGAGTCCGTCCGGACGGCCGTCTCCACCGCGCTGTTTAAACTATGTTGGCACCTGCGTCTATATTCAGAATCGCGGTGCGTTTCAATATATATAAAGCTTATAGAAAGAAAGCGATGAGTTTTACTCTATATTCTGTGTTGAAGGAAATTACACCCTTTTCATTCATTATTTACTAAGTTGTATTATTTTGAAATAATGTCATCAGTAGTAACCCATTTCATGAGCCATTCCTTCTGGGAACAGTCATATTTTGAAAATGAGGAATTTTGGAATGGAAACTAATTATTATGGATAATTTTATTGATAGTTTTCTTTCAAGAAAAAAGTTGACGAACAATGAAATGTGTGAGTTAAAACTTATACACTACATTTACGTAAGCTGAAATTTCTACGAAATGTTCAGGCGGTTTTATTAATCAAATAAATAATAGGAATGTACAGTCATTATATCTGTCAGTAAATCCTATATGGCCTGCTTGGACAGCAGAGGTCGCTAAAGCTGAATAACCTTAGCTGCCACGTGCCCGAAGGATCGCGTGTTTGAATCACGTCCGGGGCATGAATGTGTGTGTACGTATTGTAACGTTTTTAAATCATGATGTTTGTAAACATTTATTAACACAATGTTCCTTACGTTCGTCATGTAGCGAATTTTAAAATGTATTTATTTTTATCATTTGCCAAGCATTGTGCAAATCAATCCGAAATGTGTTTGCAATTCTGAAGTTATAACTGCTTGAAAATATTGTTCTTATTTATTGATTTCCGACTCGCACGTTCTTCACAATTAAATATTACTTACGTGAAACGACGTCGCATACAGTGCGGACTAGATATAGGCTGAAAATTTGTTGTTAAGGAGAACACAAGATGGTTGATAAGGTTTTAAGCCAATTTTTACGTCATTTTTCTTTGCTTTTAAGGTATTTTTAAAATATTTAAGAGCATCTTATTGATTATTTTTGACGATTTTTAGGTCATCAAAATCCGCCACATATAATTTACAGTAAACAATCCATTACCTCCAAAATCCCACATCACCTCTCATCAAAGTTTACCTCAAAATTAATTTAAACCCATATTTTTCAATATTTCTCTATTTCGTGCTATAACTGTGTATAATATATTATTTTAATAAAATATATCTTCATATCTATCTTGAGTTTTCACACAAATTCCTCTCCATTGATGAGCGTAAATATTACAAACAAATGCAAATAACATTTTACACTTATAGTCTGACAGTCTAGATAATCTGATAGTTATTACGTTTTCAAATTCTCACTTAAAATTTTTCCCAACAGCTTAAGTCCACTTATGCTGTTATTGTATCTTGATTCTCAACTTATTAGGGCACTTACTACGAATAAATTAAAGTAATTGTTCTCATAAACTGCAGTCTTGTATAATATTAGAATGACTTCTGACCCCCAACCATTGATGAAACTTTGATTCACATACTGCAGAAGATAAGAGGTCACACAGCAGCTCCTATATGCTTAACACGGGACCTGATAAGGGAGGTGTAGGGGGGTTTATTTTAAAGAGCATATATGCAGAGATATTTTAAAAGCTGCTAGTGATATCTCCACTGTGAATGTTGCCTTACAAGATTACCTATCCCTATTTGAATTCTTATATTCTGAGTGCGAATGATCTGTAATAGAGATGTGACATTGCTGACGTTGTTTTCAAAACATCGATGTTTTATAAAATCATCAATGAATTTTTAAGGGAGATGCTTTATATATGGATGCATTGTGTTCAATACTTTGACGCCTAATATTTTTTTTAAATAAAAAATGCACCATCATAATCAAAACCCATAAAACCTTTCATGTATCCATAAACTGAACATTCTTCAGACAAAAGTAAACAAAGTATTTAAAATATAATCTTTTAATTTCTATTAATAGAATTTAAAAAACATTTAATAAAATTACGTTATTTCTAGAAAATTATTTTTCAAAGTGTATACAGTTAATGATTTTTAAAAAAATATTTTAAAATAGTTTTGTATGGGAACGAATGCAGTTGGATCCATTAATGGTAAATGAACTGGATATATTGCTAGTCATCTGATGTAGCAAATTTTCATTTTGTCAGTAATTCACAACAAAATATATTTTATTGATAATTTGGATTTTATCACTTACTAGGTAAAATGAGCAATCACTAGAATGAGGCACTTTGATTTAAGCAGTTAGATGAAGAGGTCACAAGTTTAAAAAAATTTGTAAAAAATGTGACGGTTACCAATATGACAAGAACGTGTGCGCTGTATTGGCATTACTGTGTAGTTTTTGCTTCAAAATGTACGCCTCTAATTTAGATATGTCCTTAATTGCAGATGATGCTGCAATATTTACTGCACACTCTGATCTCATGCAAGGTCGAGATAACTTACAAAAATATTTAAATATACTGTATACCTGGTTCATCAGTTGAAACATTAAAACCAACATCAAAAATCTCAACCCAAAATTTTTTCTGTAAAATATATCCACACAACTTATTCACTAACAATTAATTATAAAGCTCTTAAACCGGGAGCGATAGCTCAGTGCATCAACTGATGTCACTGCAGCGCCTCTGACTGGGAAGTCCTAGGTTCGAGTCATGACGGCGGCAGGTTTTGCGGCACTACCTTTTCAGCTAGGTCGAATTCAGCCGATGCCTGGAGGAGAATTATAGCGGCCGGCTGCTCTGATCGGTAGTTTTCCGTGGTTTCTCCGATCAACACTAGGCGAATGCCGGAGCAGTACCCAACCGAACGGGCCACGGACCGCGCGCGATCTGTCCTTCCTCTTCCTTGTCCTATCCTGTCCCCCTTACACACACACTTACACTAACATGCACTACACTACCACATATTCCGGGAGACCGGTCGGGAGCTTAGAGCTTGTCCGGGTTGGGGCGGTGCCCCGCTGGTGGGAGAGTCCTGGTGAAGGGGAAACCCCACTAGCCGACGGTAGGTCGGCGCCGGATCTCGCCATCCAGCGGGGGAAAACCACTGCCATCTCCCGAGAAAAAACATGCACTACACTAACGGGACTAATAATCAAAGCAGTTTACGCGCCCGGAAACACGAAAAAAACAAACCAAACTAAATCTCTTAATTAGCTCCCCAATACTACCCCAGTTTAATATTTAGGTTACAAATGGACATTAAATAGACGCATTCGCAGCGATAGCGAAACGGCAAGTACAGAGACGGCGCGCCGCCTCACTTCCTTAGCAAAGCCAGTTTCTTGGCGCGCGCCCACTCGCCCGCCCGCGCCGCCGCCAGCAGCGCCGAGTCGCCCGCCGCGTCCGCCCACTCCACCGCCGGCTCCCGCTGCAGCAGCCACTCGAAGAGGTCGGAGCGGTGGTTGTGGCGGGCGGCGAGCGCGAGCGCGGTGGCGCCGCGGGCGTCGCGGGGCCGAGCGGCGCGCCCGCCTCCACCAGCCGCCGCGCGCTCCAGCTGGCCGTGGGCGGCGGCCGCGTGCAGCGGCGTGCGGAGCAGCGCGCCGCGCGTCCTGGGGTCCGCGCCCCGCCGCAGCAGCTCCTTCGTCGCCCTGGCCGCGCCTTGGCGCGCCCCCGTGCAGCGCCTGTCCCCTCGGTGTTGCGCCGCGCCAGCAGCGCCACCGGCGCCCGCCTCGTGCAGGGACGTGTTGACAGGGGCCTCGGGCCGCTCTTCCGGGATGGAGGCAGGGTCAGGGCCAGGGTCGGAGACGGGGGACTGCGATTGTCTGGAGGAGCAATGGCGCTGGAAGGACGCGTCCTGCAGCACCTGCAGCTGCATCTGCAGGGCGTCGGTGCGTGCACTGCGGCTGTCGACTTGAGCAGACCCTACCTCTCTATCGCAACGGACCCTGACGGTTCCGTGGCATCACTCGCAACCCCCGTCACCAGCCACGCCCCCCTATAGCACCCGCGAACACTTTGATATTTCAAAATTATCAAAAACGTTTTTATTCTTTTCTTTCATATTGTCCAGCAACTAATTAATTTAAAGTAGGCATGTAATAGTTTTCGCGGCATTAAGACTCGATATTCAAATGATTTTTTTAAACGTCTCTCATCAGCAGTATGAAAATCATACTGAAAGAAAAATATTAATTTTTTGTAAATTATGGTACGGTACGGTATTATGTTATGTACGGTATTATTGTAAATACGGTATTATGGGTAATCGCTTGGTGGGTAAGCTTACGAATTATAAATCAATGATATTTGTTATACTTCACTGAATTTTGAAAACATTGAAATTGTACACACCCTTGAAAGACATTTATATAATGAACAAGTAATTTTAAAAAAATCTACGCCTGAAATGGTTGTGGCGTTGCTTAGGAGGAAGAAGTGACGTCATCAGAGTCGTGACGCTGCCAGCCTAGACGATTCTGACGTCACGCGTGTGGTGGTTTAGGAGGCGTGACGGCGCTGGACGATTCTGACGTCACGCGTGTGGTGGTTTAGGAGGCGTCACGGCGCTGGACGCATCTCTCAAGAAGTGGCGGAGGACTTTGGCAGTGTCTCCTTTTTGGTGAGTTGTCAAGGGCGAGCAGCAAAGGCTCTCTTGGGCGGAAAGAAATCGCTGCTTGGCCGACTTTGCGTAGACAGAAGCAGTTGTGTAGAGATTATTTTCACGTTTTAATTTATTGTGGTCATCATTTCGCAGACATAGTTAATCGGGAGAAGGGAGGGACGTATGGTTCTTGACCATTGGGGTGATATTAGGCCGTGGCTTTTAGCCCAATCGCCATATCATTTTCTCCTTCAGTGTCTGCGATGGCAGCTACGAACATGTGGCATCACACGTCACATGTGGCGTCGCACATGCTGCAGAGGTTTGTGCATTCAGACGCAACACCTTGTGTGCCTAACTTTACTAACGTCTAAAATTACTATTTAAGGGCTTTTGGAAAGGGCCGTAACTACAATGGGAGCAGTCGTAAACATTGCCTGGATTTCCGATCAGCAGTTACCTCCGTGGGGGAAAAATTATATACATTTTTTGTATTGAATATTTTGCGGAAAAACATTCTCAAACTGAATTTATTGTCTATATATTTCATGCACTTACTATCTCGTAGAATTCATTAATTACATTTTTTGAAAATTCAAAGAGTTCAACGAAGACTAAAAATGCGCCAAACTTATAAGCGTTTTTTGTTTAATTCTTGGAAAATATTTTTTTTAAATGGAACAATATTTGAAAAAATGTGTTTTTACAATATTGAAATAAATTCATACGGTAATTATACCAACAATACTAAGTTTTGTAAAAAATGTACTACATGATATTTTCCTCCTTTTTATAACAGATTTTTTTAAGGCTAAATTCCCTCGCTTCAAATTTTCAGGCTTGAAATTTTACCTTTTTGTAATTTGCGATGAGAAGAGTTTGTTGGACATAAGACTACTAACAATTTTTTTACTACCCTTCGATGTATATAAAGAAAAAAATAAAACATTTAGAGCCGTTATTCATTGAATCAAAGTTCAAATCAAAATATCTTTATTTCACATAAAATTTTGCAACAAATACTTTGAATTTCGAAAAAGTCTACATTACCTTATTTCAAAATCTGTCTTTGAACAACAGAATTTATTTGTCTATCACATATATTGTTGTTGTAGGAAGACCGAAAAAAATTTAGGCAACTCTACAGAAGCAAATTTAATTCAACAGAAGTAAATGTTTTTGACTCATGATATTTATTAAACATCAAAAACACCTAAAAACTGTGTGATGTTTTACGGAGAGAAATGCTACATGTGTACGGTTTCCTGAGCTCAGGGATGACTGATCTAACTCATAGACTTATGAAGTTGAACTATGAATACAGGTAGCAACAAATATAAAATATATTTTCAAAGGCAAAACAGTTAATGTTTTAGGATATTACCTTATACCTGGTGGTTTACGTGAACGAATCTACTAATTCCCGCGATAAAATGGAAAACGAATATTCGAATATTTTATTCCCGAAAGGGCTCAAGGAAACGGCAGAGATAGTGAAGTTACATTTAAGTGCAAAAATAAAATATGAAGCCTTCTCAGCATTTGATCAAAGAATCAGGAAAACTGGACGAAAAGCCAGGACTCAGTTTTCCTGTGCCAAATTCTGGGTAGTGTGGCCGATGAATTTTTCATCTCCGATGATTTTTATGTAGTCTCTCTCTCTCTCGCTGCACTACACTTACGCGACAAATAATCTTTGCAACTGACGCGCCCGGAATCACTATCAATCAATCAATCAAAGGGTCCTTACACAACGCTTATGCTTCAAGGTGATGGTATCCGGTGAAAACAGTCATAATAATTGTCCTTTCAATTTCGTGTATAATTTTTTCCATTTCGTGTACTGTGATTTCGACTTCGTATTCACGTTGATTTACATGAAATCACTTTCGGGGGGAAATAAGAGAGAGAAGAAATTGTGAAGTGTGGCCAGGCATCGTTTTTCATTTTTATTTTTCTGTGTGTGGCCAGATGATAACAAAGACATTTTTGTGTACATAGTAGACATTGCAGTTCCCTATGATTGAAGAATTAATTGAAGCGTGTGAGCTTGATATATTGACATAGAAGTTGTAGAAAAATGCAATTCTGCACCAAATTTTAGATTCAAATTTATCTGAATTTAGATAGTTTGTCAATTTTGGAAATTTAATTTGCTTCTTATTTTAAATAACTTTCTCATGTGCGAAGCCACAACATTCCACCCCCTCTTCCATCCTCAAAAGAATTAACGCATTATTCACATAAACATACAAAACATTCGCCTTTTGATGGTTATATAGATTCGTCTATAAAACCTTTAAAAGAAGAATTGCACATTTAAAGTGAACACAATTTAGACTGAGTTTTTGAAGTTTTAATCTCTTCAAAAATTAAGGAACAAAACTATGGATGTGTTCAGCAAATTTGGGAAAGAAAGAAATGTAGATTAGAGGATTTTGCGACAGAATTTTCGGAATTACTTGAGAATAATCTTATTTGAGAATAACGCTGAAAAACAGCTTAAGATGATATTTAGGTCAGTTTTATGCATTTTGTCAAAAATCGATTACAAAATGTGGCTAAATTCTATCTATTCACACCATCCTTACTTCCAATTTACAGAGTTTTTTTAAATTTAATTTCTACGTGGATAATTTTTACGACGTTTACAAGTTTGAAACATACTAGACCATTGGGTGTTGGAAATTCTTAAACGGGAATACAACTTTAGCAACTACTTCCATTAATAAGTATGTTGAATGTCAGAGACTTTAATAACCTATTTGAACAATCAATGCATGTCATAAGTTTTCAAAACTTGAAAATCTTGGAAAACAGTTTACAGCGTCGGCGACATCACATTCTATTAGTTATTTACTAAAAGACTTACAACGCAGAACCGCAGTTATTATTATCAGAAATGCAGTCTTGTTTAATATCAACTTGCTCTGTGCCCCGACCTTTTGATGAGGCCTTGATGTACAGATCCCAGAAGACAAAGAGGTCACACAGCAAATCCAACGATTAACGTGTCGTGATAAGAGAAGTGTTTGCAAATCTACTTAGCGGTGCGTCTGTGCATGAACCTTATACAAGCTGCAAGTGACATCGCCACTGTAAATTTTTCTCCCTCACGAACACACGTACCTCTACAGTAATCTGTGTATGACAGGTCTGTATTAGGGATGCGATGTCGGTGAGGAGGATTTAAATTCAACGATGTTTTTGTATAAATCGTCTCTGAATTTAGCATCGATTTCTTAAATCGGATGTTTTTATGTTATCGATGTTTTGTATTCCATGTTTTTACGTGGTTGATAATCAATACCTGTGATAATCAATATCTGAGATAATTTTCAGATATCCATAAACAGAATATTCTTCAGACGATAGTGATCAAGGATTAAATAACTAAAAGCGATGTTATGTTGGGGAATGAAATTCATACAATTTTTAAATTATCAAATTACATACAATTACAATTTTTCTCAAATATATCAATCATTTTGTGACTGTTTTCTAAGTCAAATCTCACACCCCGAAATTAAATCCCCCCCCGAGGTTGAATATTAATAGCCATTAATGAAGTTTTGTAAAAATCGATGATTTGGGGGCAATGTTTTATTAACATCGATGTTTTATTTTAAACGTCAATATTAATAAATGTTGATGATTTAATAGCAATGTCGCATTTTTTGTCTCTAAGCTAACCGATCAGTGAATGAGAAAAATTAAGTATGATCCCGTTATTTGCTAATTGTCATAATTATATACTTACCTTATCAATAAAATTTCATATCAATCTTACTTTTCAGTCTGAGAATTACATGACAATAGTAATGACATATCCCAGAAGGGGCACCTATTTATTCACCTAAAAACGCTTTTAACAATATATATTTATATAATCCTGGCACACATATTTAATGTATTCTTCAACGGCCATCATGAACAAAATATTTAGAATTGGTACTCACAGAGAAGAGATAGAAACAATTGCTCCAACTACTGGATCATAAATTTCTGTTCGGTAGCAAGGATATAGGGAAAATAATAATAAAAGTATTGTGTAGGGGTTTAGCGATTCAGAGGAAAGGAATCCACCTTGAATGTACCTACTTGACTTTCATTAAATAATTTTGGACAACAAAGTTCATTTGATTAAACAGTCTCAAATATTATAGTTGTGTGGACACCGAAAAAAATCGAAATTGAAAAATGTTCTTAAATGTAGATTTGACCGTGAAAATCGGATTTATAACATCATAAGTGTATGCATTCTTCTTACCAGAAATTTACAGTGAGAATTTGGAGTCATTTGTGAGAAACTTGTGAAAATTTTCAGGGGCTTCCTGTAAATTACTCTCATAATTTAAAGCTGTTTGTGCTCTGTTTTTCCAAAATTGCAGTGCATTGAACCATGTCAGATTGTTTGGGGAATATTCTTTTGGGAAAAATCCTACGAATAGTTTAAGCCCCGCAGTTGATCACAGATGGGCAGATCAACAGACTGGCTGAAAGATCGACAGACTGACTAACGGAAGGACAGGCAGGCAGATCGACTGACGGACAGACTGACAGACGAACAGATCGACAGACCGGCAGACGGTCGTTTTCAAGAAACCACATTTTCAGTGCCAGGAGACTCTAAAACATGTATTTTCGTTGAAATGGCGAAGTCGATTTTCCGCAATATTACTTAACTTTCTCTATACTATTTGTAATACTCCGTATATACGTACGTAAATAAGATTTTAAATATTAGAGTGCAAGGATTCATTATGTCGAATTTCAGGCGAAAAGCCGAAGCCGGCAATGGAAGGACATGCGTCAATGCGTATAATGCCTAAGAACGTATCGTTCATGCGTCCGAATAAAGCTAAGGTGGCCAAAAGGGAGAGAGAGAGAGAGAGTGAAGGAGAGAGCTAGAAGGGCCAGAAGAAAAGAGCGCGTATTGAAGAAAGAGCGAATGAATAAAAAATGAGCGTCACGGAAAGAGAAATTACCAAAAAGGAGGAGAGTGAAAACCAGAGAACCGGGGAGTACGGAGTACAAGAGAGAGAGAGAGAGAGAGAGAGAGAGAGAGAGAGAGAGAGAGAGAAATCGTTAGAAACTGGGCGAAAGGGAATAGGCGAGAAAGAAAGAGACCGAGCGAGTGAATCAGAAGGGAGGAAAGAAAGAGAAAGTTTCAGTGAGAGTCATGGAGCAGGGACGAGATGAGAAGAGGAAGAGCAAGACAGAACAAGAGAGAGGAAAAGGAATATTGGGGGAAAACCGATAGAGCTAGTACTATATGTTATGTACAAAGTGAAACAACAACAGTTCTTTCACCATAAGTTTATTTCAGTTAAGCCACAATCCAAATCAAGTCCGAAATACAAGCCAAGTTCCACTTCGCCAGAAGAATGCACTCACCGTAACACACGCACTTCAAACCGAACTCACCACTATTGCTAAGACACTCGCTTGCTGCTCCAGAAATGTCCTACTGACTACTGCCCCGGTCGAGACCCTATAAATACGCCCCGAGGCATCGGGGCGAGTCTCTTACTTCCCGCCTCCATGGCGGAGTATAGAGGGCAAATGCCCCACCTGTGTCTGCCCTGCCGACGCGGTCCGGTGGCTACGGAAAAGCGCCGCCGCTTGCCCTGCTCCTGGTGGCGTCTTCCCGTACTCCTTATTTCTCGACTGGCCGCACCCCCGGCGCAACTCTGCAGCGGCCACAGTGTGCCGGAACTATATTGGCCGGTACAGTGTGCCCAGCACGTGGGCACAAATGCTGTTATACACAGCACTATAACTTCATCTAGAAGTCGTAGGCTTTCGCGGCCAGAGTCATGTAACTGATCTTGGCTGTCCGGGTGACGCCGCGTCGAAGGCTGTGTTGCGGACGTTTCCTCCATCTTTTCGTGGTCTTCCTCTTCCCTTCGCAGACCAGCCCTGAAGAAGACTACGAAAAGATGGTCGGAACGTCGGCAACACAGCCTTCGACTCGGCGTCACCCGGACAACCAAGATCAGTAAATTAATCTAGAATTTCAATTCTTTTGACGTACAAGTACTGGTAATTTTTATAAAACAGATCAAAAAATCAATTCATCTATATTATTGTCAAAATATTCGTGAAGTTCAGGTGAATTATAATTAAAATGTGGCCGTATTTTATAAGAACGTATAAGTGATTTTCTTAAAAACTGGCGCAAATTCTTCAATAGCTTTTACGTACATAAAGGAAAACAGTTTATGACATGAACACAATTTCGAATTAAACTTTTGATACCAAAATTTCACATTACATTTCTCGCCATTTTTCCCACATAGCTAACATTTAAAATGAATGTGAATTTTATAATTTAGTGAATTTGCCACCACAAATGCTTAGGATGTTTCCTAGGAAGTTTTTAAGTCAGACATTTTCCAAACCAGCTATAAAGAACCTTTTCAGAAACGCTCTCTCACACCCACAAAACACCAACAAAAATATTTTGCATCAATTCGTGTATGAAAACCGGTTTGGCTGCTGTATGCCATTCCTAAAGTGTTATATCAATTTATTTTTCTGCAGGGGACTGAAAAATTAAAAAAAATTATCGAATTGACATAAGATTATTTTAACGAAAACAAAGTTTATTTTATAAAATCAATTACATTTAAAATATACATGAAGGAGGCCAAACTATCATTGAGTTAATGGAATAGATTTCGTAACAATGAAGGAGAGAATATAAATTTACCCTATTTGCAGGAAATTGTTTTTGGAAGTGTATATGGTTGAATGTTTTATAGTAAAGAATTTTTGAAAAATTGTTCTGTGGGAAAGAATGCCGTTCGATCCAGTTAAGATGAATGAACTCTGCGTAGCTAAACAAATAATTATCTGCATTACACCATATAATCATTTCCTCTGATATCTTGTATTTTATCACTTACCGGGGAAATCATTATGTGTTTAGGTTTAAGCGGTTTGGTGAAGAGGTCAAAAGATGCAGTATTACTAAATGTGATCATTTCCATTAATACGAGAACGTGCGTGTTGTCGTGGCATCAAAATATATTTTTGGCTTCAAAATCTACGCCTGAAGTGGCTGTGGCGTTGCTTAGGAGGAAGCAGTGATGTCATCCGAGTGCGTGACGCTGTCGGCGTAGACCATTCTGACGTCACGCGAGTGGCGGTTTAAGAGGCGTCGCGGCGCTGGGCGACGCCACTCCACTCGGCGCCGCGACGCCCGACGCCTCTCCCAAGAAGCGGCGGAGGACTTTGGCCTTGTCTCCATTTGGTGAGTTTTCAAGGGCGAGAAACAAAGGCTGTCTTGGGCGGAAAGAAATCGCAGCTTGGCCGACGAGTGCTGTTAGATTAAAATTATTTACACATGTCAAACTATTGGGGTTACCTTTTAGAACATCAGGAGGCAAAAAATTACCAAGGGGGCGACTAGTTACATTGGATTAATATTGGAACGTGACATTTATTGAGGTAGGTAGATCCCCTGCATCACGGAATACGACGGCAGGTGTGAAATCAAATTGTGTGTCTTTCGTTCTTCAAATGTTTATGCAATGAGGAGCATACGCCTTACATTTGTAAATTTGCTAACAACACCTCAAATGTATATTTAACAGCCGTTACTACAGTCAGAAAAAACAGGAAGATTCACTAGGACTCTCTGGGAGGAATAATTAACAAGCAGAAGAAAAAAATATGCATTTTTTTACTTTCTTGCTTCTACTTACGCAGTATACATTTTTTGTAGTGCTGCGGGTAAAAATGTGAAATTTTGTAACTGACGAAAGTGTTTTAGCTCGAGAGAGTGCTAAATGTACTATAATGATTACATAAACGCAAGTATTATGTTTTCTTGGCGTCAAAATTACAACAACAAAATTTGTTTGAAATGTCTCTCATGTCGCTGATATTTACAGTAACGGTGATTTGTATACACAACTTCATTTGTTAGAAGCTGCAAGTACTGCAAATGTTGTCCTACAAAGCAGACAAATTCAAATGTTTTAACTTTCAAAATTTTAAATTTTCGATAAACTTCATTTGAAGTCATTTAAGGTAATTAAACTCGCAAATGCAATAGTGTTTGTTATTAGCGGATTGAGAAATATAAAAAAAATACATATACATTAGAGATACAGCAAAATAAACTTGATGTCTTTTTAACGCTGCAATTCGCTATACCCATTGGAAAAATTAATTAAAAGTATTGAGTCCATTTTTGAGAAAAGACGTTCAAACGATTCTGAAAATCCGAAAATTTGAGCTGATTATTACAGAAAACTGTTGAATTTTCGAAAACAATTAATAGGACTTTATTGAAAGCACATATACTAATAAATGCAATAATTTGATCAAACTGCCGCTAATGTAAATATTAACAACGTGAAACAAAAGTAAATAAATTACCTTTTTGTAATTTTTGAAAAAACAGAGCAAAATGGCTTTTGTGAAAACAATAATTACTGCAATATGGTTCTATGTCAACAAGTAGGGTTCATTTAAAACTATCCCTTCCAAAAACGTAAAGAAAAAACCGTATCTTTCTGTCTACCGATAACATGTCTTGTTTCATTTGTAGACAAGAAGGACACATAGCTCAACTGTGTCCAAATCAACCTAATGTAAATGATATGGAAACATCTGAAAGTTCCACCCAGCAAGTATCTAACCTCAACATTTTCCCTCCCCTTCAAAAACGCCCTACCTTCAGAATCATCAACTCAACCAGAAAGTATTCCCAGTAAATAGTCTCAGGGGGACAAGAGCACAAGGCAGAATAACAAGAAAAAGAAACTTGAAAATACTGAAGAACCTTTAAATAACCAAACAAAAACTGTTGAAGAATTAACTGTAGAAATTAGGAACACAATTGAAACCAATGGGGATAAATATCCACTATCCTATGAACAATTTGTAAGTCTTGAAAAACCTATCACAAAAAAAAAGTATTGAAATACAGAATGAATCTGAATATTCATCAACAGATTAGTAGCTGGTAAACTATTCTTGGCATGCTCATCCTACAATGGAATGTGAATGGATTCTACCCTAGATACGAAAGATTACAACTATTATGCCACCAATATAATCCTGATGTCTTATGTTTGCAAGAGACTAACTTCAAAAACAACAAAAGTAGTAAAATAAAACACTTTAAATGCTTCAACAAGAATAGAGAGAATTCCAATATTGCATGCGGAGGGGTTGCAACATATGTAAAAGAACCTTACTCAGCTTTTGAGTTGGATATTGACACTGATGTAGAATTGGTGGCTATCCAAATATCATCCCCAGTTCAAATCTGTATATGCAACATATACTTACCGAACAGCTACCCTTTTGAAATTTGTGAGCTCATCAATATTGTAAAGCAACTTCCCAAACCATTTTTAATATTTGGAGATTTTAATTCACATAACACATTGTGGGGGTCTAAAAAAACCGACTCTAGAGGCAGTAAACTTGAAACTGTCATAGATGAAACAAACATAATGTTATTAAATACTGGGCAGCCTACCCACATTAACATAAGTAATGGAAGTTTAAGTAGTATTGACCTCACATTTAGCTCTATAAATTTTGCTCAAAAATGCAGCTGTTTTGTGTCAGAATATCCCCATGATAGTGACCACTTCCCATTATTTACTAGTGTGTCTACTCCTGTAGGAATGTCTACCACTAATTATGGAATAAAAAAATGGAACTTAAATCAGGCTAATTGGAATAAGTACCAATTTAAAAACATGTATATTGAAGATTTTGACTTAAACTATCAAGTAAGTGAAAATGTGGATGGACTGATTGATAAATTTTCTCACATCATAAGGAATGCAGCAAATGAATCTATAGGAAGTTGCACACCATCACTGAAAACCAAATGCGTTCCATGGTGGAATGAGAAATGTAAAGAAGCAATTAAAAGATCCAATCTCGCTTACAACCGGTTCAAAAAACATAAAACTGAAGAGAACAAAATTGAATACAAACGGACAAGAGCTCTCACCAGAAGAATCCTTAAAGAGAGTAAAATCAACTCCTGGAATAAATTTGTGTCATCTATTAGCTCACAAAGCAGTATAAGAGAATCGTGGAGAAAAATAAATGCAATTAAGGGACACAAAAGATGTAGCAAGATACATTTTCTTCAAGAAGGAAATAAAACTATTACACAATCTGCAGATATTTCCAACGTACTAGCTGATACATTTGTCAGAAACTCCAGCTCTCAAAATTTCTGCGATGCCTTTCAAGAATTTAAAAATGAAGAAGAAAACGTAGAACTTTCAGATGATTATGATGACAAATGCACACCACTTCAGTTAAATAATCCCATAACCATGGAAGAACTTCTTACAACCATTGAATCCACTAATAATTCCTCTCCTGGCCCAGATAATATTCCGAATATCCTCATTAAAAATCTCCCCATACTTGGAAAGAAAGTTTTACATGACATATATAACTATATTTGGAAGAAAAGAGTATTTCCCAAGATCTGGCAGATGGCCATAGTAGTACCTGTTGCTAAAACTTGAAAAGACCCATCCAAACCTGATAACTACCGTCCTATATCACTTACATGTAACATGTACAAAATACTTGAGAAAATTATCAATAAACGCCTCAGATGGTTCCTTGATACTCGAAAAATCATAAATGATAATCAATTCGGCTTTCGATCTGGACATTCCACTATGTCGCATCTAATAAGCATTGATAGTCATATTCAAGAGGCTTTCATGAACAATCAACTTGTGATTGCTGTTAGTCTGGATATAGAGAAAGCGTACGACATGGTATGGAAAAGACGGATCTTAAAGATTTTGCAGATAATAGGAATAAAAGGAAATATGTATGATTTTATAAAAAATTTTACCCTTGATCGGAGACTACAAGTCAGGATCAATGGTCAACTCTCAGATATAAAGCAGATTGAAAATGATGTACCTCAAGGATCCGTGCTAAGTGTGACTCTCTTCCTATTAGCAATTAATGATGTAGACAAGGAGGTTCAACCTCCAGTTATCACTAGAAAATATGCAGATGACATAACTGTACTATGCAAAGGGAAATCTCTCCTATCTACTCAAAAGATCAAGCAAAAAGCCTTAAACTCAATTTTTCAATGGTCTATGATCACAGGGTTTCAATTTTCCACCAAGAAAACCGAATGCATGTTTTTTTCAAAGATAGCTAATACAGTATTCCCTAAACTCCAGCTTGGAAATCAAACTCTTAGATTTGTTAATAAAATGAAAATTCTTGGACTCCAATTTGATTCAAAATTAAAATGGAAGATTCACTTACAAGAATTAATCATTGAATGCAAGAACAGACGTAACATTATTAAATATCTCTCCAACAACAACTGGGGAGCTGATAAAAACCTTTTGCTACTAACATATAAAGCGTTCGTTAGATCAAAAATCGATTATGGTTCACTATTATACCAATCTGCTAACAAAAAAGAATTGAGGAAAATAGAATCTATACACAATAAAGGGCTTGGAATATGTACTGGGTGCTTCCACACCAGTCCCATAGGAAGTATACTTATTGAGTCCCAAGAAACCTCCTTAAACCACCGAAGGAAAACCCTCAATCTCAAGTATGCTGAAAAAGCCGCCTCGTCTACTAACCCAATAATACACAATGACGTTTTTCCTCAGCTACAGAAGATATATAATAGTCATCTTCGATATAAACCGATGTACAGTAGAATAACCCAACAACTTAAAGAACTAGACATTAAAAATATAAGTGCTGATAAACACAGACAATTCCAGATACCACCGTGAACCATTGGAAAAATGTCAATAGAGTTATCACTCACTGATTATCACAATAACAACTTAACAAAAGAAGACTGGAGCACCAAATTTAAAGAAGTAATCCAGAAATATAAAAATTACTCCCATTTTTATATTAGTAACAAAACAAGGGACCAAGATACTCAAGCCATAGTATATACACCCAATGAAAAATGTAGCTTCCTACTACATCACTATTGCAGTACTAATAGTGCTGAAAGCTATGCTTTAATGACAGCTCTAAAAATGATACATCAATCGTTGCACTCAAATATAATTGTATTCACGAACTCACTTTCGACAATAAAACTATGCTACAAAAAAATTCAAACTCTGAAATGGCTATCAAAGTTCAGGAGCTACACCACCTTATTCAATGGCTTGGTAAAAAACTTGTTATTTTCTGGATTCCCCTTCATCTAGATATACCACTGACTGCACCAGGAAGTCATTTTCCAACATCGCTAGTCGACCTACGGTCAGTGAAATATGTACATAATATAGCATATACGACAAGTGATATCTGGAAATACTTGCATAGAAAAATGAAAACCAAATGGAGCCAAGAGTGGAAGAATTGTAAGGCTAGCAGTCTTCATAAGAAGATAGAAAACTTCTACAACCTACAAACTTCAAAAAAATATGCCGTAAAGATCAAGTTACAATCACCAGAATTAGATCAGAACATACAAGCTTACTCACATCCACCTATTAAACAAGAATACTCCCCCAATTTGCAATATATGTAATGTACAAATAACAATATTACATATTATTCAGGAATGTCCTAAGTAAAACCATCCCGCCAATCAATCTTACAGAACTTTAACGTTGATGCTTTACTTCATTCAAGCACCCAACAAGAAAAAATTATAAAATTTTGTAAATCAATTAATGTCTCTCACGAACTGTAATACTGTTTTTTTTAAGTGTATGTATTGTGTGTATTACCATAACATGTGAAATATTAATAATAATATAAACTGTAATGTAATATAGTATAATATAATATAAACTGTTAATATAATATAAACTGTAATGTAATTCACTGATCAAAAATGTAAAAAATGTAAAGAAGTATGTAACCATGCTATAAAAAACCCTTATTGTAACTTACTGAATAGTCGCTAATAACCTCGCAGTTGATGCGACTATAAATAAATGTAATAAAAAATTGAAGACGTGTTTCAGAAAATCGTTTTTTGCAATTTTTCAAAATTGCAAATAACCGAATAATTTTTACGAAAAAATAAAAGTTTCAAAAAATGTACATGATCTTAATATAACTAAATTTTGAGAACAAATTTTACTAGAACAAAAAAAAACTCTTATCTCTAATTTTGTAGTTGTAGAACGAAGAAAATCCCTCAATTTTTTCAATTTTCAAAAATTCAGAATTAACAATGAAAAACGGACCTATGTGGATTTTATAAGTGCATTTTCCTCTATTCTTACAAGAAATTTAAAGGAAAATGTGGAGCTGTTTTTGAGAAAGTTTTGAAAATATCCCTGGTGCTTGATGTAATGTACCCACAAGTTTTGAGGAATGTTTTTCAAACTTTTAAAATCTTCAATTTCAACAAACTGAAAAACTCCTACGCTTGGTTTCGCTGCTAGTATTGTTTTCAGACGACCGAGTGACGATTTTGTCGTCACTTGGTTTTTCGGTATCAAGGTCCCACAAAGAACGAATTCTAACTACACCACCATGTGTTAGAGATTCTTTTTTAATTTAGCAACGGGAATTATCCTCTGCTTTGTTATCAGAGTTCCGGAATGAATTTCATTCTCCCGAAAATCCGCCGTTATTTTGCGCGGCATTTCAGCATTACGTAACTTTCTCGATGTTACATATATTATTTTGCATGAACGTACTCGTATTACAAGAAAGTAACTAGAGGTGCTACAGAATGGCAAAGACTTCCTCGTAGGTAATTTTTCTAATTTCCTTCGTGTAAACTGGCTTTACGGTGTTGCGTCATACTCTTGCCAGCTGCCATCTATCGCCGCCCCAATTGTTTTTACTTTCTCCTATACGTACATATATGCGGAGTAATATACGTAGTATAGAGAAAGTTATGTAATGCTGCGCGAAAAAGCGGCGAATTTTCGACAGAAAAAAAATTCATTGCCGGGTGCTGAAAACAAGGAAGTGGATAAATCCTGTTTCTAAAGAAGGAAAAAAATCCTCCAACCCAATCTCCCGGGAAGTAGCCAGAATCCATGTTTTATGGGTCCTTGATGCCGAAAATCCAATTGAAAGCAGAACGTCCGTCCGACTGTCCGTCCGTCTGTCGTATGTGAACAAACCTAGCGCCTTAACGACTCGTACGATCTTTTCCAAATTGAAAAAATGTACCTGTCCACCTGGCGCCAGTTGAAACTTTGAAATTTTAAAAAACATTCTTAAAATACTTTACATGGAGCTTTCCGGACATTTTCAAAATTATCTCAAACGCGGTTCCAAGTTTTTTTTCAAATTTCTTATAAGAATACAGTAAAATAGAACCTAAAGATGACATAGGATATATCTTCTCCGTTAACTCTGAATTTTTGAAAATTTTATAGATTTGAATTATATCTGGCGCCTTCCTGCAACTGCAAAATTAAAGATAGAGATTATTCGTTGAAATGGAGTTTGCTGTTCATAAATAGTTCCTTTAATAAAGTAATATAGTTTTTATATTATTTAGTAGTTTTCGCGCAATATTGCGTGCGATATTTCGCATTTTAAAGTGCAAAAACATGATTTTTCAAAAATGGCAGTTAATTCTTTCTTTAAATTTTTGGTATGAGTACATGTACTGTATTAGATTATATAAACGTCATAGTGCCCTATTATTTTGTTTTTAAAAACATTAGAAAAATTAAATTGTTTTGTCTCGTTTCTCTCGTATCTAATACTTACTCTATCGAAAATGTTCACATTATGGCATTTATGAGTACATGTGCTTTAAATAATGTCATGTAAAAATTTTGGAAAACACAACTGTCTTCTGTGAAAATGAACTCAATTTTCCGTATTTTGCGAAATTTTGTAATATTTTTGAATTATCTCTCACGCCATTCGTATGCACAAATATATCGATTTGTATACATTATTGCATTTGTGAGTGGGAGTGCTTATATTGACTGATGTTTTCCGGAAACTTCATTTGAACGAAGATTTTCGGAAATTCAATGGATTCCCTCAAATAAGAGCTTTAAATTTGACCTTTACAGTAAAGGTTAATCGCCATTTTATTAAAACTATCTTCACATTATTCAATGAAAATTTATATTTCCGACGATATTTTACTCCTCTTTAGTATTCTTGAAGTAGTATTTCTGATCTACTATTACGACAGCTAAAAGTTGAGAAAAGTGTAAAAAAAGTACTTTAGGCGACGATAGATGGCAGCCGGTCAGAGAAAAGAAAGTGTGTGCCATTTTGTAGCACTACTTGTTTGACTTAAATTTAGCTTCTGCTTGCGTAAAGGACTATAAAGAGAATAATAATGTTCTAATTTTGGTTTTCGAAATTTGCAAAAATTGGAAATATATTCAGTCTTCCTAACTACAATTTTAAAGATCATTTTTTCTTAATGAAATTTCATTAGACTTTGGTCTTCAAAGATCATGTTCAATTATTCGAAAATATGAATATGTTCTGCTTAAATTGGCGCCAAACGAGCATTTTTTAAAGTTATAGCTTATATTTTCGCAGACATTACTTCAAATTCTTTCTTTAAATGTTTTCCGTATGCAGCAAAGAACTTTGAACATTGGGGCGATGGTTTTACGTTAGGTGTACACCCAGTATTTTCGAAAATGCATAACAAAACAAAAACACCTTCGGAATTGTAAATTCGAATCACGCGCGCTTCGTTTCAGACATTGCCAGTTCGGAAGATGAGGTTTAAACAACACAGTTCAACACAGAGGTTTAAAAATTCAAACTAATACCATTGTTGTGGGTCGTTTTTTTTCTTAATATATTTATTTCCTGTTCAATTTTTTTTGGAAAAAGTATACATAACTTTTTTGGAGATTAGAATCAAATTTTTCAGGATGATGAATAAATGTATACATAACTTTTTTGGAGATTAGAAATTAGAATCATAATTTAAGATAATTATGATTTTATTTTAATAGTACTTACTAATTAAAATTTGATTTTAATAACTATTCATTAATTTTTGTAATAAATTTAGAGTTTTAAGAGAAGGTGTTATTGAGTAATAAATTAGACAAATATTTATGGGGGGTGAAAAATATCTTTGGGGAAGCGGGAACGAATTCGTTTAAAGTGATAATTTTTTCCCCCGATCGAAATGTTGATGAACAGAATAATCTTTTAAAGAGTTGAAGAATTTGGAAGATTGGTTAGTGATGAATGTTTTAATTTGTTCTATTTGTAATTCTTTGTGTATTTGTTTATTGGAGATGAACCATTCAGCCTTTAGAATTCTCCGTAAAAATTTATTTTGTATAGTTTGTATGTTCTTCATGTTTGACGCAGATGCATTACACCAAATTGGGCATGCATATGTAAGTGATGGTCTTATTATTGCCTTGAATATTGATATACCACAATCTATTTGTAATTTTGAAAATTTATTAGTTAATGGGTATAATTTTGATATTTTTTGGTAAGTTTTATTTGCAATATTTTGAATATGTGTTTTCCAAGTTAATCGACGATCGAAGTAGAGTCCTAAATATTTAATTGGAATATGGTTTTCTATCCAGGTATATGTATATTATTTATTTTGAGACTGGAGGATTAGTAGGTCTGCAAAGCGTCAAAATTTTTGTTTGTGTTTTAGATGGATTAATTATTATTCTCCATTGTTGAGTCCATTTAATACATAAATTTAAAGAATTTTGAAGAGTGTTTCGGGCATTTTGTAAATTTTTGTGATACGAAAAAAGTGCAGTGTCATCGGCATACAGCGCTATGGTGGTAAAAGGAAGGTGTGGAATATCTGACATATATATTGAAACGCACCGCGTTTCCACCCAAAGAAACGGCGAAACATCAAGCAAGAACGCGGCAGAACGGTTGCAAGAGGGCGCTCGCTAGCCACGAAAAACGGTTACGGGCGGCGAGGTGTCGTCGGTTGGCCGACCGTGGGAACGAGGCCGCGAGGAGTCAGTGTCTGGCTGGCCGCCGGCGAGGAAGGACGTATCTGGGGCTGCTCCGCGATCGAAAAGAAAACTAGTATCGCGAACGAACGAGTGCAGAAAGATTAATTGACGGACAATTTGTGCGTGATAACAATCAATAGTCGATCGGACATATTGCCAAAGTGATAGCTGCTATTTGGAGTAACACAGATCAAAAGACGTCGAGTGGATCGGAGGAATTGGAAAGGAGAACGTACTTCGGAAGCGCAGCGCCTCACCTCGGCTGGTCCCAAGTGAAACGACCCCGGCAAGCAGCGAAGGAGCGCGAGGCAACCGAGGGTCCCGAAGCCGCCAACGCTCGTAGTGGAAGAAGTAACGGTAAATATTTCTTCGATCGATAAGATCGAGAGACTAACAGTGATTCTGGGTTATATGAAAGAAAAGGGTAAAGACCACCATAGATATTGTATCATTAGTGATTTGTATAGAATTAATAAATAGTTCAGTTTATTTTGTTCACGGAACAGTGGTGTTTGATTAATAACCCCGAGCCCATTCACGAGAAAGAACACCTGTCCTTACAAATAAATTTACTGAGAACAAGCCGCCTACCGGTACGTCACAATATATATATATATATATATATATATATATATATATATATATATATATATATATATATATATATTAAAAAGTAAAGGAGAGAGAGTCGATCCTTGAGGAATCCCTGAGAAGATGCGACGAGAAGTTGAATAAGATGTGTTAATTTTGACACAAAAATTACGATTGTATGTTTCTTTTGATGAAAGTTTTGGGCTATTAATTCAGAAACACGTAGTAATTGGTGAGAAGTCGAATAATGAGAACGAAAACCAAATTGGTAATTTGGAATGGCTTGTATTAAGTTAATATAGGATAAAAGACGAGAGTCTAATAGTTTTTCAAAAATTTTTGATAATGAAGATAAGAGACTAATAGGTCTGTAGTTTAAGGGAAGATGAGGATCCTTGCCTGGTTTACATATGGGGATAACGTAGGCTAATTTCCATGATTGTGGAAAATAAGAAATACGAAGCATTGAATTGAATATATTTGTTAGCGTCGATAAAATTTGTAAATTAAGTTCTTTTATCATTTTGTTTGTAATAGACTCATAGCCTGATGTTTTGTGAATATTCAATTTTCTTGTTATTTTTTGAACTTCTACAAGAGAAATAAATTTTATTTTTGAGGGGACTGAATAAAGTGAAAAAGAGATGAAAGATTCAACTTCGTCATTAAATATTTGATCTATAATAGGGTTAGGGGTAAAAGACTTTTCTAAGTGATTTGCAATTAAATTTGATTTTTGAAAATCAGTATAGGCAGATATAGTGCCGTTATTTAATATTGGTATAGGGGAATAAGATTTTGTTAATTTTTTAATTGTTGACCATTGTGGTCTGCTATTAGGATGTATTTGTGCAATGTAATTTTGAAATTTGTCTAATTCACATTGGTCTATACGTAATTTGATAATGCGTGATAACTTGTTTATTTTTCTTTTAATGTCAGGGCGACGAGTTTGTTGCCAGAATCGTCTTAGGTTATGTTTGGATTTGATAAGATTTAAGATATTTATAGGGAGAGATCGAGTATGTATGTACGGTTTAATGTATGTACTAGAATATTTATATGCATCTAGAATTATTTTAGTAAACGTTTTTTCTACATCAATTTTTGAGTACTATCTAAGTTTTTTGGGAAGTTAGAATTTGATTCTATATATGAACGATATGTATTCCAGTTTATTCGCATGTTATGAAGAGGATAATTAATTTTAATAGTGAAGAATTAAAACATTTTAACAGGGAGATGGTCAGAATCTAATTCAGGAAGTGGAGATTGAAAGAATTGTAAATTGACGTTTTTTGTAATTATTATATCTAAAATATCTGGTATTATGTTGTTGTGATTAGAGTAATAGGTTGGTTCAAAGGGTCGTGATAAAATATTTCTTCTTCTGCGAGTGCAACTACACCATGCGGCGTCTCTCGCACCCACGGTTCCATCTTCTTCTATCTTGCCAATCATCATCTTCGATGTGACGATCTCTCATTGTCTGTCGCACACCATCATACCACGTGAGTCTTGGTCTACCTCTCTTTCTGTGCGTTGACACCTGTCACCTCCAAGTTTTTAATAGCCATCTTTCCTTCGGCATTCTTCTAAGATGACCATACCATTTTAACTTTCTTCTTCCTATTGTATCCATTATATCTGACATGGCACCCATTTGCTGCTTTATATTTTCATTCCTGATTCTTTCCATTAACGTTACACTACAGCTGCGTCTCCAAACTCCATTTCCATAGCCTTTAACTTTTTTTCATTACTTTTTGAGATCTTCCATAACTCAGCACCATACAGTGATATACTTTCCACAATTGCTTTATAAATTCTAATCTTCACTTTATTAGAAATATTTTTATTCCATATTATTGAATGCAATTGTGGAATAGCAGATTTTCCTTGTCGAATGCGATGTTTAATTTCCTCTTCACTGCCCCCTTGGTCTGTTAAAATTGTTCCTAAATAATTATACGTCTGACAACACATAACAACCGAGTCATCCTCCATTACTAAATCTTTTCCTGTCCCTCCTACCACCATGTACTCTGTCTTCTTGAAATTGATTTTCAAGCCCCATTTTCAATATTCCTCATTTAATTTCCTTAACATATAATGCGCATCGTCTTCATCCTCTGCGAATATCACTTGGTCATCTGCAAAAATTTAGTGAATATAACATATCGTCATTTAATTTTATTCCCATCTTTTCACATTTTATCTTTCAGTTTTTTAGAGCTTCTCCTAGATATATTGTGAAGAGAGTTGGTGCAATACAACACCCCTGTCTTAGTCCTTTATTTATTTTGATTTCTTTTGATATGCTATTTCCTAATTTGACATAAGCGATATTGTCCCTATAAAACGTTTTAATGGCCTTAATGATACGCTGTTAATATGTTGGTTTTCCATGGCCATCCACAATTTTGAAAGGGGGACACTGTCGTACGCCTTTTGCAAGTCAATATAGACTAGATGTGTCTCAAGGTTATGCGCCCGACGCTTATCTGTAACTTGTCGGATAGTAAATATATTATCTATGCAGGATTTACCAGCACGAAAACCACTCTATACTTCCATTTATTTCGTTTTCCAATCGGATTTTAATAATTGTACCATATATTTTACCCAGAGAACTCAGGACAGTTATACCACGGTAATTGGAGCAGTCCTCTTTATCTCCTTTTTTAAATATATTGGAGTTCTAACCCACTTTAAAGACTTCAGGTATCCCACGGCCCCAGAGACATGTATTAAATTATTCTGAAAGCTGTTCAAACAACACCGATGGAGCTGATTTTATTAGTTCTATATTCATCCCACCGGGTCCGGGAGCTTTACCGCTTTTGAAACTTTTCACCACTTTCTCACGTTCAGTTGGTGATATATCTTCTACCGGATTGTCAGATGTATTTCACTTGATTGTCAGATAATTTGTCAGATAATCAGATAATTAGAAGTGACAACTCTTCCTGGCTACCCGAATACAATCTGGTGTGCACCATAAGCACTTCGGTTGAATTTGCTGAATTTGAATTTTTCAAGTTCAAAGAGTTTTTCATATCAAAGATATTACATTATTACCTAATTATTTCCAATAATACGAGAGAGTGTGCTGTTTTATCAACTCTCGTTTCCTTTGAATCTGCCACGGGTAAAACAATTTCATTCTTTCAGGGTTCAAACAAGAAGCAATAAAGAGAATGGCCACGGTGTCATTATCTCTGTACCCTCTGAAGTTTTAAAAATTGCAAATTTAAAAATAAAGTTAGAATGTATGTGATGTTGTTGATTGATTGATTTTTTCGGGTATCCGGGCGTGTCAACTGTTTCGAGATCATTAGTCCCGTTAGTGTTGTGCATGTTTTTTCTCTCCGGAGATGGCGGTGATCTTCCTCCGCTGGATGGCGAGATCCGGCGCCGACCTACGGACGGCTAGTGGGCTTTCCCCCTAACCAGGACTCTCCCACCAGCGAGGCACCGCCCCAGCCGGGACTAGCTCTAAGCTCCCGACAGGTCTCCCGGAATATGTAGCAGTGTAGTGCATGTTAGTGTAAGTGTGTGTGTGTGTGTAAGGGCAGAGGATAGGACAAGGAAGAGGAAGGACAAATCGCGCGCGGTCCGTGGCCCGTTTGGTAGGGTACTACTCCGGCATTCGCCTGGTGGTGATCGGAGAAACCACGAAAAACTACCGATCAGAGCAGTCGGCCGCTAGAATTCTCCTCCAGACAGTGACTGAATTCGACCTAGCTGAAAAGCTAGTGTCGAAAATCCTGCCGCCGTCAGGACTCGAACCTAGGACCTCCCAGTGACGTCAGTTGATGCACTGAGCTACCGCTCCCAGTATGTGATGTTGTAACATCACAAGTTTAATCCTTCATTTTTGCAGCGACCACGACTGTCTACACTATGCCTGCGACTTCGTGTGTGCTATTAGCAGCGTGGCTAGTGGTGGTGGTTGCGAGCGAGGCCACGGAGCCTGCAGGGTCCATTGCCATGGAGGAACTGGCGGCCCGAATCCATAGCCTCAGAGCACGCACCGACGTCCTGCAGGTGCAGCTGCAGGTGCTGCAGGACGCGTCCTTCCAGCGCCATTGCTCCTCCAGACCATCGCAGTCCCCCGTCTCCGACCCTGGCCCTGACCCTGCCTCCATCCCGGAAGTGCGGCCCGAGGCCTTTGTCAACATATCCCTGCACGAGGCCGCGGCGCGCGACGACGTGGACGCTCTGGTGGCGCTGCTGCGACGCGGCGCAACACTCGAGGAGCGCGACGCGCGCGGCGACACGGCGCTGCACGCGGCGGCGCGCCAAGGCGCGGCCAGGGCGACGAAGGAGCTGCTGCGGCGGGGCGCGGACCCCAGGACGCGCGGCGCGCTGCTCCGCACGCCGCTGCACGCGGCCGCCGCCCACGGCCACCTGCAGATCGCGCGGCGGCTGGTGCAGGCGGCGCGCCGCTCGGCGCCCGCGACGCCCGCGGCGACACCGCGCTCGACATCATCGCCCGCTACAATGACAGCTTCGGCGACTATTTTATTCTCCGACACCATTACCATGCTTTGGATTTTGATTGGGAGTGGCCGGACGCGGGGGCGACTCGGCGCTGCTGGCGGCGGCGCGGGCGGGCGAGTGGCGCGCGCCAAGAAGCTGGCCGAGGGCGGGCGGCGCCCGCGGCGCGGCGCTGTGCGACGCAAGGGAGGTGGCGCGCGCGCTGGCGGCGGCGGCCGGCGGCCCCCAAGTGTGGGCGATCGCGCAGGCGGCCCCCGAAGAGGTGAGGGCTGCAGCTCTTCCGCTCACGACGCAGTCGAAAGCGCACTCTACGTTGACGCCTAGCGATCTCTAAACGGTCGTGGTGAAAGTGTAAACAGGCGTTCATTGTAAATATCACGTCTGGTGCCAAAGAATGGCACAGACTTTGTCCTAGTAGATTTTTCTAATTTTCTTGGCACGCGTTACCTTTACAGCCTTGCCCCATCTTTTCGCCGGCTGCCATCTATCACCGCCCTTAATGCATTTTTGATTTTTTTAGTTTCCTAGTAGTTAATTTAACTTTTAGAATATGAAAGAAAAGTAAAACCTCGCCCTGTATGGCAATTTTCATTAATAAATTTCAAGCCTTTTGCAAGAAAATGGCTTGTAAGCGTTACTGGGAGAGCGAAATTCGAATCTCTTTTTCTTGAGAAATCTTTTAAGTTTCGAACAACATCCTTTGAAGCCATTGAAAGCACTTCCCTTTACAAATCAGTAATGTAAGAATAAGCCAATCCAATAATCAAATACAATAAAATGTATTATTTAAATACAATAATTGCGGAAAAGTACTTGCGATTGTTCAGCACTCACAGGTCCTAACTGAGAGACAATTCACTGGCGATTTTCCGCTTTTAAGGCATCAAATCCCTTTTCAGATGGTTTTGAATACAACAATTTCAATATTTAAGGAGAGTCTGGACAGAGTTTAACTTTGACATCGTTCGAGTGTCTGTAGGAAGAGATGACTGGAGGTTTTTTTTAGTTAATGCCATATCTTGCGTGGCGAGACTCGGGCCATCAGGCCCGCTCTTCCACCTAACCACGCAAATTTCACTACGCTCCTTTCACCACCTAGCGGAGAAAGGAGGCATTATCTTGGGCGACGAAACAGGCGGAACTCAATTTTGCTCAGAGGCATCATTTAGGCTTGAGGATCTTTTACATACAGTGAATCTACTACATGGGACAGCCGGCTTTACTTCCCCTTCAAAGGAAGGCGTACGAAGGATATTTTCGCCCTTAAAAATCCACGGCTTCGATCGGGTTTGGGGTACAACAGTCCGGTACGCTGACCGTTACACCACCGAATCCGCCAATTTGCTGCCAGCAATTAGCTCTGTACAGATTGTTTTTAGCTCTTCTTTCGTGACGTGCTTTCTACTGCTTTCATTCATGATATACCTTTTGCACTGTTTATGTGGTTTAACCCTAGGGTGTACATTTTATGTGGTTTAACCTCAAGGCAAGTTTTGTCATTTATTTTAGTTAGCGTTACTACCTGTATGACGTTTTCTCTAGCTGAATATTTTTCTCTAATACATTGAAAATACGCTCAGTAGAAAAAAACATTACTTATATTTCCTGGAAATACATTTTTCTCGCCATGGAGTCCAAAATGTACCCCTTTAGTACGCAGTGTCATATGTGGCAGTCAAACATTCTTCCATTTTTCTGCACGAATTCTTCAAAGAGAGATTTAAATTTACATGTAATCATTTGTAATTGCGTTGTTTTCCAATACATCACTTGAACACTACTCACACTTACATAGTTCGTGGCTTATTATCGAGTCTTCACACGAATGTGCTGAAGAACTACATTAATATAACGTATTGTGTTTTGTTGACGGTTTTTGCATGATTCTTATTTTCAACAGTGATTATGTGGAAATAAAAAATGTTGAGTTTGTAAAATTTGTGTGTGCAGTAAGGATTCCTATAAAACAGTTATCTACCCGCGATTTAACTGTTAAACTGCAAGTGTATTACGTTTGTGAAGACTTTTGTAAAATTTCAAGTAAGTTTAAATTAAACGGTGCCTTTAACCTAATGCAAATTACAAAACATAAATATTAAAGAAAAAATATCAGAATCAATTTAAAGTGAAACTAATGATCAGAAAAATCAAAAACAAATTCGGGCCCAAATGCACCCCTTCAGCACTTTACAAGTGTAAATTTGATCAGGTCTCCGGAGATTAAAACACTTAATTTTCAATATCATTTGCGTTTTCATCTGTTCAGGTGCGTGAGAGATCATCATTCGTAAGGCCATACTTTTGGACTGATCAGCTGGTAGGCGAAAGGACATCCGTTTTTGTTTTTTTTAATATATTTATTTCCTGTTCAATTTTACAAATTTTTCAGGATGATGAATAAATGTATACAGAACATTTTTGGAGATGCCAGAAATTAATATCATAATTAAATATAATTATGATTTTATTTTAATAGTACTTACTAATTAAAATTTGATTTTAATAACTATTCATTAATTTTTGTAATAAATTTAGAGTTTTCAGAGAAGGTATTATTGAGTAATAAATTAGACAAATATTTATGGGGGGTGAAAAATATCTTTGGGGAAGCGGGAACGAATTCGTTTAAAGTGATAATTTTTTCCCAGATCGAAATGTTGATGAACGGGATAATCTTTTAAAGAGTTGAAGAATTTTGAAGATTGGTTAGTGATGAATGTTTTAATTTGTTCTATTTGTAATTCTTTGTGTATTTGTTTATTGGAGATGAACCATTCAGCCTTTAGAATTCCCCGTAAAAATTTATTTTTACATCCGGACGTACTTTTTTTCTCCGTTCTGTTTATAGGCACGTGTTAATTCGTGTATATCATTCGCCTATTGTTATGATAAGTTACATTGTATGTGGCTATTTACATATCGTTTGTATTGGCAGGTTTGAGATATCATTCGACTTTTACTCAAGAGAAACGGTTGAAAGATGCGATGAGATTGTCTTTTGGTTTCATGAGGTGTTTGGCGTATTGCCATTCATGGCGTATTTTTTCTCTATTGGTGATTAGAGGGTGTGTATTGATGGAAGATTCGCGTATTGCGCGGCCAGTTTGTTTGCGGGTGGCGTTTTCTTAGTCATTTGAAATTTGGTATTGAAACAAACTGTCTGATTTAATTTTTAAATTTAATATTTCCTCTGCCCTTCTAATATTAATTCAACGTAACCTGTTCCAAATTTATAAAAGAATATGGGCGCCAGGAAATAATTACGTTAATTCAATTATTAAAATTACTCTTCAACTGCTATTTCCATTAAATTAATATCCATAAGTCTCCATAAGTTCTGGGCGTTGGCGTTAATGCCTGCCACCAACACTGTGCCTTTGAGCTAAGGACCTCTTCCACAAATCGCAATTTAATACCCTCGGGGATGGTGTTCACAGTAAAATAATTCTCCAGAGCAGTCAAAAATGAATGCGGCTGCTCTTTGTTTTCCCCATGGAACCGTAAATAATTCGGCAGCGTTGTGTGCCCTACCATGTTACCAGTTGCGGCTGATCTACGCGCCTATACATCTGTTGTTCGAGTTCAGCTATTTTGTGCCAAATCGCATCGTTGACCACCCTTGCCTAACCTCCACCTGTCAATTTCAGGTTATCGATTTCGCCGTGCACGGTAGACTTGATGTTTTCGTCTATTCCATTCACCGATTCTTCTAGTCAACCTAAGCGTCCCTAATTCCCTGAACGCCTGTGCCGATGTCAGATAATTGCACCTGTTGCAACTACGCCGATTGGTACAAAGTGTCTACGGCCGACTTCACTTCCCTTACGTTTGAACTAAACTGTTGGTTAATATCTTCCTGAACAGCGAAACGAATCTCTACTCTCTCTTCCATTGCTATCGTTTTCTGCTCTAGCTGGGAAAACCGCGCGACCGTTTCAAAGTTGATCGCGCCCACTTCCTCCTGAATGCTTGACACGGCGGACCGCAGCTCATCCTGCAACATGCCCAGCGCGGAGTTTAATCCTCGGTTTTGTTCCGCAACCTCATCGAATTGACTTTCTATCTTGCCTTGCAGGTTACTCTCCAGTCTGGCACTACGTTCTTCGTTCTCCCTGGCCGTTCGAACATTGTCGGCTTTCATTTCGGTCAACAAACACCGCGTTCGTCGTAAATCATTACAGCAATGATCATGAAGTTTATGTGTATTCATTTGTGACGTCATTCGCCTTCCGATCTGCTCAGGTGGTGGGCGCCGCCGGGCCGGCGCTGCGCCAGCTGCGCGCGAGGCCGGCGGCGCCGCGCTCCTGCCGCCGCTCGCCAACCGCACGGACCTCGTCCTGCGCGCGCTCAACGTCACACGCAGCGCGCAAGTGGCGGAGATTTTAAGCCCAGCGGTGTCTGACGTCCTTCGAGGCCCCACGGGAGAAGACGTCATTAAGCAAGCAGTTCGTGACGGGCGATGCGACGTTGCGTTGGCCCTGATGGCTGTGGAGCCTCGCCAGGAGCAGCTAGACGCCGCGATTCTCCTGTTACAGCCAGGAGCTAACGCGACGTGCGTTGAGCCACTACTAAACAGCGTGTTTGATACCACAGAGAAAACGAAAATGGTCAAGAAGATTCTGATTCTCAGTGAGAGTCCTGAGATCTTCGAGGCTGTTAGAAAAACACATTCAAACGCTTTCTTATCCGTGGCTGGGGTCAGTTCATTGTCGGAGGCGGTGAAGGGTGGCAGATGCTTCAAGGTGAGAGCTCTCCTGGCAGCCGGCGTGGACGCTGGGACAGACGACGCCCAGAAGGCCTTGGAGGCGGCTGTGGAGTCCGGGAAGGTGGAGTGCGTGCGGGCGCTGCGGTCGGGCGGCGTGGCGCCTCTGGCCGGAGAGCGGTGGGAGGGAACTACTAGCCGCGGCGAAGAACGGAAAGCGGGAGGTGCTGGTGCTGCTACTGGCGGCGGGCGTGAGAATAGACGCTAAGGACAGCACCGGGAAAGCACCTTTGATTCTCAGCTCAGAGCAAGGCCATACAGATGTAGTTCGTGAAATTCTGAAAGCAAACGCTAATGTCAACCTTTCGGACAGTGAAGGGATTACAGCCTTAATAGTATCTTCAAGATATGGTCATGTGGATGTTGTGCGACTTCTCTTGACTGCGAATGCAGAGGTGAATTCAAGAGACATTAATGGAACAACAGCTCTTATTTATGCTTCACGGAGGGGTCACGCGAATGCAGTTCGTGAACTCTTGGAAGCAAACGCTAATGTAAACGTTTCAGACAATGACGGAGATACAGCTTTAATCCTTTCTTCAGGTGATGGCCATTTGGAGATTGTGAGGCTGCTCTTGGCTGCTAATGCGGATGTCAATGCAAGAAACAAAAATGGAGTAACAGCTCTCGTTGCTGCCATATGGGGAGATCACACCAATGCAGTTCGCGAGCTTTTGAAAGCGAACGCTAATGTAAATGATTCAGAAAACGCTGGAAATACAGCCTTAATAATAAATTCACTGGTTGGGAATTGGGAGATTCTGGAGCTCCTCTTGGCCGCGAATGCGGATGTGAATCAAAGAAACAATGATGGAAGAACGGCTCTCATGGAGGCCGCATATTATGGTGAAACTAGAATGGTGCGTGAGCTTTTGTCAGCAAACGCAATTGTAAACATATCGGACAATAACGGAGACACAGCCTTAATTTTGGCTTCAAAGTTTGATCGCCCTGGGACCCTAATGAAGTTGCTTTTGGCTGCAAATGCAGAGGTGAATGCTAGAAACATTGAAGGAAAAACGGCTCTCGTTTACGCTTCATTGAAAAATTACCCATTTATCGTACTTCAGCTCCTAGAAACGAACGCTAATGTAAACATTGCGGACAATGAGGGGGATACAGCGTTAACCGTAGCTGCAGCAAATGGCCATTCTTGTATTGCGAGAATGCTTTTGGCTTCAAATGCGGAGGTAAATGCAAAAAACAATAAAGGAAGAACAGCGCTCATGATTGCCTCATCAAAGTGTGATGTCCATTCAGTGCGTGAGCTTTTGAAAGCGAACGCTCATGTAAACATATCGGACAATGACGGTGATACAGCTTTAATACTGGCTTCCAAATGTGGTCATTTGGATGTTGTGCAACAGCTCTTGGCTGCGAACGCGGAGGTGAATGCAAGAAATAATGAAGGGAAAATGGCTCTGGATTATGCGTCTGAGTATAACCACGACCTTGTAAAACAAGAGCTTCTGAAATTTTAGTTTGTTTCAAAATGACGAACCAACTCCAAGTAGCCTCTCCTGCAAAATATGAATTGGTCGAGGAGTTTTTCTACTTTGCAGGTTATGTTGACTTTACAGTAAAATGATGGCTGTAAAGCAAGTGTGGCGTATACTTATGAGAATGTGCAGGGATGTTTAGGCAAAGGTATAAGGATATATGAAAGAATTGTTAGTTCTATTTTGAGGTGGGGCAGATATTTGGGGATTCATGAAAAGGAGGAAACTAGAAGAAATACATGAAAATGTATTGCTTCTATAAATTCTAATATTTCTTTAAAATGTATTCTAGATACACCATTGTACATTTTGCAAAAGATGGAAGACAATCAGGCAGAAAATAAGAATAGAAGAGTGGACAAAATGGCATGCATGTTTCAGAAAAGGATTAAGAGAGGAAGGTGAAATGAGTTATTAAAGCAAGCTGATTGGGATAAAGATGAAAACATAGAGACCGATGGCAGAGAAAGGAAATTTTTTCCAAAATGGTTTTCATGAAGGTTTCTTTTTAGGGGAAAACGGATGATTAAAAAAAGAATAACCCAAAGGAAAAAGATCATTTATTGCAGGAAGATACCGAAAAAATAAGTAATTCAAAATTTAATAAATGGTCTATAACTAATCTGAATTATGGCAATACCAGTTACTGAAAAGGTAAATGTTAGGAAGGAGAGCAAGATATAAGGTAAAAATGAATGGAGTAAATTTTTAAATAATAAAAAGGGGAATAAAAAAAGGTTAAAACTTTTCAAGTGATGTCTGGTTTTTAAAAGGAAAAGTGGGTGATGTGGAATTTTCGAGGGAAAAAGTGGGTAAAATGTTCCTTCAGTCGTGGGTGGATTTATTAAAATATGTATTTTTTTTTTGTTTGCGCGAGTTGAAAATTTTTTCCAGATTTTTCATATTTTTCAAAAAGGGGCCTCAGCTATCAAATTCTAGCGAAATATGACTGCTGCACTAGTGATGAACGCAGGAAACGACTTGGATTACAATTATAAACCTTCTTTATAACTATAAAAGTCCTAAAAACAAAAATTTTCAGAACAAAATCTACTCAGTTTTTGACTATTTTTTTAAAGACAAATACATAATTTGTATGTAGCATTTCTAGAATTGTAATATGCCCAATTTTTAAAAAATTTATTTATTATTTTTAAAATTTTCGTGTTTAAGACACCATTACTTGTGCATATGTGAACCAAGAGACCATTTGTTTGTAAAATATTGTTAATATGAAATTTAAAAGAAGGATTAAAAGTTAACCCACTGACCAAAAGTTTCAATTCTGTTTGCAGCCAATCATTAGCTAATTAATATAAATTCAGAGAAATTTTAGGTAAGATAAACATTTCTTGGCAGTTCCTCAGGGGATTTAGAAAAGAATCATTAGCTAATTAATCTTTGGAAAAATACACGTTTCAAAAGAAAATTTGTAACTGGATCAAGATGGAGAACTTCTAAGCGCAACTTTCCCCCGCGGATCTCTCCATCCAGCGGGGGAAGATTCAGCCATCTTCCCGGGAAAAGCCGAAATTCTTGGGGTCAAAGCCCTTGAGTTGCGCAGGAAACAATCAATCAATCAAATCACCCGTGAAAAAAAGTCAATCCAGGGGCGGTAGCCGGCATCAACTGATTCCACTAGCGCCTCGCCCGGGGGGCCCCTTTTTCCCCACCCCCCAGGCGGGGATTTGACACGTTTTTGAGGGTCGAATTCAGTCCCTGGAGGAAAATTTGGTCAGCGCCTGATGGGTTTTTTCCGTGGTTTCTCCGGCCAACCCCGGGCGAATCCCGGAGCATCCCCCCAAACGGGCCACGGCCCATCGCGACTGCCCTTCCCCTTTCCTTGTCCTCCTCTCCCTTTACCCTAAACCAAACACACACACACATATTCCCGGGGATATCGGTCGGGGCTTGAGTTGTCCCCAGGCGGTGCCCGCTGGGGAGATACCGGTTAAAAGGGGAAACCCCACCACGGTAGGTGGTGCGGACCCCCATCCAGGGGGAAAAAACATCCACCCCCGAGAAAAAACACCACACTAACGGGTAATGCCCCGAAGCAGTTGACGCGCCCGGAAACACGAAAAAACAACAATCAATAAAAAAGTCGAATCCCCTGGTCCCTCGGTTCTCTTACCCTTTTAACCCCCAAAAAGCCCCTTCGAAGCCTTGAAAAAACCGGGGCCCCCCGATGGGACGAGGTGCGTGTGGGTTTGGAGTTTTTATGGGCGGAAAAAATTTCTTCGGAATTGACGACCCGGTCAATTTCGATCAGACTATGAAAACGTCACTGTTAATGTGTTTTGATTTGTTGAAAAAACTGTAAATAAGAGGAAAGAAAAGTTGGATATATTTTCCCAGCTGGTTCTGTTGGGATTAAAAAAAACTTTCGAATACTCATGTCTTGATTAGTGGTTTCTTTTTGGAAAGTCAAAAAATTTTATTTTTTTAAAAATAATATACAAAATAAAAAAACTAAAAAAACGTAAGTTTTGAATAATCAACCGGTTTTGGGGGATTAATGTTTAAATTAGACTTCGGTTTTTTTTTTCCTTTTTTGATGAAACCATTTTACTTTCGTTATTCAATTTCCATTAAACTTTCATCGAACCCCAAACTACTAAAAAAATTTTTTTTAAAACATGTACAACACTGAAACTATAATGCGGAAATAAGTTTTCTTTTGAAAGTTATCTAACTAAATAAAAAAGAAATTGAATAGACAATGGTTTTTTTAACCAGGAATTGAAAGAATGTTGAAGGATTAAAATAATTTTAACTCATCAAGTAAATCAACAAGAACGTAAAAAGTCTGTTTATTGTCAATTGGAACCAGTTTACAAAAAAATATTTTTAAAGAAATTCAGTTTGAAAGTGATTGTTTTTTTTTTTGGGCATTAAAAACATTTTTTTAATTAAACATTTTTCAATAAAAACCATGAACAATTTGATTGATTTACGGGGATAGCAGAAATTGTCCCAGGTTAAAACTAAACCCGGCAGTGAACAAAACCGAAAAAATGTGGCCCCCAATCTTTTTTCCCTCCACCCCCACCCCCCATGTTCCCCCTTTAAAACCCGACTTGTTAATTAATTATTTAATTAGGATTTTATTTCATGTTTACTTTCCCCCAACGTTCATTAAAACAGATTGAAAAAGAAAATTTTTTGTTTTTTTTTCTTTTAATTTGAATTTTTCGGGCACCCATAACAGGAAGTTGCTGCAATTACACATCGCGTTAGTTACATTCTTTATTGTTCAAAAATTTTGTTTAGACTTCAGGGTTGTGAGGATATTGAATTGTTATTAAATAAGGAAATTTATTAAAAAAACAATCCTTTTTCTGAAGAATACTCGAAAAAATTTTTTTAACTCCCAAGTATTTTGAAAAAGCGCCAAAATATTTTTTTTCACCTTAATACTTTTTTTGGAATGTACACCCAAAAAATAATCAAATGCACATGTATCAGTATTTGTAACATATACACATACGAACGTGTTTGTAAGAAAATGTTTTAAAATTTTCCCCTTTTAAGTACGATGAAAAATGTATAACCCCAAAAGCAAAAAAAATTGAGTTTCTAGGCCCAGGTCTAATTTGCTTGACTTCATTTTGATCTTGGGAATGATTACATTAGATAACCACACATTGGCATACAGGGGGAATAATTCATGTATGCAAACGCTGAGGACATTCCCGGGGCCCAACATGTTAACAAAATGGGACTCAAAATGGGGGCTTTTGGGAATTTTTTTAATTTTCCCATAAAAGTCTAATGATTACTTTCTTTATTTTCTATTTTAACCCACCTTTGTTAAGCCTTTTTTTTAAATCGTGAATTTATGTACATTTTTTACGTTTTTCTGTGTGCTGAAACATCAAATGTGATGAAATGTTCATTTATTTGGAATTTTTCATTATTAATGAAACTACAATTTTCAAACATTTGTTTTTAAATTTTTAAAATAAAAAACTATTTTGTTTAGACATGGTCTATTCTAAAAAAGGGGCTACTCACTGATCTTTTTTGCTATAAAAAAAAATTTTTATCGTATATTATGAAGACCCCGTTTTCCCAAAATTTTTTGGATTTTTTCCCATTTCAAAAAAGCAAAATTTTAAAAAGAATATATACTTTTTTTTTAGATACCTATACGACTAAACTAATAAAAATTTTTTAATTTTTAATATATAAATAGTTATATTAATAATTATATTACAAATGAAAAAAATATTTTTGGGGGTATACTAAAATTCAATAAATAGAATTATTTATTATACCCCAAAAAAGTTTTTTAGTCTTATAAAAGTAGAATGTCTCAAAATTTTTTTAGGGGTTTTACGGGAGGAAATTTGAATTATAGGGGTTTTAAAAAAAAATTCTAAAATAGTTTTCAAAATGGGAAACAAAAGTTTTCAGTTATGTCTAATAAATAAAAGTATGATTATGAAAGAGTCTTTTTTTAACTTCCTTTTTGGGAGACTTTTTACGTGGATGAATATTGATTCAGTGAGTTGGTTGACATTTAAATTAAAATTTAAAGGCGGATTGAAAACAAAGTTTTTATTTAAAACCCAGAAGCGATACATCAGTTTCGCTGCTGGGAGCCACAACACGACTCCAGGGGGGAAAGAATTTTTAAAACCAAACCTTTATTTGTGAATAAATTTGTAATGAAAAACCCAATCATGTGATAAACCATCCTTCGGAATATTTAATTTAAAAATCACCAATGTTAGGACTTGCCCTCAACCAAGATTGTACTTTTAATTTGTTTATTTTTTAAAGAGATGTTTTATACGGGGGGGAATATAAAAGTTTTTTCACTTTTAAATGTTTGTGAAGTTAAGGGGGTATTTAATTATTTGTTTTTATCCCAAATTTAAAAAAGCAATTAAAAAAATGTTAAATTATCTGAAAAAAGAATCTTCATGTTAATACAGAAATTATGTTGATTTTTTTGAGGGGGTTCTTTTTGGGTAATTTTTAAAGAAATTAACTAGACATAATTTTTTGGGAGTCCCAACTACTATATAGGATATTTTATGTATTAAAAATTTTTTTTTCATACAAAAAATACAAAAAAAATTGTTAAAAAAATTTATGAAAAGTGTTTCTTTTTTTCAGATTTTTCTTTTGGATTAAAAGTTATCAAGAGAAAAAAAAATTCTGTTGTAGGCCAATTTATAAATCTTTTTTGGTCTCCCCATTTTTTTTAAACAAACAGAAAAAAAAAAAACCTTTTTGAAAGACTTTTTATATTTATATTTATTAGAATATTATTTTTAATCATAAAAAACATCAAAAAAATATCTTAAAATTTTTTTTTGTAAAACTCAATAAATTGAAAAAACTTGGATCAAAAGTATGATTAATAAAAATTTAATACACTTAAAATTTGTTTTATTTTGTTCATGATCTATTCCCATAAACACTGCCCCAAAGGGTTTATTTAAAATTTACTTCCCCAAAATTTTATGGGTTAAAAAATTTTAAAAAAAAAAATAACCCTTAAATATTTTTCCTTTTTTTGTAAATAATTCTCACGATCCAAAATTTTAATTTTAATAAAATTATTTTTTTCAACTGTTTTTTATTATGTTTATCAGCTTATTATTATAATTTTTTATTTTAAATGCCACCTTCCTTAACAGGAAAAATTTTGGAAAACTTGTACATTTAAAAAAAGTTTTTTTTTTAAATTTTATTAAAATGTTCCCGTTGGGTACATTCCCTTTTTTTTTATTAGATTTCGTCAAAAAAAAATACTGTGAATATGGATTATAACGCCCAATATTTGCATGACAAAAAATTTTAGAGACCATTAAATTGACTAAATTTTAATTTTTAACCATTTGAATTTGACTGTAAAAAAATTAAAACTTGCAAAATATTCAATTTCCCAAAAACAATAAAAACCAAAATGCACATTTCAAAATATTTATAAAAAAAAGTAAGAAAATAAAGGGTTAAAGCTCCGGAAAAAAAATCCATTTAAACAAAAACCCAAAATAAATGTCATCACAAACCAACAATCAGACCAGGTAATACATTGAAATTGCCCCTTTTATCCCCCAGGTTTTTAAAGTCAACGGATCGCTTGGTTAATTTTAAAAAGAGAATTGAACGAAATTAAACTTTTTATTAACAAAAAATTGAAATGAAACAATTTAAGGTATTGGCCGAGTAACGGAAATTGAAAAATTAATCGTTTTTCAAACCTAAAGGCTCTTACAGTCAGTACCTGGCTGCGCGGGCTACGGGGTTTCAGCGTGGGGCGGATTTTCCCCTTTTTCCTTTTGCACACCGAAAAGGCGTCCCTTTCTCCGGGGCCTTTGCACCGTGTTTTCACCGGGGCATCGTCTTCAAAATCACACTTTAGTTTTTGCAGTCCAAAAACCCTCCTCAAATACAGAAAAGGATGATGGGAAAAAATGGAATTAATTGTAATGATATGTGGGAAAAATTTTTTTCTGGGGAAACAAAAACGCAACCCCAAATTTAATAAAACCAAGGTTTTTGGGAGATAAATTAAAATTAAATTGTTTGTTCAACTCCATTACTCGTTTTTAATTTTTTTAATTATCGGGGAATTTAAGAACTAGCGAAAAAGAAATCGTACGCAAAACACGAAAAAAGTTAAAAATTCTAATCTAAAAGGGGAAGTACCAAAATAAATTTTAATGTTTTTCGTTTTAGAAAACATCCAAAAACGTGTCAATGGTTTATGAATAGGAAAGACAAGCAAGTTTTAAAATTCATTTTTTAAAAAAATTAAGTTTTCTGACAAGGAACACAGGGGATTCAAAACCAAATGCTGTAAGAGGTCCTCCATCTTTTAGGGGAAAACCTTTTCAATTTTTTAAAGAAAACAAAATTTAATTTGGGCTATTTATTTTGAAATTTGGGAGCCATTTTTTTTCTGAATAGCATCTCGTTCCCATCCCGGGTAGTGGGTTTCTTCCACCCCTTTGTTTTCTTCACTCTTACATAGACTCCCTACTAGAAAGAAAAAACAAAATTTTAATTTGATAGTTTTAAAATATGAAAAAAACGTCTATTTTGTTCTGATATTACGCAGTATGAACTTCCTTTTTTTAGCCCTTTAGGGGGGCAAAAAGGTCCAAAGGGGGACAAAAGACCTTTCCATCCCGGGGCAGAAACATGGTAACACAATTGAGGCCAAAAGGGGGTAGACTTTTTTATTTTCGCGCCCCGCCCGTTAACTGTTAGGGTTTCCAAAGAGAATCATATTTCAAGACTGATTATCATATTTTATATTTTCTGACCCGGTGAATAAGTTGATAAATAAAAAAGTAATTTTTCAGGGGGGAAAAAACCACTTTAAAATAATGCTAAAAAAAATTAATTTCCCACAAAACCTAACAAAAAATTTTGTTTGAAAATTTCCTTTTGAAAATTATTTAAACCCGATTTTAAATTTTAAAAGTTTTCGCTCTTCAAAAATTTTTTATCAGCCATTCACGGGGCTTTGATGGTGTGTAAAATTTTTAAAATTTTATATCTGTGGCGTATTTTTTTCAAAGATGTCTTTCTTCCCAAGGAAGGGAATGTATCCCCCGAATTAAAAAAATAAAGGGTGATATTATTTTTTGTAAGAATAAAATAAGTTTACATTTCTAACGATACTAGGGGTTTCCCGATGTACTCAAAGAAACCTCCATTTTTTACTTTCTTTCAAATTGAAAAAACAATCTATTTAATTTCGAATATTATTATGTTAATGACGAATAAATTTTCAACCACGTTTACAAACCTGATTGTTAATGGGGGTTTTTTTTTCATAGATAAGGGGAAAAGAAATATACAAAGAATGAAAAAAAAATAAGGGGAAATTAGGGAAAAATGCTCGGAATCCTTGATTATGGATGAAAAATTTAATTTCAAACTGGAAAGGGAAAAGAAGGTCTATTTCCAAAAATAAAAATTTTAAAAGTGGTATGGGTTAGGGAAAATTTATACTGTATTTTTTTAGGGAAAGGGATCAAAAAAAGAAGGATAATGGGCTGTATTTATTGATCTGAAGCCGGGGCCCTTGAACATCTGAACAGGAAATATTGGGGTTATGTTAAAATTGGAAATTTAAATCATTCATTGTTTAAATTAATATACAAAAAAAATTAAGGGGGATAAAGGTAAATTGTGAATTTTGTATCAAAAGGATTTGAAGCCCCTCAGTCCCTTTTTTTTAATTTTTATATGGTTTTTTAGAGTTAGTCAAGGGAAAAGCCGGTTATTGATTGTAAATGATAAAATTTTCTTTCTTAGTGATTTTATTTGGGGTGTACCAAGGACTTGAATAGATAGTAAATATTTTATGAGGGGCAGGGTCTGGGGGTTTAAAAAAGGGGGATTGGGAAATCCTGAGACTTTTCTTGAAGGGAAGAAGGGAAGGGTGAAAAAATTTAGGGTAAAAGGGGAATGATTAAAGGCAAAGCAGAAAGGATCACTTTTTATAAATATAGAAGGGTCGTTTTAATATTCTTAAAGTGTAGTATTATTTACATTTTACGTCTGTTGTATTTAAAATTTTAAAAAAAAATTAAAATTTACCATCCAGGCCAAAGCAAAATTTAACAGTGAAACATTTCTACCAAAGACACAGAAAATTTTTAAAAAAGAGACCCCACAACTCAAACTAAAGTTTTTAAACTTCAAAAATTCAGTGGACCGGGGAAAAAAGGTGACTGATTTAATTAAAAAATTTTTGGGCCTAATTTTAAAAGTTTAACCAAATTATACTTTCCAGGATTCAAAAAATTTCAGGATAAGGTTGAATTTAGTTTTGTGCACTTTTAGTAAAATTTTAATACGGGATATATCGTTTTTTCTTTTTCTTCTTTCTTTAAAAAGAAAAATATTGTAATGTGAAAGAAAAAGACAATTTAATTTTTGTCAGAAAAATTTAGGCCCCCTGGGAATGAAAAAAAAATAAACATTTCTATGTAAGTAAATTACTCCTAACATTTTTTAGTAAGAATTCATGGTTTGTGGGCCTTTTTCCGAAAAACCAACGCAAAACCTCTGTCCGTGATCCAAACCCTAAAATGCAGCCGATTGGTCCCAAAATTTAGATTCCCACATTTAAATGAACTCAAAGGGCCCCGTGGTTTAAAAAAATATTTTGATTTTGGAGATTTAAAAACCCCAACTTTTTTTAAAACCCAAAAAAATTTACTCAAATATTGGTGATAAAAAGATTACCGTATTATCTTTCTTTAAAAAGGATTTTGAAACAGGTGTTTTAAAAAAAAAGGGGGTTTTTTGGTAATTTTGGGAAAAGGAATTTTTTAATTTTTTAAAAATTGAAGGGAGGTGTATTTTTTTTTAAATTATCTCCTGTATGTATCAAGGAGATAAAAATTGCCGCTATTCATTTCCATAACCTCTGTATTTTTTAAATGAAAAAGGTTGACATTTAAAAAAACAAATTTGAAGATGGGTTTTGCCCTTGTCTGTTCTAAAAATTAGGTTTAAAAAGGGTTTTGGTTCTTATAAAACCTGTTCATTAATTTGGGAATTTGTGTTTGAAATTGGAATTAAAAAAATTTTCAAAAACCCCCAAATATTTTTTAAATTTTTTTCCCCCAGAACAGAGGGCGCTTAAAAAACACGTTGGGCTCGTTTTCTTAACACCCCGAATTTTCAAATTGAAATTTGAAATAATGGAAAGTCCACGTCCATTACTGCTAATTTAAAAAGTCCGTATTTCATTTAAAAGTCCTCTTGGGGGAATTTTTAAAAACTTATTACTGATAAATGGTTTGGGGCCCCGGGAAAAAGGTTACATTTGAAACCGAAGTTTCCCCACAATTTTCTCTACATTCCAAACTTTTGTGCTAGCTCAGTTAATTGGGGTTTAATTCATAATTGTTGCTACTCTCTACAACCAATTTTCAATCTGCCATTCATACAGAGTGGCAGAAATCTGACATTCTTATATTCTTTATATAAAAAAACTTTTTACTAAAAATAGTTCAGGGTATATCACAAATGTGAAAAAATATTGTTATAGAACCACTAATTTCTTGTTACATCATACAAAATTTTCCCAATACTTTAAAATATTAAAATATGCGTATTGGGGAAAGAAAAATGCTTTTTAATTACAATTATTTTATTATTATTATTATTATTATTTTTATTATTTTTTTTTTTTAAAACCCGTTACAATCCCATAGGGAAAGGGCCCCCAGTTGTCGGCTGGATTACAATGGTAAATTCCCCTAGCCCCTAATTCGGAATTTCCCTTATAAGGACCATTTACACACAAAATAAAAAAATGAAAACCCCAATGACAATTGTTCCTTTGTCACTGAAAAATATAACACTGTTCAGTTTGACTTCACTACTTAAATCTAACTAGTCCTTCTTTGTACTATTTTTACATTGGCATATATCAAGTTGGCGAAAATTGAATAATCTAGTGTACGTTCTTCGTTGGATTTAGACATGGCCCCACTTTTGACGATCCCTTGCAGAGGTAAACCATTCTTCCCCAAACAGCTTTTCCCCGCGACCAGCTTTTCCCAGCCGAACTCTTGAACCCCGGGGGGTAATTCGTTGGGTTAGGAGTGGGGGAAAAGTCGCATGATGTGACCCATTTCTATGTCGAACAGTGGTAACGTTTTGTCCTTAACATGGTCCTTACTTTTTTGTTTTTTATGTCTTCATTTCTTTCACTTCTGGGGAAATGTTTAAATTTTTTCCCAATTTTTTGGAGGCAGACATCAAAAACATTTGTTTCTGTGTTCTAATGCCCATGTTTGCGAACCATATGCGTGCGCCGGAATCAAGTTTTTACGATTTCTCACATTCGAAAAGGTTTTTGTTCAAAGTAAAAAATTTTTAATCCCAAAATGTTGACCATGATACAAATCCTCGGGTTAACTTTTCTTGTTAATATTCAAACAATAATTATCCTAGATAAATTATTCATTCACCTATTAATTTTTTTCTGAACCAACAGAAATTTTTTTTTTGTGCTTTTGTCATCACCTTTAATTTTCTGAGTTTTTTGTAGACTATTTCCTTACTAAGAATCAAAGTTGGAGCATTCGCTTTTTGGATGGATTGTCAATTAAGAAAATTCATCTGAAAAAATTAAATTTTAATATTTCTTCCGCCCATGTAATTCAAAATTATCCGACATTTTTGAAAACGTCATGTAATAAACGGCACCTTGAAAAATAATTTTAGTGGCATTGCTAGTTCTTAAATTAAAATTCATTTCTTTTTCTTAAAATATATTATTTTAAATCCTATAAACAAAGGCCCAGTGCGAATGTCATCGGAGGAAGGGGAAAATTTAAAGCATAAACCAAATCATATTATCAAATCATAATAATAATTAGCCGCTGGATTTACTAAAATATTTTGAATTGTAAAATTTTTTTCGATATAAATAGTTTATAATAATCGGTATTTTTTGGGGTATAGTATGGTGTGATTATTGTACTATAATTGCATGAATATTTTGTTTGGTGAATATTATGTTGCGTGAATAAGTGTGGCGTGAATTTGTCGCAAAAAAGTGAATAGTTTGTGTGAAAAATAAATTGTGTTGTGTGAATAAGGAATTTTTTTTGTGGAATAAGGAAATTGTTTGGGGAATAAGTGAATATTGTATTGCGTGAAAAACCCGTTTGTGCCCCCTCAAATTTAAAACCCTACCGATCATCTGCGCGCGCAGTTCTTTTGCATCACTTATCGCTCCCGTTTTCCCTCATTAACTCAAATTTTCAATGCTTCCCCTTGTCCCGGGAATTTTTCCCAGATATTTTCAAAACAAAAAAAAATCCGTCTCTTTTAAATAAGAAAAAAATGAAATTCAAAATTCCCGCAATTTCTTTTTTTGTCAGTTTTCTTAAATATGGGGGGGTTTTTCTATCCGAATAAAAACCCTTTCCCGGGAAAAAAAAAACGGGTTTTTCAGACCCCAAACACGGTTTTAGAAAAAAAAAATCTCCCAAATTTTAATTTTTTTTTTTAATAAAGATTTGCTTCTTTAAAAAGGCCAAACTGAAAAACCCCATTGGGATTTTTTTAATTTTTCGAAAGCTTTTTGACGTTTTTCCAAACATCTTGCTTTAAAAATTCCCTTCTTTACGGAATTCGTGGTATTCCCCAAGATTAAAAACCCTCCCCTTTAAACCCCAAATGTACAAATACCGCTTTTTGAAAGGACATTATTTACTTATCTTTCCAATTCTTTTCAATTGAACTGGGGCCCCACAAGGTTGGATCTTGGATCATCCTTTTTTTTACGTAAATTCAGTGCATCGCTCATCCCAGAATCAATAGAGTTGTCCATTATGGCGTCCAAATCGAGTAAGTTCTTTTTGTATTGGGGAAAAAGTGAAATTGACGTGAAATAAGTGTTGTATTGGGAAATAAGTGAAAAATTTGTAAATAAATGAAATTTATTGTGGAATAATAAAATTGTATTGCGTGGAAAAAGGGAAAAAATTGTATTGGTGGAATAAGAAAATTGAATTGCGTGGAATAAGTGAAAATTAAATTTCTAAAAAGGGAAAATTGTATTGCGGGGAATAAGAAAATTTTTGGTGGAATAAGTAAAAATTGTATTTAGAATAAGTGAAAAGTTTTGGAATAAGTAAAAATTGTATTGAGTCCCTTACTTTTGGTTTTAGTGTTGGGTACTTTCCAGTTCCCAACGGGGTCTTTTCCCCGGGGGTTAATTTTTTAGGATAAAAAGATTATTATAAACTAATCGTGTAATGGCTTTTTTTTAATGCAGATAATCGCTCAACTAGCCGATATAATGCGTTACCTTTGAATTGATGTTTGGCTTGGAAGATTATGGACTTATTTCTGGCGCGCATTTTTTTCAATTTCAACTGGTTTTCTTCTTTCGATTTTTTTGGTTTTTATATAAAACAATACAACTTTTGTATATGAATTATGGTAGTTAAATATTGCTTTTGAATGGCATGAAACCCATGATGCATTTACAGTTTTTTTTGTTTAAATTTTAAACGTTAATTCCCCATATACATACCGTACCAAGATTGCTGTGTTGATTTTCGGGATTTAAATTGATTTTGGGATGATTTCTCTTTCTTCCCTCTCACCTCCGTGGCATCGGACCCCCTTTGGCAGAGACGGCTTCGTAAAACTTCTTCGCCCCTGGCCAATCCCCTCCTCACCGGGGAGCTCGTAGTCTGTGTCGGCCCCTTTACGTTTCCCAGACTCTTTTGGCGTGTGGCGCGCCCCTGTTAACGGGTTTGGGGGGAATTCCGATTTTTGTTTAACGTTTTTATGATAGAAATAAAAGGGGTCATCTTCGTCGAAATATTAGTTTTTAAGAGGGGCCCTTTCGACGGCTTTCCCGACATCGTCAGTCTCCTGTTTTTGGAAAAGTCGGTGGACTGTGAGGCACACGCGTGGTCTGGTGCGCTGGTCAGTCCGTAGGCTTTTTGCATTACAAGTCTTCCAAATAATTTAAGTTAGGGATGGAAACTATTCTGAGTTAGGTTGGCCTTTGTTTTGAAAACGCAAACCGTGCCTGCGATCGGTAATTCCTTGGTGAAGGCGGCTGGGACGAAACCAAGCTTCTGTGCCATCACCGATAATTTAGAAATGTTATTTTGCTTTTTTAAATGTTTGTTCTTGCAAAAAATTTTTTTAATACTAAAATATAGTAATTTTATTTTTCTTATTAAATTTAATGTTTCTCTTCTTTAATTTCAAAAAGGGGAAATGACCATCCATAAAAAAGTGTAAATTGTCACAAAAATCCAAACTGAAGTGTTTTCTTAGACTTTCATTTAATGAAACGGGTGTGAGCGGGAGAGACCTCTAAGATCGTGATTCTCCCATGAGGCGTGGGCTTCCGCGGCCGGAATTAGAATTTATTTGGTTTCCCGGGAACGCCGCGCCCAGGGCACAGGTGCCGAGTTGTGATTCTCTAAGATGACGAGCATGAGCGACCGATCGCAAAAAATTGTCAAAACGGTCTAATCTTTTGGATGATTACAAAAAAACCCCCATGAAATATTGTTCCCACAGTTCATTCAATGATTAAATTTTTTTTTTCCCGGTTTTTTAATGAAAGGCACACGCTTACGGGAAAAAATTTCCAACTAAAATTTAGAAAAATCAGGGCGGACGTGTCAGAACTCATGATACTTCAGTTGATGGGTACTTTGTATTAAAAATTTCTATTAAACCATTAAATTGACAGGTTCTTTCAATAAATTGTATGTAGGGAGCTGGAAGTACTAACCCAACCCGGTTGAAACGTCTTGGCGTTTTGATTTTTTGTGGGTTCTGTGGTGGGGCGAAGATTTTGTGGTCTCCGATGTATCGGGGTTGATATCTACCACAATAATATTGGGGTAATACTATTGTGGAATTCATTGACCCCAGAATTTTAAATAATTCTTATTGGTACTTTGTTATATTTTTGAACTGTTTTGAATTTTGTCATTAAATACAGTCAATGTTTTTTACAGATCCCTTTGTTTAACAATCTGGTTCCCTTTAAAAATCATTATTGGTACGTATTCGTTTAAAAAAAACTAAACTTTTATAGAAAATGTATTTGTTTTTATATTCAAAGTTTAAATAATATGGATAGCCACATCATTTTATATTATTAAAAATTTTTGCTTTTACAATTTTAGTTTTGGTTTATAATAATTTGGTTTTTTTTTCAGGATATACCATAAAACGGATATTGTTTTGATAATTCTTTTGTAAATTGTTTGGGTTTTTCGGGAGCATATATTTACGCGGCGTTAAATGCAAAAAAAAGGTTCTAATAGTTTTTTAATTTTTTCCCCGATTGTGGTGCGATGTCTTACAACCCCACTGAAATGTATATGGGGGATTTTGAAAAGCAAGTGTTGCAACGTGGGCCGTTTTGCAATTTAATTAAAAAAGTACTGCTGGGATTTTGACAATTTTCATCTTTTCTTTCAAAAACTTCGTCCTTTTATTAACAAATTTAAAAAAAAAATTGAAATGTTCCTAACAATTTGGTAAAAATTTTATAAAATTGTAGGGGACAATTAAAAAACAGACGAGGGAAAATATTGTATTGGTTTTGTTAGTTTTTCTAAATTTCAGCAACAGTTTATATCACCGGTTTTAAAATATTTCACTTCGACAGTCCAATTGTATTTTATATAACAAAAATCAAGATTGATTTGAGAACTCTTCGTTTGGGGATATATCACTAATATCAAATATATTTACAAATATCTATAAATCCGAGACGCAAGGCGAAGAGTGCAATAATGTATAGTTCCGGGCAGACGTACGGGAGGCCCCACGAACGGACGCGCGGACACGGGCGAACATGCCAACCGGAGCAACGCAAGGCGGGCCTGACCGACGGACGGACGGACGGACGGACGGAAACATACCGCACAGACCGGCGTACAGTGACGGGGAAAAGGAAAAAGGCGAATGGATGTAGACGGATTGATGGACGGATACAATAAAAACACACCATTTTTAAAATTAAGAGCTTGGGTGATTCCGTTCCTCTTCTCTCGGTGAAAATTTTTATCTGTGCTTGCACCTGGGGCTCGTTTGCAATTCATTTTGCAATAATTCTTAATGGTTGGGGGGAACGTTCAAAATTTTCTTTGAGCGTGCATCAGGTGAAGACATGTTTATTTGTTTGTTTATTTATTTGATTATTTATTTATTTATTTTTATTTATTTATTTATTTATTTATTTATTTATTTATTTATTTATTTATTTATTTATTTATTTATTTATTTATTTATTTTTTTATTTATTTATTTATTTATTTATTTTATAGATATGTTGTTTCATTTTTTTTAGACAAATTTTATTTTTTTCATATCGGGGACAACAAAGCAAATAATGATTCCCGTTATATTTTCTTTAATTTTTTTTTGGAAGATCTCCCAAATGGGGAAATACCTTGGAAAGGGATAAAAATTTCAAAAAAAAATTAAAAAAACTGAATTATTTCGAAAAATTCAGTTAATAATTCCTCATTATTTTTTAGACGTGGCGTTTTATTCAATGCGGTTTGGGTTTTGAGTTGTGCAATTTTATCCAACTTTCCATTTCGTACAACGGTTGAAATATGGAGAACGAACATCTTCTCATGCTCATTCAGAAGTCTCAATAGGGTAGTTGCATCAAGAATTCAGTTTAATACTTTTATGGAATTACCATTATTCCATCAATCATCATTTTCTTCAATAATTATTTTAAATGTTGACAGCGTCTCTCTTCATGTGCCTCGACAATTTGGGTTACAGCATACGTTACTCAAGAGTTCCTTGGTTCTCTAAGAAGAAACGGATAATTTGATTAAATCATTATTCATTGTCAATGTTAGTCAAGTAATAGTACTTTTTGATATTTTTTGGTAGCATGTTTAACCCCGAAGGTAGGGCCATATCCGAAGTTCATTTTAAAATCGAAAGGGGAGTGGAGAGGGAAAATTCATCAAAGGTATTCTAGGTATTTTTATTAGTGAATTAATTATTTATGCATGTTTACTTGTCTAACCCAACAAACAGGCTAATAATGGTTAAAAAATAATGGTAAGTTCCCCTTTGGCTCGGGAAAAAGTTGCTATATTCTCCCATGTTGTCAAGATAATAATGGTTTTTTTGCTCTTTCTAGGGGCCTATTTAATGAAATGTTTGAAACTGCAGGATCCATCTCATTCCAAATCAATGAAAATCCCAATAAGGGTGGTCGCATCAGAATTATCTTGCATCATGTATTAATGAGATTAATATAACGAAGTATTTACACAGAGACGTGATGGAATTTTCACCATAATTCAATCAACATTGTTAAATTAATAAATTATTAAAAAAAAGCTTGACTCCCTGAATTGATAATTTTTTTTCACAGCCGACTGTTGAATTCCTTGCTTTTCGGAAAAGAATATTAGGTAACGGGAAATTTTCCGTCAATTAAAATTTTGCATTTTTTCAAATTGTTTAGGTAGGCGGTGCTTCGTGAGAAAGTTGGAGGTAAGTTCGCCCCGATTTAATGTGATATCTGGGCTTCCCGCGGGCCCGGATTGGGCTGGTGACCCGGGGGGTCACCCCGGGCACCCCAAACAAAAATTGATGTGCGGCTGTTGGGAAATTTACCGATGGTATTTTCAGTTTTTTTTGTGAATTTTTTTTATATATATAGTAATACAAAAAATTAATGAATAATCTTTTTTCAAAACATCATTGGTATCCATGTATTTAAAAATGTATTTCGACTCAGGAATGTTTTTTGTATCAGTAATGAAATTTTGTTTATTTTAAATGCTGTATTAAAGAAATCTGCTTTGGGGGCGCAGAACCCATTCCAAAAAAGGGGTATTAAAACCATGACGGTTACTGGGAAAACGTTGTGGTACATTTTAGGGGACAACATGTACATAATCAGAAATTTGCCACTTTGTCTAAAACAACCATTGATTTATTTTCAGGCACTTAAAGGCTCCAAAATTTTCATACCCTTTCAAAATTCCCGTTGCTAACTGTTTTAAATTTTGAAGACTTTTTTTTCATGTATGTAATGCCAAACAAATGCATTCAAAACATTTTTTTCGGGAGAACTTTAGGGGGCCTCCTCATGCAACGTACTCCCAAAACAAAATTTTTTTGGTTAATATTCGCATCTTTTCGGGTTTTTGTATTTCGTGGAAATTATATGATAAAAACAGTGAAACGAATTTTAGCCAATTCAAAAAATTTTCGAATAAAAAAGGTATTGGTTGGTTAAAGACAAATGCACAGACCCGGTTTGCTCCCACCGCCTCTACGCTCTGTCCGGGGCAGCAGCTTTCCCATGAAATTTAGACCCGGGGAAAATCACAATGACAAAATGGTTTTAATTTTAAAAAATTTTTTTTAAGAAGGATGTGAATGAAATTTTTTAAAAATTTAAATTTGGACATTAAAATACTTGTCCCAGTGTTAGGGAATTTTCTTTTTTAGGGTTTTTTCCTTCAATGTCAATGATAATGTTTCTGAAAATGATAATGTTAAATTTCCACAGATAGCTTGCTTTCAAACAATGTATATAAGGGGATATTGGGTAATAAAATTTATCTTTTTTCCACAGATTGCATTTTGGAGTATATGTTCTATCACTATAATAGCAAGAAGAAAAGAAGAAAAAAAGAAAATAAAATGTATTACGTAATTTTCAAAAAGTGTCATCCCAATTTCGGGGAAATAGCTGGAGGGCAATCTCAAAATTCAGTATGAATTTAACTCTTAAGGGGTTCAATTTCCTGTCACATTTCCAAAAAGCAAGATATTTGGGTAACTTTCGACATAATTTCATTGAATACTTACTGTGACATTTCAGTATGATTTTATTCATTAAATGTTTATATCGCTATTTTATTGAAAAAATTTGTCCCATATTTTTAAAACCCGAATTGCATGCAACGTGCAAAAAGGACGGGGTTCCATTATTAAAAGGACCACTATGATAGGAAATTGACAATGCGAGATCTTCATTTTTTAGTTAAGTTTAAATTGTAAACAAACTTAGTCATATACTACTTTGTAAGTCTGAGGGTACTGCATTTACTATTCTTTGGAATGTCCCAATATTGCCCCTTTATTTACTTTATAATTATGATTACCTTATTTATATTATATATTTATGATTATTTTTTCAGGTTGTGACCGTCCGTTTTCTTAGATTCCGAAAACGTGTCCTCCCCCCAAGGGAAACAGAAAAAAATATTTTGAACGGCCAACGCGGATGAATATTTGGAAACTATAAATTTAAAACAAGAGGGCCACCATAGACCAAGGGCGAGACCGGAGGTCGGATGAAAGAAAAAATTCTTTCTGAAGGGGCAGCTGAACTGGGCGGACGTATGGAAACCGGGACGCCAGGAAGTGACATTGCAGCGGACTTAAGATTTGAACTTTTTGAGCTCTTCTAGAAGACCGAAGAGGGAAAAATTCTATTATAAATTGATTTAAACATAATCTTAAAGAAAGATAATAAAAAAGTTATGAATTTTTAAGGAAGAATTAAAGGGGGAGACATTTTGAATAGATGGCAGTAAAAATAGCTTGCATTCATTTCTCTTTTTCCCGTTTTTTTTCCCCTTTTCTTATATTTAAAAACTCTTTGAAATTGGGGCTCGTATGGGGTGATCCTTTTATTCATTTTCCCCTTAATATCCCGTTTGGGCATTAACCAAAAGAAAATAAAGTAAAAATTTATAGAGAGTATTCAAGAATATAAAACTTGAACAGAAGAAGAAGGCGGTTTCTGGGAGCAACTGCGTTCTCACGAACACGACCTTCAAAAAGGGCCCAAGCAGCTCGGGGAAAAGGGGAGAAGGAAGCATGCGGACTGCTCTCGCCCAAAAAAAAAGTAAGGTCGTTTCAAATAAAAATTTGTAGGGATAGGGGATTCAGTTTAATAAAAAATTTTTCTGTATCTGTCACGTAGAAAGAAAGGGGGGGTAACAATTTACCACGCTTAAAAGGGTAAGAAAATAAAGTACATTTGTTTCCGCTTTAATCGTGAGAACAAATCAATCTTTTTTTTCAAAAATTTTAAGATCAAATATTGTAATATAGTGATTAAGAGTTTTGTAAGATATAATTATAATAATAGTCATTCTCTGGGTTTTAGAGAGAAAGATTTCCTTTTTGTAAAAATAATGTTAAGTAAAAAAAAATTTTGATTTTCAATGTTTGTTTCTTTCCCTTTTTGTAAAAATAATATTTTAACGATTCTTTCAATTTCTGAAAGTGTGTTTTTTAAACAATTGGGTTGTGATGAAAGTAGGGAAAATTTTGTTTTAGTTATTGTGTGTTTTTTTCAGTCAAAGTATTCTGTATTTGATTTTTTTGTGTGCCATTTATGTATTTGTCATAGCAGCAAATATTTTAGAATATATTCTGAATTTTGTGAAAAATGATTCTCACCCAGTTGTTTGTAATTTTGCATCCAATCCATAAACGATCTTCACGACCCTGCCCCCCCTATTTTTTTTATTTTTTATTGTGTCCACACTGGGACGTCTATACTGAGCTAGTCGACCATCTGGTGAATTGTGTTCGCCACCCCCCCAAGACGTCTTAGGTCGGGTGCTGGCCTTACGGCTTGTACCGAACGGTACTGTGGCTCGCAAGGTAGGATGTAAAATTTGTAACCAAAAAAATCCAAGTCAACTGTGTGTTAACGAGGTTGGCAAGCATACCAAAAACTCATACTTCGGAAAGTTCTGAATTGATGTCAAGTGAGAGCGCTGGGTATTTGAACCCTCTAAATTATTACACTAAATTATACAGGTAAGGATTGATTGTGTCGTATTATTTAATGCACATATCTTTCGTGAATTATATGCAAGATTAACCAGTGTCTCTGAAAACTTCTCCCTCGAGTTAGGTCGGTCCACATTTTTACGGAAGCAGGAAAGGCTCTCGTGTTCCTTTCTTCATCTTCGATCTAATTATTCTCCATTTCATATTCACTCTTTTATCACCCTATCTTTTATTTCTCTGTATGCTGAACGCCCACCATGTATACTGTTTGCCGTGCATGGCGACACCCATATTGAAGGGAATGGGTGTCCTGGCGGTTGAGATGTCAGCTTGTTTCTTCATATTCTTTTCTGGTGTTACACTTCATGCATAGCTAACTTCCGCCGTGATCCAATACACTGGCTTTGGTCTCGTCCTCTTCTAGGCGAGCAGTCAGAGCTCTCACTCACTTCCGATCAATCGGACCGGACTATGTCCTGCCCGATTGAACGCCAGAGTGAGTAGGGGATCACGGTGACCCCTTGCGAGTAAAACAGCGTTACCCTTAGCCATATACCCTCGAGACATCTTTGGAAGCATCTAAATGGGAGTGTACCCTTGTTGGGCTCCGTGGTGGAGGACGACGGGGATTATCCGAACAAAAAGATATCCAGTTCCAATCATTCTGATGACTAGACAAGCGTGACCAATCCGAAAATAAAAGTATCCGGCAATGTCCATTTTCTACCGAGATCGAAAGATTCACTAGACCTATTATCGTGTCGGCGGGTAACACAACGATGGATAACGAATTTGGAAGAGCTAAGACTTCTGACACAGTTTATTGCCCAAACATTTCTGTGAAATTTTTTAAACGCATCAATGAATTACTTTCAATGAGGGATATGAATATGGAACATACAATAGTATGGCTGTTTCTCCTAAGACGTGAAAACTGAATTCATCGGATCGTGCAAGGCGAGATGCAATCATATGTTTTAACATATTTATAGCCAACATATATGCAGTAACCTCTACAAAACTTTTCAGCAAATCTTACCCTTAAACTATCACTGCATAACTGTTTCATACAAGTAGAGACTATACTGAGCATCACAAGAAAAGTAATACACAATTTTAACAATGATACATAATGGCATTATTTGCTCATTTGAACTGTATAAATGTGTATAAACAACCTGTACATATTGTATTGCAGCCTGGTCAATGACCCCCTATCTCGATCAGGTTTTTCGCCCAGTTTCCTGATCCACGAGCAAATGCTGAGATGGCCCTCTTGTTTCTGCCGAACATAAACGTAATTTCATTTTCGTCCACGTCTCTCTAGAAATCTAGTGGGAAATACTATTATTCAAAATATTGTTTCCATGTTGTTGCGGCAGGAAGTATTATTCCGAAGGACAACATAAATAAGAGCCAAAATTTATTGCCTTTTCATCCTTGAAAATAGATTTTATTACATGGGAGCTTTCCCCCCCTCCAAATTTAAGTAGTGTATGACCACAGAATTTTGAAAATGTGCACACAATTCACTATTCCCCATAGCACGTCATACGCAGTTTTAACTGTTTTTTTGCAAAATAAATTTAAAAATAAATAAAAATCACTTACTAAGCGTGATTCCTGCACTTTGCCAACGAAAAACTAATAGTTATTATGGTTATGACGTTATAAGGGCTCTAACGTGATGGAACACGACAAAAGTCCGAGTGCTGTTGGAGTGAGGCTTTTTGTCATTAGAACCAGCAGCACCCGTGGTATATATTAGATAAACAAATAACTATTTGCTTATGGAAATGTTACTATATGACACAGAATATACGGGATGTCAATAGACGATCGCGAGGGGTCATATGTGATAAACAACCGCGTTGGGCGATTATTTCTGTTAGTTGAAATGACAGAGCAGAGGAGGAATTAGCATTGTTTTGAGAGATAAAGAAAGATATAAAATCTGGATGCTTCTGATTTTTAGAAGAACATTCATTCGCTTGAGAAACGTGGTGATGAGCGTAATGGTTCCGATATATTTTACTAGATCGAGGAAAGACCGTAATTGGATAGTTGTACAAAGTGAACTATTGTTCTTCTAGGCAATGATGTCTAGGCGTCCACTGACGCAAGTAAGAGAAGACACGGATTGGTACAGTATCGCCGGGGGAATTTGGAACCGTATTACGGACATTAGGCGAGGACTTTATCCAGAAGCAAGATTCTGCTGGCAGTCGACGGAGAAGGTCTTACCGGGCCGCTATATCGAACGAAGCGGAGAGCGCGAAGACCTAATGTGAATGACACTGCGTTTTATAACTATTGTAATGTAGAAAACTGGTCATAACCAAATATGAATTCATTTTGATTATCATTATAATAAATTCCAATTTGTTAAGTTGAAAGAAAGCTGACGCACACAGCAGTTACGTGCAATCCGTTACCTTATGGTATTTTCAGATTGCTCGGACTACAGCACTTTCGTACACGCAGCCGTACACGTTAACTATACACGTAGGAAAACCTACACAAATACACTACTTCAAAACTCTTAGGCTACTATTAAGCTCTTTCTTACCTCAACCTTTGTTGTCTGACCAGTCTTTCGTCTCGAAAGTGGAGGTAGAGCCAATTTATAATGTTCATTAGCAAATCTTGACCTAGCCCATCCCCTTTTTTATCTGATCCAGGCAAGAACAAAAATAACCGCTTGTAGAGTGCATTACGTTCGACTGTGGATGCTCCGCGCTCACAACATTTAAGTGAGCGCGGACATTACTTAGCACGCCCTCCAGCCCCGGAAAGGTTACAACCAACAGCCAGGTACATACGGTATTTATTGAGAAATTGCTATCTTACGTTTTCATAAGACTCGGCGTTGCGGATCAGACGGGATTTCCCATTTCTGGGCTACTTAATTTTAGTGAGAATATAATTAGACTTACGAAACTCTGGGTAATATTTTATCTTTCTATGATAAAACCAATTACTGCATTTTTACTGTGTTTTTTTAGATAGTTCGCTCTCTGTAACTACAGCGAGTTAGAGGTCCCATTCGATCCCAGAAGAATTCAAAATGAATACTGTATATGGGCTACACTGACTTCAACGATGAATGGTTTAAAGCAGAAGAGTATTGATTTTTACTTCTTCGTGCTTAAGAAGAGAAAGTAGTGCTTCGCAAAAAAAAAAACGGAGTTTTCAGCTGAAAACCTATTTTTGCACGGTCCTGGCAACGAAAAATTAGATAAATACAGTTTCTAAATTTAGAAAAACATCACTAAGACGTGGCGTAACCAGAACTCCCGTTTTGTGGGTCCTTGATACTGAAACCCGATTGACGCAAACGTCCGAAGAACAATTAGCCATAAACCGTTCAACTGATTTTCCGAAACATATTCCTCAATTTATATGGCTGATCTCGCGGACCCTTTGAATTTGAATCATATTTCTAATTTCGGAAACCTTACATTGCCTGTAGGACATTTTCGCAAATTTGAAAAAATGGGCGCTGCCGATTTTGATTAAATTTTGATATTAAGGAAGTCTGAAGGACGTTTAAGAGAATGGCGGATGGGTGGTAGAAAAACTGTGTTTTCGGAAAGCTGGAAAAATTCAAAATTGTTTCGGCGACTTCCCATTAACCATAAAGCAGGAGCATATGATGTTTTCCACGAAATGTGTACATAAAAATAAAGTTCTTTCAAATAATCATGTTACATTTTTTGAGTAATTATGAAGTGAAAATTAATCGCCCGTTCTAAAATCTTGCGCTGTGATCGTAATTTGGCAAGTCTTTAGGTTGCTGGATATGCAAGTTCGAATTTGTATATTATTCCATATTATTATTATTATTATTATTACATTTATATTATACTTATTTCATTTAAATTATAATATGAAAATGAATAGATGAGCGGGTCATTGCTGCTTCTTGTAACGCACTGATAACAGAAAGCGATAAAATGTGTTGAAATCCTTTATTTGATAGTTAATGAAATTGATTGTAAATTCATGTGGATAAAAGTTGTAATACACGATGTACACATGTATTAATGTTGCACACATGGACAAAATCTTCATTTGAAGTGAGAAATGTAGCGATTTGATTATGAAAATGTTGCGTATTTTTCATATATCACATGGAGAAAAAGGATCTTTCCTTAGCTAAGTAGTTTTGATAATGTGTCACACTTGCGCATACATAAAATCAGTAATGATTCAGCAAATGCTTAACATTATTCTGCAGTGTGTTGTATTGTGTAAAACGTACACAAGAATCAAACTACACAGCACAAATAGCCATGGGAACTGAATTCAGAGTCAAAGATACTCATCAGATTAGCTGAGCTGCTAATTTTCCATAATATGAGATATGGCGTACTGCCGGAAATCAACACTCGAGAGGATACTAAGATTTTTAAAATTTTATTTGCTTTTCACCTCTTGTTGTGATATCACATCGTCGGCGCGAATGAATCGCCGAAGAACTCAAGTTCGTAAAGGCCAACGATTCTCGTTGATTCAGCGCAATATTTTGCACATTTTTTAATATCTTGGAAAAGGAAAACAAAAATATTTGTGTATTAGAAGTATCGACGGTGTTGTAATTCTTCTACCTGTTATACAACTTCTGTTCGACTACAAAGCATTGTGATTTTTATTGTCCATTTGCTGCGAAAGATATTGTTGCCGATTTATTAGAAGAAATATCCTCAGGTCATACCTAATGAAATTCTTGCGTTTTCTAGAAGCAGCTGATATTTCATATTGCGCTTGGTGTATGGTGTGTCGGGGGATGTCCGTACTGAGTGGTTTACAATGTGTGAACATGTAACTCGTTTCGAAATACAGTGTATTGATCCATTATTAACATTTGCAAAATTATATAATCATGCGATAAGAAGAAATATTTCTATAAAAATCAAATCTAGTAAGTAGACTTATTTATCTTTGTGGCACCTGCATTTTCATGCTGCATTCCTAGAACACTTGTAATACGTTGAGAAATGATTTTTCGTCTATATGACGAGAAATGTACATTTAAGAGTTTTTGTTGATGTCTGTTGAATCCATAAATATTTGAGACAACTATCCTACATGTTAAATACTGGAGTGTTATAGTATACTTGTGAGACTTATGCATCGTGTATGTGTTTGTGAACGTACGCCCTCGTCTGATTTATTTCGCCATAGACTTTCACATACCACGTCACGCAATACAATGTTCAAATGTTTATTATTTGTCATGAACACCAATCATTTTTCTTTTAAAAAGTGAAAAAAAATTGCCCTCTGATACAGGGCTTACTTAATGTTGACGAGATTAATATTCTGAATTTGGTCTGTAATGTGATATATGAAGAGTTAAATGTCTCGCACTTTTCTCCCTGGTGTATCTAAGAATTACCCTACCGGCGCGAAAATGCTCTACTAACACAACCGAGAAGTGAATTGAACGAAGAAAAACGGATTTTTGTAAAAAAAATATACAAAAACTATATTCTGTGTACACTCTGTTTTCAAATAACATTATGTCCTAACTTTACAAGAGTGAGGTTTAATGTATTAAAATAACGTTCTGAAGATGATTCAGGTTGTTGGCATGTGAGATACATGTCACACGACGATTTTGAACTTCGCAGCTAGTAACGAAGGATAATGTTCTCTGTTTATTTTTTAATCCATTATCAAAACTGATTGTTCTGAAAGAAATATTTGTTAGTGCTAAAATTCTATGAATCATAATGTTCTTATTTTGAATGTGAATACTAATGTTGCACACAATCACAATTAAATTCACTCACAGAGGTACAAATAATCAACTTTGAGCCTACAAATGATTTTCACCCTCATCGGTTTGATTTTTATATAACTTGTTCATTCGCAATAAATATGAATCGCAAATGAAAATTTAAAAGAAATTGAGAAGGCAGTATTGAACATGTAACTTACAAAAACACTCACGCTAAATACCTGATGATATTTTTGTTAGAGGAAAAAAGTGACAACATTTCTATCATACCATCTTCATATGTTCTTTTTTCTATTGTAGAACCATGTGTGTGTTTGATTTTATTAGATTAATGTTTTCTAAGATAATTAACTCCCCGACGTTTAGAAGAGAACTAAAATTTGCATATTTACTTGAGATCCAGATCCTTTGTATTTAAGTACAATGTATAACCTAAAAACGTTCTCTGAGAATGGTGAGTGTTCAAGTAATACATTGAGAAACTATGTACGAGTAAGACGAGTGTTGAAATGTGTGTGATGCGGTTGATACGTATAAAGCGAGTGTGTTTACAATCAACTTACTTATCACACATAATATCTGTATTTTTTTAATTCTACAGCTGTGTATTTTTTTTAAAATCAATAATATGATGTAGAAAATTGGTTTGTATCATCAATTCGCTTAATATTAAAATTTGTACTATTAGATACTCAAAAATCCCAATCAATTTGGCTAATATATCTGAAATATGATTCTTCCAGTGAAATAAATGAAATTATACGGTGCGGTTACGTAATGTTTCGTATGAGAACTTGTACACTACCGTCTGCTCTCGCTATGGAAACACGGATCCTACTACAAAGTCTTATAGTAGTTTTCAATAATAGTATTTGTGTTAAACCTCAAGCATATTTTATTTCATTTTGGAAACATGACTTTGAAAACATTGTTATTTCTTATACCATTAACTATCGATAACCAGCTGTGATGGCTGTTATAATTATTCAACCTTATAATTGTCATTTGTATATAGCATTTTTGCAGTGTAGCGTGCTTTAACAATATTCTTATTTCTTAACGTTTATAAAACTAAGTTTTTGTGAAACATGCAACATCAAAAACCTAGCTTAAATCCAAGAGCAAGCAAAAACTTACAGATATGTACAGGATATTTCTTAGATAAAGTATATAAATATAAATAAATTTATATTTAAAATTTACAGCAAATTTATATTGCAATATTTCAGATAACTGGTTTATATTTTATCATAAAATGATGATGCTTTATACTGAGTAACCCCTTAAACCATCGGGCCACAGTTTTAAAAAGGTTCCGGGACAGGTTTAAGTTTATTTTGTTTGAAGAGAGGTTTAGAAAAACAAAGGCCCAAAAGACCCAAAAATAAACCCCTCTTTTTTTTTTGTGTTCAAGCGTTTTCAAAACGTTTTCCCTAAGAAATGATATCTTCCAAAAAAGCAGCCCTTTCCCCCTTTTACATTTTAAAAAAATTTTGAGTACATATGTTGAAAGAAAACCAAAAAACACATAGAGTTGAAATTGTGTTTGCAGATTTTTTTCTTTTTAGTTTCGGTAATTTTTACACCCAATTTTAAAAAAATTTGTGTTGGGAACCTTTTCTTGACCATTGCATATAGGGGTTTGGGATGAAATTAAAAACAAGCCCAAAATTTTAATGACTTTGGTTTCGATAGGGAAAAATGTTTTGGTTTTGAGTAGTCAAACCTTGTGGGCTTTTTTAATTTCAACGGTTTAAAAAGGTTTTTTTTTAGGGGTCCGAATATCAGCCTTTTTGTGTTTTTAAGAAACATTAATTTACAGCGCCATAAATTGAAATGTTTATGATTTTCCCTAAAGGTGAGGTTGAAAAAATTCCTTTTTAAAAAAAATGGGGTTTCCGTACCAACATTAAAAAATTATTGACCGGTGTTGAAAACACATTTTTTTAAAACATAAATTTGTTTTTAAATTTGTTAACTTTTAGCCAAAAATTAAATTGTGTATTGAACTTTTCGATTGGTATGTTTTGGGTGTTCCATTCCTTTTATAAGTATAATCGTTAAACATGACAAATCAATTTAAAATTTTTTAAATTTTTTTTCAATTTTTGTACTGGAAAAGCACATATAATTATTTCTGTAGAATTTTCTCGTGGGGGTGTTAACCCCCCCAACAAATACTTTGCTTTTAAAATTTGTTTCCCCCAAAGAAAAAACGTTTATTTACCTTTGAAGAAATTTTAAAAGGCAGAGGGGAATTTTTTAAACCCAAAGGGAGGACGTTACTAACAACAAGCCTGAAAAAATTTTATTATTTTTTTTCCCCAAAGGAAAAAATTTTAAAAATTGAAAAATGCCTTTTGATTGGGTTGACAAATAGGGAAAGAAAAATGGCAACTTTTTATGTGTTGTTTAAATAGGAAATATTTTGTGAATATTACAGGCCCGTTAAAAAGAATAAAAAAAAAAGCCTGGAGTGGGGTTTTTAGCTTAAAAAGGGAAATTTTTTGTGTATTAATCACAAAAAAGATTTTTGTTACGGCCAAAAATGCCAAAAATTTTTAAAAAAAAGTCTGGATTTCACTGACATTTTTTTTTATTTTTCATTTGTTTCATTTCTTATTTCTTTCCCAAAATATTGGGTTTTGAAAGGGGAGGTGGTTAACCATGCAAAATTGAATTTGTTTTTCCGCAAAAATTAAATTTAAAAAAAAAGGCTTTTTTATCCGAATACGGAAAAAACTTTTTATTAAAATTTTTAACGACCGTTTTTTTTAAAATTTTTTTGAAAAAATTTTAAAAAACAAAGATTGAAAGTTTTTTTTTTTTTTCTTCAAATTTTGCATTTTGTGTTAAAATTTTTATTCAAATTTCTTTTTGGGGTAAAAATTAAAAAACATTTTTAAATAGGTTTTCATTTATATTTTCACCGAAGGTTTTAAATTTCGGTGGATGTTATTAAATGAATTTAAAACGAAAAAAAAAAAATTGATTTTCGAAATTTTTTAAATTTGGGATGGGAGTTTTGACAAGAAATAAAGGAATGATTAAACAAACTTTAAACAAAGTAAAGATTTAAAATTTTAAAAAACATTGAATATAAAAAAGCAAAGTTTGGGAAAAAAACAAAAAAAAAAGAATAAACATTTTAATTTCAGGATGGTTCAAAAACCCGTTTTTTTTTTTCATTATAGATTTGGGTTTTTAAATTTTTTTAAATTATTCTTTTGGGTTTATTATTTCAATTGATATAGGCAACCCTTCCAGATCTTTTTAAAAAAAAAACAGACAAGATAATCAAACTCAATACACAATTTTTTAACGGCGCAAAATTGTATATTCATCAACTTTTTATCCCCACAAAAAACGACGTTATTTCACCCCCAAAACAAAATTTTTCAAAAACCTTTTACAACCCCATATTGTTAATTTTAACATTTGGATTTTAACAGGAACCTAAGCTCAGTGTGCATTTGGCTTTTTCAACTGGTTTTCCGAATTTCCGAAAATCTTTAAAAGGAAACCCCCGATCAAATCCATTTTCAATTAAATACCAAAAGAAAGGGACCAGATTTAGTAGTGGTTTCATATTCATTTTATTGTCACACACAAAGACATACCATGATATAATTCTGTTTATACACGCACAGAAGAAACCGACTGTATCATTTATATAAGGATACCATGCATACTTTTATTTCTATACCCGCACAGAAGAAATCGACAGTATTTTATTATTTCATCTACACACACACACATACACTTTTACAAATACACTTTGTACATACTCATATTGTTGTCATCTTTGAATGACCATTGGTGGATTTAACCAGTAGATCCTAATGCTCAGTGTGCATTTGGTTCGTGCCTTAACCCCTACAGCTACCGGTTGGCTGGCCGAATTGCCGAAAATCTCTTACAAGAGTGTTAAATCCTCGCAGTCAAACAGCATCAAATCCCATTTATAAATTAATATACCAAAATGAAAGCGTATGCCCAGCATTCAGATGGTCGAGTGGTTAAAAGTGCTGGTATTGGTGAGTGCACAGGTTAGCAGGTTCGATTCCCGGCGGCTACGGTAATGGCACTTCTTTTTTGAAACCTTGCCCTTAACCTCAATTGACGGACAGACAGAATTACATATCTTGGCTGTGAACGGGCCTCCTGGTACGGTAGTGGTTAGTGGTTAAAATATGGCCCTGCCGTGCTGAGGTGTCGAGTTCGAATCCTGCACGCTAATATTTTCAATGCATTTGATTAGCAGGAAAGAAACTGAACGGAATTAAAGTATATATTCTGTATGTGGCGGCAGGTCGATAGCCTCGTGGTCTAGTGCGGTCAAAGATCTGCGGTAGCAAGTAAATCATATCGGGTCTGAATCTCGAGAAAGCAAAGCTTTATTTTTATATATTATATATATATATTCATATATATATATATATATATATATATATATATATATATATATATTCATATATATATATATATTCATATATATATATATATATTCATATATATATATATATTCATATATATATATATATATATATATATATATATATATATATTCATATATATATATATTCATATATATATATATATATTCATATATATATATATATATATATATATTCATATATATATATATATATATATATATTCATATATATATATATACGTATATATGAAGAGTATATGCAATATTATTAAAATAGTATTAATTAATTTATTATTAAATATATAAATTATTTACATGTATTCATTTATATATTTATTTATGCTAAAAGTGATATTGTTTATAAAGAATGTATAAAATATAATTGTTTAAATTATTTAATAATATTAAATATTTAAATCATTATAAATTAATTTAATTTATACACGCGCGCGCGCATATGTATACACATATGTATATATACATATATATATATATATATGTATATATACATATAAATATATATATATACATATAAATATATATATATATTAATATTTATACGCGTGCACGCACGCACGCGTACACATATATATATATATATATATATATATATATATATATATATATATATTACTAATATAATTTGTTATTAAATAATATACAAATTATATATATATATATATATATATATATATATATATATATATATATATAGTGTATATATAATATATACGCGCAAGTGTGTACGCGCGCGTTTATAAATAACTTTATTTAATTTATAATAATTTAAATAATTCATATAAACAAATAATTTAAACAATATTATTTTTATGCATTGTTTATAAACAATATGACTATTTAGCAGTTATAAATTATACAAACAAATACATATATATAATTTGTATATTATTTAATAATAAATTATATTATTAATATATATATATGTATATATATACACATATATATATATATTTATACATATATGTGCATATATGTATACATATGAGCGTTATGTGTACGCGTTTATAAATTAAATTAATTAATTTATAATTAATTAAATATTTAATATCATTAAATAATTTAAACAATTATATTTTACACATTTTTTATAAACAATATGACTTTTTAACATAAATAAATATATAAATAAATACATGTAAATAATTTATATATTATTTAATAATAAATTATATTATTGATACTATTTTAATAATATTGTATATATTCATATATATTTATATGTATATATGCATATATATACATATATATATGTATTCATATGTATATATATACAAATATATATATATAAAATATATATAAAAGTAAAGCTTTCCTTTCTCGAGATTCGAACCCGATATGATTTACTTGCTAGCACCAGGTCTTTGACCACTAGACCACGAGGGCTATCCGATCAGCCGCCACATACAGAATATATTTTAATTCCGTTCAGTTTCTTTCCGTGCTAATAAAATGCATTGAAAGAATAATGTGCCCAGGATTCGAACTCGACACCTTCAGCACGGCAGGGCCATATTTTAACCACTAACCCACTAGAGCACCGGGAGACCCCGTTCACAGCCAAGGTATATTAATTCTGTCTGTCCGTCAATTGAGGTTAAGGGGCAAGGTTTCAAAAAAAGAATTATGCATTACCGTAGCCGCCGGGAATCGAACCTGCTAACCTGTGCACTCGCAATACCAGCACTTTTAACCACTCGACCATCTGAATGCTGGGCATACGCTTTCATTTCTTGATATATTAATTGTAAATGGGATTTGATGCTGTTTGACTAGGGATTTAACACTCTTGTAAGAGATTTTTCGGCAATTCGGCCAGCCAACCGGTAGCTGTGAGGGTTAAGGCACGAACCAAATGCACACTGAGCATTAGGATCTACTGGTTCAAATCCACCAATGGTCATTCAAAGGTAATAACAATATAAGGTATGTACAAAGTGTATTTGTAAAAGTGTATGTGTGTGTGTGTGTGTGAATGAAATAATAAATACTGTCGATTTCTTCTGTGCGGGGTATAAATAAAGTATGCATGGTGTATATATAAATAAATACAGTCGGTTTCTTCTGTGCGTGTATAAACAAAATTGTGCATGGTGTATGAATTGTATGTATCGTTGTCTGTGGTGTGTTGGTAAAAAACAGATACTGGAATGCGTGTGCCCAATATATCGAATTAGTAAATAATAAATACGCTCCGGAAGTGAAACGAATAGAAAGTGTAAAAATATAATCAAAATTCCCCAAATCTATGGCCCACGTGAGAAGTTTGGGGGATTAAGATAAAAAAACACTGGTACTTTGAACCATCGCTGGAATACTTAAAAGTGATTTTTATGTCTTATTTTTTTTGTTTCTTTCCCGAACTGTTGCGATTTTTATATTACAATGTAATATTTTAAGTTCTAAATCTTTTACTTTGATTTGCAAAGTATTATGTTGAAGATCATTTCCCCTTTATTTCTTGTCATAAGAACGTCAACATCAGAATTCTACAAAATATTTTCTGCAAGCAAAAGTCAATTTTTATTTTGTATCGTTTTAAAATATCATTTACACTAACATCGCTTTACTCAGCTAATCTTGGCAACGTCTTTTCTTCGGTGTAGAAGAATATAAATTGATATAACCTATACTTAAAAGTGTCTTCATTGAATGTGTATGCGCTCTGGAAGTAAAGATGAATTTGAGGATAGGGAAGTGTATAACGCACCAAGGAATAGCATTTAAAGTTTGAAGAAAAATAAACTCAGTAAAACAATTCTTTGCAGTTTATTAAGCAGAATTTGTGTTTTAGATTTTCATGTTTACAAAAAAAAATTATGTGCAAATAGAGCGAGATCGTTGAAGTGAAAATTAATAGAAAATGATAAAGTATTACTTCCCAGTACTTCGCAACGATACCCCCATAAAGCCTGTGCAGTTTTACTGAAAATTATAATTTTGCTGCGGGAGAAATACCAATTGAATTCAATGTGTTATCCATGCATTAAAAGGTAGCTAACTCACACTGCCTATTTCCATTAAACCTAATATTTTTTAAGGAAAGGAAGTAAGAAATAAGTAAAACAAGTGTCGAAACCTAACACAAAAAAATGTCAACACTGTTGACGATCCAGGACGCCCATTAGTTTTATTCTTGGCAACATTTTAATGAGTACGTGAACACAAAATAACATTTTATTGTGATTAATACACAAAACGCATTTTGTTATTAGGCTACACATTACACTCCAGGCACTTATTTTTCCTCATTCATTTCTTATTAGCAGGGCCCTCTAACACATATTCACAAAATAGTTTCCTGCATATTTAAACAACTTACACTAAAATGGTTGCCATTTTAATCTTTCACCTGATAATGGTAGCTCAATACGCAATAATACAAAGGAAACAGTTTGTTCAAGTTTGCAGTATAATTATTTCTTCCGTGTTGAGAAATTTAAGAAAGTAATAACCAATCTTCAGGTCTTGTGGTGTTAGTGCACTGGTTGCTATTCTGTGCCTTCGGCTGTCTAAATGAAATCTCCGCCGTCTGAAACAAAACACATTTAAAAACTTATCTTCAATAGGTAATATAAACGTTTACTCATTCGAATACTTTGAACAAAGGATGTTGAAAAGCAAATTTCTTCGTTGTGGAGTTAACACCACACGAGCCCAGGTGTCTACCACAGAGTAATTATATGTGCTCTACATGCATGTACACACACGAAACGTAAAATGGCGTAGTAATTTTAATTACAGAGTTTGTCATGATTTACACGATTGCATACTTATATAATAGGAATATGAACTTACCAACAAACATGGCACATGCGAAAAGTTCAATACACAATTTAACTTTTGGTTAAAAAGTCTGACAAATCTTATCAATACAAATGTACACAAGTCTGTTATAAAGTGTGCTCAACACGCAGGTCAATAATGAACATGATTACGACGTACAGGAAACCGTATTATTTTCAAGCACAAATGGTAGAGGGCTTTTTCACATCGTACACCATATGATATCGCAGCGGATTTAGGAGATCATAAACACATTTACAATTCTATAGCGCTGTATAGTTAATGTTTCTTGAAACACTAAAAGACTGATATTCGTGACACACATAAATAATAAACCTTTCAACGTTGTAGAATGTAAAAGTCCACAATGAGCAAACCGTTGACGTACTCGAAACAAAACATTATTCCTCATCGCAACAAGTACATTATAATATTTGAGCTGTCGATATGTTGTATTCCATCATGCCAACAAACGACTATGATGCAATGGTCAAGAAACGGTTCAACACAAATGTTTTTAAATACTAACCGCCAAGAAGTGTAGAATTATCGCAACATCAAAATGAACCATCTGCAAACACAACTCAACTTCCTTATGTGAATTAAATTTCACAGTATCTTTCTATCATATACTACAAAATTTTTCAAATGTGAATAGGGGACAGAACACTGCATTTTGAGAAGATATACATTTTCACAATATGGAACGCTTGATAGCAGACAATAACACACAGACACACACAAAAAAAATTAGTGAGAGAGGGGTTACTTAAGGTCATTTAAGACCTCGTTCTGTGATTGCCTCATCTGTCAAACACACATGAGGCTTAAACCTGTACGGAACCATTTTAAACTGTGGTCTATTACCCATTTGCGATGAATTTAAGGCATACTCAATATGAAGCATCATCATAATATGATAATATAAACCAGTTATCTGAAATATTGCAATACATTTTGCTGTAAATTTTATATATAAATTTATTTATGTTATATACTTTGTCTAAGGAAATATACCTATTACATATCTGTAAATTTTTACTTATATTAGGATTTAAAGCTAGGTTTTTGATGTTGCATGTTCACAAAAACTTAGTTTTATAAACGTTACGAAATAAGAATATTGTTAAAAAGCACGCTGCACACAAAAAATACTATGTAGAAATAGACAAATTATAAGTTGAACAGTGCCAACCATCACAACTGGTTATCGATGGTTAGTAATTTCAAGAAATAACAATGTTGAAGTCGTAGTTTTCAAAATAGAGAAATAAAATATACTTAAGTTTACCTAATACAAATACTAATGTTGAAGAGAAACTACTAAAAGTTTTTTTGCTTGGCAGGATCGTGTTTCCTGTGGAAAACGAACAGAAGGTACAAGTTCTCATACGAAACATTACGTAACCGCACCATTATAATTTCATTTATTTCACTGGAAGAATCATATTTCCGAATGTAATTAGCCAATTGATTGGGTACATAGGTATCTAATAGTACAAATTTTAATATTAAACGAATTGATGATACAAATCAATTTTCTACATCATATATTATTGATTTTAAAAAAAAATACACAGCTGTAGAATTAAAAAAATACAGATATTATGTGTGATAAGTAAGTTGATTGTAAACACACTCGCTTTATACGTATCAACCGCATCACACACATTTCCACACTCGTCTCACTCGTACATAGTTTCTCAACGTATTACTTGGACACTGACCACGCTCAAAGAAGTTTATCGCACGTAGTACGAAAATATAAAGGATCTGGATATCAAAAACGTGTGCAAATTATACTTCTCTTCCACACGTCGGGTAGTTAATTCGTCTTTGAAGGAATTAATCTAAGCGAATGTAACACTGATAGTTCAACTACACCTTAAAATACATTAGTTATTTAATGTAGAAAAATCTTAATTTAATTTTGAGAATGCAGAATGGAGAAATATTTTTGTATCATTTGAGAATTCTTCATCGCTGATCTTATAAACAGCCGTTGTAAACTTGGAGTTCAATGCAGTTGTGTTGGGATGGTTCCTTCACATAATGCTGCATTAAATTCTATATTGTTCAAAAACTTTTAGAAATTCTGTTGGATGATAAATTTAAATACACTATTGCAAAATATTAAGTATAATAACATTTCCTTTATTATAAAAGAATCCTGGGTGGCCGAAGGCACAAATCAACTCTCTGCAGTGCGTCCGGGGTGCAGGTTCACAGATGTATTTAAGCTGTCTGAAGGGAAAAAAGTTTCTTATTATATGTATGAATCATTTTTATATGTCAAACGTTCTACTCTTTTCATATTGACAACAATATAAAAATCCTCAATCCCCGTTTCAATTTCGCAGCTCAACATGACATCCCGTTCCGTCATGCTGCAAGATTACATACTGCGTGTTCAATCAAACTAATATTCATTAATAACTGTTATACGAACAATATCATATATCTTGTACATGATTGAAGCGCTATACCCTTTATATTGTAAAAGAATTTGAATGCTGAATTCTGACAGTCACTCGCAATGTGCGTTCCATCACGCTATCGATCACTGCCTGGAATAGAAGATATCTGAAAAATACGAAACAAATACTTTCCGTTAGCGGTATTACAATGGCATAATTCAAACAGTGTTTGGGTACCTAAATACGGTCCTGAACATTCATAAAAGTCATGCAATGGTGAATATGATATCAATTGTGTTTTCAATGCACAGTATATATTATTAGCTTGTACTTTATACATGCAAAACCGGAAGACACTATCTTAAATGGAGAAAAACTCGTTAATTAGGGAGGGCAGTGGTATTTCCCGGAACGTATTAATATTACCTTTCTAAAACAAAAATTTTAACTAAAATTTAAGTAGTCATTTATATGATTTGGTGTTAGTAAATAAAAGTTTTACGCAACATCTAATAAAATTCAGTTACTTGGAGCAACACCAAGTTCTACGTTGGTTATTTATACTTACTATAATATTGATGAGTTTCATTTTTGGGAGCGCATTTGCCAAGATAGCAAAAGATTCATTCATGTAATTTATAGAGGCAAATATAGAGTGAAGAATCAACCACTTCGGGCTATTTTGTGTAAAGTATAGGCAATATTAAAAATGTTAAAAACAAGATTTTCTTAAAAACGTGTCCAGATTTTTTAGGGTTATTGATAATTGCACCATAAGAGATTACAAATCCCATTTTGCAACCTTCTTAATTTTTTCAAAACTGTCCTAATATAATTATTTTATATCTCACGATAATATTTGCATTTTTATCGAATTGTTTAAATTAATACATTTTTGAGTTCAAGTGTTTTAAATAACATTTTACAAAGTTTCGCAAAAAATCAGAATTTCTGTGACAATGAACTTAAAACTGCTCATTTCAGAGGCAATCAGTTTCTCCAAAACGGCTTCAAAATTTTTTCCCAACATTTTAATCGGATAGTGCTAAATACCTGAATTCATAATGACAGACGTAATTTTGGCGCATTTATTTTATTTTCCTGAAATTGCATAAACAACATTTTTCTGATACACGATCCGAACTTCAAATCGTTAATATTGACGTTATCGTACCTAGTACATTATTATATTTGGGAGTAGAAGTACTTTAATTGGTTTACACGAATGTTCTCGAAAACTACCAGAAAATTGAGCATTTTCAAACGATATTCCTTAAAAACGGCTGTAATTTGTTTTTCAACGAAAACTTGCATAGGTCTAGGTTTTACTCTTCTACAATATCTTCCGTCATATTTATGTTGGGAATCTGAAAAAGTATTCTATCATACATGCGCCAACACCAATAGATGACAGATGTGACGACACTGAAGAAAAGCTGAAGACGTAAGGAAACTAATACGAGAAAATCTATGCACCACTAGTGTAGCACCACTAGTTTAAATTGCTCGGCTCACAAAATTACAGGAACAGTACTAATATTTTGAGAAAATTGTATGACATTAGTTGGAGATCTAAATTAGAAAAAGGATTTTATTAAACTAGTAGTGATACTACAATCTTTATTACTGGTAAAATTAACGTTATGTAATGTTCCAGTTTTTATCCCACAACATTTTCAGAGTCGTACCTAATCCCGCTAAAAATTAAAATCAGCGTTTCAAATGCAAAAACCCGAATCTGTCAGCATGATTGAAAACAGAATATCAATTTTGCAAAAAGTTATATTTACTACCATAGATAGAAGTTAGACAACAGTTTATGTGTTAGCATAGTTAACGAACGGACTCTATTGCTTTTCGGTACCTCTCAACTGGATGGTAGGACTACCCATACATTCGAGGAAATGATTTGCTTGATAGTGAACAAGAAAAATTAACTTCGGTGGGTGATTTACTGAACATACACAAGCACAGAGACGTATTAGGTTTCTGCCATTACTACAACTGATGTGCCGTGACGTTCTTGGAGTTACAGGCGTTTTCCTCGTACGAAGAATTCTCTTCCCAAGGAGATACATCAGCCCAAATGAATTGAAAATACGTCCCAGAGAATGAGTGTTCTGAATGATGGCATTACGCAATCGAATATAACAAAAAATTTAATTTATGCTATATTCAAATAGAAATTTATTTTGTATTTTTAAGACAGTTTGCATTTCTTCAACATGGGGGGCTAAAGGAACAGACCGAAAAAAGGTATTTCAAATTCAGGGGCTGTTTATATTGCGGTTTATCTTTGCCTGTAGTAAAACTCAAAAGGAACGTATCCTATCAAAGACTTGGCAGAAAATGCCGATAGTTACTTTAAACCTCGGTCTAGAGCCAATAATTGGCATTATCATCTTCCAGATAAGGCTGTACAAGTTAGTCTCTCGTAAGAAACTTGCAGAGAGAAGATTCATCATTTCTAAGAATCTCCGCTAGGGAGCTAGCAAGATGATGCCTTCGATGGCTATCTCTTATCTTAACACAGTTCAAGAGAACATGCCCACGGTAAGATCTATATTTTGCAGTATTTGCATATAGAGGTGGGTCTCCGCGGAGGAGATAACCGTGGAGAAAATGGCAGTGACAGATCCGAGGCGTGTTAAATGATCTCGCATGAGCATCATGAGATTAGGGTCCAAGGATTTATGGAATCCTTGATTCTCGTGAGCTTAAAATCTAAGTTCTGTCACTCTGTTTGCCATTCACTGCGGATAGAGCGTTTGATAAAGAGCTTAGTGTCTTCCGCGGGGACTGTGGAGAAGCCTCACACTTTTCTAGGTGGCGGACTTTGCTGCCTGGTCAGCTATTTCATTCTCTCTTATTCACACGTGTCCAGGGACCAAAAAAAACTAAAATATAGTGGCGGACCAATTGATGATGGATTTAGTGTTGGATGGTCATTGTCAGTAGGTCACAAGACGAGGAGGAGGAGATGGATTCCAGAGAGCTTTGTACTGCAGATCACTACTACTTTAATGACATCGATACACTCCAAGAGCGCATGCTTATCTGCGGTATAGACGCTGCACGAGGAGTCTAATCGAAAATCTCGCGTGGCCAGACTGCGGTAGAAGGCACATCCGACTTATCCGAAGTATGCATGGTGCGAAGAATACCGTACCTCCAGGTGGTGTCATACGCTTCCTCTATATCGAAGAAAATTGCTACCAGGTGCTGACGTAGCACGAAAGAAGTGGAAATCTGCATAGCAAGGGTGACTAAGTGGTCCGTGGCTGACCTGTGCTTCCTGAAGCCACATTGAAGAGGTGAAAAAGGTTCTTTTGTTCCAGGAGCCAGACCAGACCTGTATTTACCATTCGCTCTGAAAGCTTGCACACACAGCTTGTGAGCGAGATTGGGCGGTAACTTCAGGGGGTTGTTCTATCTTTTCCTTTTTAGAGATTAGGAGAACAATGACCTCACGCCAAATCCTTGGTACTGCATACCTGGCCCAAATCTTGTTGAAAACGCCGAGAAGAAAGAAACGAGTGTTTTTCGGTAGGTGTTTCAACATTTGGTTATGTATCTGGTCTGGTCCTTGAGCAGAATCTTTCGCACAAGCAAGGGCACATGAGAGTTTTTCCATGGAGAAAAAGGCATTGTAATCTTCCTCCACGCGACTCGAGAAGTCTAATTTACAGTTTTCCATTTATTGCTCCTGTTTTTTGAAAGCCAGAAGGATAGTGTGCAAAGCTGAGATCTGTTCTGCAGTGATAGGCCATTTCTTCAGCAATTTCAGGAGATGTTAGAGATGACCTTTTACCAGAAGCCCTGAGATAGAGGCGAAGGAGTCTTCCACCGACCTGTCGGACTCTTCCACACTAACAATTATAGGATGTACGACAAGAGGGTGACGAGATGTAAGCTCTGCAGGATGGTGCCCATTCCCGTATCGTCAATCTAGCTCTGGCCCGGGAACTTTTATAATTTATTAGGTTTCATGTTGGGAACCTACTAAGTTTGCCAATGCCCTCTTCCGATTACGGGCCGCGGTACAATCAGCGTTCCACCATGGCACAGGGGGATGTCGTGGGTGGCCCGACGACTTCGGGATGGCCTATGAGGCCGCATGAAGGACGGCGTTATTAAAATGGGCAACCATAGCATCGATGTCGTTTGAGCAGTTTTCCGATATTCACAATTCTTTCTTGAATGTTTCCCACTCAGCTCGGTGGATTAGCCAGAGAGGAGGGCGGGCAACGTTCAGGTCCGGAATACCGAGGTTGATCCGAATGGGGAAGTGGTCACTGCCTTGCAGGTCGCCAAAGACCTCTCGAAGATTGTAGAAACAGAGGAACTACAGAGAGAGCTAGGTCCACGGAGGAAAACGTGTTAGAAGCTAAAGAAGTGTGTGTGCTTTTGCCAATATTTAGGAGAACTAAGTTTTGGTTATCAATATTTTCATCACCGGCTATTTGTGAAGAACCTGCTAAAACAGGCAATTGCACCGCTAACCTCTATTTTTAATTCTATCTTCAGATTAGGATACTTTCCATCACAAGGGAAATCATTTCAAATTATAATGATTCATAAACTAGGCAAACCAATGCATGAATCCTATTAATACAGATTCATTAGTCTACTCCCCTTATGGTCCTACAGTCCTAACAAACTACTATTAAAGAGATTAAGCCCAATTCGAAGAAACTGGAATTGATTCCGAATCATTAATCTGGTTCTTAGAAAGATCCATTCAATCACGGAACAAATACATCTAGTAATAGACGTATTTAATAAACTTTCTAACAAAAGCAATACTGCTCAGCTGCTTTCATTGATATCCGTCAAGACTTCGATAATGTTTGGAATATGGAACTTCTTTACAAAATAAAAAGATGTCGATCTCAATGGTGCATAATTCTCAGCTCCTATCTGACAAACAGACTCTTTCATGTAAAGTTTCATAACCAACTATCCTCATTTCGACAAATAGAATCCGGAGTGCCCCAAGGAAGCAGGCGCTGGTCCCGATTTTGTACTTATTTACCGCTGACCTCCCACAACACGATGGCATCACATCCGCAACCTACGCAGACGTCACAGCAGTACTGGTTACCAACTGTTGTTGAAGCATCCAACATCCTAGAATCCTGTTGAAGCTATCCAACTATCCTGTTGAAGCATCCAACATCCTAGAAAATAATCTAAATGAAATTTCCGAGTGGTTTAAGAAACGGCAAATTCAACCAAATGAAATGAAATCTTCACACAACCTTCACTCTAAGGAACAATAGTTGCCCCCCCTAAAATGAATGACCATTACTACAAACTGAAGTAGTAAAATATCTTGGTCTGCACCTCGATCGCAGGCTAACCTGACAGCCTACATCTTCAAAACAGAAAGGGGATGGACTTAAACTAACCTATTGGATGATCGGCAGAAAATCGTCCCTGTCCCTGTAATAAATTACTAGTCTACAAGATGATATTAAAACAATTCTGGACTTATGGAAGACAACTCTGGGAAACGGATAGTCTTTCGAATATTGAAATTTTGCAATGATTTCAATCAAAACTTTAACGATTCATAATAAATGCACCATAGTATGTATCCAACAATAGTTTACATTCTGATTTGCAGATTCCAACTATCGATCAGATTCCAAATAGAAAATACAGCAAAAGATACAAAAACCACTCGAACCCACCCAAATTATCTTGCAGTGAACATCCTGGACAACAGTGAAGACATAAGAAGATTGAAATATCACCCCCTAGATCTCAGCCATAGATGTAAAATTGCAAAATAGTAACAAAGATGACTATGTAAATGCAAAGTCATTGAAAAATATGTAATCGCTGGATTAATATTTTATCTGCAAAGTGCTGTCAAATGACAACTCTTTACTCAAGTTATTTTTATTCATAAATTATTCACCGAATGTTCATGTAAAGAACACAAATTGTGAATAAACAGTTGATTAAAAAAAGTAATTCCGATCCTATGTCGATTCAAAAAATTAAAAATAACTGAACCCAAGTTTTTTTAACTTTTTTGTTACGTGTGTTGTGTGCATTTCATGCAGAAGTGTTAAATCTTCTTATTTGTGTAATTAAGTAAGCGTGTATTTAATTACGTGCTGTTGTAGCACCATTAGTCATGATATGAGCTTTTAATGAATTTTGGGCGAGACGCTTCCTATACCTACATCTCAAATGGGTAGAACCAAAATTAACCAGAAAAATGTACCAAACTCGTTTCTAGCAAAACACTTACCTTTTAATGAGTCCAAATGCGTAATGTAGTGCTCTCATAGTAAAAAAAACAACCATATCAACTTCGCTGCGATTTTTGAAGGTATTAGGGTAGATCTGCTGCCCCCTTCACCTACGTAACAAGGAAAGGAAATGAAAAATTTACAAAATACATGAGGAATCAATCTGCGATACACTACAATTGGATTTCCGTAACCTGGCTGATTAGCTGTTACGGAGTTCTCCAATCGGGAGCCCTAACATCATCTCAGTGACGTCACCGTGATGACGTTTTAGCTCTCGATTGGATGACACCGTAATAGCTGATAAAGCCAGGTTAGAAAAATCCAAGTATAATAACTTACATGCTTCCAGTGTCAACAGCAACTTTATGAGAAGTCAAAATACGTAACGAACACATCTTTGTTTGAAAACAAATATACCAGGAAATTTTCCACATATAATTCTCCAAGCATGGTTTGCTATGTACTATTTGTGTAAGAATATTTCTTCATACTACGGTAATGCTCAAAAATGAATCTGACAAATTTACAAAAATTATTTCAACAATACTTTTGCTATTGTGTCTATTGCTGGATCATCCAACTCCCTTATGACAAGGATGACTAAAAAATTGAAACCCTTATAAACACTGTTTATGAAACACTAATAACTAATGTATTTGTTAAGACAATGTTCCCTTTGAGCGGGTTCACATGTATCATGAACACATGCATAACCATGTATCGGCGAGGTTGTTTGCAATGTTCACAACGTTGCTTTTCTTGCTAAGAGTTTTCAATACATTTTGGTTCTTGTGCTTCCTCTTATTTCAATGCAACCAACCTGAAAAATATACCAAAACATATTAATGATGTAACTGTCGTAATTGTAGCTTGGGAAGTCAAAGGCCTTACCTAGGCTACACTCCTCGAATTTTATCAAGAATTATCTTGCTGTAGCGTCCGGTGCTCTGAATTTTTCATGCTTCATATACCTCAAGCACCAACAAACAATCTCAAAATATACCTGTACTGAATATAAACTATGCATGCAATACATTCATTACTAATGAAATGGGAAGTTTTTAGTCTAACTTCATAATGTTCTCTACTCCGTAAATAATCATAGCTTGAAATTTGAACTGTCTTCTTGAGCTCTGAATCAAGGTTTTGGGTGGTATAACTGCAACATTCTGAAATGTTCAAATGCCATGTTGGAAATACAGAGATAACATCATTCACCCTATGAGTTTTCAATGCATCTGAGCTGAGCTGTTACATCGAACATGTTTCGCATTAAACACTGCCTGAACGAGTTATAAAAATACTGATCGAATCGTAATGGACAGTTCCAGTAATTTTGGGAGTGGGCAAATGTATACAATCAAGTCATTAGAAAACAAGTTTACCATCAATTCCGCCAGTAATATACCAACTTCCAGTAGTTAATCAAGCTATTTTGTTCCTGAGGTCCACTTTGTTCTCGACTTTTGAGCTTGTTGAGCGCTCCTTCGAGCCACCTTACATGAAAAATCATGCCTGCATTAAAAACAGAAATTATCAAAGTACAGTCACATTACTTACTTTAAATGTAATGGTTGCCAATATTTTAAATCTAAAATATTATGTATAAAAATAATTTTAACTGTAAACAACGACATATAAACTTAATTTGGGCTGGTAAAACCTTCCAATAAATTCCACATATCAGCCAGATAAATTATCTGTACTTAAACGTCTGGGTTTCTTCGAGTCTCTCACATTAACAAAGGTTGAAGTGACCAACACAGAGCAATTGTCAACAAGTAAAATGTATATTCTTATAATACAAATGAAAACTGAAAATCAAGAAAGAAAGTTTCAATGGAATGAAAAATCCGTACACACAAACAATATGGCAATTATGTTTTGGTATTTCTTTTCCTTCTCCTCATTCTCATCCTCCTCATATTATTCGTAATCCCATAAACAATGAACCTGAAGAATAAATGAATTTACAACAATACATTGATGTCCATGAAGATATTTCTACAAAATTTTAATATTTTGCAGCGTCCTTGAGCTTATCTCGTCGCAAAGATCCATGAAGCGGCGATTTCTTGATGCATCCTTCAATATGGATCTCACATCTTGTAAATATAAGGGAAAAACAGGTCTAAAAAATTATCAAACGGTGATGTACACAATATCGAAAGATCCCATGTTTAAATCTCTGAATCAAAATCTAAAAAGTGAAGATCAAAAATAAAGGTTGAATTTGCGAGATGGTGCCTCTGTTCAATAATTCAATTAAGTTTTTGTTCATAATTTATAATCATGAGAATATACTCGAGTTTCTTAAAAGAACCAAACTAGTCCAAATTCAAGATTTTTTAGGTGGCACCAAAAACTTCATAGCGCAGACATGCATAGAAATGAGTGTATGAATTTTCCGCACCTTGTATCTTTCAATGAGTTTGGAACTTGTCTAAAGAAAATTTCCCGGCAGATGCTGACACTTGTAAGGAATAACTTTGTAAAATGTCTCAAAATACGGAATTTTGGACTTGTTTGATTCTTGTAAGAAACCCCTCAAGAGTACTGAGAAAATGATAAACTTGATACCAAGAAGATATATTTATGTGGAACTAAAGAGACTATCGGCAGGTCGCCAAGAGAGATGGGCAAATTATGCCAGAAAGACTTCTGAATGTGGCAGTGAAATAGATGTTATATATTGGTGAAAACAAATTACGTTTTAAATTCAAAGTTTGATATGTACATTCAAAATATCAAAAGTAAAAAATATTTTGAAAAAGTTTCACGAAAATGTCTTTCAAAGGCGCTCTGGAGAAAGACTATTTGATATCAATGCGGAATGAAGCACGACGAATTGTTCCTGATAAATATTCTGGTCTGTACAGTGCATTTCTCACATTTTAGAAGCGGTGAGCAAGATGTCAAGACAATTTAAAAAATTAAAAATGACGGAACTCAAATTATATTGTTTTGTTATTCTCTCACATTGGTGTTAACGGGTCGATTTCGTGCAAAAGTACTTATCTATGTTTGTGGACTTGGCGTACATTTAACCGAATTATTAGTTGAAATAGGATTACACATACCGTAAATGAGAAATGGTATGATGGCCTTCCTCACTGATATACTAATCGCGCGCATTTTTTCTTGATACTCCACAGGGGGGAGTGCGGGGTGAGGCGGGTTCTGTCTACATCACGACAGTGCAGGGCTGTCAACTTTATTGACAGAAAATTCGGCGTAATAACTCGTCTTGGACTAGATAGCTTTGAGAAACAACGGAAGATACTTTTAAATTCCGAAGAAATAATTAATCGTTGTAGAAATAATTGAGTAACAAGAAGAAACATGGTGCGCACAGGTCGATAGAAAGAGAGACCAAAAACTAGGAAGTCCGCATTGGAAATGAAAAAGGTGGGCAGCACTGCACACTGAGCCGTGACGTTCCGAATGGAGCTCATATTTTCTACCGGGCCGTGCTATGCCGGGCTGAGCGAGGTCTAGGGAGCTCGAGGATCAAGAAAAAGTGCGAGCATAGAACTATGATTGATGAAAATATTGAAGAATGCCAACATAGGATTTTGAAAATCTAAACCAACTTTTTGATGAGTAAAATGAATAATGTACGTAGGTGTGTCGCAGTCCTAAATAATCATGTGGTTTACAAATCTTCGAATGTCTTTTTATGATACAAGCTTTCAATGCATTTGGACAGATGCTTCCTACACATACATTTCAAATACGTAGAACAAAAATTAACCAGAACAATGTAGTAAATATAGCAAATCTTTTATAGCAAACACTTACCTTTCTTAATGAGTCCAAATAAATAATGTAGCCAAACACTACACCACGTCAACGGCGCTACGAGATCATGGCTGAATTTGATTGAGATGCTGCCTGTTTCATCGTCTACCTGACAAGGGAAGAATTACTTTAAAAAAATTACAAAATTCAGAGAAAAATGTCTTCGTGAAATACACACTGATATATTTGTAGTGTAAATTGTAACTTAATGAGAAGTCAAAATGTATAACAAACTCGTATCCTTGTCGTGAAAACAATGTACTGACGAATTTTCAACGTAGCAAACCCCGCTTGGATTTGGGTTAAAATGCTTCGTATTACGTAGGACCAAAAAAAGAACCTGAAAAATTATCAAGAAATATTTCAACTATACTTTCACCGTTGTGTGAATATGCTGCATTTTCCAACTCTTCCGTGACACAAGGATGACTAAAAATATATGAACTCTTAGAAAACTGTTTTGAAAACACTGATGTAACTGCAGTGACAATTTTCACTTTGGAAGTGTACACATGTATCACTAGCACTTTTCGAGCTGAGAATGTTCAATAAGGTGCTTTCTTCTCTTTTAACGTAATCAAAGTAATTGGCCTGAAAAATATACCAAAAATATATTAATGATCTAATTGTATAAACTGTAGGTTAAAAAGTCCAAGGTCTTACATACTCACTGCAAGTTTTACCAAAAACGATTACTAAATAATTGTAACCTCCTGTACTCTGAATTCTCTTTGAATTTGATGAAGATCTTCATACTACTCGTATTCCGAGCACCAAACTGAATCTGAAAAACATCGTAATGTTGAATACAAACTATGCATTTGACACAACAATTGATTGAAAACACTACAAAGAAATGGCATGTTTTTTAGATGTCCAACTTCATTTTCTATACTCACTCGTAACAAATCCATATTGAGTTCAAATTTCGAACTGCCTCTACCGAAGCCTGAAATAAAGTCTTGATGGAGATGCTCTCTCTTATTCTACGTTTTATACATGGCATAAGAAAATGTGGCAAAATTCTTAATCTCAGTACAAAACTTATTACCAGTCCCATTTGTAGAGACATTTTTAACTAGTAAGACTCCAAAGTGTTTCAGATGCACTTTCCTCTTGTCTATAAAACACGTAGCGGTGTGGCTTGTTGCTAGTAGTAGTGCTATGTTGTCTCACACGCTGTTCCAGAGATAATCATCTGGAAAATGTCTCTAATGAATATTTTATCTGTCTTACACTAATAATAATAATCACACAATTCGCGACGCTCTGAACTATGGGCGTATGGGTTGCGATGATTCTTGCAATCGCACCTGTTGATGAATTACTTAAAAATTACGGAAAATGTAGTTGTGAATTGTAATTGAATAATCTAATTTTTTTTAATGTTGAAGTGTTTATTGTATTCTCACTCATAGTATGAAACAAAGCAGGGTCAAATAGATGAATTTAACAAAAATGTTCCTGGTTTTAAAAGTATCCGTTCGGGGATGTTTTCGTCATTTCTCACACTTTGCATGAAACACAAAATAGCAGAAAACTATCAAATTAGGATCATCACACCACAAACATGATATAAGATATTATCAGTACAAAAAATTCCGAACAAGTACTTGTTGACATTGTCATGGTATTACGTATGTTGAATAAAATAGAGTTCAAACTGGGCACCCTCGAATTATTCACTGAACTGGAAGGGTATATTTCAATGTAGTGTGTCACATGGATATTATATTCATCACACATTAATACTATAAATCAGTACTATGCAATGATTATGTCATTATGATTCTAAACGAAACAATTATTCAGTTTTCTACGTTTATTTATACTCATGAAATTGTTAGTGCAACATATGCTGTTTAATATGTAAATATCCTTAAAATTTCATGTTATGAATGAAACAAGTCCAGAACTGCTGAATGATATCAAATATGAAAAGTGTCTTGTACTCTGTATCACTAGAAACCGGTTAAGGCATTAACGTTTACTAAAATAGAATGCCAGTATGAGCATCTGGTTAGAGCATGGGGTACAGAAAGACATTTAAACAATGAAACATCACCATTTAAAAGGAATGAGTGCAAAATATTAATAATTCAAATTATTGATATTTTTACTCTGATTTAAATTTACATTAGCACTTACGTGGACGGAAACTATCATTTCTTTGTTATCTCGATTTCACATGATCACCCGGCACGATGAATACGAATTCATTCACCGCGATGCTGCCTCTACGAAATTCTATTGTGGAATCCAGTTTGAATCTTGAAATGGAATTTCAGTTTGCTTCATTTCACTTGTGTAACTTCCAGCACCGAAAAAGAGTACATCGTATATTATAAGCATAGACATACTCTGTTCACAAAAGATATTCGAGACCATACTTATATTATAAGGATTCTCAAGTATGAACTGAACCAGGCGGTTTCACTCAAAAAATAAAAAAACCTTGTTATCTTCATTTCTACTAAGTTCCACTCTGAGATCCCACTATAGAAAGACAAAACATGACTGCCTCCATGTTTGCAGGTATGCTTCCAGCTTGTAGACACATTCAGTTCCAGGTAAAAACAAGGAAAATAATGATGAAAAAGGTATAAAAGGTAAGAATTAGGTAAAATACAAAAACTATGCATCATAATGTAAAGTAGACAGAAAATGACAAAATAAAAATCTATTAAAAGAACTCCAGAAGCACATTTAGTGATTCTTATTGTTAAATAGCATCAAAACGTAAACATAAACAAGTCACTCAACCCAACTTCCAGGCTCTACTTATCCCAATGATGTAACCTTCAGAATGTTGGAGCACAGTCGCGAAATTGACAGTCTGAGTGCGTTTCCCGCATGAATGTACTGGAATTGTTTCTCCAACTTAAAAATGTTGTAAAATGGGACCACCTAAAAAATAAAAATTAATCTACAGTAGTCAGAAAACAATTTGTTTCGATTATAAAATGAAAAGAATATTAATTTTACCTCTAATCTACAAATTTACGGAACGTTATATTTTCTGTATTTTACTTGTTTACTGATTCATTACTAATGAACTGAAATATTCCTTTCAAAAAAGTGTTTTAAACATGGAATTAATGATCGTGTACATTACATACACATTACATCGATTTTTTACAGTACTTTCTCTAAAACGACTGACAATTATTATCTACAACTAACTTACAATTGTGAACAGGCTATTCAGCCAACACCTCGCAGGAACGCAGGAACCACTGATTAAGGTTCCACTGATTAAGCATAAACACGAATGAATGAAAAGTCGGTCCGTCCGTCCGTCCGTCCGTCCGTCCGTCCGTCCGTCCGTCCGTCCGTCCGTCCTTCGGTCAGTCGGTCCGTCCGTCCTTCGGTCAGTCGATCGGTCCGTCCTTCGGTCGGTCGGTCCGTCCGTCCGTCCGTCCTTCGGTCGGTCGGTCCGTCCGTCCGTCCATCCTTCGGTCGGTCGGTCCGTCCGTCCGTCCATCCTTCGGTCGGTCGATCCGTCCGTCCGTCCTTCGGTCGATCCGTCCTTCGGTCAATCCGTCCTTCGGTCAATCCGTCCTTCGGTCAATCCGTCCTTCGGTCAATCCGTCCTTCGGTCAATCCGTCCTTCGGTCAATCCGTCCTTCGGTCAATCCGTCCTTCGGTCAATCCGTCCGTCCGTCCTTCGGTCAATCCGTCCGTCCGTCGGTCAATCCGTCCGTCCGTCGGTCAATCCGTCCGTCCGTCCTTCGGTCAATCCGTCCGTCCGTCCTTCGGTCGATCCGTCCGTCCGTCCTTCGGTCGATCCGTCCGTCCGTCCTTCGGTCGATCCGTCCGTCCGTCCTTCGGTCGATCCGTCCGTCCGTCCTTCGGTCGATCCGTCCGTCTGTCCTTCGGTCCGTCCGTCCGTCCTTCGGTCCGTCCGTCCGTCCTTCGGTCCGTCCGTCCGTCCGTCCGTCCTTCGGTCCGTCCGTCCGTCCTTCGGTCCGTCCGTCCGTCCTTCGGTCCGTCCTTCGGGTCGTCCGTCCGTCCTTCGGGTCGTCCGTCCGTCCTTCGGGTCGTCCGTCCGTCCGTCGGTCCGTCCTTCGGTCGATCCGTCCGTTCGTCCTTCGGTCGATCCGTCCGTCCGTCCGTCCGTCCGTCCGTCCTTCGGTCGGTCCGTGTACCCACCAATGCGTCCGTTGGTTGTCCGTCCGTCGGTCCGTTGGTCCGTCCTTCGGTCCGTATCGGTCGACCCTGAAATATACCGGTCTACGAGGATTGGGTTGGTGTGTATGTCCATTTATGTTAGAAATTTACTAATTTGTGGGGGTATTAATTTAGAAATAACACCAAAGCCTTTCTGAATTAATATTCCACCGACTTCAGTCTGCTACTATTCATTTATTTAAATCAATTTTTTATCTTTCTTTTCTAATAAATTTTAATAAAACTCCTTTCTTATTTAAATTTACTCTTTTAACCTAATGAATGATGGCCACCGAAACTTTCATACTTAATTCTTTTTGTAATCTCTCTTAATTTCACTTATTTACTAACACATTCTTGGCCTTGAACTGTTCAATACGGCAAAGTTTTAATTCTTAATTACATAACATATCTATTGCTGAGAAAACACTGCTTTCTTGGCGATGAGAAGTTTCATTTGTCGATTAAGTGCCGTCCATTCCACTATTACTTAAAAATCCAACTAATTTCGGGTCAGTACAAGTTTTTTCACCGTCTGTCGTCCTAATTCTATTTGTACCTTCGCGACACAATTTCGCCGTGTGTCCGTCTATAATCACGTTCATTTTTCTAGTGTTAACTGCAATTCGTAAATCATTTATATCGGATCACGGCATATTCTAAATTAAAATTTTTACAAACAATTTCTTGTGCCAGTCACGGCCACACGTCCTACCTTCATCAGATCGAGACTAATTCTGACGCAAAATTTTTTCTAAAGCTCTTCACATGTTCTAATTGTTACTGCCCGAGTCCGATGCTAATTTGTCACCGGTAACTAAGCTATCGAAATTTTCTTATCTACACTAACAATGGAACTTTTATTAATGTAATTTATTATTTTTTCTAATATTTTAAATATTTTCAAACTTTCTTTCTTAAGCGTTTAATGACGGCTTCTGTCCCCACGTCTCGTTTCTATTTATTTTTCTTCGGGGTATTTTCCTTTCTGCATTCTGTCAACATTTTTATTTGTTTTCCCAAAATACCCAATAAGTATTTTAACCTACCTCAATATAAAATTTAGCAGAATGTCGAAGTGTACCTTAAATTCACAGTCAATTACTTCGAAAAATAAAACATCTCGCTTACTGCCTATACGCAAGGGGCAATACAAGCTACACGATAAAAATTTTTATGTTTTGAGATCTCTGCATTTTTCACCAAGAAAATGAGTGCCTAGATATTAATAAATAACCCTCTTTCAACTGTGATTACACAGGCCCACGCTCAAGATATTTGTATCGCCAAAGAACTAATCTCTTCACATATTCCAGAAAAAAAATTGATGCAGAACAAATTCAAACATGCTTGTATTTAATGCGTTCTCTCTAAATGTGAAGTACTTAATATGAATGTCTATAAGAGGCCATTTGCGCTTCAGAGGCACGTCCGCCAATGACAATGGTCGGCAAACGAAACATTGAATAACTTCAGCGTCAAATGAGAGTGTAGGCTTCTTCACGCCGCGACCCTCCTCGCCATGCCAGTGGCATTTCGCTCCCGGAAGGCCGTAGCATGACGGCCGAAACGTTCAAGGCAAACTGTCCAGGGCGCGACGTCTCCCGAACCAACAAGCATCTATTTATTTATTTTTATATTTATTTATTTTTATATTTATTTATTTTTATATGTATTTATTTTTATATGTATTTATTTATTTATTTATTTATTTAATGTCAAAAAACAGTGAAAACTGGGTATGACGTGCTATGGGTAGAAGTGAATTCTGTGCACGTTTTCAAAATTCTCTGATCCCTACACTAAGTCATGTACTACTTGAATTTTCAATTAATTAATTAAAAACGCTCCGATGTAATAAAATCTATTTTCAAGGATAAATAAGCAATAAATTTTGGGCTCTTATCCATTTTGTCCTTCGTCAAGGAATAATACTTTTTGCCCCGACAACATGGAAACAATAATTTGAATAACTATATATCCCACTGAATTCTAAAAGTCGTACACAGATAATGAAGTTAACATTTATGTACAGAAGCAAAACAAGAGGCCATCTGAGCTCTGAGCTCATTGGAGCAGGGAAACTGGACGAAAAGCCTGATCGAGATGGAAGTCATTGACTCAGAAGCTGCGATGCAATACTTGCTACATATTGTTTAGAATTATACAATCCAAATGGTAAATACATTATTAATCTATTACAAATTATTAATCTTAACTTTTGTAGCTACTTTCCATTGTATCTGAGGAATAAAATTTCTAATTGTTTTAAAATAAATGTTTTGCATTTTATGAGTATAGAAAGAAACTGACATTGCAGTGTGGCGTTACTTCGTGCCCAGTAAGTGTTTTACAGTACCCAACCAGGAACCCGTGATGTCTGGAATTCGCTTAACCTCCGTAACTTCACGGTGCGTAGTTTAGGAATTCGGCTAGTGACGCCGGTTCAATCATTCAAATCTATTATGCCCAACTTGTTGCCATCTGATTCAAACTTCTACACATTTTCATCATTTTATTTAAATCGGGATCCTAATTTTTTGTATTTCAATGTGTGGTAACCTTTACAAATTTTTTAAATAAAAAATTAAGATTGAATTCGATTTCTATGTCGTAGAATGTTTCAAACTTCATACCAATCAGTAACCACCCAAATGTGTAATAGAACAGCGTCATGAAAATATATAAAATGGTAACCATTCGTCGTATTATAAGAATACAAGTTACGTAAATATATGACTAGAGATAACCCGTTAATATTGGGAATAAATCTAACTTCTCTGTTTACCCAGGCAATACCAATGTTTAAAAGATCCCATGTATTACCAATGAAGGGTTGGCCGCTTGAATTTTGATATTTTTTGATGATTTTGATAAATTAATACATTGAAATCAACATACGTATTAGATTTGTCGCTCAGTAAATGAAAGAAATATCGACTTTTACTCAATATTTGACAAAAGATAAACCTATTACATTTCCATTTAAAAACTATTACACTAAAATATATTACATAAAACAAAATATCAATATCTAAAAAATTGAAAACTAAAATCTAAAGGTCATCGCTGTTCATTAGAGCCGCCTTTGCAATGCGTTAGAGTTCATTATAATAAATAATATTAATTCTTAATACTAATTTATGCCCTTCAATTTAGAAATTTTATTTATCAAATTCTTTGAATATACTTTAGCACCTCCCTGCAAACTGACTTTATGTTGGAGAATAGCCGTTTTTATTATGTAATTTGTTTTACTAATAATTTGACTCAAACTCCTTTTGATTGTTGCCCCCACGTAAGACATAATTATTGCATGCAATTTTAAAACTCATTCATGCAGAACGTTATTTTGTCCTGATTCAATTGCGAAGGGTTAAGAATATAAAAATGACCGTGTAACAATTAAATCAGACGAGGCTTATCTCGAGAAATGTTGTACCAAGATGGTGTAGCTGTTGTAATTAATGCGCCGCATTTTAATCTGAAAATGGATTGTCACCCAGCACAAATATTTGATTCCATAGGCCTTCGCCATCATCCAGATGCCCAACTAAGCTATAGAATCGAACATTTCATTCGGAACAATTTAACGAACGTCTAGCGATCAGCATTCCCATAACGACACAAGTGTTCTCTGGTAAGCGCACATTGAAATCAAATGCTTGTGCAGTATTACCCATTAATATATTGTATTTTAATATTAAAGAAAACGAAACACGTAAAATATGTTATAGACTCAGTCCCATGTTAACAGCTTTCCAAGTGGAATGTTGGCATAAATGGGCGCTTGAACGGTTGCAGTGAATTTTGCTTCGAGTTTTTATTTACACTATATTTGAAAATAATATAATACGCATTACTTACAGTTTTTCTCCTACAAACTTTGAAGCCTCTCAGGTAATAGAAATTATCTACACAACCAAAACGAAACCCCAGTTTTCAACCGTCAGCTGTAGAAAAAGTACTTCATGGTAAGATGGCCTCATGTCCGTGCGTTCCACTGCGCTGAAATAAAGTGAGAAAATGTTAGCATCTGCCGCTGAGGACAGAGCGCTGCCATCGCGATATTCTGCAGAAAACATAGTTTCCAAATAACGATGGATTATTTACGATATCTATCTTGTTGCAATGACAGTAATTTCATTTAATTGACTACTTATTTATTGTTATTCGTAGTAAATAACTATTTTCATTTGAATCCATTTAATACAGCTACTCGATACTATTCTATCCGAGACGCTGAGAAAGAGCGCAAATTTCAAATCATAAAGGTTATAGTGTTAAACATTGTTCCTGCGGTGAATATTTACAGTGGTGTGTGCATGCTTTAGGGCTTTACCAAAGTAAGAAGCCAATTTGCAAACTATTGATAAAATTTTAACAATTGGTCAATATGTCTCTTGGCTGTCCGGGACAACGTAATCATATAATTGGTCAATAATTCATTGTTCTATTAATAATTCATGGTTCGAGCCTATGTACATTGGATTTTATGTTTTGTATGCCCAACAAAATGAAATATTAAAAGGAAGTCATTTGTCAACTTCTTTCACACATTCTAATTTTATATGAATTCTGTGTAATTGTTACTGAAAAGGACTTATTATTTTAATACCTGCTTTCTAATCATATCAAACTCCTAAACGGATGATAATTTTGATGCAAATACTTATAATATTGTTTTTAAGAATAAAAATGATATTTATAAGTGCTAGGCCCAGCCAGTCGTCTCTAAACCAACATTTTCTGTAATTTTGTTTTCCAACACCACTACATTTTAGATCAAATCTAAAGGAGAATAATTTTCATTTTAATTACATTTTATATTTGCAATTAATAATAAAAATATTACTTCAAAACCTTTACAAGTAGGGTGACAGAACAGATAGTGATCTTCCCGAAATCGTTTCACAAACTGCTCTGATTTTTCTTTTCAATTATGGTTTATTTCTAACTATTAAAATTTCCTAGTTTTGTAAGAACATCTTACGTTTTGTATTTCATGATAATTAACGAAGATGTTATTTCAAAAGCGTTAATGGATAGGATGTCTGAATAGAAAGTTGCCCTATCCCTGATATCCTATCTGAATCCTCCTCTAATTTGTTATTTCAATTGTGATTAGTTTCCAAGTATTAGAACTTTCTAATTTTGTTGTAACTTATTACATTTTATATTTCAAAAACAACATTTATACAATGTATGATTTCAAAGCATTTATGTATTTTTGAGCATACAGGAAACATAAAAGTGAACACAAATAGGGGTTGTCTGAACAGAAAGTGGTTCTCTGAAATACTTTCTGCCCTTCCTTTGATTTGTTATTTCAATTGTGGTTTGTTTCAATTAGAATTTTCCAATTTTTTTGGATAATGTTACGTGGATCATGTGTTTCAAAGTTACATTTACAAAGTGTTACAAAGTTACAAATTTCAAAAACTTTTATGAATATCTGAACATTAGGGTCTCAACGCACATGGGTGTGTGTGACCACAAAGTGGTTCTTCTGAAATCATTTCTGGTTTTTCCTCTATTTGTAACATCAGTTGTGATTTGTTTCAACTAATAGAACTTTCCTATTATTTTGGATCATTTTCCATTTTATTTTCAAAGTACCATTTCCAACAAAATAAAATTTCAATGTGGAAAATATTTGAAATCCTTTGTATTCAATTATGGTTTATTTTCAATTATTTGAACTTTATAGTTTTTCGAGAATATATGAATAAGATAACTACAGGAATATATAAAATAACTACTTTCTATGATATCTTGTTATGAAGAAATCGTTATTGAATACCTTTTATTGTTATTCTCTGTGTCTTTAATTGTGTGTTATCTTTAATAAAGTAAAGTGCGTGTGGAACCAAAAAATATCAGAATGAAATATATATGTCTTGCAATTAACGAAGTATATTTTATAAAGGTGAAGTGAATAAAAAATAATGATTATATTTTCGTCTTTAAATTACTCTTTTGGGTACAAAATGATACTAATGTGTGAGTGGAAGCACATCTAACAAGAAGTTTTAAAACTTATAGCTTACAAAACTTGAATCACTTTTCGAACCAAGTTCCTTTGGATTTACTCTGGCGAAAATGCTGCTTTTTCTGACAGAAAAGCAGCTGTGAGAGTTGATACCACAAACGGACTCTTTTTTATTTCTTCTGTATATAGTAAATTACTTCTTAATGCAGTGTGTAGTTAGAATCTGGTTTTGTGGGTTCTCGACATCAAAACGCTTTCCGTCCATCCTTCCGTCAGTGAACAACATTAGTGACTAAACCAGGAGTGTTCAACTTGCAAGGCCTCAAAGGCCACAACTAAAACCTTAATATCGTATGTTTACTCTGGCGATCTCACATAACTTCCCCATGATGTTGATCGCACTTTGGCCTGGTTTCGGAAAAAGGGAAGAGTGAACGAACCGTTATATCAGGCTGTACAATGCATAATGCAGTGAAACAAATTGGGATGATTTTTAGTTTCTGAATTTACTAAAATTTTCCAATCAAACTTTTCTTTTACACTAAAGGAGGGTTGGGCCAGAGCGCGGCTTGGGTGCAAGCAATGTTCTCGTCCGACATAGTTGCACGACTTAATTTTCACTAATAACTGGGGGCGAGTTTGTTGACCTCAAATATCGCCAAAAATGGTCAAATCAAATGCGCTTAAATGTATTGAAAATGTCTTAAAAACAGTAGAAATGTCATTAAGATATGATTAAAACCAGTTCGACAATAACTCCAAACTGTTGGATATGTTAATGATGTAACCGTTCGTTCAAGTGAACTCAGCTTGCAAACCTTTGGTTTGCACTGTTCTTTAACATGAAATCTCTGTCTTAAGTTATCCCTAAATCGGTCGGACTGATAAATTGACAGTGACAGGAAACTTAGATAATTACGACTGACATTACAATTTCTGAGCGAAGAAATCGAATAGGCTACTCAGGAATTCTGTGGAGAACATTTTTTTATCTCGTAAATATTATTTGAAGCAAGTACTATTAAAACTGATATTAAAATCGATTAAATCAGCGAAAAAATGCATTAAAAAATGACGGAAAAGGTAAAAAATGACTTATTAGATGAAATCGACAAAAATGCCAAAAAATGACAAAAATGTGTCACTAAACGGCATTGTTCTAAAGTAAAAAAACAACAATTCATTAAAATCCACACCCTTTGGCGGGCCACATAAATGACAGGAGGGTCCGCATGCACCCGCGAGCCGCCACCCCGTTCTAAACAGGATTTTCGCCAAATTTGTTACTCCCCTTTCGATCGATAGAGTGATATCGTGAAACCATGAATTGGAAACGGACAGTTAATTTTTTGCGAGGAAACTTTAAAAAATCGAATGTCATTTTCTAAATTTTCTCAAACCTCGGTCCAATTTTTTCGAATACATGAATCTACACTAATGAAAATGGCGTTTGTCGGATTTTCTTTAACATCCCTGAATATTAAAAAAATTGAAAAGTGAAATATTTTGGATCCCTCTTACAACCACATTATTGAAGATTTTAGAATGACATCCTTCAAAATTAATTATTTAAAAATAGAAGGTATAACTGCGTCAAAATATATTTTTTCCCGTAATTTTGAGTTAAATAGAATCAATTAAAAAGTACAAGACGTACCCCACAATAGCTTCAATTTTTTTAAAAAAAAATGTTTCCTCAAAAAAAGCAAGTTTCACTTAATAATTTGGTATTTCATTTATTTCAAAAATTCTAAAAGTCCAAAAATGACTAAAGTAATGTTTTGAATTTGTCCTGTTTCTATATTAGAGCTGCAGATTTTGTATAATGCAATTTCTTTTAAATATAAGACCTTTTAAATTATTTTGGGTTAATGCTTTGAAGTTCACTTCCGTAATTTTGAGTTTCACGATTACAAAGTTCTATTTTTTTCAACCTCTCCAATACCATTAACTCTGGAAGTTGGACGTTTTTCTTATTACATTATATCTGGGCATCGAATATTTTCCATATTCGATCTTAAATATCATGTTAAGAACAAAGTATTAATCGAACCCTGGAGCTAGACCATCTACTACTAATTACTATAATTTTAATAACCTCACTAATATTAATAACAATATGTAAATCTAGTGAGGGGAATATAATTCGCAATGCTCTGTGATTTACAAAAACAATTATAAGTCAAATATGCCAAATAGGACGGAATGGATAAATAATTCCAATGCTTCATATATTAAATTACTCGAATAATTCTATTGTCCAAAACACGTATTTTGATAGAAAATTTTACTTTATTTTTATTTTCAGACATTGAACTATCTCATGTAAATATGGTTTCGTAAAATCCTCTAACATGGTTAATCCTATCCTTAGAATAAATGTGTCTTTCTCCCTCCATATCAGTTTTGACTGGTTTGACTAAATAAATAAATAAAATAAATATTCTGACATTAATTAATCTAAATGACAGTTACTTATAATCATAATACTATTTTAATAATTTTAATGTAAATAAACCGTGATAACCAGAGATAGAGAAAACAATCTTGAGAAATCTAAAAACTTGAATAATTCCAATACTTGAATCCGACTATTAGGAACAATACTCTCTCGACAAATCCAAGTGTTTTGCCTAATTCTATTATGGAGAATTATCTCGAACTATTATAAGAATACACTACAATCCTAGTGTTTTGGATTATCCTAGCTGTCTCGAATATTCCTAGTGTCACGAATAATTCTAGTCACGGATAATCTTTTCACATATGATAATCCTATTACTTATGTTAACACTACTGCTTCTGATAAAGTATCCTTTTTTGAGCATTCTGATATCATCTAATTTGAATGAAAGATGATAATTATAATTATAAAGCGACATGTTAATACTTTTAATAAGCCTAATAATCCTAGCGCAGACAACATAATTCTCAGCGCACTTCAATCCTGGGCCACGCGCGCTCGCGATCGACGCGACTGGAAATAAAACGCGTCCCCAGCCGGACGCGTGCGCTATACACTATCAGTGGTCCCCGCGGTCGTTAATCAGCATTCTATCCGCAAATCCAGCTACCGCCGCGAATTTTGGCGCCCCAGTGGGAAGATAAAGCTATCGCATCGGCGCGGCGGATCGCCCGGCAGTCTGCGCCCCAAGTCTTTTCTTGCTTTGGGACGCGGCGGTCTTTTTCCCCTGTCTAGTGGGGAGTGCCCCACGTTCACTGCAAGTGACGTAAAACTACGCGTGAAGACGTTGGCTGGTTGATTGACTGATTGATTTTTTCGTGTTTCCGGGCGCGTCAACTGCTTTGATCGTTAGTCCCGTAATTGTAGTGCATGTCCCCCCGGGAGATGGGTGGTGATCGTCACCCGCTGGATGGCGAGATACGGCGCCGACCTACCGTTGGCTAGTGGGGTTTCCCCCAAACGAGGACTCTCCCACCAGCGGGGCACCGCCCCAGCCAGGACAAGCTCTAAGCTCCTGACCGGTCTCCCTGAATATGTGGTAATGCAGTGGATGTTAGTGTAAGTGTGTGTATTAGGGGAGAGGATAGGACAAGGAAGAGGAAGGAAAGATCGCGCGCGGTTCGTGGTCTGTTTGGTAGGATGCTGCTCCGGCATTCGCCTGGTGTTGATCGGACAAACCACGGAAAACTACCGATGAGGGCAGCCGGCCGCTAGAATTCTCCTCCTGACAGCGACTGAATTCGACCTAGCAGAAAAGCTAGTATCGAAAATCCTGCCGGCGTCAGAGGACTTCTCGGTCAGAGGCACTGAAGTGACATCAGTTGATGCACTGAGCAACCGCTCCCGGTACGTTGGCTGGTTGTTTATCATTAAAGTATTGACATTTTTGCCTTTTTTTAATGGAATTATTCTGCGCTTGGTAGCGTTCTGGCCTCGGGGAGGCGCGGGTTGGAGCTGTGTCCTAGTAAACCAAGCCGATGGCTCCGGATTCGTGTGACGCGAAGGGCTTCCATGTTTGTACTGTGCGGGTGTGGCACGATTGACTTTTCATACCACCATGAATATCACCTGAATAATCGTTGGTCATTACTCCCTTGGAGTAGTGAATGTTCTATTGCGGAGGTGGTGATTTCACCTCCGGTGGATGGTGAGTCCCGAGTTCGACCTTTACGTCGGCTTGCAGGGTATTTGCTCCCGTAGATATCTCCCCCAGCTGGGCATCGCCACAGCCGAACAACAAACTGAAGGCCTCCGACTGGTCTCCCGACATGTGTGGTAGTGTGGTGCATGTAAGTGTGTGTGTAAGTAGGAGAGACATGGAAGACGAAGGAAAGATTGCGCGCGATTCATGGTCTATTTGTTAAGCTACTTCTTCAGCATTCGCCTGGTATTGATAAAAAAACATGGAAAACTGCTTATCTGAGCAGCCAGACTCTAAAAGTCTTTTACAGATAACGGCTGAAATCGATCTAGTGGTCTAGCTAGTTGGAAATCCCCCGACGTCGGAACACCAATCTTGGGACCTTCCTGTTAAATTTGGGAAATTTAAGTAATCACAAATGTTGAATATTGGTGTTGAAACAGCTAATAGAAGCCAACGATCATCTGAGAAGACCTACCGAGAAGATTTTATATCCATAGCTTGTAAGCTCTTGCTCTGTAATTAGATTAAGTATGCTAGTATATGGGTAATTTTTCATCTTTAATGTTCTCTAAAACGGTAACTTGCAAAAATCAAACTGTGATCTCATGGTCACGAGAAGGTTCCAAAAACCTAAGAAATTGTTAATAAGATCTGATTTTTTGGTTTATTGAGTGCTGAGAAAAAATTGGCATTTTGTGTAAGACTTTTCACTAGTTTCAAAACAGGTTTTCAATTATTGTAAGAAAACCACTGATTGTAGCGGGTTCTAACAACAAAATCCGCAATTTACAGTAAATTTAGGGTTGTATGGACACCTCGTTTGCCTTTCTAGCCTTAAAATTAAGATTTTTATGGCAAAACAAAATATTATTTCTACCTATTAGTATGTTTCTCTGTTTTGCTACTAGAAGCCGCCACTACTACAGGCACGCTACGCGTGCGGCCTATTCTTCCAGACGAAAAATGTATAGGCTCTTAGGCAGGGAGGTCCGTACTACTCTGTGGCTGTATCGATATTTCCCCGCAACTGCCCTCCACTGCCACAGTGTCACCCCTTCTGGGTTTGGTATAAAAGACGTGCGCTTCTCGCGCACAGAGCCTTTCGCCATTTTACCATTACGTCTTTTAATTTTGCTACTAGTCTCACGAAAGCTTGTCCATAGTTTTCGCATATTCTCTCTTACCAGCATGAAGGGTGCATGCTGTTTTCTAATTTTAAAAGCCATTTATGGTATTTTTATGAAAGGCCCGGTTCCTTCCGAACCGTATTGTATTATTGTAAATATGTGTATGAGTGCATAATAGTCTAGACTTTTAGGAATGAGTGCTTTTATGACATGGAATTGGATCTTGTATTTGAAGTATTTGTTGATTCATATGGTTGCGTAAATTTGCTAATGGTTTGAAGCAGGTTTACTCTGTATTTTGTTCTTGATTTGTATTTGCAGTTGTTTAAAGAGACTTGTTTGTGTGCTGGCCTCCGTTGTTGGTTTAATGCATTACTTATGTGATTGTTAATGTTGCAGTTTTTGTTCCTGCCGTGAGTAAGACGGCATTTGGCCGCGTTCGGCAGTTTTTGGATTGTTGCTCCTGCCGTGATTAGACGGCGTTCGGCCGCATTCGGCAGTTTGAAGCTTTGCTTAGGCGTCTGCTAGGCCCGTGCGGTGGCTTTGAACCGCGGCCATTGTAAAGCAGCGCTAAGCATCCGGTCCCGTAGCCGGCAAAGAAGTCGGCTGGGCGACAGCGCGTCATCGGCACGAATTGGTGCGGTCACATGCGGGCATTGTTCGGCCGTGTGGCGATCGGCATTCGTGTGCGGTCACGGCTCCGTTGAATGAGATACGAGCGGGCATGAGGACCGTTCCTTCTCAATCCGGAGTATTCCTGTTTCATTGTTAAATTTGTTAGAAGGTTGTAAGTTATGGTAAGAGATCCATTTCCATGTAATTTGGTAACTATGCACTCATACAAACCTTGGTTCTTGTAGGTAATGGCTCATGCTTGGTAGTTCAGTTTTTCACTCCTTTTCGTATTGAAAGAAGACCGAGGTCGGCTTCTTTGTCAATTTTGCATATGTGTGTATTCAACTTCCTCACCCTAAAGTGGGCATTGTCGAGGCTGTTTGTAATACCGTAATTCTGTTTAAGTATAGGCGCATTGTTTGAAGTGCCGTTTACTAGTGTTCCTGTTTATAACAGTTTTTGTATAGAGACGGCACCACCGTCTGTCATTCTTCTATTTCTATTCGTAGTTCTGTTTTGTTTTTCTTGCAGCAATTTTTGTATCTGCGCAGAAGGAAAAATTTATTTTGTATTCATTCATGGTCTTGTAAAAATGTAATGTTTGAGTTATTTGGATTGTTATATCTCCAAGGACTGAGATCCTTTAAAATTTATGATCCTGTTTTATTTAGAACGTGGAGCGTCCTTTCGAAAGGTTTCGAATGTGACGACAGTCTTCGCGAATCTGATAGCTCAGGGGTTCTCTGTGTTAGCCCCGCATAAGAATTCATTAGGTAAACGCATGGTCACCTCGCTTTTTGCTTTATAGCGAGGCTTCGTTTAAAATTTGTGCTGTCTTAAACAGCTGGCGACCGTACCTTGTTATTTGTAATTGTTGCATTTACCAAGTCACGAGGTTAGCCAAGTTTGAAATATAACACTTCCGATCAGAGTTGCTGCAGAGATTGCAACAACGTTGGCTCTGAGCTACGTGAACTGTAACGAATGTACTGAGCCGATCACATTATACACAGTACTAGTACGAAAGCTTAAATAGAAGGAATGCAAAGGCTAATGTGCGGCATGTAGTGTGCGAAATAGTCTTCTCATCCTGATTACCTCTCCTTACGACACATCTATAGACGTACCCCATGCAACACAATCTAGAGGGTGAGTGTTGTTTCTATGGCGTAAGGGAGCCGATCGACACACCGGGCTCGCTGAGCAGGAAAGTGTCTGGACGTATCGTGTTGGGACTTTGTGTCGTGCAACAGGCTACTTGTGAAGCTATTACGTTCAAATGACACCGACACCGAACTAGTGATTGCATTACATTCAAACCCGGGGCGGGAGGCCATCGGCAGATCATGGTTGGGGGGCGGGGCTGCTACAGATGTCAAAAGCCATCAAACGTGTAGCATACGCACAAGGAAATGTATTTTTCTGTGTTCGTCTTTAGCAGTTCCGGAGTGTATGAAATGAATGCGTCAGGTAAAAAGGTGACGGAGGTGATCACAAAGCAAAAGAATCATCGTAGGAGGACGCGAGGGGGACAGAGGAAGAAGCAGAGAGCGGGTCGGAACGCGTGCCGGATGGGAAGCAGAGGTGGAACGTCCTGGAAGTTAGCAGGACCATTTCACCCAATCACAAAACTGTATAGCTCATAATTTGCCGTTTTTTGCCGTTTAAAAATGAAAAAACAAAAAATTTGCCGCGGGTCATTTTCTCAAAAAAATCGATGGTCCCGCTAACTTCCATTGGAAGTTAGCAGGACCACACATCTAAATCCGCTAATAATGTAAGCATACACACCAAACAGTACTCCAAATTTGCCGCTTTTTACTTATAAACGATTAGTGAGGAATACACACTGATATCGCAATTTTTTCAAAAGATATTTACAAAATACCAAAAATAACACCTACGTTCCTATGGCGAGCGTCTTCAAGAAGAACAAGACACGTTTCGTCCAAGACCAATAGCCTTAACGATTAATACTCTACGCCAAAATTTTCCTGTAACTGTTGCAAACTGTAATCTGTAATAAAAAAAATTGCCGCAAACCGGTTAGTGTATAATACCCAGGTTCGAACCACAGAATTTAAACCCTTAGAAGCTCCCTCCGCGACGAAAAGGCACGATACCTCCCAAACTAATAGCCGTAACAATTTATAATCTATGCCAAAATTTGATCCTAAACGTTGCTAATTGTAATCTGCAATAAACAAATTTGCCGCGGACCGGTTAGTTCAAAATACTCAGGTTCGAACCACAGAATTTAAACTCTTGGAAGCCCCCTCCGCGAGGAAAAGGCACGATACCTTCTAAACTATTACCCTTAACAATTCATACAAGCAACTTTATAGTAACCGGTCCGCGACAAATTTTGTTATTTCAGATTACAGTTTGCAACGCTAAAGGGAAAATTTTTGCCTAGAGTATGAATTGTTACGGCTATTGGTTCAGGAGGTAACGTGTCTTTTCCTTGCGCAAGGAGCTTCCAAGACTTCAATTTCTGGGGGTCGAACCCAGGTATTTTAATCTAACCGTTCCGCGGCAAATTTTTTTTTATTGCAGATTACAATTAGCAACGATTAGGAGCAAATTTTGGCATAGAGTATTAATTGTTTAGGCTAACAGTTCAGGAAGTAACGTGCCTTTTCCTCGCGGAGGGAGCTTCCAAGTGTTTAAATTCTGGGGTTGGAACCCTGTTATTGTAAACTAACCGGTCCGCGGCAAATTGTCTTATTACAGATTACTTTTTGCAACAATTATTGGCTGGTTTTAGCAGAGAGTATGTATTGTTACGGTTATTGGTTCACGAGGTATCGTGTCTTTGTCTTGGAAGGGAGCGTCAAATATTTTAATTTCTGGGGTTCGACCTGGGTATTTTAAACTAACCGTCCGCGGCAAATTTTTATTGCAGAATACAATTAGCAACGTGTAAGAGCAAATTTTGGCATAGAGTATGAATTGTTAAGGTTAACAGTTCAGGAGGTATCGTGCCTTTTCTTCGCGGAGGGGGCTTCCAAGTGTTTAAATTCTGGGGTTGGAACCATGGTATTGTAATCTAACCGGTCCGCGGCAAATTTTCTAATTACAGATACGTTTTGCAACGATTATGGGCAGGTTTTAGCAGAGAGTATGTATTATTACGGTTATTGGTTCAGAGGGTATCGTGCCTTTGTCTTGGAAGGGAGCGGGATGAATTGTTATGGCTATTAATTTTGGAGGTATCGTGCTTTTTCTTCGCGGAGGGAGCTTCCAAGAGTTTAAATTCTGGGGTTCGAACCTGGGTATTGTAAACTAACCGGTCAGCGGCAATTTTTTTTATTACAGATTACAGTTTGCAAAGGTTAAGGGCAAATTTTGGCGTAGAGTATGAATATTTACGGCTATTGGTCTTGGACGAAACGTGTCTTGTTCTTCTTGAGGGCGCTCGCAATAGGAACGTAGGTGTTATTTTTGGTTTTTTGTAAATATCTTTTGAAAAAATGGAGATATCAATATCATTTCTTCACTAATCGTTTATAAAAAATCGGCAAATTTGAAGTACTGTTTGGTGTGTATGCTTACATTATTAGCGGATTTAGATGTGTGGTCCTGCTAACTTTCAATGGATGTTAGCAGGACCATGGATTTTTTTGAGAAAATGACCCGCGTCAAATTTTTTGTTTTCACATCTTAAGAACGGCAAAAAAGCGGCAAATTATGAGCTATACAGTTTTGTGATTGGGTGAAATGGTCCTGCTAACTTCCAGGACGTATCGAATGATTCAATGGCAACCCAATGAAGGCTTCATTTAGCGCAGAAATATCGTCGTTAGATAATGAAAGCGATTGATTCAGTGGTGAGTTGTAGTTGACATTTATATAATTGAAATGATTGAAGGCGTTGTCATTGTCAACAATAGTATTTATTTCACAAATGATGATGATGGCTAAGCCATCGAAAGCTGCTATTTGTGAAATAAATACTATTGTTGACAATGACAACGCCTTCAATCATTTCAATTAATGAAAGCAAACTTATATTGGGGTCAGCCGTCTACTGAGGGAGAACTTTCCGGCTTGGTTCAAAAATGTAAGCTGGTGTAGAAGTTCCCTTCAGTTACACAGTAAAGAGTTGTAATGCGAAATAATCAGCACTAAGCTCAGGGTTTTTGTCCCTAAACGATGTATGCAATATAATTAATAGTTTAGTTAGTTAATGCCTTAATTTATTGTGGCAAGACTCGGGACGTCAGGCCCACTCTTGCGTCTTAACACGCAAATTTCACTGTACTTCTTTCACCATCTAGCAAACAAAGAAGGTATTACTTTGAGCCCCAAACACGCGATTTGAAATTAACCGAGAGCCTTCTTGTAGGCCTGAGGCTCTTTTACATGCAGTAAATACACTACATGGGACAGCCTGCTTTACTTCTTCTCCGAAAGAATATTTATGAAGTATTATTTTCGCCTTAAAAATCCACGGCTTTGATTGAGTTTGAACCCGCAAAGTTGGGTACAACGGCCCAGTATGCTAACCACGGAACCTCCAAATCTCATTTATTTACATTAAAACGTGTTACAAAAACGTATTGTATTTTATGGGTTTTTAAAATATTTTTAATGGAAATGTTATGCTTTGAAGTGTTATTTAAAAA